>CM031597.1:134548379-134550879 GCA_018398815.1 Conus ventricosus | reverse complement strand
AACAATGTATACATTTTCCAAAGAAGAATAAAAAGATGGCTTAAATATAGGAATATCATCTGAGTTCCGACCCAGGGGGACAATCAACATTCATTGTGGGTCAACATGGGCAAATTCTTTACATTCTCTCACGACGCGCAGTCGTTGTCCTCTTCACAATTAGGTGCGCCACAGCACTGTAGCCCCAAAAACTTGCCCCGACTGTCACAGTCGCTTGTACCATTATGGTGCTGCCACAGCACCGGGAGTGGCTGAAGCACGAATGAAGTCCGTTGTAAGTAATCTATTTCAAATCTGAATAATGATACTTTCTTTTCCTTTTTTTTTCTCTTTTCTTAACTCTCTCTCTTTTCTCTCCCCATCTGTCTATTTCCTCACCTGGTAATGGTAGATTGCAGGTGAATCTCGTTCTGCAGTTCCAAACAACCTGTCTGTCAGTGTCCCCAAGCCATCTCCTTCCTATACCTTATTTTTCCTTCCTGCGCTCTTCCTGAGTACATATTCAGTGAGTACTCGTCTAACTCTACGCATTACCCGCCCTTGGGTACTTGAACCCAAAGGACAACGTCCGTCCATTTTTCCCAAATGATTCAACCAATAATCACCCTACGCTATAGCCACGCGACACCGATCACATGGTCAGGCCACGCAAATTGTCCTTTCTTTTACCTTTCCCTTTTCCCTACCTAGGGAAATGCTTTATATCAAAGACGGGCGTACGCGACGGAACGTCATATGTCGCCATGTGAGGCTACATCACATGATAGTGTGTGTGTGAAGTCAAGTCAAATCAAAATGATCTTTATTGAGGTAAGTGAATAAGCTTTGCAGCTTTCTTTTTCATCTTGCCCCCACAAAAAAAAAAAATAAATCAATTTCAATAATGGAGAAAAAAAACACGCGGAGCGCGCATACGTAAAAAACAAAAATATGTGCAGTGTAAACAAAACCGTGAAACATCTAGCATCTATAAAAAATTATTATTTTAATGAACAATATAAAACATATCAGACCAAGTACATCAAAACATTTGAGAGAAAACAGACAGACAGACACATTTTAATTGTTTACAAAGTTTCCGATAATTTCTTTGGAACTATTCCTTAACTACCTTACATATGCATAAGCATTTATTGAATGAAATGCTGACTTAAAAAGGAAGAATGTTGAATGTTTTATAGCCATCACCGGTCATTAAGTTAGTTTTAATTGTGCCAGCTTTATACAGCACGCTTATGTAAAAGACTGGTTTGTGTCAACTTTGTTTCACGAGAATTTCCCCCTAACGTGGACGTATAATTAATGAGAGATAAAATGTATGCATGAAAACATAATTTCCAGATTGGACATTCAGAAAGTTAATGTTCTGTTTTTTGATAACTGATTAATTATTTTAGAAATACGTTTTTTCAAGATCGGCAATGTGGTCATACCACGTGAAGTCATTATCAATAAAAGCCCCTAGTACTTTATGAGATGCTACCTCTTCGATCCTTTGGTCTTTGACATATAGCGCTGTGAACGGAGACTTCATTTTAGGCCGTTTTTGCCGTGTAGTCACATACATACACTGCGTTTCATTTGCATTCAGGGACATGTGGTTCGCTTCTGTCCACTCGATCAATCGATAGATCGATAGATGTTGTTCTGAAGGTAGGTCGGAGTGAATGTCTGAGCGCTGGGTACTGCTTTAGCCTGTTCACAAATCCTTATATTTTTGTCGATGTGTGTTCTTCTTTATAGTATATGTCTAGGGCAAAACCAACCGATAAGGTATCTGCTTTTTTTAAAACTGTTCCTAATGATACAAACAAAACCAGTGGAAGACGACGGAAAATTCATGTAACTGTGTATGGTAGTCCGAAAAAAAAGAGTAATTGGAGAAATAATCATTATTAACAACTGAATCAGAATTAGACTAAAACAAAGATGAGACATTGTTGTCTGTAATTCAGAAGATTTTAATTTCGTGCAAATTATTTGCTATTCGACATTGGATGTGCCATCAAGTATTTATCATGATGGTGTGTGAATCTGCTGCTATATAATGTCGTGATGTATAAATCTGCTACTGTATTAGCCTGGCTTAGTCACTGAAACTTCATCCTTCAGGAAACGTTTGTAGACAACGCTGCCCCATGTGAACATCCATAGATCTGAACTGTTTGCAGGCCAGAGAGCAGTTTGTAAAATGAAGACGACTGAAATGAACTCTCTCTCTCTCTCTCTCTCTTTCTCTCTCTCTCTCTCTCTCTCTCTTGCTTTTGTCTTTCTTTCAACCTCATTTCAGACCCTTTTATTGAATGTCTCGGAGTGTAAGGGAGGGAACGACATGAAGCCGGAATGGACATCACGACGCTAAACGTTGGCCGACGCAATAAAACTGTCCGTATCGATCTCAGAGCTACATTAGCCAAACACGCGTCGACGCTTTTCTGCTGACAACTTGATCAGACGGCGGAGCAGAATGGAGGTTAGACTGGACGGTGCGTTTGCCATG
>CM031597.1:134520879-134543379 GCA_018398815.1 Conus ventricosus | reverse complement strand
AACATGAAGTTTGACACGGTGAGGGATGACATCAGAGGCCTCAAAGACGGTTTTGATGTGCTGCATGCGGAAATGAAGAGCATAAAGGAAGAATGCACCCGTCTACGAGAGGAAAATGCCGCTCTGAGGGAGAGTAACGTCCGCCTGGAGAAGAGGATCGAAGAGATGGAGAAGAAGACCGACGATTTGGAATGCAGGTCGAAGCGAAATAACGTCATCATCCACGGACTTCAGAAAGCAGAGAAGGAGACGGCAGATGACCTGGAGGCTGCAGTCAGGGAACTCTTCACTGACAGGCTGGAGCTGGCCAAAGACGTTCGTTTTGACCGCCTGCATCGACTGAACCAGAGGTCCAACTCTCCAATAATCGGGTGCTGTACCTTCTTCAAGGACAAGGTGGACATACTCAGGGCAAGAGGGAAACTAAAAGGTACTAGTATTTTTGTTGGAGAGGATTTTTCTTTCAGGGTGAGGGAAGTAAGACGCAGACTGCTGCCCCATTTGAGGAAAGCTAGAGCAGAAAACAAAAAGGCGTCTATGGTTTTCGACCATCTTGTAATAGATGGAACTAAATTTTCTGTGGACACAGAGGGCAACCTGAAAGATATCAAATAGGATATCGGCCGCTCTTCTTGTGGAGGTGTTTTTTCAAATGTTTGTTCTGCAAATAGTTTTTCTTCTGCATTTAATTTAGAGGGAGCAACCAAAAAACGGACACCGGTTGCGGAACCATTTGTGAGCTGTTATGTGGCTGACACTGCACGTGCCTGTATGTCGAATGCTCGTGACGTTGTCAGTGACAGAGAGGAAAGTGTGAACAAACAGGGTACTGGCCGTGCAAGCCGTGCAAAAAAGTTCGGGATCGCATTCTGTGTCAGGTCAACTTGATTCCGATTGTAACGCACGTGCATTTTCAGTTAAGCATTTTAAAGTCTTGCAATGGAATGTAGAGAACTGTATTATGCCGCTTCTAACTCACTTCCGCCCTCAAACCAGTTTTCGGGCGAAAGTGACCTAGAAGCGGCATAATACAGTTCTCTACTAAGCATGACTTTAATAACCAAAAAAATAACGACCCTACAAACAAACATACTGTGCAGGGTTATCCATTTTAATACTAATTTACTAAAGTTTTCAGAGAGTAGCGTAGGGAAGTAGCCAGGACTGAACACGCCCCATAGAGTAACGTAGGGAAAAGCAGCCGTGACTGAACGCGCCCATATACACGGTGGGTGCACTAGGCTATCCGATTACTTCGCAGTATGTTAATTACAGCGGGGAGTTCGTCAGCACAGAGAGAGGCGAGCCAAAGCCCGTTAAGGTCAAGTTGCCCTCCGTGTGGTGAAGGATTGCTTGTGGTTTAAATAATATTTCTATTTAGACACGGAGGAGAAGCCAGTTTTGGACTTTTTTTTTTTTTTTTTTTGGGGGGGGACCAAGGTCTCAACAGCATTTAAAGAAACTAAAGCTTGTTTGATAGGTCAATTTCTGGCTAAGAGGAAGGATTTGTGATGGTTTTTTTCTGTTTTTTCTTTTTTTTTTTTTTACCATCTTACAACTGGCATTCAGCTTTAACACCGAGATTCCTTTCATGAGTGTTCTTACGGAATTTGCCTCTCCCTTGATATTCTCATCTGTCAAGAGAAAGATCGCTATCTGTCAGTCTGTAACGGGACTGGAAGCAAACACAGAATGAAAGAACCGGGGGGAGGGTGTGTGTGTGGGGTGTGTGTGTGTGTGTGTGTGTGTGTGTGGTGTGTGGGGTTGTGTGGGGTTCTGTCGTCTGCCCTGTTCTGTCTGGTCTGTCTGTCTGTGTTCGAAGAGGAGAGAGAGAGAGAGAGAGAGGGAAGAGAGAGAGAAAAGAGAGAGAGAGAGAGAGAGGTTTAGTTTCGGGGGGGGGGGGGGGGGGGGGGGTGTGTGGGGGGCAGACAGTAGTGGCATAGAAAGAAGAGGTAAGAATGTGTGCAGGCTGCAACTAGTGGTGGCTGAGTACAGATGGAGGCATAGCAAGAAAAGCAGAACTCAATCAGAGTCTGCGACTCTGGAAGCAGAATCTCAATCAGAGTCTGCGACTCTGTGACTGACTTTGGGGGATGGGGTGTGGCAAGTTATACCAGGCCTCCTTTTAGTAGAAGTCGTCAAGGGTCTCTATGGAGCTGGTCCATTTCAATCTTTCTGGCTGGTTGTTTATGGGTTCAGTATGTATCCCTGTCTGCTCGTCTGTGTGTCTGTCTGTCTGTCTGTCTCTCTCTCTCTCTATCTGTCCTGTCTCTGTCTCTGTCCCCTCTCTCTCTCTCTCCTCTCTCTCTCTCTCCCCTCTTCCTCTCTCTCTCTCTCTCTCTCATATCGCTAATCATCTGTCCTTGTCTGTTTTTCTCTCACCCCCTCTCACGCTCTCCCCAAAATTTGTCCCCCCCCTTCTCTCTCTCTCTCTCTCTCTCCCCTCTCTCTCTTCCCCTCTCTCTCTCTTTTCTCTCCCCCTTCTCTTTTCCTCTCTCTCTCTCCCTCTCTCTCTCTCTCTCCACCCGGGGCGGGGTGGAAAACGCATGCGCAATGTGCTTATCTCATTACCCGGTAAAAAACATTTTCGTTCCTTCGTTCCTTCGTTCCTTCGTTCTCTCTCTCTTCTCCCCTCTCTCTCTCTCTCTCTCCTCTCTTCTCTCCCCCTCTCTCTCTCTCTCTCTCTCTTCTCCTCTCTTGTGATAGTGTTCGAGACACACCACCGGATGCTTCATCCCAGAACCGAGATCAGAGTTCCAACGATGTCATGTCCATGCCCCATCAGCTGAACATGAAGTTTGACACGGTGAGGGATGACATCAAGGCCTCAAAGACGGTTTTGATGTGCTGCATGCGGAATGAAGAGCATAAAGGAAGAATGCACCCGTCTACGAGAGGAAAATGCCGCTCTGAGGAGAGTAACGTCCGCCTGGAGAAGAGGATCGAAGGATGGAGAAGAAGCCCGACGATTTGGAATGCAGGTCGAAGCGAAAAAAACGTCACCCTCCACGGACTTCAGAAACCCGAGAAGGAGACGGCAGATGACCTGGAGGCTGCAGTCAGGGAACTCTTCACTGACAGGCTGGAGCTGCCAAAGACGTTCGTTTTGACCGCCTGCATCGACTGAACCAGAGGCCCAACTCTCCAATAATCGGGTGCTGTACCTTCTTCAAGGACAAGGTGGACATACTCAGGGCAAAGGGAAACAAAAAGGGTACTAGTACTTTTGTTGGAGAGGATTTTTCTTTCGGGGTGGGGGAAAGAAAGACGCAGACTGCTGCCCTATTTGAGGAAGCTAGAGCAGAAAACAAAAAGGCGTCTATGGTTTCGACCATCTTGTAATAATGGAACTAAATTTTCTGGGGACACAGAGGGCAACCTGAAAGATATCAAATGGGAAAGATCGGCCGCTCTTCTTGTGGAGGTGTTTTTTCAAATGTTTGTTCTGCAAATAGTTTTTCTTCTGCATTTAATTAGAGGAGCAACCAAAAAACGGACACCGGTTGCGGAACCATTTGTGAGCTGTTATGTGGCTGACACTGCACGTGCCTGTATGTCTAATGCTCGTGACGTCGTCAGTGACAGAGAGGAAAGTGTGAACAAACAGGGTACTGGCCGTGCAGCCGTGCAAAAAAGTTCGGGATCGCATTCTGTGTCAGGTCAACTTGATTCCGATTGTAACGCACGTGCATTTTCAGTTAAGCATTTTAAAGTCTTGCAATGGAATGTCAACGGCTGCTTCCTAAACTAAGACATAAGAATTTCCTTTCTTATGTTCGTTCCTTTAAATATAATTTGTTTTGCTGAAAACCTTTATAGAAACATTTCAATCAGATTTATTTGTTGATTACATAATATTTTGTAAACCTGCTTTTAAGTTTTCAAAAACAGGGTCGTTTTCGGGTGGAGTTGTGTGCTAATAAAGAGAGTGTATGCCCCGTTTGTTCGTTCTGTTGACGTAGATTACAAAAATATTATTGTTTTTTCACATAGACAGAGCTATTAGGCACCATGAAGGATATGTTGTATATGTGTGTATATGTTCCGCCTAAAGGGGTCACCATTTTATTCTTTTTGGATGTAAACAATGGCATTAGTCTTTTGGGAAGAATGTTTGGGCAGATTGTTCTGTTGCATTCATGATGTTTACTTCGTGTTGTCAGGGGATTTCAACAGTCGAACTGCCGATATAAATATAAATGATTTATGCAGTGAAAAATTTTGTTAAGTCATTAAAACAAGTAGTTCGATCAACACAAACAGGAAACTCAAGACAAAGTGTTGAATAGCTATAGTAAACTTATGTTGAATTTATGTACTACATTTGATTTACGTATCTAAATGGTGCATGAAATGGCGACCGCTATGGTTAGCTACACATACATCTCAGATTCAGGTAGTATTGTTAACGATTACTTTTTAATGTCGAGTGACATTTTGCTATGTTTGAATCTTTCGTAAATTTAATATTCGTGATATTTTTTCATTCAGATCATATGCCATTGAATTACATTTAACTTTTTCGGAAGAGCATGACAGTGGGAAAATCTCAAGAAGAGAAACAAACTTTAAATAGGATAGTTTGGAACAATAATGCATCACCATGTTTATTGACTCAATGCAGTCTGTGGAACTCGTAGAATGTTAGAGTCAGCTGAAAGTTTAATTGATTATGATATTGACGAAGCTTTGTCTATATTTAATCATTGCATTAAACTAAGTGCTGAATGCATGAATAGGCAGATCATAATTGGTGATAATGATAAATCAGATGACTGTATGATCATGAATGTAAGGGAGCAAAGAAAAATTTAAGAAAGCTTACAGAATATCCCCTCAAACAGGAAATTCTGAAGATGGAAATGCTTTTTGTATTGCACGTAGAGAGTATAAACATTTGTTAAAGCGCAAAGAGAAGGATTTCCACAAATCGTTTTTAGATGAATTGTTATCTTCGGTGAATAATCCAAAGCAATTTTGGGAAAATGTAAATAAACTTTCAGGTAAACGGAAACACGTTAGCAATGATATCACTTTGGACAACTGGTTTGAACACTTCAAAACTTTACTCGAAAAAGAAAATGAAACAGACGAGGACGAATTGAATGTTGATGGTAATGATGTTTATTTCAACCGACCAATATCAAAGGAAGAAGTTATTTTAGCAATTAGAAAAAATAAAGATTAGAAAAGCTGCTGGGCCGGATGGAATAACTGGAGAGTTGTTAAAAAATGCAGGTGAGGGGGTTCAGATTTCTTTGTCAATTTTTTAATGCTTTGTTCCAGAAAGGTATATTTCCTGACAGTTGGACAGAAAGTATTGTGCTTCCCTTTTAAAAAAAAAGGAGATGTCAACAACCCTAACAATACAGGGCATTTCATTATGCAACATTATAGCAAAGTTTACAGTACAGTAATTAATCATCGTTTACAAGAGTGGGTTGAGGAAAATAATATTACTGGAGAATATCAAACAGGGTTCAAAAGAAAATATTCAACTATTGATCATATGTTTACTTTGTTAGCTATCATACAAAAACAGTTCTCTTTCAACAAAAAATTAAAGTGCATCATAGATTTTTAGAGGCTTTTGTTCCATTAAAAAAATCTTTGGTCAATTTTAGTTAAAAAGGTTTAAATGGTAATTTATACAATTGCATTTAAAAGTAGTATAATAATGTTAAAGTTAAGAAACGGTGGGACAAAAATTAACTGATTTCATTATGTGCACCTTGGTGTTAAGCAAGGTGACGTGTGCAGTCCTGTTTTTATTTTCTTTGTTTATATGAACTTGCCATAGAAATAATTCAAAATGGTAGGCATGTTTCAATGTTTAAAATGATTATTTTGAGTTTTTTGTTATTAGCAGATATGTTAAATTTTATCAAAACAGTTATTGGTTTCAGACACAGTTAAACAGTCTACAACGCCAAACTTTCTCAAGATTTGAAAGTGAATTAAGCAAATTATATATAATTTTGTTTAGAAAAGGTGGCTACTTACAGCAAGAGAAAATTGGACATATATAAAGCTGTTATGCTGTCTAAATGCTTATAAATACTTAATATACTGTTTTCAAAAAAAATCAGTTTCACATTGGCTTGCAATGACCTTAAAGTAAAGCAAAGAAACTCTCTCTGCATTATAGAAAATTGTAATATTTTGAAGAAAACATTAAAATTTTTGTTGAAGTTATTTGATTCCATGTTCAACCCATTTCTCTGTACGGTGCAGAACTTTGGGACTGATGATGCAGCCCGTCATTGTGAAAAAGTGACCTCTTTGCATTAAAGAAATTTTTAGGAGTTGAAATGCAAAACCCCATTCTTTGTCTATGGGGAGACCAATAGATACCATTTCTTTTGAATCTGTGCTAAAATGTATCCGATAATGTTGAAATTACAAAAATAATGATCAAGTTACCTCGGAAGCTATATATGTTATACAACCTAATGCAAGAACAAAAGAAATTGGGCTTCAAATGTCCGTGCAAATTAATCAATTTGATATGGTTATGTTTGGGTAAACCAAGGATGCAAAATGAAAGTCATTTCTGTGTGAATTTAAAGACAGATTGATGCAGCAGGGGGCAGGAATGGGAAATTTCATGTTTAAAAATAAATGAATAGATTTACCCATGTATCGGACCATTTTTTCGTACACATGTCAAACGTATCTACAATGGGATTTAGCAAACACTTGAAGTTGACAATGACCAAATTAGATGGATTTCGACCATAGCAGAACACCGCCATCGTACATTTAAAAAACTGGGGTAGTTTGCTTGTCCATTATGCAAAATGAAAGAAGGGACGACTTCATTTTGTTTAAAGTTGTTGTAAATTATCCAGTTCTAAGAGCGCATATGTAGCCGACAAAAATTTTCCAAGATCCCATAGTTCGGTAAGCCTGCTAATGGCATCTCAGAATGAAGCCCTAGTAAAGAAACTTCTCAATTTAAATTTTCAAGGCATTTCAGCTTAGATCAGACTGACTTCGTGACGGAGTAGTCCAACCATTTTTTCTTTGTTCTGTAAATTCTCATTGATGTTGTTAATGGCTCCATACCCCCCTTCATAAGGGGCAAGGCCTTTAATGAAGTAAACAAACTGAAGTTCTGAGTTCTAGTTCTCCTCTCTCTTTCCCCCTCTCTTCCCCTGGTTGGAAAAGCAAAGGAAGATGAAAGAAGGAGGAGGAGGGACAAGGACTAAAGTACAAAGAGGAGAATTAGAAGGAAAATATGATCACGATAATGGTGGTGGTGGTAGTGGTGGTGGTGGTGGGGGGGGGTGATGGTGGAGAAGAGGAAGAAGAAGTGAAGCATAGTGTAGTAGTAGTCGTAGGGAGTAGTAGTAGTAGCAGCAGCAGCACAGCAGCAGCAGAACAGCAGCAAACAAGTAGAAGAAGAAGAAGAAAGAAGAAGAAAGAAGAAAAAGAAGAAGAAGATGATGATGATGATGATGATGATGATGATGATGATGATGAAGAAGAACAAGAAGAGAAGAAGAAGAAGAAGATGATTTATGATGATGATGTGATGATGAAAGAAGAAGAAGACATCAACCGCAACTGTCACCCCCACCACCACCACCACCACCACCACCACCACCACCCCCAACAACAACAACAACAACAACAACAAAATGAAGAACAAGAAAAGAAGAAAACTGCGGTGACAAAAGTTGTATTCTCAAATGAAGACCTTTACGCCCAACAAAGTTTCAAATACTAACCGTCAAACATTCAAACTCTTGCACATAACAATACACCACAGTTCACTGCTTTATGATACAGTCTACTTATTACCGGCGCGGGTAGTCTCCCGTTTGGCAACACAGAAGATCATAGTCAAGACCACCAAAAAACACTTGGCTAATTTTTCAGCTTCCAAACCTGACCCGCACGTTGGGCATCGCAATATTAACTGGGCATTTTAACCTAGAAGATTCTCTCTCCTCTCTCTCCCCTCTCTCTCTCTCTCTCCCCCCCCCCCCCCCCACACTTTTAACGAGCGGTGCAAATTCAAAGCGATCATTTGTCTGGAACCATCCTCCAGGAGAGAGAAATAACGAGCGGCTGAAGTGGTGCCAGACTGTTGCAGGGTCTGTAGTCATCAAAGGGCAATTACAGCCCGTTGTTAGCACAGAATCCTCCCCATCCTCCGAGCACTTAGGGCGTCTTGCCAGTTTGTCTGAGTACACAAATGTCTGTATTTCATAAAGGAACTGGATCGACGGAACTAAACTGAATAGAATTGTCTATGAAATGGTGTGTGTGTAGTGTGTGTGTGTGTGTGTTGTGTGTGTGTGTGTGTGTGTGTGTGTGTGTGTGTGTGTTGTGTGTCGTCGCGCGCGCGCGCGCGGTGTGTGTGTGTGGTGTGTGTGTGTGTGTGTGTGTGTGTGTGTGTGTGTGTGTGTGTGTGTGTGGTGTGTGTGTGTGTGTGTGTGTGTGTGTGTGTGTGTGTGTGTGTGTGTGTGTGCGTCTGTGTGTGTGTGTGTGTGTGTGTGTGTGTGTGTGTGTGTTGTGTGTTGTGTGTGTGTTTGTGTATGTGTGTGTGTGTGTGTGTGTGTGTGTGTGTGTGTGTGTGTGTGTGTGTGTGTGGTGTTTGTGTATGTGTGTGTGTGTGTGTGTGTGTGTGTGTGTGTGTGTGTGTGTGTGTTTGTGTATGTGGTGTGTGTGTGTGCGTGCGTGATTCGGTGGTAATCATACTAGATCACAACTCTCTCTCTCTCTCTCTTCTCTCTCTCTCTCTCTCTCTCTCTCTCTCTCTCTCTCTCTCTCTCTCTCTCTCTCTCTCTCTCTCTCTCTCTCCATTGTACATACATAGCTACACATGCACACATGAATACATACACACATACATGCATATATACATACAAACAAACCTACATGCATACACACAAAACACACACACACACACACACACACACACACACACACACACACACACACACACACACACACACACACACAACGCCCACGCGCATAAGCATTACGTTGAAATAAAACTCCATGTGCTCAAAATGCCCTTATTACGCATTTGCAGTAGTCTCCGAAAATGGAACACTGTTTGCTTCTAATGCAGAGAATCTTAAGAAAACTTACAGTGTAATGTTGAATGTGCTGCAATTGAGAATGTGTTTGCTCCAATCAGAAGAGAGCAGACGAAAGGAAAAAAAGAGTCAAAGGCAACCAGCAAGCCACAAGATTTTGGACATCAATTACACAGACCACGTGACAAATGAAGTCCGCAGAATAAATCAACAGGCAATTGGACCCCACGAAGACTTATTCACAGTCGTCAAGAGAAGCGGAAAATGTGTCCCGTTCAGCAGGCCTTGCAAAGACAGTCCTGCAAGGAACAGTCAGAGGAAGCCGCAACAGAGGAAGACAAAGGAAGAGGTGGGAAGACAATATCTGAGAGTGGACTGGAATGAGCCTGGCGGAATCTCAGCGAGCGGTGGAGGACAGGGACGGATGGAGGAGAGTGGTGGCCGGATCATCAGGGGTGCCTCAACGACAACAGACGATGTCAAGGGATAGGTGAAGGTGATGCCACACTAATACAGAGCCCGTCTGTCAAATCCCAGCCTGAAAGGAAAACCCAGAGTCCTCATCTTGAAAGATTTGTCAGCCCGGTACACATTGGACACAACTGTGTATGTGTGGTGTGTGTGTGTGTGTGTGTGTGTGTGTGTGTGTGTGTGTGTGTGTGGTGTGTGTAAGATGTGTGTGTGTGTGTGTGTGTGTGGTGTGTGTGTGGTGTGTGTGTGGTGTGTGATGTGGTGTGTTGTGTGTGTGTGTGGGTGTGTGTGTGTGTGTTGTGTGGTGTGTGTGTGTGTGTGTGTGTGTTGTGTGTGTGTGTGTGTGTGTGTGCATTCGTGCGTGCGTGCGTGCGTGCGCGGGCGCGCGCGCGCGCGTCGTGGTGGTGTTGTGTTGTGTGTGGTGTGTGTGTGTGTGTGTGTGTGTGTGTGTGTGTGTGGTGTGTGTGTGTGTTGTGTGTTGTGGTGTGTGTGTGTGCGTGCGTATGTGTGTGTGCGTGCGTGTGTGTGCGCCCTTATGCATGCATACGTATATGTGCGTGCATGGGTGAGTGTGCGTGAACATGTGTGTGTGTGTGTGGTGCGTGCGTGCGTGCGTGCGTGCGTGCGTGCGTGCGTGCATGCGTGCGTGCGTGCGTGCGTGCGTGCGTGCGTGCGTGCGTGCGCGCGCGTGGTGTGTGTGTGTGTGTGTGTGTGTGTGTGTGTGTGTGTGTGTGTGTGTGTGTAGGAAATGCCGTAGGCCGACATGGGAAGCACTAATTTGCCTGGGAGAACACTACGGAAACAGGATAAAATGAGAGGCTCAACAGAACCTGTCTGCTCGTTATTACCCAGACTCCCAGCGGCATTTCACATGAAAGGATGAAGTAAAGCTGGCACTGGGCTTGGACTGAAAGTACTGAAGCTGAAAGTCCCAGTGCAGCTTGTCCATTGGCATAGTAACAGGCAGATCTCTGAAACGAACTAACAAGCAAACCAACCTTCTGTCTGCACTATTCTTAACTGAAATTGAATGTCTGAAAACATGATCCACGGAGAGAGAGAGAGAGAGAAGAGAGAGAGAGAGAGAGAGAGAGAGAGAGAGAGAGAGAGAGAGAGAGAGAGAAAGAGAGAGAAGGGGTGCAATAAACCATATTTAAGACACAGAGAGAGAGAGAGAGAGAGAGAGAGAGAGAGAGAGAGAGAGAGAGAGAGAGAGAGAGAGGAGACAGACAGACAGACAGAGACAGAGAAACACAGAAAATAAGACAGAGAACCAGATATAGAGGCAGGGACAGACACAAAGAGACAGAGATAAAGACATAATCAGAGTGCTATTTTTTTAAAAAAATTCCATTGTTTTTCCGTTGAACAAGGTTTGCACACAAATGTGTCATCATTCTTACTAGACATGGGGTTGATCATGTAACACATACGCAATGTCAATATCTAGTATAGTACTTAATAATAATAACGGACGGACAGACACACAGACAGACAATGACACAGAGAGAGAGAGAGAGAGAGAGAGAGAGAGAGAGAGAGAGAGAGAGAGAGAGAGAGAGAGAGAGAGAGAGAGAGAGAGAGAGAGAGAGAGAGAGCAATTTAGGTCAGATAAACAATATCCTCGAAATGATCTTCAAAGAACGCTGTCGAAACTATTACTGAAATATTCAAGTACTTGGAACCAGCGAGACGCCTGCTTCAACAGATTCATAGAGAACAGTAATGCCCTGTTCCAACAAAAACGCATGAATAGGGACAGTGATGAAAATTAAACCCATTAGAGACGAAACACACACACACACACACACACACACACACACACACACACACACACACACACACACACACACACACACACACACCACGCACGCACGCACACACAACACCACACACACACACACACACACACAACACCACACACACACACACACACACACACACACACACACACACACACACACACACCACACCACACACACACACGTGTACTTTGAACCAGCTTTGGTCATGTGTGTGTGTGTGTGTGTGTGTGTGTGTGTGTGTGTGTGTGTGTGTGTGTGTGTGGCGCGCGCGCGCGCGTGTGTGTGTGTGTGTGTGTGTGTGGTGTGTGTGTGTGTGTGTGTGTGTGTGTGTTGTGTGTGTGTGTGTGTGCGCGCGCGCACGCGCGCGCGCGTGTGATCGCTCTGGATACAAACAAATTGGAGGATGTCAGGGAAGCAGACAGAGAGATGTGTTTCCCTTAGTGCTGGAAGCCTACTTGAAGAGCGAGAGCATGTCTGGGACAACACCGTGGAGATGGAAGGGAATGAGAGGCCCACGTGCTTTCTGATAATGACCCACTTCCTTGTCGCCACTGCAGATGACGATCTGATCCAACACTACTTTTGGATTAGAATATAGATCTTAAACACTTAAAGCATAGTTGCAAATTTCCTAACTACTCATATTTAGGGACAGAGGCGTTTGAAATAAAACTTTATATGATTTTCGATTTATACAGAAGTAGGTTTTGACAAAAGGCTATCAATTTGAATATGTGATCTATCTTTGAGCAACTCCGTTTAATCCAGCTTGATGTTCACCTGCAATACTATTCTCTTAGACACAATTCTGAATTCTGTTATTAATGATAGAACCATATAATTCACTGCCATCGTATAGTTGTTTGAGTTGTTAGCGTCGCCTTTTTCATACCGTGGAAATGCATTTGATTCGGACCGCTAACAAAGATTTAATTCAAACATGTTGCAAGAAAGTTTTTTTCATTAAAATCGGATTTGCGAGCAGTTTTCATTATTTCACCAATGATCCCGTCTTGGTCGGAAGGATTACGATTTCTCAATCTTCTTCTGGTCAAAATGATCTCTACGTTCGTGACAGTTTGAATTAGATTATTATAACTATCATTGCCGTCATCAATCCGGTCCACCTGTCTCGATCTCATACCATTATCGATGCTACCATTTTTGCGAAGCAGTTTCTTCAAGTCATGAAACCAATTGTCCAGACATATAATTTTCAGGCTTTTTTTCTTTAGTATGTGCATTTTCTCCCAAAACTCTTTTTGGCTCTGTACGGAGGCAACTAATTTATCTAACATGATTCTGGTAACTACTTTGGTTTCTCCAGAAGATGTGTATAGTCGCCTCTGGAATCACAGTATTCAATATGGTCAGGTACAGATAAATTTCGGCTATGTTTCGTTATATAATTTAGTGCATATCTTGTACTTAAAAGACATTCGTTTCTGTACCAATCATCGCCAATGACATGAAACAAAATCTTTGTCGTGTAGTTTAGAGGATAAACCATGCATATTCTAGTGAGCCAAAGAGAAGCGTTTCGATTTGTTTGTAGGAGGACAATCTGACACACCTCTATCATCATGACCTGATCGCTCAGCACACGCGTCCTCGGAAAAAAAGTTTGACAGGTTTTACAACAAAGATTCAGTAAGAATGTGAAACAATGTTTACATGTCCAGCCTGGGCAACGGCTGAACAAATGTCAAAGCATACCGTGTTGTTACATGTCTCACGAATAGCACGTGCTGTCAACTTCGCCGCACTGTGGCAACAAAACGGGTGTCGTTCCAAAGTTTGTTCCATTAACTATTACGGTAATATTACGTTGATGAATTGGGGTCATGCCGCTGTTCCCCAGGTTCTTTGTTCCCCAGTCTCTATATTCCCCAGTCCCGGTGTTCCCCTCAAGAAAAAATCGAAATTCAGTCCCTACGTTCCCCAGTTTCGTTGTTCCCCACCCTGTGGCGATCCCGCTGTTCCCCATTCCCGCAAATCCCCGGTCCCGGTGTTCCCCAGTCCCGGTGTTCCCCAGGCCCGCTGTTCCCCAAGTTTTTGCCGTTGGTGGTGTTGGTGGGTTTTGCTGACTTAAACGTTGTTACTGTTGTTTTCATTGCTATAGGCGAGGCAGTGGGAGGGCGGGGTGGGAGGGTCGGGGTATTGGGGGTGGAGCGGGAGGGCCGTAGAAGAGGGGTTTCATGCCGACTGGACAGTGCTGGAACCAGTAGGTCAGCACTTGCATGACCCATCAGGTCTGTGTAGACAGTCTAAAAGTGAAATGGCCCGTTGCGAAAGAAAAGGTGTAGCTCACGCAAAGTGTGATATAAAGGGATAGGAGTTCAAAGCGTAAAAAGAAGCACACACTGTCAAAACCCTTTTCTGGCGTCACAAATTCATGCTTTCCGTTCTAGAATCATACACGATCGAAATATTCCGTTTTTCTTACTGATTTGACAAAGCATAGCTGTCTTCTGTTTGTAGAAGACACACATCTGCCCTTGGTTTTCAGCATAGCTGTCTTCTGTTTGTACATCTGGACTTGGTTTTCAGCGTAGCTGCCTTCTGTTTATAGAAGACACACATGGCAACAACTAACGCGTCAGGCTTCGAGTTGGCTCGGTGAACCTTACCGGATTGCAAATACTCAACAAGTTCTAACTTGTTTGTGAGTGGATCCGTCACCATACCTTCACAATCGGCCAGAGTCCCATTGCCCTTCTGTGGCAGGCCGTAATCGATGAGGTTTTTGTGTTTGAACAGTCCCTCAAAATCTTCTGTGTTCCTCTCTAAGACGTCTGGCCTTCTCGTAAAGCCTTTATCTTTATTCTGCAAATCCTCGTTTGCTGATGCAGATGTGTAACTTCGCCTTTTAGTGCTCTTAACTTCTTTTGCCTGGCCCCAAACTCATCTCGTTTGACACGAAGTTCTTCCTGCATATTGGCAAAGTCCATCAGTGCGCTCATGTACTCGATCAGGTCAACAACGTCGGACAGAGTGGGGTCATTCACTGCTTCACCAGACACTGCAGGAAGTGCTGTGTGGTCGTACTATGCAGTGTCTGGAATCGCCTGTTTTCAAGCGTGCCTGCCTTTCGCTATACTACTTCTGGATTACTCTCCACATCGCCACAACGGGGCAGAAAACTTCATCCAGGACAGATTTGAAAGGTAAAGACCTAATGCTACACCCTCCGTTCTCCGTCTCAGTTTTATTTAATACGGTGTTATACAAATTCTTGTACCTTGCCCACTTCAACAACATGAAGCTCAAATATATAGCGTAAAAGCGGTCATAACAGGTCCTGAAATCACTCGTAGATTACAGGGCTGGTTACAAAACTTATTGAAGAATGTGAGGACCTAAGTCACTCTGAGGCCATTTTATTACAGGTTAATTGACAGAGATTCAAAAAAAAAAATTGCGACCTCACATTGTGTCAAAACAGGCCGTACCTTTCCGCGCGCGCTACAGAGAGAGAGAAGAGAGAGAGAGAGAGAGAGAGAGAGAGAGAGAGAGAGAGAGAGAGAGAGAGAGAGAGAAGAGAGAGAGAGAGAGAGAGAGGAGAGAGAGAGAGAGAGAGAGAGAGAGAGAGAGAGAGAGAGAGAGAGAGAGATGCACCAAGTAAAAAGAGAAAAATTTAAAGATCAGTAGAAAAAACAATATGTGAATAAAGTTGTACTCTTTGATTACATGTATTGGTTATGTTGTCAAGTACCAGAATACCATGGCTTATGAAAATACTCTTCCCTGCATTAATACATTGGTTCAAAATGTCTGGCAGCCAGAAAACGACGAAATAAAGGGCTGGACTCTCTCTCTCTCTCTCTCTCCTCTCTCTCTCTCTCTCTCTCTCTCTCTCTCTCATACACCCACGAACACTTTTCGCACCCTTTTATTGAATGTCTGGGACTTAGGGAAGAAGAAGCAGTGAAGTGGACACCCGCGCGCTGAAAGTTCACAAAAGCAATAACACTGGGTGGTATTGATCTCCGAGCTACATTACCCAAACGCCAGACAACGTACTGTTCTCAAATTCTTCAACCTGCTGAGGAACGGTTAGTAGCAGATCGGCCAGAATTTTTGTCATGGCCGGTATAATCTGTCGTCTTCAATATGGCTACAGTATC
The DNA here is from genome assembly GCA_018398815.1 of Conus ventricosus. Taxonomy (NCBI): domain Eukaryota; kingdom Metazoa; phylum Mollusca; class Gastropoda; order Neogastropoda; family Conidae; genus Conus; species Conus ventricosus. The sequence goes on along the minus strand of CM031597.1, from coordinate 134,527,923 downwards.
TGGTTCGTTTTTAAACAGTTTTAAAATGACATCCGCGATCACGAAGGTGTCGATTTGGATTCTCTGTATTTTCTCCGTTTTCCTTTGTGTATGTGTGTGTGTGTGTGTGTGTGTGTGTGTGTGTGTGTGTGTGTGTGTGTGTGTGTGTGTGTGTGTGTGTGTGTGTGCGTGCCTCTGTGTGTGTGTGTATGTGTGTGTGTGTGTGTGTTGTGTGTGTGTGTGTGTGTGTGTGTGTGTGTGTGTGCCTTGTGTGGTTGTGTGTGTGTGTGTGTGTGTGTGTGTGTGTGTGTGTGTGTGTGTGTGTGTGTGTCTGTGTGTGTGTGTGTGTGTGTGTGTGTGTGTGTGTGTGTGTGTGTGTGTGTGTGCGTGCGTGCGAGCTTGCGTGCATGCTGTCGTGCGTGCGTGCGTGCGTGCGTGCGTGCGTGTGTGTGTGTGTGTGTGTGTGTGTGTGTGTGTGTGTGTGTGTGTGTGTGTGTGTGTGTTTGTGTGTGTGTGTGAGAGAGAGAGAGAGAGAGAGAGAGAAGAGAGAGAGAGAGAGAGAGAGAGAGGAGAGCTGAATACAAAGAGAGAGAGGGGGAGAGAGAGAGAGAGAGAGAGAGAGGAGAGAGAGAGAGAGAGAGAAGAGAGAGAGAGAGAGAGAGAGAGAGAGGAGAGAGAGCAACCAGCATCATTCTTCCCGTGTCCCATGCTTGTTGACCGATGTGTTTGTCTGGGACAGGAATGCGTGAAAGTCAATGTACGAGCAGCTCAATGACTTCAGTCGGAGCCATGTCCGGCTCACTGTTTGTAAGAAATGGTTCAGAGTGATGTTACTAGAATATTGTCACGAGCTAATTTATTGCACGTCTTTCTGCCTAAAACAGACAAAGAAACAATGAAGCAAATGAAACCAGATCAAATAGCAACAACAATAACATCACCATCAAAAATATCATAATCATCACCATCATCATCGTCATCATCGACAGCAACAACAACAACAACAACAACAACAACCCTGGACGAAGGACTCGTTAGATAATCAGAACAAACTTGGTTTTGAATACAGCTTGAAGTAAATTGAATACACACGTAATTCGGATTCAGCATACAGATCTATATTGCTACCTAAAGTTAGACCTAGTCTCCTAACAATAGAAAATGCACTACTCTTTCGTAGCTTTCGACAGCTACGAGTGAGTGGTGCATTTTCGTTTGTTGGGAAACTAGGTCTAACTTCGGGTAGCAATATGTCTACCCCCAACTGTTGAAACTTCCCGAACATACAGATCCACACTGGTCCTGAGACTGGCAATGACTTCTTGGAATCAGGTCTGCAAGTCGTATACAGGGTTCAGTTGTCTAAAAAGAAATTGCCGTTTTGATTATAAACAAAGAAATAAAGAAAAGCTCCTTTCGCTTGCCAAAACAAACTGGACGCAAGAGATAGAAAGCTGTGACGTCACTTGTGGAGGTGCCTGCGACTTTCTGATGTTGATGAAATTAACGAAGCTTCATAGGCATACGACAGCTGGTCAATATGTAACCAATGGTATTCTAATTACATAAGGTTAGTAGAGACTAAAGTGAGATCTATAGTGCTCGCCTTTTGTCTCAGGTTGTCGAGAATGTGTGTTGTTAAAAGAAAGGGAGAAGAGACAAACAATGACGTCATGTGTACATTACGTAAGAATAGCCTTCGGCATTACACAGACCTGGGAGTAGACGACTTCAACAGAAAAACGTCAGTAAGGTCGTGTGGAGAGCTACACTGGTTGAACAGATGCGACTCACTTTCACCAGCCAAATGTTCCCTTATACTGCTCAGTCCGCATTTCCCAGGGCTTTCTGGTTGTGATACTCAGAACATTTTTACAGTTGCAGGTATTGCTCCTTCAAAGTCTGGAAGTAAAGATTTTGTATATTTCTCATCGACAACAACAGGAACACGATTCAAACAGGGGAAAAGGTTCAACAAATCAATGAAAACACGCGTACGCAAACATCTTACACACACAGGCACACACGCACACACACACACACACACACACACCACGCACGCACGCACGCACGCACGTACGCACGCACGCACGCACGTACGCACGCACGCACGCACGCACACGCACACACACACACACACACACACACACACACCACACAACACACACATACACACACACACCATTATCAGGGAGAACATTACACAGTAGCCAAGCTAGTGGTGTGAACTGTTTCAAATGGACTGAAGCTCGCTTCAAGTGAACTTTTACACACACGAAAACGTTTCCTGTCGTAAATGTTATCTGGGAACGTCGCAGTTCTCGATGGGGTGCCAAAGTCGCAGTTTCTCGATGGGGTGCCAAAGTTTTAAAGTGAGAAGAGGCAGAGGAGTGAGAGGGGTTGAGAGAGAGGGGAAAGTTTAGGACACGAATTCGCCCTATAACACTTACTGACAAACACCCATTACCAGACGTCCATCCCTCTGTGTGCATTGACTGACCCATCACAGACCCCATCACCTTCCGCTGTCAGGGAATCCTCCCTAACCATTGGTCATGGGGTTACGGACATAGACGACAGCAATGGACAATGAACAGGAGTAGAGAAAAGGAGGTAGAGAGAGAGAGAGAGAGAGAGAGGAGGAGAGAGAGAGAGAGAGAGAGTGGTGTTGTGTGTGTGTGTGTGTGTGTGTGTGTTGTGTGTGTGTGTGTGTGTGTGTGTGTTGTGTGACGATGACAGTAGATACATAAACACGAAGACAGGAGGTCGAAACTTGGCAAACATTTATCGTCTGGCAGAATGTGTCCATAAATCGTGTAGGCAAAATATAAGAAACTATCTTTAAGTTTGTTCACAACACACACACACACACACACACACACACACACCACACACAACACAACACCACTCAGTCACCCATATGCACGCATGCACACTCGTGCGCGTTCACACACACACACACACACACACACACACACACACACACACACACACACACACACAAACACACAGTGTCATAAGATCACCAAAGAGTCCCACTCAAAAATGAAGTACCCAAGCGATTTTCTGCTCATCTTTCCTTCTCATGGAGGTGACAAAAACGAACTCAAAGAGTTCTCAGACGGTTCATGTCTGTAGCGCTGCAGGAACAGACAGTGGCCTTAGGGCAGCCATCAGCATGTGATGAAAAACACACAGCTCAGCCTGGCTTCGTGGACGTTGTCGGGGTCGGACACATCGCCAACATCACAGTCACGTGTTCAAAGCTGGGACTTGGAAGGCGTTGAGGTGGAATATTGACATGGTCCATAGCCGTGGGCTGTTTGGTGAGAATCCCTAGCTGCTGTCTCTGTCGACATCAAAAGGCAGATCAAGTCTGCATCGCACAGGATTACATAGTAACTTCTGAATGGATTTTAATGAAACTTGATGTGTACAGACGTGGAGGAGGGTAGGGGAGAACGGCGTGGGATGGTGTGGTCCCTTCTGTTACCGTAGTGTCAATAAGCCTTTCAGCATTTTTGCGAAGATAGGTATTTCAATCAGTCGTGTCATCTCATGTTGTTTTTGACGGTGTTTTGTTGTTTGTTTGTTTTTTGTGTAACATGTGAACTTAATTTAGACTTAAAGAGACAACGCATCTTTACTACCACCACCGCCGACATCATCATCATCATCATCGTCATCATCATCATCACCATCATCATCATCATCATCATCATCTATCATCATCATCATCATTATCATCATCATCACAAATACTCTTATCATTAATACTACTGCTACTACCACCACTACTACTACTGCTGCTGTTGCTGCTGCTGCTGCTATCACTACTACTATTGCTGCTGCTACTACTGCAACTAATGCTATCACTGCTGCTGTTGCTACTACTACTACTACTACTACTACTACTACTACTACTACTACTACTACTGCTACAACTACTAACACCACCACCACCACCACCTCTACTACTACTACTACTACGATTGCTACTACTACTACTACTACTACTACTACTACTACTACTACTACTACTACTACTACTACTAACTATTACTACTACTACTATTACTACTACTTCTTCAAAATTAACAATGTCCCTATCAAAAGAAAAACATTTCTATAACACAAATAACAGATTAGTGGTTTTCCACATAGTGTTCACACACACACACACACACAACACACACACACACACACACACACACACACACACACACACACACACACCCCACTGTCATAAGATCACCAAAGAGTGCCATTCACAGATGAAGTACCCAGCTTCAATCAAGTGATTTTCTGCTCATCTTTCCTTCTCATGGAGGTGACAAACAAACCCCACGACTTTACGAATCAAAGAGTTCTCAGACGGTTCATGTCTGTAGCTCTGTAGGAACAGACAGTGGCCTTAGGGCAGCCATCAGCATGTGATGAAAAACACACAGCTCAGCCTGGCTTCATGGAGGTCTGTCTGGACACAACGCCAGCATCACAGTCACATGTTCAAAGTTGGGACTTGGATGGCGTTGAGGTGGAATATTGACATGTCCATAGCCGTGGGCTGTTTGGTGAGAATCCCTAGCTGCTGTCTCTGTCGACATCAAAAGGCGGATCAAGTCTGCATCGCACAGGATTACATAGAAACTTCTGAATGGATTTTAATGAAACTTGATGTGTACAGACTGGGAGGAGGTTGAGGAGAAAGGAGTGGGATGGTGTAGTCCCTTCTGTTGCAGTAGTGTCAATAAGCCTTTCAGCATTCTTGCGAAGATAGGTATTTCAATCTGTCCTGTCATCTGATGTTGTTTTTGACGTTTTATTTGGGTGTAGCAAGCGCAAATGCTTAACATGAAATAGACAGAGCACCATAACACCACCACTACTTCCATTACCACCACCGCCACCACCACCACCACAATTACCATATTAACAAACACACTAACCTCTTCAATCATTACTCCTACTTCTTCTACAACCACTGCTACTAGTACCATTACTACTACTGTTGCTGCTGCTGTTACTGCTTTCTGCTGCTGCTGCTGCTGCTGCTGCTGCTGCTGCTGCTTCTGTTGCTGATGTTGCTGCTGCTGCAGCTGCTGTTCCTAACAATAACAAAGTAAAAGTAAGTGGAGACAAACTCGTATAGCGCCGTACTTAGACCAGTTACGTGGCGCCTGGTGCTTCGAATCGCAGAGAATATAATAATATAAAAAAAGAAATATATAAATAACAGGCACACATTAAAAAAAATTGTCAGCTCAAATCTTACCTCTGGAAATCAGATTTGTTGCTTCTTAATCCGTCTTAGTCCAGTGGATGGTTAAATAACTAGACCGTCCATCACAGTTCCCCTGCAGCTAGTACAGTCACGGCAGGCATTGCCAGACCTTTGGTTATAATGTGCTGGTGTAGCGTCGGGCAGTGATGAGACATGGGGCGCCAACAGTTTCACTGGACCTGGAGAATCATCATTGTCTCTTTCCTCTCAGCGCTCTTTAGTTGATAGGAAGGTCTGTAAACTTCAACCACGGGTGAAATGTTACTGTGTAAGCCGAGGCTATTTGAACAGTATGCAAATCATTGACAGCGTCAAAGGTGTGTGTGTGTGTCGGGTTGTGTGTGTGTGTGTGTGTGTGTGTGTGTGTGTGTGTGTGTGTGTGTGTGTGTGTGTGTGTGTGTGCGTGTGTGTGTGAGCGTGCGTGCGTGCGTGTGTGTGTGTGTGTGTGTGTGGTGTGTGTGTGTGTGTGTGTGTGTGTGTGTGTGTGTGTGTGTGTGTGTGTGTGTGTGTGTGTGTGTGTGTGTTAGGTCTTCAATTTAACGTCTATACATATTGTGATATTAGACGAACCTAATCTATCAGAATAACATTAACAGCACCAGCAAAAATGTATAACTAACTATAAAACATTGAAGAATAACCGGTCATAGCAAGGACGTTACTAAAACACCAGTTCCCATTTTACAAAACGGAAAAAAAATAGGACTTTGATGCAATGAAACAGCAATGTTACACATTAGTGATAAGTCGGTTACAACTGTATCCAGAGAACAATTATGTAGAGGTGGTAGATGAGGTTTTAATTGCTTGCAGTGGAAAAGTATATGGGAATTTGTTATCATTTCACCACAAAGGCATGTTATATTTTTGCACAACTTTGTCTTAAAAGCGTTTAGTTTGATCTAATATATTAGCGAAATTATGATCCGAGCAAACGGCAAACTACATTGATAAAAAAGAGTGAAGTGTGTCAAAGTTTAATAGCTGGTTTATGCGTGTATCAAGATAATACCCCGAATTTGTGTTGTTTTTTCCTAAAATGTTTCCAGCATGCATTTTCTAGAAGACTGTATCCCTCATGGATAGACAATGGGATACTGATAACCTCCGACCCGCTAGTATTTTTCGCTCCCCGTTTTGCTGCTCTGTCTACTCTCTCATTAAACTGAATCCCACAATGAGAAGGAACCCAACAGAAACTAATTCTTGTACCCCTAATAATCAAGAAATGTATTAGGTGATGAATATCTGTAATCAGATCTTGTCTTACTATAGGGTTTGTTTTACTTAGGGCGAATAAAACTGATTTTGAATCGACACAAAAGAGGACTTGGAATATTGGATTTGAAAAGTCAAGTAGAAAATACAAGGCCATTAGAATGGCAGTTAGTTCTGCTGTAAAAATAGATGTTTTTTTCCGAGATAATATTTTTCAATTTTCAATGAAGGAATTGTAAATGCTGCACCTGCTTCTGTGGTATCCAAAAGAGACCCATCTGTATAAATTTTAAGATGAAAGGGATACGAATTTTCAATATACTCATTTACTATTTGGCCTATCAGGTTTTCATTGTCACTTTTTTTCATCGACGTATGGCTAATATCAAATGATGCTCTTTGAAGTTCCCATGGCAGGCTGGGAGATGCGGGAAGTTTAGGTCGATTTATATCGTTGAAGTTAACTTTCGACTCATTGAACAGATCTGAAGTGAAAGTTCCAATAGTTGTGAGTGAAGAAATTGATTTTGCCCTTTTTGGGAAGCTAATGTCAGATCTCAAAC
>CM031597.1:134488376-134519879 GCA_018398815.1 Conus ventricosus | reverse complement strand
TGACTTCATTCTCAACGTTGCTGTCACGTGTTGAGATTCGTAAGACATATTTAGCGACAGCTAGCCGTCGATGTTCATCTAATGGTAATACTCCTTCTTCGCTATATGTTCCCAAAGATGATGCATGATACGGCACACCAAGAGCCAGGTTGAAAGCTTTGCAATCCAAACTTTGCATCTTATTAAGTAAACTTTTCGGAGCACTGAAAAAGACTTCCTGCCCGTAAGAGAGTCTAGAACGTATCAGTGACAATGCCAGCTGTTTCAGTACATTAGCATCTTGGCCCCAGTATTGTTTCTGTATATCGTTTAAAAAGTTAAAGCTTTTTCGAGCCTTTGTTAATAAATATTGTACATGATAATTCCACGACAATTTTGAAGTAATGTATACTCCGAGAAATTTCACCATTTGTCTGTACTCTATAGTCTCGCCATTTATGTGTAAAATAGGTAATTCTGGTGGACCTGGCCCATTATTAAAAAGTAGAAGATTTGTTTTTTTTCCGGTGATAGCATTAACCCATTCTCCTTCATGCAGTTACTTAGTTTATCGAGTTCCAGTTGATATAATTTTTTTTAAATAGTTAAGCTGTCTTTTGGGTGTTTTCCTTTTCATAGAAACTTTCATCCACATAACTATATCATCTGCATATTGTACTAGTACAACATTATTCGATACAGACTGTGGCAAATCATAAAGCAAAATATTAAATAAATAAGGGGCAATAACTGACCCCTGTGGGATTCCCATTTTAGGAAATCGTAGGGTGGAATACTTGTTGCCAACATTTGTCTGCACGCTTCTTTCAGATAAAATGTTCTTAAAATAACCATATATATTTCCAGATAAACCAATACATTTTAGTTTGTATAGTAATCTATCATGCCACACGTGACTGTAGGCTTTCTTTATATCAAAGAATGTGGCCAGTATATTTTTCCTACGAGCAAACTAATGTTTAATCTACGTAGTCAGTTTAACTAAATGGTCAACTGTACTTCTCCCCTTCCTAAAACCAGCTTGGTTAGTGGGAATAACTTTTCTTGTATCATAGTAATGAATTACTCTGTTTAGAACTATCTTTTCTAGCAGCTTCCCTGTGTGTGATGTTAGAGCAATAGGTCTATAATTGTTTATATCTTTGTGTGTGTGTGTGTGTGTGTGTGTGTGTGTGTGTGTGTGTGTGTGTGTGTGTGTGTGTGTGTGTGTGTGTGTGTATGTGTGTGTGTGAACATCATATTAGCGCAAATTTCAAAATGAAAATGAACAAGAAAACAAGAACAAAAAAAGAAAATTTGATTAATAAATAAAAAAGTCCAAAAAAAATCCCAAAAAACGGAATACGAAAAATATTCGATTCAGTGATTTATTCCAGATGGCTAGGCCCCAATGAAGGGTGTGTTAACATAAGCACCATGTCGTAAGAAATGGAATTGAATTACTGACAAAAACAATCATTTGAAGGGGCAAAAAATAAGAAGTGTAAATGTCTCATGCTTACGGGATCTGAACAAATACAAAAAAAAATTTTTTTTTAACAACTTCACAAAAGAGATAAACCCCGGTAGGTCAGTTTAAACAAAGATGGCTGTCTGTAGTTTTTGGGGGCTTAAAAAATTTTTCTCTAACCTTTGAGAGGGGAAAGGACAGGCAAAATAAATTGGGTTTCCTTTGCTTTTCCAAAAGACAAAGCAAACCGAAATAAAACTTACAACAGAGAGGAGGAGGGAGAGAGAAGAGGAGAGGAGAGGACTCAAGACTCAAGACTAAAGACTCAAGATATTTTTTTATTTTGGCTCAGCCCTATGAAGGGGGATGTGAAATACAATTAAACGAATTTTTTGTAGCAAATTCAAATGGAAGTAACAATGATTAGAACTATCATGAGTCAAGCATCTCTATCTTAAACCCTTTGTAAAAAAATAATCAAGATTATGTACACTTCCAAAACCGCGGGCATTAACAAACTCAATTTTAAAAACGTGAAGGTTTTCTATAATATTTAGGCTTAATTAACGTTTCAGGTACGTCCAAGTGCTGAACAACACAGAACAAAATGCCCCTCATTTTCTTCGCTTTCATTAAAAATAGGGGAAAAATTAGGTCGTTTGCTAAACTTCTATACGAAACGGTGTGTCATAGATCAGAATCCCGGCCAAATCTAGATTATATTTCAGTGCTTACAATATTAGAGAAAAATAAGGCTTTAAACTGTGGCACTGCAAAAAGTACTGTAAAAACTAAACCTGTCCTATTTTGAATTGATCGGACCAAGTTGCCTGGGCAGTCGATAACCCTTTGTTGAAAACAACTAAAATCCACCCCCCTTCCAACCCCTTATTCGCCCAAACAAAACCAAACCCAATTTAAACAAACTAAAGCGAATTTTTGTTACCCTTTTTCCCCTCTGCTCTAGGTTATACAACTATCATATGCTTCGGGAATCCTGTAATTCTCCATTTAAATCAACTTAACCCATAGCAAATGCATTAACAGCAATTTTATATATATTGGGTACGTTTTGTTTCACCATAAACAAGGTCATTCGGTGTTCGTCTGTTACCCCTAAAATTTCTTCAAACGAAAAAATGTGTTTACAATGGACAACAGCTTTTCAACCCCCATATTTCAGAACCATATGCACAATTGGCGTATCTGAAATAAAAAAATTTATGAAAAAATTAAAGGAGTTTGTTGTTTAACATTTTTAACCCTTTTTTCAACAGATAAATCAAAACTTTTTTTGCTCTGCTTGCAAGGTCTTTGCATGCACGTAAAACCAACGCGTGAAAAAAGTTTCCCAAGTATTTGTGCACTTTAAACACGGGCATTGTAAACCATCTTTTAAAACCATTTTTCCTCACACAAAATAGCCACCCTTCCGAAAGACTATAATTTTGCTTTTTGTCATATTAATTTTAAAGTGAAGGTAGAGCGGCTGCTGCGGCTTTTCAATTGTGTCTGCAAACCTGAAATTTTCTCCGCATCAAAACAACTTCACCAAAAATAGAAAAAAAATTCATACACGTAAAGGGAAAAAACTAGCACCATGTCCCCCTTATTGATAACCCCTATATAACTCGTTAAAAAAAAGAGGAACAAAACAGGGCTGAGGCTCCCCTTGTTTAAGCCTGATGTGGGAAATGTAATCAGAAAAACGTAGAACCACATCTAACTCTTGCTTTAACACATTGTAATGTTTTAAAACATTTAAATAACTTCCCTTTTAATCCCATTTTTTTAAAGAGAACGGGCCCCAAAAAGATTTCTTTTATGTATAAAAAAGTTTTTCAAAATCTATAAATGAACAAAAGTTTTCGATTGAAAACAAAAATGTTTTTGTTAGAGCTAGTAAAAAACATGTGGTCGATGTTGATTTCCCTTTTTTTGAACCCAGCTTTATTCACCTTGATATTGTTTCCTCCACCCATTTTGCAATCTGTTATTTATCACCCCCAAAAAAATTTACTGCAAATATCACTCAAAAAATTCCCCTATAATTTTTGGGGGTTTTTCTGTCACTTTTTTAAAAAAGGGGTGAATAACAGTTTCAGTCCATTTGTCAGGGAAATCCCATATCAAATAGTTTTTTAAAAAATTTTTTAAAAAAAAATGTAAAACCCTGTTCTTTCGAATACTTAAAGAGTCCCCAATAAGCCATCGGACCCTTTTCCGGTTTTTAATTTTTTTAAAGCAAGCTATTCTTCTTTAGAGATTGGGGCGATTCATTATCTTCCGTGTCTTCAATGAGCCTCATTTCAATGTTTGTAACATCCTTTCCAGCCAAAACTTTAAAAAAAGTTTAAACCAAAAGGGCAATTGATATGTTATTTCTAGGCGTTTCCTTTGAAAGTGCATTAGAAAAGGGCCCCAAAATTCCTTTGATTTTCACAGTCAATACAAATTTTCTTAAGGCTTTGTTGAATTGTTCTTTTTCCGCTTTAAAAAATTTTTATACTCACGTTGGGAATAACATATTATTTCTTTTTTCGATAATCAATTCTTTTTTCTTTTTAAATTTTTTACAGAAAAGGCGAATATCTGCAACAAATTTTTTGGGATTTCTTTTACAAAATTTTTATTCTAAATCAAACCCTTTACTGAATTTTCATTGAAACAAATGATTGTGTTTTCCGGGTTTAGCACTTACCTTAACAATCATTAAAAAACTTTTAAAAGTCGTTCACGTTAAAATCAATTAAACAATCGCAAAGGGCAAGGGTTTGGGATTTTTTCCTCATTCACAAAAACGGTATATTTATCAGCACACTTGTCGTCCAAAAAGTTTTTATACAACAAAATCCTCTTTTTGCGTACAAAAATCAGAAAATGTTGCTTTGGGACAACAACGCCTGCGTCACTGGAAAAGGCGAATCAATCGTTCAACAATAGACAGTTTGAGGAGTCAAACAAATTTTAAAAGTTCCGTGGAATATAAATAATTGTGAACTGCTTCCAGAAAAACAATTTTTGAATGTTGCAACCCTTTATGGTCGCCTCTACACACGCCATTCAAAAAAACTCAGATCTAATAGTACATGTTTAATAAAATTTCCCTAGTTGTTAAAATAAATGTTTGATTGCCCGGGTAAAATTTAAAAAACAAATTATTGAAATTTTGGGGCAAAATCATTTTTCACGAGTATTTTGAAACTCGCGTTTACTGTTAAATCACCAACTAAAATAAATACAGTCACTTGAAAAAAATCGTTAAAAACCCTTCGCTCTAATGCCATTGTCTATATCAAAAAAGAGTGAAAAAAAAAAAGGCCTTTGGAGGGAAAAATGACAAAATACAATTCTTTATCCCCCAAAACAGTTCTTTGTCAATCAAAAGATGCAAAATTTACATGACAACACAACACTTTTGGGAAAACTGGGGGAAAGGGCTTTTTTTTAAGCAAAACAAGTCCTCCCCAAGTCACCAGTTTTAAATTTACGCAGGTTTACAAACAAACTTACCGCAAAGCATCACCTGACATTCCTCTTGAATGTTTCAACTAAACAAACAAAATAAATTAAAAAAAAAAAGAAGTAAAACGGAATCTACAATTTTTTTCAAAACCCATTCCCTTCCACGAAGAAAGGAAAATTTTTTATTCAGCACGCAGTGTGGTTTGCACGTGCTCATTCACGCTGCGCTGGGTTTGGGACAACCTCGCCTCCGACCGCATTGCGTCGCTCAAACGTGTAAGACGAGAACGGTGAGCGCAACACGGGGTTTTGGGACCCTTTTTCCCCCCTTGCGTTATCGGCGGGGGGGAAAAACATTCATGGTGGCCCGGGCCCATCTCCATCTGTTGTGCAAATGTCCCCCCCCCAAGGAAAAAAAAAACTTTTGCCATCTAATAGGTGGGGCGAAGACCATCGTGGTCTTTTCCCCCATTTCCCAGCTTTTTTCAGGTGGGGGCAGTCTGCCGAATCTCCTCACTCGGAAGGAGAATCTTCCCTACAAAAAACTGGGCCTGCAGTTTTTTTTAACTTTCAGAATTTGCACTTTGTGTTTGTAAAAAGTGCACCTTGCAATATTGGAGAGTCGGCTGCCCTTCAAACGATGGGCCCTATCAAATTCAATGTCAGTCTAATATCCAGTTTATCAGCAATGACATTACGCAGTTTTTTTTTCACATGTTTTGTGGACTCATTTGGTCTTTACTGAATTCCAAAAAATTAAAGGTATTCCTCTTGGGTTTGCCCTCAAGGGCGTCAGTCTTTTTTCCACTGTTCAAACCCCGGGAAAACAGATCAGAGTTTTTCCCCAAAAAAAATTTGGTTTTCTTTTTTCAGTATCCCCTTTTTCTTTTAAAACCCATCCATTCTTTGCAATCCTACTGTCTCTCAGTCCTTTCAACAGGTTCCCTTCTCAACTTTCAGTTTGTTGTGGCGTTCTGGACCTTCAGGGGAAGATCTCCTGACGTCGTAAGGGAGGCTGCCGGAAAGGGGGAAAAAATGCCGCTGTCCCGGGGTGCCCTGGCCCTGTCCCAAACTCGCCCCCTCCACTGCTGCCCGTCGGACTGCCTCCAAAAGTAATCAAACTTTAAAAGAACAGAGAGAGAGAAAGAGAGAGAGAGAGAGGAGAGGGGAAGAGGAGGGGAGAGAGGGGAGAGGAGAGAGGGGAGAGAAAGAAGAGAGGGAAAAGGAGAGGAGAGAGAGAGAGAGAGAGAAAAGGAGAGAAAAGAAGAAGAGAGAACAGAACGTGTGGGGGGGGGGGGGGGATTGGGAGGGGGGGGGGAAAACGTGTTTAATCGGTTTTAAATTTTTGGGCGCTCCCTTTTCATGGTAGAAGACATTTTAAAGGGGTTATTTCAACTTCCTAAACTGAAAAAGAACTTTTTTTGGAAAGTCAACACCGGTTCATGTGTTGCTTGAGAGAGAGAGAGAGAGAGAGAGAGAGAGAGTAGAGAGAGAGAGAGAGAGAGAGGAGAGAGAGAGAGAGAGAGAGAGAGAGGGAGGGAGAGAGAAAGATGAGAGAGAGAGGAATAGAGAAAGAGAGAGAGAGGGGGGGAGAGAGAGAGAGAGAAAGAGAGAGAGAGAGGAGAGGAGAGAGAGAGAGAGAGAGAGAGAGAGAGAGAGAGACGGACAGACGGACAGACGGACAGACAGACAGCTATACAGACAGACAGACAGACAGAGGAGAGGTGTCTTCACTAACTCCGCTTAATTCAATGAAGCCAACGACACGAAATCCAGGCGAAACGACACCATGAATGACGTCAGCACTGCAAGAAATGAATTCTTTCGAACGTTTTGTGTTGAACAGCAGTGACACGTGCATAATGAAGTTGTTTGTGCGGTTGTTAATTCGGTTTATGTGTTGTTGATATTGTTCCTGCTGTTTGAGCTCTCTCTCTCTACTCTCTCTCTCTCTCTCTCGTTCTCCTCTCTCTCTCTCTCTCTCTCTCTGTGTTGCTGTTTGTCTCTCTCTCCTACTCATGTGCGAGGACTTGGATGTAAAAAAAGCACGTTAGTGCTTATCTATTATCCTCGTAAATAAAGAATTTTTGTCTTGTCTTGTCTTGTCTGTCTCTCTTCTCTCTCTCTCTCTCTCTCTCTCTCTCTCCCCTCTCTTCTCTCTCTCTCTCTCTCTCCTCCTCTCCCCCTCTCTCTTCTCTGTCTGTCTGTTTGTCTCTCTGTCTCTGTCTCTGTCTCTGTCTCTCTCTCTCTCTCTCTCCTCTCTCCTCTCTCTCTCCTCTCTCTCTTTCCCTCTCTCTCTCCTCTCTTCTCTCTCAACAAAACATATGCCTGATTGACTTGGTTGTCTCTGAATTTCTGTGTGTGTGTGTGTGCGTGTGTGTGTGTGTGTGTGTGTGTGTGTGTGTTGAGTGTGTGTTGGCGTGTGTGTGTGTGTGTGTGTGTTGCTGTTTGTTGTTGTTGTTGTTGGGCTGTTGTTGCTATTCTTCTTCTTTTTGACTGTATCTACGCATGCTTTTCCTCAAGACTTTGCATACACGTGTGCATGTGTGAATCATGCACTCTATAATCATTTGTGCTTTATTTTTTTTTTTTTTTTTCTCCTGTTTTCTTTTTCAATCTCATGGAATAATTAGCTTAGCGGACGGATTAGAAGAACTGCTTTTGCCTGAAAACCCACTCCTTGATCAAATACATTTTTTTCATGTTTTGAATCTCTCTCTCTCTCTTCTCTCTCTCCTCTCTCTCTCTCTCCTCTCTCTCTACAACACACACAACACACATACACACTCACCCCATTCAACTTTTCGTTTTCTTACTTATACCCTCCCGCCCCCTATCCTAATTTCATTTGACTTAAACTCACCCACCACCACATTGTACTGCAATACCACTCCTGACCTCACTCACCCCACACATCTCCACCCTTAATTAAATGCAGTAAGTATCGACCAGGGGAAGGCGCACCGAGCAGCCATGTGGACATAAACTAGAAAGCCACCCGAAAGATAAAAGACGCCCGAGAGTTAAAATGCCTTGGGCTCTTCTTTGCTCTTAGTAACATTGCTGTACTGGGAGCCGGGGTAGGGGATGCGGATGATGAAACACACACACACACACACACACACACACACACACACGCACACACACACACACACACACACACACACACACACACACACACACACACACACACATACACACACACACGCGCGCGCGCGCACGCACACACCGCACACGCGTGCACACACACCACAACACACACACACACACACACACACACACACACACACACACACACGCACGCACGCACGCACGCACGCACGCACGCACGCGCGCACGCACGCACACACACACACACACACACACACACACACACACACACACACACACACACACACACACACACACATCTTGTGTATGTACTGCACATGATTTGAGAAGATTACGTTTTTCACCTAAAGCCCTTAAACACACTATTCATTTTGTTTGTAGTGGAGGGTATTCTCATTTTCAGCGTTGATGCTCTGGAATTCGCTGCCTTTCCATCTTCGTCATGCCTGTTCCTTCAGGACTTTCACGTTCGCACTTAAAACGAATCTGTTTGTTTAAACGCCAGCTGCAGAATACCATCTGAAATAATCATCACTGAATTCCTTAAAAACCTCTCACTTGCACACTTTGCATGTGTACGAATGAGTTGATCACCGTGTTACACAGTGCATGTGTCTACATATGCCGACACTGTGTGTGTGTGTGTGTGTTTTGTGTGTGTGTGGTTGTGTGTGTGGTGTGTGTTGTGTGTGTGTGTGTGTGTGTGTGTGTGTGTGTGTGTGTGTGTGTGTGTGTGTTAGCGCTATTGCTCACAGATGAGCCTGATGTCATTTCACTGACTTGCACGAGAGAGGAATCCGATGATTTTTACGTTTCAGTGCAGGGATGTCATTTTCAATATTGCCGGGAAATAAAATGACAGTGCACTACATGATTAGAAAGAAGATCTTCAAAATACTGCACCTTCTATTAGCTAAAAGGGAAACGGTTCCATCGCAACAAAGCCATGTAAACATTGTCATTGACCCTCATCGCTGTCTCGTTTACTTTTATGGACAGGTTAAATGTATCTGGCGCTAGGATTCATCAACATCTTTCACTTTCTTTGCCACTGGTGCCACATGAGGCCGCTGTTGGTCTGCTGCCTACACAACGCGATCGTAGAAGATGCAGAAGCAGGGCGCTTGCAGCGCCAGATGTAGGCTAAAACCTCTAACCACTTACGACAAAATCGACAATAATTTCACCACGACTGGAATATCTGGAAGTCAATAGAGATGCATGATTAATTCACATGATCAGATCAAATGTAACTGGTATTTTGACATCTCTTTTGATAAGTACGTCCGATTTTGTTTTGTAGCAAAAACCATGTTAAGATGAAATTCAATGAAATAACATAAAATGTAATAAAAAATGTAAATGCAAATCGCGACAAGTAGAGCATATTCGCTCGTTGTTAGATCTTGAGTTCGGCAAATCTTGGCTAACGAGGAGTACCCGATATCAAATCCCGATCTTCCATGACCAGACTGGAGTTGTTCTCATGAAGGCTGTGTGTGATTTGCCGGGCCCCTATAAACTTGGACACTCACAGCAGAGTCACAAAGAAGAATTTTGGTAACTGAAATGAGATGCTACAGAAAGATCTTGGGCATCCATTACACAGACCACGTGACAAACGAAGAAGTCCGTAAATAATTCAACAACCAAATTGGACCCATGAGGACCTACTCACAGTCGTCAAGAAGCGAAAATGAAGTGGTACGGACATGTGTACCGTTCAGGCAGGCCTTGCAAAGACAGTCCTGCAAGGGAAAAGTCAGAGGAAGCCGCAACAGGGAAGACAAAGGAAGAGGTGGGAAGACAAAATCCGAGAGTGGACTGGAATGAGCCTGGCGAATGACAGCGAGCGGTGGAGGACAGGGACAGATGGGGGAGAGTGGTGGGCCCGATCATCAGGGGGGGCCCAACGACAACAGACGATGTCAAGGGATAGGGGAAGGTGAAGGAAGGTGATAAACTAGACTCTACGAGGGAAGTGAATGGAAGATGTGATGCTTATAATGTCTTTGCTATATATGCGTTATTAAACCCGTGGAGGGATATCAATGGATGTTGTACAATACTTCAGCCTTTGTTATTTCAACCTCATTACTAGCTGTTTTATCCGTTATCCACCCCTCCTCCCCCCCCCCCCCCCCCCGCGCCCTTCAACTGACTATCTTACCCTTAATTCCTCCTTTCCACGCAAGCTGTTTTACCTGTTATCTTTCCACGCAGCCCTCATTCACTTGACTGTTTTATCCGTTTTATTCTTTCTTTTTCCACTCTGTTCTTCCATCCATCTCCTCTCCTGTCTTCCCATTTATCACTGTCTCCCTTTTACGCCACCCTCTTATCTCCCTCCCTCTCCCTCCTTCCGCAGCGGCTTCCCGCCACTGCCAGAGTTATCTTCGCTTGAGTGAGTCATGGGTCCAATCACAGTGATTACCACCTTGAAATGCTGACATCGATTTTCTTGGTAATTTTGTCGTGTTAAAGCTGCGACTGTTTCAAACAATAATGGACTCGTTCTTGATGCACCGTGTATACTGCTAATTCACCCCGTCAAATTTGAATAATATTTAGATTTTTACCCCCCCCCCCCCCCCCCCCCCACACACACACACACACTTATTTTTGTCCAGCCCTGCTCTGTCTTCAATCCACCTTCCTCCCTTCCCATCTCATTTTCCTTTCTTTCTCTCCTTCCCCATAATTATGTTCCTTTGCATTGTATGTGCCTTGATTGATCCAACTGTTCTCCTATATAAACTCCTGTATCGGAGATAGGAGAGAATGGGAGAACGTTGACCCTTGTCATATGTGTCATCACCGTTGTCCCAAGACCCACGTCCCAATCCCGAGATCATATGTTTTGCATTGAACATCAGACTAGTTCCAGTGTTTATCACGTTACTTTCTTTCTGATCTGTCTGAACGCTAATAAGTGACCATGCTATAAATGACCATGCTATAAATGACCATGCTCTAAATGACCATGCTATAAAGGACCATGCTATAAAGGACCATGCTATGTTTGAAGAAGGTCAAACAGAAAATGTGGGTTTCTATAAGAAACACGCACGAGCGCAATATAGACCTGGGGGGAACATAGACCTGGGGAAACATAGACCTGGGGGAACATAGACCTGGGGGAACATAGACCTGGGGGAACATAGACCTGGGGGAATATAGACCTGGGGGAACATAGACCTGGGGAAACATAGACCTGGGGAAACATAGACCTGGGGAAACATAGACCTAGGGGATATAGATCTGGGGAATATATACCTGGGGGAAGATAGCCCTGGGGAACATAGACCTGGGGGAACATAGACCTGGGGGACATAGACCTGGGGGAATATAGACCTGGGGGAACATAGACCTGGGGGAATATAGACCTGGGGGAATATAGACCTGGAGGAATATAGACCTGGGGAACATAGACCTGGAGGAATATAGACCTGGGGGAACATAGACCTGGGGGAATATAGACCTGGGGGAATATAGACCTGGGTGAATATAGACCTGGGGGAACATAGACCGGGGGGGGGAAACATAGACCGGGGGGAATATAAACCTGCGGGAACATAGACCTGGGAGAACATAGACTGGGGAAGATACCCTTTGGGGAATATAGACCTGGGGGAACATAGACCGGGGAAAATATAGACCGGGGGGAACAAAGACCTGGGGGAACATGGGACCTGGGGGGGAACTTTAGACCTGGGGAAACATAAGACCTGGGGGAACATAAACCTGGGAGAACAAGACCTGGGGAAGATAGCCTTGGGGGAATACAGACCTGGGGGAATACAGACCTGGGGAATATAGTGTGGCTCCCGTTTCCCCAGCATTAGAAAAAAAATCATTGTATATTTTTGTTGCCAAGAAACGGGAAACTGAAAGGTGGATTCCAAGCCGTTTGCTGAACAGGGAAACCAGCGTGTAGCCGGGTACATCTATCGTGTTTTCTTTCTGCTGATAAAACCGCCGAACTGATTTCATTTATGAATGTATATTCCTTCCAATAGATAGATGTTAGGCACTACTCTTCTCTTGTCTGTCGTCTGTGTCTCTGTCTGTCTGTGCTCTGTCTGTCTGTCTGTCTGTCTGTCAGTTGTCTCTCTCATCTCTCTCTTCTCTCTCTCTTCTTCTTTCACTCTCTCTCTCTCTTTCTCTCTTCTTTCCTCTCTCTCTCTCTCTCTGTTTTGGAAAATTCAAACGTCATCGCGAAAGGGATAGTGTTTCATACTAAGGGCTTAAAAAAGTGAGTTGAGGATCTCTTTTTTTCCATAGTCGGAAACACAACACTAACTATCTCTTCTCTCTCTCTCTCTCTCTCTCTCTCTCTCTCTTCGGGGGGAGGGGGGGGAGGTGGGGGGGGGGGGGGGGGGGGGGCGTGTTGACATGTGTATCATTTGTGTGAGGCCGCGAATTTGGTCTCTGGTAATTAACCCCCGATTGCAAGCACACATTGCGATTTAAACTGACGGAGAAGTGGCGCGAGAGAGATTTTGCAAGAGGGAGGACAATGCCTTTCGGCAAATATTTCAGGGCTTGTTGGGTGCTTTTACACCGGGTGTACCTGGTTCCTGTTGAAGCGGGCGGCGAGGGGGAGTGGAAGGAAACAGCTGCATGCCCATGCTGGAAACTGGCGAGCGGTGTGAAAGAGGGAGAGGGACGGTGTGTTGTTGTTGGGGTGTGGGTTTTGGTGTGTAGTTAAACTGGGATTGATCCTTGTTTTGTTTACGGGGGAGGGAGCCGGAGTCTTCTGTGATCATGTTGGCGTCGTGGAGGGACCTAAACAGACATAATGCCTCGCCCCAAAGAAGGACCCCACAGCTCGAGACACAGAACGAGTGATAAAATCGAGCAGTTACAGAAAGCAGTATGGAGCGAAGCGGACGGCCACTTCACGAAGAGGTTCCAGTGAACCGGTTTGATGATTTTGAGTGAAAAGGCCACTTTGTCTGACGTTGGTGGGCATGATCCAGATGAGCTCGAAGAAGATGGGACACCCGTTTGGTGAGATGGATGAAGGAAGGACCTCCACGGCCTACAGGAGGGAGGAGAAGAGGAGTACGGAGGACATGCAGGAAGAGTGGGGCATATGAGAGGTGAAGGTCACGGGGGTCTCTACGTCGCCAAACGAAACGAGTTGTAAGTTGCAGAGGAAGAACGAGGATGAGAGAAAAGCTGGACTGTCCTGGAGAGAGGGAAAACGGGAATTGGACTTGAGTTGAGGGACGGGTCTCTTCCAGGCGCAATAATCATTTCCGGCCTTCTGCCCGGAATAACAACGAGACTCCGGCGGGAGACTGTGAAGATATGCGTGAAGGGCACTCCTATGATACAGATAAGTTAGAAACTTGCTCTGAGGACTTTCCGTTCGATTAGGGTTCATCGAATCCGCTCCAAAGCCTGTACCACTGATGTCCTGGTGGTTTCTTTCTAAACCGAAGATTGCTGTGGTTAAGGCAAAGGGCAAATTGCGCGGGAAGCTTTTCGTTTGGAGGAGTATCTTCTTCTCTGCTCAAGTTCGAGAGGTAAGGAGGAGTTTTAACTCCACATCTGAGACTAGACTAGGGGGGGGGGGAGGGAATAGAGAAGCCTCAATGGGTTTGTTTAACATTCCTCATTGTGGGAAGAATACATGTGGAACATGCTTGCTGGACAGAGACCAAGGTTGACTTAAATAGGGAGTCTGCGGCACCCCCGGCGGCCGCCCCCACAGTTTTTGTTAGATGATTTCATTTTTCCGTTACCTGTGGAAAAGAAAAACTTTGGGACGGACCCGGTTTTGGTTTTGTCACAGTGGGCGAACGTTGAACGCTGTCAGCACGTGTGGGTTCATGAGAGCTCAACAAACGCAGTTTTGCACTTAACTTTTAGATCAGCGATTTTGCCAGGTTGAAAATGTTAAATGTTGTTACAAATGAATGTGTGCCACTAAACCTGTCTGACCGTTTTTGTCTAACACGTTTTCGTTCTAAAAGATGAGTTTGTACCGTGTTACCTGATTAGGTGATAGAAATGTGTCTATTTTCCTTTTCTGTAAAAAACAAAAAATTTCTCCTTTCTTCATTGGAAAATATAACGGTTTATCCTTACATTACATTGATAACAGATTTTAGTTTCGTTTGTTAGTTCTTTTGATTTTATATGCCCCCCTCACTGCCATGCTGAAACCTTTATGGAAGAATTTCCAGGTCGTCTGTGTTTCGTGGCTTTGACAAATTTTGTTGACCGGCTATGGAAAACTGATTACTAGTGGAAGGCGCTCTTGCTGGGGGGGTTAATATGCTTGTTAAAAACGAGTTTTGTTCACTCGTTAAGCCACTGGAAATTTAAGGGTCTGATACCTTTTTGCGCTTTTGATGTTTATTAACTCTATGTTGGGTACAATTAAAGATATTGTGTCTGTTGTGCATATGTACCACAGAGGGTTCACCATACTATCGTTTTTTGTTGATTCTGATATTGGTTATTGTTTATTGAAAAAGACTTTTGTATGTGACTGCTTGCTTTCTATTGGTTATGTTTATATTTTTGGTTAAGAAGTGGTGATATAAGAATGGTGTTAACTTCCAATATTTTCAAGATTAGAAAGAATGTTTTTCCCTTTTGGAAACTTAATGTTTGAGTGGCCAGTGCAATGTGAACAGGGAATTCAGAAAAGGAACGTGTTAAATAAATATGGTAAGATGTTGTAAACATGTGCACTGCATTTGATGTGTTGATTTGTATTTTGAAATGGTTTTGTCTTGTAAGGGCGATCTCAAAGGGTCTGTACACATACATTTCTGATGAAACGTGGTAATAGTGTGAAATGATTATTTTTTTAATGTCGGTTTGATTGCTCGTGCTATTGTTTGCACATACTTTATTGGATTGTAAGTTAAGTGTGATGAACGGATATTGATTTGATCACATTGCCTTTGGTTCTGTGCCCCCGTACTAGTTTTCCACAGCGGAACGAAAACCTGGACAATGTAAGAGGAAAGAGTTGCTATTGTTGGCTTCTTTGAAGTCTTGGAAAAGATGAAAAAAAATGTTTGGGAATGAAATGAAGCTTATGTTTGATTGTTGTTGTTAATGTCTGGATGCACCAGAATTTCAACAAAGGATGCACAATGGCTGTTAGTCTCATTGAAGTAAATATAAATGCTATACAAGCTTTAATGTTTTTTTAACGATTGTGTAAAAGTCGACGTGACTCGCTGAACTGTAATGAAAGAGGAAGATTAAGGTAATATGCGAAAGAAGGCTGGCGATGATTGGTATATGTAAAGTATGTTTTTAAGTTTAAAAGAACTGCTCACGTACATTGTTAACTATTATCGTCGAACGAACTTTATCTGTTACCTGATCAGTTGAATATGTAATGCCCAAGACGCCGCGACCTATATATAAAACATCGTTTTTTGAAGAAAATAAACAAAAGGATATATTTTAATTTAACAGAACCAATGGTTAGAATAAATTAGTTTCCCTCTGTTAAGTAGCCAGAAAGAGTAAGAGTTTTGGGAAACAGTTTGCGGGAGAAAATCAGGGAGAAAAAAGACCCAGCTCAAAATGATATTAGTTTTGGAAATAATTGGTTTCATTCATTTTAGGAACTGGCTTGAAAGAAATGATTTTATTATGTAGTGGAGTGTTTTGGGCAGGGGTAGGACGGAAGTGATGAAGATGATTGATAATAATAATAATATAAATCCGCCCTATATCGAACGAAGAAATCATTTTGGCCTTACGTTAAATTGAGGGGAATCGAAAGCTGCAGGCCCGATGGGGATCATTAGTTGAAATAATTATAACTGTTGGTAAAATATGATTTTGGTTGGATTAATTTTTAGCACCAAAATTTATGGAATACTTATTTGATAAGGGGTGTGTTTCCTGGAAAGTAGGGCTGAATCGTTTGTTCTCCCATTATATTAAAAAAAGGTTGGTTGTTGAGGCTAACAACCCAAACAACTATAGATGAAAATCTCGTGTGTAAACATTTAGCAGGGTAAAACTATTTAGTGTATCATTAACAGAAGACTTCAGGAATGGGTCGGAAGGGGATGAGGAAAATATTAACAGGCGAAATATCCAAGCTGGGTTTGTAAACGGAATTATCAAATTAGATCACCATGTTTACTTGATGGCTTTGTTCGCCAAAAAAAACAGTTCTTCTCTAAACGAAAAATCTATGTAGTTTTATTGATTTTGGAGAAAAAGCGTTTTGACTCTGTCAACAGAGTAATATTTTGGGCCAATATGGTTGTGAAGCATGGATCTGAGGTGTAAATTAGATAGAGGTATTTGAGCATTGTATCACTCTGTGAACGGCGGTGAGTGAGATGCGGATCATCCCTAACAAGATACAACATAAACTGCACATTGGGAGTGTCAATCAAGGGGGATGTCTGTAGTCGTTCTTTTGTTTTCTCTATTTAGTAACGAAAATATCGTTAGCAGTAATTACATAACGGTAGGCACGGGGCCTCACTTTTTAAATGATTGCCTTGGAGGGATTTTTATTCTCCTGTTAGCTGTGGACGTTTGGATTGATATCTGACACAATAGTTGGTCTGCAAAATCAGTTAAATTGTTTAAGAAGGAGTACTGAATCTCTCCAGTGGACGGGTATCATGGCAAAAAGTAATATTATGTTGTTTAGGAAAGGTTGGATATCTTGTGCAAGGGGGAAATATGGATGTATAATGGAAATTGTTATGCCAGTGGTGAATGCTTATAAAGTACTGGGGTTTACATTTTCTCAACCGTGTAAGTTACAGATTTGTTGCAATGATTTGTACGCAGAGCTAAACAATGTTTATTTGTAATATCCCTAAAGATACTGCGTATGTGATAATGAGAGTCTTGACATTGTTTTTATTGTTATTCGATTCTCAGATTAACCCGTCGGTATACAGTACGGAGCTGAGTTATGGGGCCTCGAAGTTGCTCTTACAATTGAAAAGATTCATTTGTACGCATTTTAATAAAACGTTTTTCGGTTGTTCCTACAGACACCAAATGCTGGTCTTGGGAGATAACAGATATCCCAATTCATTTACTTTCAGTGGTTAGATGATTCGTCATTGGCTAAAGATAACTCGAATTGCCCAGAAAGATTACTCACAAAGCGTTACTAAATGTTAGTGCAGCTAGACGCTAGGGGTACAAGAGTAATTGGGCAATAAAGTTAGGTTGAAACTGTACGAATTTGCTTCTTTGGGGTTGTGTTGGGTGCGATTCAGGGTGTAGATGAAATATTAGTTTTTATTGCTTGTTTCGGAAAAGGGTTATTCGATTGTAACTGGAAAGATGGAATTCCATGTTTTTGAAGACAGTACCGGTTTGATATTTACAAGATTGTTAAATCTTCACCATTGTATTCCAGGTACTTATCAATGCAGATTAACAGACATATTTAATATATTGTCACAAAATTCAGGTTTGGTGTTTCGGTATATGTGTACATTCTAACGTTTACAGGCTTTGAATGATCGTAATTTTACATGTCCACTTGCGACGAAGTGATGGAAAAAGGAAATTCATTTTGTTCTACTTGTTCTAAAATACACGCTGTTCCGACAGCAATTAATCCACTAAGTCCTTAAGAAAAACCATGTTTTTTTTACATGATTATGTTATTGGCTTCATTGATGGAAAAAACGCAATTTAAAACTTCGCTTTGTATTTGTATTAAGGCATTTAGGAATGCGAAATGAAATGTTAGAGACCGTAAATTATGTGCTAAGCTAGTTAAATGAGTTGGACCTGCGGCGGTATGATATTGCTATTTACCCCCTTTGAAGGGGCTATGGCCTTTACGAATAAACGTTAGTCTACGTTACGTTCTCTTCTTCTCTTTCTCTCTCTTCTCTTCTTTCTCTCTCTCTCTCTCTCTCTCTCTCTCTTGTTTTTGGAGGAAATGCAAACGTCATCGCCGAAGGGACTAGTTTGTCAACTAAGTGCTTAAAAAAGTGACGTTCAGAACTCATTGTCCTTAGTCGAAACACAAATCTCTCTCTCTCTCTCTCTCTCCTCTCTTCTCTTCTCTCTCTCTCTTCTCTCTCTCTCTCTCTTATCTCTCTCTCTCTCTGTTGGAAATGGAAACTCGTCGCCGAAGGGAACAGTGTTTCAAATTAAGTGCTTAAAGAATAAGGGACGTTGAGAACTCTTTTTTTCTCAGTCGAAACACAAACTCTTTCTCTCTTCCTTGTGGGGTCTCTCTCTCTCTATCTCTCTCTTCTCTCTCTCTCTCTCTCTCTCTCTCTTCTCTCTCTCCTCCTCTTTCTCTCTCTTGCTTTGGAAATGGAAACTCATCGCCGAAGGGAATTAGTGTTTCAAATAGTGCTTAAAGAAGATGGGACGTTGAGAACCTTTTTTTCCTCAATCGAAAACACACACTCTCTCTTTCTCTCTCTCGCTCTCTCTCTCTCTCCTCTCTTCCTCTCTCTTCTCTTCTCCTCTCTCTCCATGTCTGGCCAGGTCTTGGACGTGGTCTTATTCAGTACTGCGTGTGTACAGTGTTGAAGCTGTCCACCCGACGTGGCCATAGACGATGCTGATGGACTCATCGTACTTCTGGAATTTCAGCTTGTTCTTTCGATCACTGGCCCCAGGTTATCCCCTGTTCTATATGTCATTGCTGCTTTTATGATGACAGCATTTGTGCTCTACGCACGTATGCTATTCATTTTATTTTATTTTATTTTATTTTATTGTATTTTTGTGGGGTGTGCCTAGAGGTTCCGTTCTCATTATTTCGAATTTTGAGTTAAACCTGTGATACAACAGAGAGAGAGAGAGAGGAGAGAGAGGAGGGAGAAGATGTGAGATGAGAGAGATGAGAGACTACGATACGAAATTTAATGATTAGGCCTACAGCCATATCAGGGAGTGGTTCAAAAGTACAATACGTAAACAATTATAGTGACACATGTGAAATTAGACATATATCTGAAACATGTTCACCAATGAGAAAGCAAAAGAATGCTGGATACAGGATATTTGTAAATGGGTTTGAATTCTTTTAAAATCAGGAAAAGCGTCAATAGCAAGATTTGAATATAATTGTTGCTAGAGTGCTCCCCACCTTCTACCCCCCCCCCCCCCACTCCCCCCCCCAAATGGAGAGCGTGGAGCAGAGAGTCTCAGAAGAGGAAGCCCCCTGCAAAGAAGTGTTTCGGCCCTTATCTCCTGACACTTAGGGGGGTTGGGCCACACCGGTTCATGCTCGGATGATCCTCTGCATGCCCCTTTTTTTTGTTTCCATCTTGGGGACGAGCCTGGCTGGGATTCGCCCATGACCCTCTGGAGATGCTCATTTTCCATTAATGACTCCGCTTTAAACCATGAGCCACAGGGAACTGATATTTGTAGGGAAATTAGCTTATGAGTTCACTTTTGATCCTCTTGACAGATCCAAGCTTGAAACACCTTCTGCGCTTTGCCATGGCTTTCAGGGCTCTGGTTTTTTTTTTTCCTTCCTGCAACAGAGAGCTGTTTCATGAGGCTGTAGCAGACGTTCCTACAAATCCCCTAGCTCCCAAATTTCTGAGTGGGACTTTGACTGATAGCCTTCTTCCTCAGGACTGTTTGCAGATCCGCTACATTTAGTCTTGTAGATTTGAGCTGCTCATTTGTATTCATATGGCACCGTGGAGCTTCGATCATGCTACAACTGCTTGGTTGACTTAGAGTGGACTACTATGTCTGGTCTCATGCCCACTCTTGTGAGGATTTCGGGTGACTCTTCATTCTGGGAGAGGTCTGCAGTGCACACCAGTCATCTGCCCCGTCAGGCAGGGACTCTGCTGCATTGTTTCGAGTGGCACTGTTTGTTCTTGGCCATGTTTGCTGCCTCTGCGTTGAAGAATGTTGCGGGTTGCTTTTGGATCCTGATTCTCCCTTTGTGTGGTGTTGGTCTGGCCCAGATACTTGTACAATCTCTTGAGCACTTGGTTGTGTCTCCATGTGACTTCTTGAGCAGGGCTACTTTACATGAGCTTAGAACATGCTCCACTGTTTGTTTTTCATGGCCAGAGGGGCATGCAGGGATTGTCAGTTTTCCCCACTCACCAGGTTTGCATTTAGGGCAGAAGGTCATATGAGATGTGAGAATGAAGTGATCCTGAGAGGGGATGTGCCAGATGTCAAACCAGTGAGGGACTTTTTGGGTGCATTTCCACGTGTCATCTGCCTGCTGGCTTGTGGACTGCTTTTTGGAGCTTTTTTGGTTTCTTCTTTTTCATCTCCTGAATCATATGTCTCTTTGGTTTTCCTTTGGCCTTTGACCACCATTCAGTCTTTGGTCACCCCAGTCTTGTCTTTGGTCTGTGTGTGTCCTGTTATTTCTTGCATTTGGAGATTTCTTTTGGGTTTTTCAGGATCCATGCCTCTTGGACTTTTCATTTTTGGGCCCTGGGGTTTTCTTCAGCAGGGGTTGATTGCTTCTACCAACTTGTCTTGAGTCTTCCAGCATGCTTTGAATGAAGTCTGATCATCCTGCTTTTGTATTCTCAGGCTGGATTTCAGTGGTAGTTTCAAGCTTTGCTTGGGACAGTACAGCGTCGATGTCAGTCAGACAGGGTGGGGACACAAGCATTTCCTTGTGAACTTGTTGATTTTGGCTTCCATAGCCTCAACTGTGTGGTGCAGATGTCGTATATCCATCAGAGGCATATGAGCTTTGGTATCAGCATGAAACTGCAGACACCAGTCCTTGTATTTTGCAGGGAGCCCAAACTGGTCAATGGTCTCCAAGCTTTTCCGCATTGTTGGTTTTTTTGCTCTTTGTGTGTTTTCAGGTATCAATACATTACACGGCTCTTGATGGTTCTTTCTGTTACTGTTGGAATGGCCTGGTTGGCAACCTGAAGGGAACACAGATTGGCCACTTTTCCTATTCAGTGAGAGGACTCGTTGGATTTCTTAGGCTTGAACTGCATTCTGGATGACGGCAATTGTGTAGCTCTCAGCACATGGACGAGGGTCTCGTCTTCTTGGCTGAATCACCTGTAGTGTCATCCATGATGGTTGAGAGGAGGATTTGTATATCGCCAAGGTCTGTTTGTTGCGTTTGTTTGTTGCTGTTTCACGTTGTGTCATTGCAGCACGAAGTATTGGGGAATTGAAGCCATTGGATGCCACTTCTAAGTTGATTCCAATCTGTGTGTATCCTTGGTTAGAGGAAGCGCATTGAGAAGCCTTGAATTATTTTTGAGGCATGTCGCGGATGTTTTTGGAATGGTACATTCTCATGAGCCAATGTATTTCATGGGGAAGATCCATATGGTTTGCCGATAAGACATACGTCCAGGTCTCTCTTTTGTTTTTGCTTGTTGGATTGCGTTCCGGATCATTTGTGGCGTGTTTACACAAAGGCCAGCCGAGCCTGGGTATGCCACCTTTCTGGATGACACATCTAGTACTTGTTTTCCATCAGAGTACTTGGTCAGCCTTGGCTGCATGACAGAGAAGAAGATTTTCCCTTCGAGTTCATTAGTGCTATTGGCCTGAAACTGGCTTGAGGTCACTTGCGTTTTGCTCTGTTTGGGGATGTAACACCATCTGCGTCATCCACTGGACGCTGATTTCTGGTTTTCCAAGCGATGCAGCAACCTGTGGAGCACTCCAGCACTGGGGACCTTTCTTGTAAAGCTGGTAAGGGAATTCCGTTTGGCCTGGTGATGATTTGGCTCTGGCTTTGTCGACACTTTTGAGTTCCGCCATCGTTGGAGGCTTGCCATTGAAACTGTTCCTCAGGGTTTGGTTGGCACACCCGACCTTGAATGTCGAGTGTGTGCTTTGCTTGTGATGAGTCAGAGTTATTGTTTTCCTCAGTTGCTGCTCAAGAATCTTTGTCCTCATTTAGGGGTTCCCAGATTTTGGCTGCTCAAACAGTGTTTGGAAACTGGAAGGGGTCTTGGAAGAAGCGTCTTGGTCTTCTTCTTTTTTGCTCTTCTCTTTCTGCAGATTCGCTTTGCTGATGGGGCTGTGTTTTTCTTTAGATTTCCAACAGTTTTTCCAATGCTTGTTTTTTCAGCTGGGGGCAGTGCGGTTTCATTTGCTTTTGGGTTGTTCTTTGACTTGATCTGTGTCCATCTTTTTTGGCCGTCCTGGATTTCTGTGGAGGTGGTTTCTCTTTGGGTAGTTTTACTCCATAGGCGTTCTTATGTGTGCATACACAATTGTCCCATATGTGGCTAGTTTGTGTTCAAGGGTTGCTTTTCCTATCAGTGGCATCGAGTCTTTGGACGATTTTTGCATCAGGTTTTCCCATTCTCAGTTTCGTTTGCTAGTGGAGGTTGAGTTTTCAGGCGCTGCATCGAGGGCCTGTGGCATATTCTCATCCGAACAAAGCTTGGATGTCTTGGCACTGTGGTTTAAATCCTGGCTTGGGGTCTTTCCGACACGTCTTATCTGCTGATGCAGTGCGCTGCTGCTCATTCAGATGAGTCTTACAATCATATTTGTTCGGGTGGTCTTCATGGCCACGGGTGGTAGGAAACGTTTCCAAGAACAAATGGATATTCCATTTGGTCATGTTCATGCGTTTTGGGATTTGGGCAGTCGTGAGTGGTTGGAGCACCGATGGATTATCTTTCTCTCCCCCTTTCGGTGAATTACTGGGAGATCTTTGCCTTGTTTTCTTGTGCCACTTGTTTTAAGGCAAAGTGGGGGGAGCCAGGCCAAGAGCCTTGGTTCTGGTATTCCAGTGTCCTCGGTGTCTTCCCGGGACGTCCTCGGCCTATTCCCGGAAGTCAATGGTTTACCATGATCAGTAGAAGAAATCGTGGAGAGGTTGGCAGCAGAGAGTCCTCAGAAGAGAAGCCCCTCAAGCAGAGTGTTTCGGCCTTATCTCTGACACTCTAGGGGGGATGGGCCACACCCGGTTCGTTCCTGGACTGGATGTCCCTATGCTGCCTTTATTATTGCATACTATTTGGTTTTGCAAAAGATTGATTAATCTAAAACATGATGGGTTATTTATAGAACTTGGCGGGAATATTTGTCCTTCGTTCTTTATATTTCGGACATACTTAAAATGAAGTGTATTTCCGTTTTCATAACAAAACAAAATGGGCAGTTTCAAATTTTCTCCTGAAACGTTTTGGATATGTCGTAAAGATGAGGTCTAATGATGAGGACAAAGTCTTATTAAGTAAAAGCATTACGCACAGGACATGTTTTACTGTAGTTTAGATTGATAATAATAGATAACACCGAATTGAATGAACTATAAAAGAGAATCTTTCTTGTTGTTATGTCAAATGCCATACTGTTTAATAAACACTCTATTAATTATTTTTAAAGGTTATTGAATAATTACAGTTTCCGACTCTTGCTTTCCAAACGTGTCAATACCATAACGATATAAAGAATTCCGCATGGAGGACTCCAAGTTTCTTTATTATCTTGATTCGACAGAGTTAGAAACATGTTATATGCTTATAAGTGGTAACCTATTCAGTGGCATTCTCAGGTAATGCGTAAACCAATATATCAGGCATTTAAATAAACATTTACAAAAAGTGGATATGTCCAGTTCACCATAAGTAGTATATTTGAGAATGTATTTTTATATTGAGCAACCTTTTTAAAGAAAAAAGCTGAACAGATTCATTGGCTGAAGATTTGCTTTATACCCATATTCAGCCCAGAGTCTGATGGGCTGTTTTTGGCCATAAACAGTTGAGGAAAAATATGCAGGAGACGATTTGGCCAATTGGCATAAATCGAAATATTGCAATTACCCCTTTTTTTGCCGATGGACAGCATCCAAAAGAGGGGGACATGTGTTATGACAGAGGGTGTAGAAGGTTATAACCTCAATATTTATACTATTTACTTCGAAAGTGTTTTCATTTCCATATTTCCACCTTTCACGGAATAGAAACATAACCACCATTTCTAAATATAACGATATTAGATTTCTTCAAGTTCACATTTGTCCTAATGCTTTGACACATACCAAAGATATTTAGGTTGAGTTTGCAATACGTTTTATGGTATCTGAAACTAGCACAAAGTCCGTCTTGCCAAAGGGAACTGCACAAACTGAGGAGGATTAAAATTTCTAGAAATCGGGGTTAAAGTTCGAACCCTTGCTTTCCTGTTCGTGTAATTTTTCAGCTAAATGATTATAAAAAGGAGGAAAAATAAACAGGAATACTTATTTCTTTTGTTTTAAGGCCACGTGGGAAATAAATGTTTCTGAAACCATCTCCTCCTACTCTAACCCTAGCTATTACAAATTATACATGCTCTTTATTGATTGAAACATTTTACCCTTATCTTAATTTTTCTTCAAAACAATCCAACGCCTTTCATTATCCGAATCGAACGCTTCTTAAAATCTATAGAATGAAAGAACTACAATATCTTGCGTTTAACTATAACTGCTTGTGAACTAACGCTGTTAAAGTAAAGATATGTTCAATGTTATGTATGTTTTCGGAAAGCGGCTTGGGTTTCATGAATTAATTTTTTTGTTCTTATCAGGTGAGAGTCTTTTTTTAAAATAAAACTATTCATTTCTACTTATATCAGCAAAAATATACCGCTATAATTCTGGAACAGCAAGTAATCACCTTTGATTATGAAATGGTTGGGATTATAGGACTCCATCCATTATCATCAGGGTATGTCAGACGTGAAATGAAATTTGAAAGTATTTAACAACGAAAATTGTTATTTGTGTTGACGGGGGGGTTTTTGAAAAAAAATCACCAATTATACCATCTGGTCCAAAGCTACCATTTTTTAGTGCTGTCTTTTTATAGTTTCCAATACTTCATCATTATTATTGTCTTCGCTCAGAATATTATATTATATCTGCTAAGCTTAATAATATCGTCATTCACCAGTTCCCCATGGAAACCTACATCCATATATACCATAGATAATGTCAAAGGATTCAATATGTTACCATCAAAGGCAGTGAATTGAATACATTGTTGAATGATTATACACTCTCTTTAGTAATTTATTTGATGCGGAGGAAGATTTTGAAACATAAGACTTACAGATAGCCCAGAAAAAATTTTGGATCATTCATTTTTTCTTTGTAGGCGTCACAGACTTCCTGTGTCAGTGCTTTATCTTTAACAAGTATTTTATTGTTTTTTTTCTCACAATATGCCAGTCTATCGTGTCTCGTGTGTTCCTATTAAAAAATCTCAACTTTCTCTTAGAAATATTCTACTTTGTCTACATTCCTGATCGTACCTACTGCTTATTATCCTACTGTTGTTACCAGTCTTTTCATACACCTGTTCAGTATATATTAATCCTCATTTAAAAACTTTGGTAAAGCGGCGTTCAATATTATAAATCAACGAGTTCAATTGCTTCATTATGTTGGTTTTCCTCCTCAGATCCAATCACAAATAAAAGTCTTGACTAAAATCTTCATTCAAACATCCTTAGAATAAGATTTACCTTTTAGGTGAACTCTTTCTGGAATCTAAGCATTGCGGTAGTAACAACTCCAAAAACTTTTTATGGGCATTTTTTAAATGTTTTTTAGACTAAATTCTGCTCTGGAACTTTCAGCGACGAACACAAGGACAAAAGGCCTGTGACATCAAGAAATAATCAATACACTACAACCAGATGAAGCACATAAGTAAAATTTCCATGTGCATCACCCACTCAGGTCCATTTAGTATTGAAAATAAACTGTTTCACAGACAATAATGAGATACTTCCAAAATGTTCACGGACATTGAAGCCATAGAATGTCGATAGGATGGCTTGAATTAACATGGGTCACAGATGTGTATATCAAAAAAGTATCAGGGGGATAATGTCATTGAGGGTATTCGGTACCAGCCTAGACATTAAAAATCCCAAACAAAATAAATTGAACATCGCAAGCGTTTCAAGAAACATCTAATTACATGTTCACTGTTTTCCCTGTTACATGTCCATTGTGCTTCTATGATTACAGCATTGTGCTCTAGCAGTCATGCTATTCATTTTATTTTATTTTATTATATTTTATTTTATTTTTTGCTGGGGTGTTGCCTAGAGGTCCGTTCTCAATCCTATTCGGATCTTTGCAGTTTAAAATGTTATACAACAGGAGAGAGCGAGAGAGAAGAGAGAGAGAGAGAGGAGAGAGATAATTTCTGTGTTGTTTTCGCGTGGCGGCGGTGTGTGTGTGTGTGAGTGTGTGTGTGTGTGTGGGTGTGTGTGTGTGTGTGTGTGTGTGTGTGTGTGTGAGGAGTGTGTGTGTGTGTTGTGTGTGTGTGTGTGTGTTGTGGTGTGTGTGTGTGTGTGTGTAGGTGTGTGTGTGTAATGTGTGTGTGGTGTGTGTGTGCGTTTGTGTTCATAATTAGTTATTCGATTCTAGACTATTGTATATCAATTGTATATATATATATATATATATATATATTATATATATATATATATATATATATATATATATCTTTTTATATTTAGAGTATAATGGCTATACTATGGTAATACTATGTAAACGAACTTAGAATATCTTAATACTAACAAGAAATAGATAACAATGCAGGCCTTAAATGGAAATCGTGTTAGTGAACACTCCCCGTTACAACAACCTGGAAAACCACCCGAAAACCGTGCAAACCAAACATGCACGCCAAAAAAACAGCTGCAACTAGGGCCTACACGCTCTATATAAAACCGGCGGTGGGCAACGCAATACTTCATCTGACGTTGGCCAAGTCGCTAGGGGAAACTAAATTTGTAGATAGTTTTAAGATTTCCTCTTTTTATTGTTTTTAACTAATGTTGCTCCCAAGGGGTTGAGCACTAATAGAATTGTTTTGGCATTTTAAATAGATTAATTATAAATATAATTTTATTATTATAATATATATTATATATATATTATATATATATTTATAGATATATGATTAGTAGATTGTGATTTATTCATTTGTATATACATTAATTCTTTTATTCACTAATCTATTTAAGTTGTTAAGATTCTGAGTTGTTGAAAGGGAAGAGGCCGTGATGAAGTTCCTGCCCAGACATTCTGACGTCATTGTGAACAGTGACGTTGCAATCAGAGCCAAGTATCCTGCAGTGTCAGCCACTAATGTCAAATGAAAGAACTGTTGTTGATATTGATACTCACCTCCTCATTTCAGCACCCATCCTCCCCCCCCCCCCCATCTTTTTCTTCCTGGCTCCCCTATCCCCTTTCACCACCTCTCTTTGTCCCCTGCCAATCGCGTGTTTCATTGAGACCTGATTGCCTGGAATGATGCTTCAAACATATGAAAGGAAAGACTTGTGTGTTTGTTTACCTGTTTCTTGGTTTCTTCTTGTTGTCAAACACCACTCGGTCTGTTTCTCTCTGTCTCTGTCTGTCTCTGTCTCTGTCTGTCTGTCTCTCTCTCTCTGTGTCTCTCCCTCCCACCCACCCCCACAACCCCCGCACGCACGCTCGCGCAAGCATGCACACACACCACACACACACACACCACACACACACACACACACACACACACACACACACACACACACACACAACACACACACACAAGCACGCACACACAACACACACACACTCTCTCTCTCTCTCTCTCTCTCTCTTCTCTCTCTCTCTCTCTCTCGCTCTCTCTCTCTCTCTGCTGTCTGTCTATCTGTCTGTCTGTCTGTCTGTCTGTCTGTCTTCTCTCTCTCTCTCTCTCTCTCTCTCTCTCTCTCTCTCTCTCTCTCCTCTTTCTTTCGCTCTCTTTATCTCTCTCTTTTCCCTCCCCTTCTCTCTGTCTGTCTGTCTGTCTGTCTGTCTGTCTGTCTGTCTGTCTCTTCTCTCTCTCTTCTCTCTCTCTCTCTCTCTCTCTCTCCTCTCTCTCTCTCTCTCTCTCTCTCCCTCCCACCCCCACAACCCCCGCACGCACGCTCGCGGAAACACGCAAACACACACACACACACACACACACACACACACACACACACACACACACACACACACACCACCACGCACGCCACGCACGCACGCACACACCACACACACACACACACACACACACACACACACACACACACACACACACACACACCACTCCTCTCTCTCTCTCTCTTTCTCTCTCTCTCTCTCTCTCTCTCTCTCTCTCTCTCTCTCTCTCTCTCTCTCTCTCTTCTCTTTCTTTCGCTCTCTTTATCTCTCTCTTTTCCCGCCCCTTCTCTCTTTCTGTCTCTCTGTCTCTCTTTGTCTCTGTCTGTCTGTCTGTCTGTCTGTCTCTCTCTCTCTCTCTCTCTCTCTCTCTCTCTCTCTCTCTCTCTCTCTCTCTCTCTCTCTCTCTCTCTCTCTCTTCTTGTACAGTGACTTATTCGATTGTCCGAAAGGAGTGAAGCAAGGTTGTATACTGAGCCCTCAAATGTTTGCATTCTTTATTAATGAGATAGCTTTAGAAATGTCACATAAAGGCAAACATGGTATACAGTTGATTGCAGGTGCTGTGGAACTGTTTATGCTTTTGTTTGCAGATGATGTAATCTTGTTCTCTAGTACTGTTGTTGGTTTGCAAAATCAAATAAATGTTTTAAAAAATGAAGCAGATAGACTTCAATTAAGTGTTAATCTAGAGAAAACAAATATTATTATCTTTCGTATGGGTGGTTATTTATCCCAGTATGAAAAGTGGTGGTATGGAGATGTAGAAGTAAAAGTAACCAATAGTTACAAATATTTGGGGATGCTATTTACAACTCGTTTAAGTTTAAATGCAGGGTGGCGTGAAATCGGCAGAAAGGGTAAGAAGGGGGTTGTAGAAATTCTAAGATGCATGAAAAGACTTAATAGCATTGACCCTTCTTTGTTCTGGAAGCTATTTGACTCGCAAATATCGCCTATGCTGACTTATGCTGCAGAGGTTTGGGGATTAGAAGAAAATTTGGAAATGGAGAAGGTGCATACTATGGCTATTAAAAGATTCATGAACATTCCACTGCATTCATCAAACACAATGGCTTATGGTGATTCTGGAAGATATCCTTTATTTATTCAAACGTTTTCAAAATCTATTAAGTATTGGTTAAAATTGACACAACTTCCAACGTCAAGGATATGTAGACAAGCATATGATATGCTATATTTACAAATGGAAAGTGGACACTGCAACTGGGTTAGTAAAGTAAAACATGTGTTAACTATTAATGGGTTTGGTATTGTGTGGCTTAGCAAAGAGTAGGGAACGAAAGGACATTTATGTCAGAATTTAAGGATCGCTTAATAGCCTGCTACAAACAGAATTGGCATTCAAAAATGGAAGAAAGTGACAAGTATTCATGGTTTTATTCCTTTAAAAGTATTCTTCAGCCGGAAATGTTTTTGAAATCTGTTACTAATAAATGGCATAGAAGCATATTGGCCAGATTTAGAAGTCGGACCCTCGGTTTCAAAGCAAATAAGAAATGGTTTTGCAATGAAGTTTCTGTTGATGATGTTTGTGTGTTGTGTCCAGACAACAGTAAGGAAGATGAAGAGCACTTTTTATTTCAATGTAAGGCATATGAAGATAAAAGGAAAAAATCAAAACTGTTTAATTTGATGCCAGAAAGACCATATACTTTGATTGAACTACTATCGTCTGATGATGGAAATATTCTTCGTCTGTTTGCTAAATATATTGCTGAATGTTATGATATCAGAGGGAAAAAAATGTCTGTTGCTGTTTCCCTGTGAGACAGTGCTTTGGTTCTTCGTATGTCATAGCTGGTCTTTTAGGCCCATGTTTGGTGATCTTTTGTTTCACGTTAAATTTATTATTCCCAGATAGATCAATACCGGGAATTATGTTTGTAATGTACTATTCATTTTTGTTTGTTTGTTTTGTTTCATGAATTCTTGACGCTGCATTGATGATAGCCCCCTTGACATGAAGACTGTATTTTGTCATTGTCAATAAAATGATTCTGAAGCGTCTGAAGCGTCTCTCTCTCTCTCTCTCTCCCTCTCTCTCTCGCTCTCCCGCCTATGACAGTTAGTGATGTTTGCCAAGCTTTATGCCAATTAAAGCAGACAGGAAGCCGCGGACTTGACGGGATTGATGGAAAAATACTGAAACTATCAGCACCTGTTATATGTGAAACTCTTACCTACATTTACAATTTATGCATTGTTAAATGTCACTTTCCCGCTCAGTTCAAAGTTGCAAAAGTAATACCCATTTTCAAATCTGGAGACAAATCTGAACCATCGAACTACAGACCTATATCCATTTTGCCAGTTCTGTCCAAGCCCTTGGAAAAACACATAAATAAACATCTTTGCCACCATTTTGACTCCTCCAACCTACTAAATAAAAACCAATCAGGTTTCAGGAAAAATCACTCTTGTCATACAGCGCCAAGCTTTATGCCAATTAAAGCAGACAGGAAGCCGCGGACTTGACGGGATTGATGGAAAAATACTGAAACTATCAGCACCTGTTATATGTGAAACTCTTACCTACATTTACAATTTATGCATTGATAAATGTCACTTTCCCGCTCAGTTTAAAGTTGCAAAAGTGATACCCATTTTCAAATCTGGAGACAAATCTGAACCATCGAACTACAGACCTATATCCATTTTGCCAGTTCTGTCCAAGCCCTTGGAAAAAACACATAAATAAACATCTTTGCCACCAGTTTGACTCCTCCAACCTACAAAATAAAAACCAATCAGGTTTCAGGAAAAATCACTCTTGTCATACAGCGCTTACAAACCTAGTAGATCAATGGCTAGCCAGTGTTAATGAGAATAAATATTGTGGCGCACTGTTTGTTGATTTTGCAAAGGCTTTTGATGTCATTGACCACAAACTGTTATGCAGGAAGCTTTTATTATATGGTATAACAGGAAATACCTTCCAACTGATAACATCATTCCTAGAAGATCGTCAACAAATCGTTTGTGTCAACAACAATTTATCAGAGAAGCTACCTATCCAACATGGCGTACCCCAGGGTTCTGTGTTAGGTCCGTTGCTGTTCTCAGTTTATATAAATGATCACCCTCTTTATATTGAGGATTCATGTGAACTCTTTTGTGATGATACCACTGTCCATACAAGTAGCTCCAGCTTGGAAGCTGTTTTCACTTCATTACAGAAGAATGCTGATGTCTTAAGTAATTGGTGCAATGTAAATCACATGTCACTGAATCCTAACAAAACAAAACTAATGCTGATAACAACAAGGCAGAGAAGACAAAACATAACCACACAGCCCCCATCTGTTTTTATCAATAATCAGGAAATTGAAGTGGTGGATAGCCATCGAGTTCTAGGTGTATATGTTGATAATAATCTTTCTTGGTCTTATCACCTTCGCAGTTTATGTAAATCAATATCCAGACAAACATATCAGCTGTGCAAGATTAAGCATTTCTTAAACCTTATGCCAGGAAATTGTTCTACACGGCATGTTCTTCTTCATCATTATGTTCACACTATTTGATTCTGTAGTGTATGCATGAATTAAGGTGTCTAAAGAGCCTAAGCGTCCTA
>CM031597.1:134474706-134487376 GCA_018398815.1 Conus ventricosus | reverse complement strand
ACATGTCTCAACGCCCAACTTTTATGTTTGCTTCTATATTAGCTGATGAAAATGTGTATGTATGTATGTGTGGGTGGTGGGTGGGTGGGTGTGTGGTGTGTGGGTGTGGGTGTAATGGGTGCGTGCGTGCATGTGTGGGCGTGTGCGTGCATTGAGCGCGCACGTACGTCTCTGATTATGTTTGTGTAATTTTGTAATGGAATTTTTCTTTTTTTATCATTATTATCTTATTACTATTGTTATGTTAGTATTATAATGTTGCTAATTCTTCATTGTTTCTACCATTATTAATATGTGCAGATGTGTTTAGTTGAATGTTGTAGAATAGCAAGGACAGATTGGAAGAATAGCACTGCCTAAAATCTCTATCCTTGAGTAATAAAGTTTTTGAGTCTTGAGTTTTGAGCCCTTGATCTCTCTCTCTCTCTCTCTCCTCTCCTTCTCTCTCCTCTCTCTCATCTCTCCTCTCTCTCTCTCTCTCCTCTCTCTCTTGTCTGTTTGTCTCTCTGTCTCTGTCTCTGTCTCTCTGTCTCTCTCTCTCTCTCTCCCCTTCTCTCCTCTCTCTCTCTCTCTCCTCCCCTCTCTCAACACAACATATGCCTGATTGACTTGGTTGTCTCTGAATTTCTGTGTGTGTGTGTGTGTGTGTGTGTGTGTGTGTGTGTGTGTGTGTGTGTGTGGTGTGTGTGTGTGGGGTTTGCTGTTTGTTGTTGTTGTTGTTGGTGCTGTTTTGCTATTCTTCTTCTTTTTGACTGTATCTACGCATGCTTTTTCCTCAAGACTTTGCATACACGTTGCATGTGTGAATCATGCACTCTATAATCATGTGTGCTTATATTTGCTTTTTTTTCTCCTGTTTTCTTTTTCCAATCTCATGGAATAATATAGCTTAGGCGAGGACGGATTAGAAGAACTGGCTTTGCCTGAAAACTCACGCCTTGATCAAATACATGTATTCTGTGTTTGAATCTCTCTCGTCTCTCTCTCTCTCTCTCTCTCTCTCTCTCTCTCTCTCACACACACACACACACACCAGCCCTGATGTGGCCCTTTGCGGTCGGCTGGGCTATAAGCAACATTATCTTATCTTATCTCTCTCACACACACACACACACACACACACCACACACACACCAAATTCAGGCTGTTCGTTCCTTACTTATACCCTCCCGCCCCCTTTCCTAATCATTTGACCTTTATACTCCCCACCACCACATTGTCCTGCAATACCACTCCTGACCTCACCTCACCCCACACATCTCCAGCCTTAATTGAATGCATATTATCGATCAGGGGAAGCGCACCGAGCAGCCATGTGGACATAAACTAGAAAGCCACCCGAAAGATAAAAGACCCCGAGATTAAAATGCCTTGGGCTCTTCTTTTGCTCTTAGTAACATTGCTGTACTGGGAGCCGGGTAAGGGGATGCGGTGATGAACACACACACCACAACACACACACACACACACACACACACACACACACACAACGCAACACACACACACACACACACACACCCCACACACACACACACACACACACACAACACATACACGCACGCGCACGCGCACACACACACACACACACACACACACACACACACACACACACACACACACACACACACACACACATACACACACACGCGCGCGCGCGGCACGCACACACCGCACCCCGCGTACACACACACACACACACACACACACACACACACACACACACACACACACACACATACACACAACGCACACGCCACACACCACACACACACACACACACACACAAAACACACCCCACGCACACCCCCACACACACACAAAAACCACACGCACGCCCCGCCCGAAAGGGCACACACCCACAAAACACACACCCCACACACACAAAAACACACCCCAAAACACACACAAAAACACACACAAAACACACACACCTTGTGTAGGTACTGCAAATGTTTTGAAAAGATTACTTTTTTTTCCACCTATACCCCTTAAAACACTTTTCCCATTTGTTTGTAGTGGGGGTATTCCCCATTTCAAGCTTTGGGAATTGCCGGGAAAATTCGCTACCTTTTTTCCCTCTTCGTAAATCCCCTTTTTCCTTCAGGACTTTTCACGTTCCCCCACTTAAAAGGGAATCTGTTTTTTTTAAAACGCCAGCTGCGGGAATTTCCCAAAACTGAAATAATCAAAACTGAATTCCAAAAAACCTTTCTCACTTGCACATTTTGGAAATGGGAAACGAATAAGTTGATCCCCGTGTTCCCACAGTGCATGTGTTACATTTGCACACTGGGGTGTGTGGTTGTGTGTGTGTGTGTGTGTGTTTTGTGTGGGGGTGTGTGTGTGTGTGTGAGGTTGTGGGTTGGGTGTGTGTGTGTGTGTGTGTGTGTTTTTTTGTGGGTTGTGGTGTGTGTGTTGTGTGTGGTTTTGTTAGCGCTATTGCTCACAGATGGGGCCTTTGGGGGGTCATTTCACTGCTTGCACGAAGAGGAATCCAAAATGTTTTTTAACTTTTTCCGTGAAAGGGATGTCTTTTTAAATTTTTCCCGGGGGTATAAAATGCAGGAAATTTTCATGATTGGGGAAAGAAGATCTTCAAAATACGGCCCCTTTTAAATTAGCAAAAGGGAAAGGGGTTTTCCATCGCGACAAAGCCATGTAAAACTTGTCTTTGGGAACCCCTTTCGCTGTCTGTTTACTTTTTGGACAGGTTAAAGTATCGGGCGCTAGGATTCATCAAAATTTTTTCACTTTCTTTGCCACGGGGGGCCCATTTGGGGCCGCTGTTGGTCTGCTCCTACACAAACGCGATCGTAAAAAATTGCAAAACCCGGGGCGTTTTGCAGCGCCAAATGTAGGCAAAACCCCTTCTAAACCACTTACAAAACAAAATCGACAAAATTTAAACCCGACTGG
Organism: Conus ventricosus; assembly: GCA_018398815.1. Taxonomy (NCBI): domain Eukaryota; kingdom Metazoa; phylum Mollusca; class Gastropoda; order Neogastropoda; family Conidae; genus Conus; species Conus ventricosus. Next base: position 134,484,460 of record CM031597.1, on the reverse strand, counting down.
AATATCGGGAAAAGTCAATAGGATGCATGTTTAATTTCCCACATGTTTCAAAATTAAAATTTGTAACTGGTATTTTGACATCTCTTTTGAATGTAGGGGTTCCGATTTTTTTTTTTGTAGAAAAAACCCCATGTTAAAAAGAAATTCAATAAAAATAACTTAAAATGTAATAAAAAAGTAAATGCAAATCGCGACAAGTAGAGAAAATTCCCTCTTTGGGTTAGTTTGATCTTGGGGGGGGGAAAATCTTGGCAAAACGGGGAGAAAACCCCCGAAAATAAATCCCGTCCCCTTTGCCCGGGACTGGATTTGTTCCCCTAAAGGGCGGGTGTGTGATTTGCCGGCCACTAAAAAAACTTGGACACTCACAGCAGAGTCACAAAGAAAAATTTTTGGTAACTGAAAGAGATGCAAACAAAAAAGACTTGGGCATTCCATTACACAGACCCCCGGAAAAAACGAAAAGTCCGTGGGAAAATTTTCAAAAAACCAATTGGACCCCATGAGGCCCCACTCCACGGGCCGTCCAAGAAGCGGAAAATGAAGTGGTAGGGGACATGTGCCCCGTTAGCGGGCCCCTTGCAAAGCATCCCCCAAGGGAACAGTCAAGGAACCCGCAAAAAAGGGGAAAAGAAAAAGGGAAGAGGTAAAAAAGACAAAACCCGAGAGGGACGGGAAAATGACCCCTGGGGGTTTGACGGGCGGCGGTGGGGGGCCCGGGACAGATGGAGAAAAATTTGGGTGGCCAGATCATCGGGGGGGGCCCCCAAAACGAAAACAGACGATGTCAAGGGATAGGTGAAGGTAAAGGGAAAGGTATAAACTAGACAAAAAAAACGGGGGAAGTGAATGGAAGATGTGATGTTATAATGTCTTTGCTTTTTAAAAAAGGGGGTTAGGGAAAACCGTTTGGAATTTTAATCCAATGTTTTATTTTAAAAAAAAATTCCCGTTTTTTTTTCCCCCCTCCTTTCAACCCCCCCCCCCCCCCAACCCCCCCCCCAACCCCCCCCCCTCCCCCCCCACCCCCCCCCCCCCCCCCCCCGGCCCCTTCAGGGACTATTTTTACCCTTTAAATTTCCCTCCTTTTTTTCCACAGCGTTTTTTAAAACCTGTTATTTTTCCCCCGCAGCCCTCATTCCCCTTGACTGTTTTTTTTTCCGTTTTTTTCTTTTTTTTTTCCACTCGGGTTTTTCCCCATCCATTTTCCCCTCCTGTTTTCCCCCCTTTTTAAATCACTGTCCCCCTTTTTAAAGGGCCCACCCTTTTAAACCCCCCTCCCTCCCCCCCTTTTCCCCGCGGGCGGTTCCCCCCGCCACTCCCCAAAAGTTATCTTCGCTTGAGTGAGTAAAATGGCCCAATCACAGTGTTTAAACCCCCCCTTGAAATGCTGACATCGTTTTTCTTGGAAATTTTGCCCGTGTTAAAGCTGGGGATTTTTCAAAACAATTTAAAGGACTCGTTCTTTATGCACCGTTATAACCGCTAATTCCCCGTTTAAATTTGAATAATATTTAGATTTTTTTTTTCCCCCCCCCCCCCCCCCCCCCCCCCCCCCCCCCCCCCCCCACCCACAAACCCCACACACCCTTAAATTTTGTCCCGCCCTTTTCTCGTCTTTAATCCACCTTCCTCCCCTTTCCCCCCTCATTTTCCTTTCTTTTTCTCCTTTTTCCCCCCTAATTATGTTTCCCTTTTTCATTGTATGTGCCTTGATTGATCCCCAAATGGGGGGTTTTTATTCCCCGGGTCGGGGGGGGGGGGGGGGGGGTATAGTTCTCCCGTTGGGGGGAAAAAAAAACGTTCCCCAATTTTTTCCCCCCGAAAAAATCCCTTATGTTTTGCATTGAACCCCGACTAGTTTCCGTGTTTATTTACGTTACTTTCTTTTTTGAAAATTTTCTGAACGCTAATAAGTGACCATTTCTATAAATGACCCCTGCTATAAATGGAACCCTGCTCTAAAAGGGCCATGCTAAAAAAGGACCATGCATAAAGGCCCCTGCTATGTTTTTAAAAAAGGTCAAAAAAGAAAATGTGGGTTTCTTAAGAAACACGCAAAGAGCGCAATATGAACCCGGGGGGGGAAAATTTGACCTGGGGAAAATTTGCCCGGGGGGGAAAATAGACCTGGGGGGGGGAAAAAAGACCTGGGGGAAAAAATTGGGCCGGGGGAAAATAACCCGGGGGGAAAATAGACCTGGGGAACATTTTTCCTGGGGAAACATAAAACCTGGGGGGAAAAATTTGAAATAGGGGATATAGATCTGGGGGGAAAATTTTACCTGGGGGAAGAAAGGCCCGGGGAATAGACCTGGGGAACATAGGGCCTGGGGGGACCTAGCATGGGGGAAAATAGACCCGGGGGGAAAATAGACCTGGGGGGTATTGACCTGGGGAATATAGACCTGGGGGAAAATAGCCCTGGGGAACCGAACCTGGGGGAATATTGCCCGGGGGAACATAGACCCCCGGGGGAAAATTGGGCCTGGGGGAAAATAGCCCCGGGGGAATATAGGGCCCGGGGGAAAATGAACCCGGGGGGACCCTAAAACCTGGGGAATAATAAACCGCTGGGAAAATAGACCCGGGAGAAAAATTGACCTGGGGGGATTGCCTTGGGGGGAAAAAGCCCCGGGGGAACAAAGACCGGGGAATTTAGACCCTGGGGGAACATAGACCTGGGGGGAAAAAAGACCTTTGGTTTGGAAAATAGGCCCCCGGGGGGGAAAATAGACCTGGGGGAAAAATAACCCTGGGGGGAACCAAGACCCCGGGGGGGGGGGAAAATCCCTTTGGGGGGAAAACAGACCCCGGGGGAATACCCGACCCGGGGGAATATGTGTGGCCCTTTTTTTTCCCCTTTAACCCCCCCATTTGAAAAAAAACATTGTATATTTGTTGGGAAGAAACCCGGGAAACTAAAAGGGGGTTGGGTTCAAGCCGTTTGTGAACAGGGGAAAAGCGTGTAGCCGGGGGGCCTCTATCCGGGTTTTTTCTTTTGCTATAAAAAACCCCCGAACTGGGTTTTTATTTATGAATGTATTTTCTTCCCAATTTGATGCCCTTTTAGGGAAACTCTTTTTCTCTGTCTGTTTCCCCTTGTCTCTGCTGTCCCGTTTTCCTCTGTCTGTCCCCGTTGTCTGCTGTCCCCTCTCCTCTCTTCTCCTCTCCTCTCTCTTTCCTCCCTCTCTCCCCCTCCCCTTTTGGCCAAAATCACCCCCAAAAACACCCGGCTTAAAAAGGTTTTTAACTCTTTTTTTTTTTCGCCCAAATCTCTCCTCTTCTCTCCCCCTCTCGCCCCCTCCTCCTCTCTCCCCCCTCTCCTTCGGGGGGGGGGGGGGGGGGGCCCCCACATTTGAACATTTGTACCCCGTTTTTTGGTTTGGAAAATTAAAAAAACCCCCTTCAAGCCAAATTGGTTTTAACCTTAAGTGGGGAAAAAAGTGAAGGGGAAATCCTTTTTTTAAAATTTTTTTATTTTTTTTTTTTTTTTTTTTTCCGCGAAAAAAACAACTCTCCCATTCTGAAAAACCCCCTTTCTATTTAACCCCCTCCTTTTGTTTCTTGGGGGGGGGCCCCCTTCCCCCCCTCCCCCACTTCCATTCCCCCCAAAACCACCCCCTAACCCCCCCTCGCCCCCCCCCAAGGCCCCTCAAAACCCCCTTAAACACCCCCCAAACCCCTTATGGGGCCCCCACCCTTCCCCCCCCAAGGTCTCCCCTACCCAAACACCCCTTTCCCCTTGGGGATTTTTCCGGTTTTTGGGGGGGGTTTTGGGGGGGGGGGGGGGGGGGGGGGGGGGGGGGGGGTGGGGGGGGGGGGTGAAGGGCATTGGGGGAGGGAGGCCCCGGGTCTTTTCCCCCTTCAGCCAAAACGAATTGGGAAAAGGCGAAGAGGACCCCTTACGGAAACTTTGGGAGTTGGGGGAAAACCCCGGGCCTGACCCCTTTTAAGGGGGGGCCAGGGAAAACCTCATCCCGCTGGCCCCGGGGGGAACAAAGGGATCCCGGCGGACTGGGTTTTTGGATTTGGGGGAAAGGCCCGTCCCCGTAGTTAGAAACCCGGGGAACTTTCCAAAACCGGAAATAGGGCCATTTCCGGGAAAAAAACCAGGCCTTTTCCAAAAGGCCTGGGAAATTTTTACCCAAATTTAAACCGGGGCCCCAAAAAAGGTTTGCCCGGGGGTCCTTCCCCAAAAAAAACCAGGAAAAAATTTCTGGGGTGGGGGGTTAAAAAAGGCCAAAAGGGGGAAAAAATTTGGCCGCCCCGGGAAAAAAACCCCCTTTTTTTCCGGGTTTGGGGTTTTGGGGGAACTTTCCCTTCCCTGGCCTTCAAAAATTCGGGGAAAGGGAAAGGGGGTTTTAGGAAGAACGGGGTTGGGAAAAAAAATCCCCATCTGAAGATAGCTAGGGGGGGGCAAGAGAGCCTCCCAAAGGTGTTTAACCCCTCTCCTCAAAAAATGGGAAGAAATTCCCCTGTGACCAAAGGGTGACAGAAAAAGTTGAAAATTTAAAGGGGGGGGCGGGGGGCCCCCACAAATTTTGTTAGATGAAAAATTTTTTTTATTTTTTTTTTTTTCCCCTACCAGTGAAAAAAAACAAAAATTTTTGGGGCGACCCCCGGGTTTTTTTGTCACCGTGCGGGGGAAGTTGACCCGGGGTGTCAGCACGGGGTTTTTTCAGAGAAGCTCCAACCGCAGTGCACTTAACCCTTTGTTACAAAACCCCGTTGCCCCGGTTGAAAATGTAAAAGGGTTTTTTACCCAATTTAATGTGTTTCCCCCAAAAAGTTGAACCCCCTCTAAAAAACGTTTTCCCCCAAGATTTGTGTACCGGTTTACCTGATTAGGGATAGTAATGTGCTTATTGTTTTTCCCTTTTTTGTAAATAACCCCCCAAAAAATTCTCCTTTTCTTCCCTTGGGAAAATAAAAGGTTTTTTTTCTTTTTAAAATTTACAGAAAAGATTTTGTTTCGTTTGTTAGTTTTTTTTGGGTTTTAAAATGCCTGGCTGAAACCCTTTTTGGGAAGTTTTCCCGCGTCTGTGTTTGCGGCTTTGAAAAAAATTTGTTGACCCCGGAAGAAACTGACTAAAAGTGGAAGGGGGAATTTGGGGGGGTTTAAAATGCCTTGTTAAAAAAAAAAAGTTTTTTTCACTCGTTAAGGCCCCCTGGAAATTAAGTCTGGGTACTTTTTTCGCTTTTGTTTTTTATAAAACTATGTTTGGGGGGTTTCAAAAAAGATTTTTTTTGTATGGCTGGGGCCTATGTACCCCCCCGAGGGTTCACCATCCCATCGTTTTTGTTGGGTTTTTTGGGTAATTTGGGAAAGCTTTACTTGAAGCCTTTTTTTATGTGGGCTTTCTTGCTTTCCCATTTTTATGTTTATAAAATTTTTCAAAATGGTGAAATGAAAGGCGTAAATTCCCAAATTTTCCCAAAATTTAGAAGAAAGTTTTCCCCCTTTTTTAAAAAACAGGGTTTTAGGGCCCATTTTCAAAGTGAAACCCCGGAATTCAAAGACAATGTGTTTTAAAAAAATTATGGGGTTAAAAATGTTTTCTAAAAAATGTTTTCACTGCATTTGATGTGTGGGATTTTGAAAAGGGTTTGTGTAAGGGCGGGTCTCCAAAAGGGTTTCTACACAAACATTTCTGAAAGTTTGGGAAAAGTGTGAATTTAAAAAATTTTTTTTAAAGTCGCGTGTATGTTTGCAACATACTTTTAAAAGATTGTAAGTTATTGTGGAAGAACGGAAATTTATTTTTGGTCACATGCCCTTTGGTTCTGCGTACTAGCTTTCCAGCGAAAACCTGGACAATGTAAGAGAAAAGAGATCTATTAGGTTTGGGTTAAAAATATTTTGGGAAAGGGAAACCTTTTTTTTTTGACTTGTTGGGTAATGAATGGAACACCCCGGGAAATTTTTAAAAAAGGTGCACAAGGCAGTTTGTCCATTTTAAGTTAAAATAAATGAAACTTTACCGTTTTTTAAAGATTGTTTTAAAAATCGCCGCGGGCTTTTATGAAGAGGAGATTTAAAGGGATATTTCGAAAAAAAGCTGGGGTGAATTGGGAAAGAAAAAAAATTTCTTTTAAGTAAAAGAAAAGCACGGGCCCTTGTTAAAAAATATATCGCGAAAATTTATTTTGTAAAATGTTTTTTTTTGAATACGTAATTTCCAGACGGACATTTAAAAATCGTTTTTAAGAAAAAAAAAAAAGGTTTTTAACCAAAAAAATTTGGGAATAAATTTGTTTTCCCCTGTTGTAGCCCGAAAGAGGTTTTTGGGGAAAAAATGCGAAAACCCAGAAAAAAAAGGAACCCCCCCCCTCAAAAAAGGATATTTTTTTGGACAAAAATTGGTTTCCCTTTATTTTAAGGAACCCGCTTGAAAGAAATGGGTAGTTTTGATAGTGGTGTAGGGGAGGAAAACGGAAGTGATGAAGATGATGATAATTATAAAAATATAAAAACCCCCCCTTATGAAAGAAGAAATCATTTTGGCCTTTTCGTAAAAATTTAGGAATCGGGAAAAAATGAGGCCCAGATGGGTTTATTGTGAAAAATTTAAAAATGCTTGTTAAAATCTGAAATTTGGTGGGTTAAAATTTTTTGCCCCCAAAAAAGTACCCCCTAAATTTTTTAAAAGGTTTTGGGTTTTCCGGGAAAATTGGGCCCGATCGATTGTTCCCCATTTTAAAAAAAAAGGTGGAAAGCTAAAAAACCCCCAAAAAAACCAAAAGGGAAAAACCCCTGTTTACCCTTGCAGTTTAAATTTTTGTGCTAACATTAAACCCCAAAAATTCCGGAATGGGTCGAAGAGAAATATTTCAGGCGAATATCAAGGGGATTTTAAAAAAGGAATTTTTCAAAATAGATAACCCGTTTACCCCCTGATGGCCTTTTTTTCAAAACAATTCTGTCTAAAAAAACCCAAAATTTATGTGGGTTTTTTTTTTGATTTTGAAAAAGCGTTTGGCCCCTGGCAACCCGGGAAAAATTTGTGGGCCAAAACTGGTTTAAGCATGGGGGTCTGAGGGAAAATTTTTATAGATGTTTTTTGGGGCATGTATCACTCGTGGGAAGGGGGAGAGGAGGGATGCGGGTCAACCCTAACCGACACATAAATGCCCCTTGGGAGTCAACAAGGGATGTCTGTAGTCCCGTTTTTTTTTTTTTTTTTTCTCTATTTATTAACCCAAATAACGTTAGAAGTAATACATTAAAAGGTAGGCCGGAGCTCACTTATTTAAAAAAGAAGCCCCTTTGGGGATAATTAATTTTCTCCCGTTCGAAAAAAATTGTATTGTATCCAAAAAAATAGTTGGTCTGCAAAATCAGTTTTTAAAAAGTTTAGAAAGGCTCCCGAATCTCCCAGTTTTTAGGTTTAAAATGGCAAAAAGAAAAATTATAGTGTTTAGGGAAAGGGGATATCTTTCTGCACCGGGAAAAAAAAAGGATGTATTTGGGAAATTTTAAGCCATGGTTTAAAAGCTTTTAAAAGTACCCTTTGGGTATACATTTCTCCCCAAACCCCTTTTTTAAATTTCAGATTTGCTTGCAAAAAGTTCCCTTTTTACGCCCGAGCTAAACAAGGTTTTTTTGTATCCTAAAAAAAATGCGTTTGCTCGATAATTTGGGGCCTGCCCTTGTTTTTTTTTTTTGTTAATTTTGATTTTTCAGATTCCCCAACCCCCGGGGACGTACGGAAACTGAGTTATGGGGCCCCCCGGGAAATTGCCTCTTTTCCAAAAATTTAAAGATTCCTTTGTACGGGATTAAAAAAAAAGGTTTTCTTGGGGTTTCCCCTTTCAAAACCCCCAAAAAAAACCCGGCTATGGGGGGACCCAAAGATATCCAATTTCCCTTTTACTTTCCGTGGTTAGATTTCATTCGTCATTTTGGGTAAAGATAACTCGAATGCCCCCCGAAAGATTACCTCACAAAAGGGACAAAAGTTAGGGCGCTAGACGTAGGGGGAAAAGGAAAATTGGGGAACTAAAGTTAGGTTGAAACTGTACGAATTTGGCTTTTTGTTGTGGGGGGGAAAAAATCAGGGTTTTGTTTCATCATAGTTTTTTTCGTTTTTTTTCGGCAAAGGGTTTAATTTGATTTTTAACGGCCAAAAAATGGGAAATTTCCCCCCTTGAAAAAACCCGTCCCCCGGGTTTGATATTTAAAAGATTGTTTAAAAACCTTCCCATTTTATTTCCCAAAGGTCCCTTTTCCAATTTCAGATTAACAGAAAATTAAATTTATTGTCACAAAAAAATTTAGGTTTGGTGTTTTTTGGATATATGTGTAATTTTTAACCCTTTCAAAGGCCCTTTGGAAAAGATCGTAATTTTACCCTGTCCACCGCTACGAAAAAGATGAAAATGAAAAACATTTTGTTCTCCCCTTGTTCTAAACCAAGCTGTTCGACAAGGGAAAAAATTTTCCCCCCTAAGTACTTAAGGGAAAAACCCTGTTTCTTTACACTGATTATTTTATTGGCAAACATTGAAAAGAAAACGCAATTTAAAAACCTTTCCCTTTGGGAATTTTTAAAAAGGCCTTTTTGAATGCGAAAAGATATGTTAAGGGCCTTAAAAATTAAAGTGTAAGAAATTAAATGATTTTTCCCTGCGCGGGTTTTTTATTTTTTAACCCCCCTTCCCTTGAAAGGGGCTATGGCCCCTTTTCGAATAAAAAAATTCTAAGGTTTTTTTTTTACGTTTTTTTACCCCCCCCTTCCCCCCTCTCCCCTCTCCCCCTCCCCTCTCCCCCTTTCCCCCTTTTCTCCCCTCCCCTCTGTTTTGGAAATGCAAAAAGTTTTGCCCAAGGGGAAAAGTGTTTCAACAAAAGGTTAAAAAAAAAATGAGTTCAGAATCTTTTTTTTCCCTTGTCGAAACACAAAACCCCCTCTTCCCCTCCCCCTTTTCCCCCCTCCCTCTCCCTCCCCTCCCTTTTCCCCCTCCCCTCTCCCCTCTCCCTCCCTCCTTCCTCTCTCCCTCTCCTTCCCCCCCCTCTCTCCCCCTTTTTCTTCTTACCTCCCCCCTCCCGGGCATTTTCCCCATTTGTTAAAAAAAACCTTTCCCCCTTTTTTTCCTCATTTTCCCAAAAACAACTTTTCTCCTTTTCCCCTTTTTCCCCCCTTCTCTCCTCCCCCCCTCCCCCCCCTCTCTCCCCCTCCCCTTCCCCCCCTATTTTTCTCTCTCTCCCCCTCCCCCCTTTCTCCCCCCTCCCCTCTCTTCTCTTCTCTCTCTGCTTTGGAAATGGAAACCCCCTCGCCGAAGGGAAAGTGTTTCAAATAAATGCTTAAAAAAAAAAGGGGCGTTGGAACTCTTTTTTTTTTTTCCCCAAATCCCAAACCAACTCTTTTCTCTCTCTCCCCCTTTTCTCTCCTCTCTCTTCCCTCACTCTCCCCTTCCCCCCCCTCCCCCTTTTCCTCTCTCTCCCCCACCCCTTTTTCTCTCCCTTTCCGTTCTTCCTCTCTTTCCGTTGCCTTTTAATTCCCCTTCCAAACCCCTCCCCTTCTTTTCTTCCCCCTCCCTTTTTCAACTTTCTCCCCCTTTTGATCCTCTCCAATTTCCCCCTCTATCAAAAGGTTCCCAAAAAGTGTTTTTTATTTCCTTAAAAGAAGGGCTTAGAAATCTTTATTTTTTTTTTAAAAAAATTTTTTTTATTTTTTTTTTTTCCTGGGGGTTTCCCCGATCGTTTTCCCTCTTTTCCCCCTTTTCATTTAAACACTTTTCCCCTTGGGGGGAA
>CM031597.1:134465658-134470658 GCA_018398815.1 Conus ventricosus | reverse complement strand
CCATTTTATAGTAGGGTAAATATTTTTTCGTGGAATTTTTCTCTGTACCTAACCAAACATTAAACGTTTTTTCACAGTTCAATTTGAGTCCAGATATTTGCTCAAATTCATAAAGGTTTCTAAATAGCTTTTCATATGATTTCTTATCTCTGTCTAACGTAAAGGTAGTGTCGTCTGCAAACTGATTTATTTTGAATTCTGTATTTTCTATCTTTATGCCTTTGATATCGGGGTCTTGCCTTATCTTGGTCGCTAGTATTTCTACACACAGAACAAATAGATATGGAGATATAGGGTCCCCTTGACGGCAACCTCTTCCAAGTATAAAACTTGAAGACACTTTCCCATTTACTATCACGTAAGACTTTATATTATCGTAAAAAGATGCTATCCATCGTTGAATACCTTTTCCGAATCCGAATGCAGCCAGAATTTTACTCATGTATGACCAGTTAACTGAATCGAAAGCTTTTCAAGTCGACAGAAATTAATAACCCTCGTAAGCGATTCACTACTAAATAATGTATTAAATCGTATATTGTTCGTAAACTATCTCCTATGTATCTTCCTGGAACGAAACCCGTCTGGTCCTCGTTTATGAGCTTTGGCAGAACATTTTTTATTCTGTTTGGAATACAGGCTGAAGCAATTTTGTACGTTACATTTAAAAGTGAGATAGGTCTCCATTTCTTCAAGAATTCTCGCGGTTTCTCTCCTTTCGGAAGAACAATTATTATTCCTTCTTTTTGTGTTACTGACATTCCTCCATTACTGTATCCCTCATTTAGAGAAAGGACAACAAAATCTCCTAATTGTCTCCAGAAAAATTTAAAGTTTACCGTCATGCCGTCTGTTCCAGGACTCTTATCATTTTCCATCTTTTTATGACTTTGGTAGCTTCTTCTAACGTGATTAACCCCTCCAATTGTTCGGATTCTAACCGACTTAGATTAGCAGGTTATCTACATATTTTCCAATTTCAATATCGATTATTTCCTTTTCTGCATATAAATTTTCATAATAGTTCTTTGTCTCTTTTAACATATCATCCGTTTCTGTCAAAGTTGTTCCTTGGTCCGTGACTAGTTTAAGCATTCTTTTGCTTACGAAGTTCCTTTTCTCAAGTGAACAAAAATATCTGCTTATTTTTTTCCCCGTAAGATGCCCATTTGGCTCTGGATCGTATTATTATTCCGTCAATTTTCGATTTCCTTAACTCACTGAGCTGCTCCTTTTTGTTTTGTTTTTAAGATCTCCAGGTCTGTTTCTGTTAAGCAATTTTTACTTTCCAAGTCTTGCATTCCTTTTTCATTTTTTTCCATTACTTTTTCTGTTTTTGCGAATGCTAATGTATTTGTTTCTGGTTTTACTTCCATGATTAGTGTTTCTGAAAATAATTGGTCTGAAATTGAGAACTGAATTTGATCATGCGGGATTTTACTGACAGAGTTTTTATTATAAGGCAGTAATGCATATTGTTCCTTGATTCTTTCAATCGTTTCATTCACCAAATTTTGCACCCTTGGTGGTGAGAACACCACGGTATTATGGACTGTGGTGTGTCTCTATTTGACGCCAGGAGCGCAGACACAACCAGCCGTGTCTCCCCTGAAGATACCGATCCAGCCTTACGAAAAGGCCTCGGTGCAGGCAATACAAATATATCTGGCCTTCCATCAAGGATTGCGATGGCTCCCTTATGCAAGTCAGTAGAGTTATCATATCTGTAATATAATTCTTTAATTTCATGTTCCCAGGTTTCTCCAACTTCAAACTCCCCCTCCCCCCTCCCCCACGCTTCAGTCCAAATCTTTGGCCAAGTCATAACTAAGAAGACATTTGCGTAGTTTGGCCTGCGGCTTGTTTTTTCCCCCACTATTAGATTTTATTCGCTATGTATGTATTTGTCTGACATTATTCAAGTTTTGGTCGTGTGTCAGGTTTTCATATGGAGCAAACTTACCGTTCCACTGTTTACTGTTTAATATAATAAAAAAGTAATATATATATATATATAAATATATATCTAGAGAGAGAGAGAGAGAGAGAGAGAGAGAAGATAGATAGAGAGAGAGAGAGTCCTACCGACAGATAGACAGACAGACGGTCAACAACGACAGAGAGACAGAGTTCCTTTCATAATGTTTTCTTCTCTTCTCCGTGTATATCATCTCCTAAAAGACGGGTAAAGGCAACTTTCATCTTCCCTTCTTCTTCTCTGTCTTTCTTTCTTTCTTTCTATTTATTTGTCCCTTTGAATTAAATAAAATCACTTTCAAAGTCATGGCCTCCTCCTTCTACAATCAGATACTGAAAAGCATCTAGCACGAATCAGATATCAATGGAGGGGGCTTAGAGCGTGATGCCCTCTTCATAAGTGTAACCCCACGATGGGGAAAGTATGGGGTGGGATGATTTTAAAAAAAAAGATAAAAAAGGAAAAAAAGACATTTTTGAAATGAACCTGACATCTAAAGTTCCAGCTTTCGTCACAATTTCTTGAACGTCAGACAGTAATGTATTTCCAGAGCTCTATCATTTCTTTTTTTCTCCTTAATTCCAGTGTAGATCACCAAAGTGTACGGTGTACGCCTCAATGGTGGGTCCATAAACATTCACACGCTCATACTCGCAAGTGTACACTCAACATCGGCGTGTCACGTGTACTCACGCACACACACACACATACACGTATCACTCATTCAAGCACATAACGCTGGCACGTGCTGCAGCGCGCGCACGCACACTACACACACACACACCACACACACACACACACACACACACACACACACACACACACACACACACACACAGACACACACACTGCACGCACGCACACGCCACGCACCGCACACACACACACACACACACTCACACACACACACACCACACCACACACACACCCACACACACACGACCATGCGAGCCACGCATCACTTCATATATCACAAAAGGTAAGGATACCAGCACGCAGCTTGTATGCACGTATGTATGATATGAATGTAATGAAAGTATGATGGATAAATTTATGTAAGTATTAATTTAAGTAAGTATGTAAGTAATTTATGCAAGTATGTACGTAGTATGTATGTATGATTATTAATGTATGTATGTATGTATGTAAGATAATGTAATGTAATGTTTGTATGTATGTAAGTATGTATATGTGAATGTATGGAATGTATGTAAGTAATATAATTATTTATGTATGTATATGTATAGTATGGTATTATTAAGTAAGAGTTTTTGAGTGTGTGATGTGTGTGTGTGAGTGTGAGTGTGTTAGTGTGGTGTGTGTTTAGTATGTGTGTAGAGTGTGTGTGCGAGTGTGTGGTGTGAGTGTGTGTGTGTGTGTGTGTTTGAGTTTGTGTGTGTGGTGTCTGTATGTATGATTTAGTATGTAACTGATACAAGCAAGCGAATATGAAAGTACGTATGCTTTAATGTATTATAATATGCATGTTATCACGTATACATGTACACTTCTATATACATAGGTATTCATAGGTCACATCTATTCTACTTTCCTATGCCAACAGAATGCATCAGCAGAGTGACTTAATTGAGCAAAACCAAAGGCAAGACAATGTAGTCCCAAGACGAGCGTGGACCCCTTTGCGATGAACCAGAAACAGGGCCAAGATGGACACCAACATTTGTGGACTGGGTCTACAGAAAGGACTTAAGTAAACAGTTTCCCACACCCCACACACACACACACACACACACACACACAACACACACACACACACACACACACCCACACACCACGACACTCACGCACGCACAGCACGCAACGCACGCAAGCGCACGCTCACGCACGCACGCCCGCACGCACACGCACACACACACACACGCACGAGCTCACTCACGCAACACACACAACGCACTCTCTCTCTCTCTCTCTCTCCTCTCTCTCATCACCCCCCCCTCAATCGACCTCTCTCTCCTCTCTCTCACTCACCCAACACACACACACACACACACACACACACACACACCACACACATACACACACATTGCTCGCGCGCGCGCGCGCAGACACACACACACACACACTCTCTCTCTCTCTCTACCTTCTCTCACTCTCCTCTCTCTCACCTCTCACACTCACTCTCTCACACATACACACACACACACACACACCCACACACACACACACACACACACACACACACACACACACACACATGCTCGTGCACACGACACCAAACACACACACACAAACACACACACCCACATCCACACACACACACACACACACACACACACCCACACACACCCAATACTGCCAGCTAGGGGTACTATCTGCAGATGGAACTCAATGAATGGTATGCAGAAATTCTGTTGATGGGAAGTGATGAAGTGCTGTGAAGGGACAGAAGAATGATGGCTGCGATAGGGAGTGGGTAGGGGGGCGAGAGGGGGGTGGCTGGTGGTGAGGAGAAATAATCAGAGTGAGAGAGAACGATACGAAATGACTATACCGGTTGCTTAGGGAATGGCTGTCCAGAAGAGGCATTAGAGGAACCAGGTAGGATTGGAGAAGGATTTGCTGGGGAGGGGGAAGATAAAAGGGATACTCTTGCTGCTTGTCCCGTACATATGTCTGTCTGTCGTTCACCATTGCCGTTTTGCTGTCGTCTGATCCTGTCTGTCTGACTTACCCTGTCTCCTTTTCTCACTTGGTCTACCATTGCCATTGTCCGTTTGGACTGTTTTGTCTGTCTGACTACTGTCTTGTCTGTCTGTCAGTCCCCTCTCTCTGTCTCTCTCTCTCTCTCTCTCTCTCACTCGTCTCACTCTCTCTTCATTCTCTCTCTCTTCTCACTCTCACACTATCTCCTCCTCTCACCTCTCTCTCTCTTTCTCTTACACCTCTCTCTCTTCTCTCTCCTCACTCACTCTCGGCACTGTCTATGTGTGTGTGCGTTGTAAATAGTTGTGAGTGTGTGTGTTGTGGTGTGGGGGGTGGGGTTGGTGTGTGTGGTGTGTGT
>CM031597.1:134458158-134460658 GCA_018398815.1 Conus ventricosus | reverse complement strand
GCTCTCTCCTCTCTCCATCCTCCTCTCTCTCGTCTCTCTCTCTCATCCCCATGTAGAAAAAAAACAGGATCGCCTGATATGTATAGTACATTGGCAGATTTCGTGCCAGAATTGATCGCATGGCAATATGTTGGTGGTGTGGCATCTATGTCAAATATCAGTCATCAAACCTTTGCGGCACTTGGCCGTCACACTCAAAAAAACGCCGACACTCTGCATCAGAATTATGTGTGAGTGGGAGATGGATTCATTCAAACACACACACACACCCAACACACAACACACACACCCACACACACACCACACGCACGAACGCACGCACGCACTCACGCACGCACACACGAACGCACGCCCGCACACAGCGAACACACACACACACACACAATCAGGCACTCACACCACATACACACACACACACAGAACCACATGCACACCCACACACACACACACACACACACCACACACAACACACACACCCACACAACACACACATACACAACACAACACACACACACACACACACACCCACACACACACACATAACACACAGTCAGGCAAGCACACAGGGACGCATGCTGCCAACTCCACTCATCACAACTCAGGCAGACACACCGACACACAATCTTTCTGTCACTTTCTTTGTCTCACAGTCTTTGTCTCTCGTGTCTCTGTCTCTGTCTGTCTGTCCTGTCTGTCTGTCTGTCTGTCTGTCAGTCTCTCTCTCTCTGAGTGACTTCCCATTGTCTGGTATCATCAGGAAACTTTCCTTAGTTCTGTGCAAGTTGTGTCAGAGGTACAAAACAAACTAGGATTATCGTCTTTTCCACTTTCCAATTTTAAGGCAGAGGAAATCAGACTTTTCATTTTTCAACTTTTTCAACTATAAAACAATTTCTCACCATTCCCCTGCCTTGCTAGAGGGCCCAAACACAAATGGCTGTTGTTCCATGAGAAAATGTCCCTCGTCAGGTCAACAGGGACATGAGGAAGGTCCAAGGAACACAGAAGGCCAAAATGCTAGCGACTGTGATTTCCACCCTCTCCTGTCGGTCTGTTCCTACTGACCCACCTATTTGAGTTTACACAATACCGACAATAGTGAAAACAAAAACGGAGTGTCCAATTGTGCACACATCTATCATTTGCTGACCATAACCCGCGTCGTCTGTGGTTTCGCCTGCACAAGAGCACAGTCCACAATGGAACGCAGAGCGCATCGACTTGCCACAGCGTGACATAGACAGTGAATACGCAGTAACTGATCTCAACAAATCATAATTCCCATAGTGTGGATGGATTTGTTGAAGTAGAGTGTGAACATTACCGTTCGTTTACCCCACACATACTACTACACAACAAGACACCGTGAAGCTTCGTTAGCAGAATGAAAACTTGAAAAACAGATAGCGGATGCGAGTATGTAAGTTTTCCTCTGTTTTTATGATTCACCCGCATGCCAGCAGACCAATATTACAATAAGAGACTTCAAGATTCATAGGACGAAACGACGAGAAAAATGGATAGAACCGCTTTTGCGCCTTTGAAGAATTAGTAAAAACTGCGCCAATACAAACCCCAGGGGGGCGAAACGGAAAACTGACGAGCATCGTTAATGCGCAACTCCTCGCAACTGTTGATAAACATTGGTGACAAATTGTGATGGACTGCAAACTTCTATTCGGGTGGGTGGAAGAGCTGATCATGATGTCTATTACGTGATCTGGATTCCTCATCGCTATGAACATCCCTGCAATGTATCGGTGATGTTTAATCCACATCGCTCTGAACTTTCCCCTTCAATGTATCGGTGAAGTTATTCCTCAACGCTATAACATTTACTGCACTTTTAACGAGATGTAATACTCATCGCTATGAACTTTTCCTGCAATGTAAACGTGAAGTTTAATTCGCTCATCGCAATGAACTTACCCTGCATTGTATCGGTGGTATGTATATTCCTCGTCGCTATTACATTTCCTCTGCATTGTCTCGGAGATGTTATTCCCTCAACGCTATAACTTTTACTGCACTTATCGGTGATTGTTTATTTCAGTCTTCGGTTTATGCACAGTCCATATCCCCTCCGTCTCCAATGAATTGTGCTTGGGACATATATAGAATGCTAACGACAATAAACCGATCATTCATTCATTCATGCTCACTCCTCCGTTGTCTCTACTCTGTCTCTGTCCACTCTCACAGTCTCTCTCCACTCGTCTCATCTCAACTATCCTCTCTCTCCTCCTCTCTCTCTCACTCTCTCTCACATCTCTCTTTCACTCTCCTCTCTCGTGGAATGCACCTGTTTACTATCTAAGTGTGTATGTATATATGTAAGTTTGTATGCATGATAAGCATGCAATGTGAGTAAGTATGTAATCGTAAAATTAATTCAAATGTAATGTAATATGTGAGTCTAAGTGAAGGTAGTATAGTAGTAGAGGATAGAGAAGAGAGAGAGAGAGAGAGAGAGAGAGAGATAGTGAGATTGACAGACAGA
>CM031597.1:134438327-134440827 GCA_018398815.1 Conus ventricosus | reverse complement strand
GGTTTTGACAGAACAGATAAAATTGATATGGGCCTGTAGTTTGAAGCATCATTTGGGTCACCAGATTTAAAGAGAGGAATAACCTTGGCATCCTTAAAAGCTTGAGGAAAATGACATTTTTTTCAATACACAAATTATAAATAGGTTAAATGTTCCGCAATGATTGGAGCTGCCGTTTTAAGTATTCGATTGTCCAAATCATCCAATCCACGAGATTTAGACTGACTTAAGGAACATAATTCATGGTATACTTCATAAACACTTATGAATTTAAACTTAAGAAAAGATTTTACATTTTTCAACGCACAAAAATCTTTTTAAGTAACAGCAAGTCATTCTGATGAGTGTAGTCTTCCTTGACAATCGAATCAGAAAACTGTCGAGAAGTGATTGTTCAATTCGTCGTTTGATAGGTTTGTAGATGGAGTGTTTGAAGATGCTTTGTTTATTCCTGATAGTTGGTTTACTGCTTTCCATATAGATTTAGTGTTAGATTTAGAAGCGTTCTTTTCAGCAGCTCTTTTCATCGAGTTTACTTTATTCCGCTGTTTCTTGAAGTTTTCATCATTTCCTGTTTGCTGAAGTAAATATTCACGGTTAATTTCTAGCTGCGTTAATTTCTTCATTTAACCATGGAGGTTTTCTGTGAGTTTTACTCTTTTCTTTTTGCATGGAGCATGCTTATTGAATACCGCAAGAAACGCATCATACCATGTATTCAGAGCTCCGTCAGGGTCCCTATGCTGATATACCTCTGAAAAGCCTGTGTTAATTAGATCGAACAAATTTTAGATCTGGATTGAAATTTTTGTAACTTCTGTAAATTATATATTATGGTAGGATCTAGGAATTTTCACGCCTTTCTTACACCAGGTTAGACAAACTGGAAAGTGATCACTTAATCCAAAAATAGGTACAGATGTTTCTACAATATTAGAAGAATTTGTAACATAGACATGGTCAATCAATGTATTCTGTTTTCAATGTTTTGCGCGTAGGGGAATTTATTAGTTGGTTAAGTGGTTTGTATCAATAATCTTTCTCCATGTGTTGTATGGTTTTAGTAAGTCGATGTTGAAATCACCGAGTAGTAATTATTTCACTGGAATGGTCTAATACTTCTTCTATCATTGACTCAAAACGGTCGAACCAATCAGCACGTTCATCAGGGTTTCTATACAACATACCTATTAACATGGTCTATTTCCCTTTAGACACACTTCAATCCATATACATTCCACAGAGCGTTTATCAAACACATAAGTTGCTTATACTTCACTGATTGATGGATTATACCCACTAATCCCGTTTCTAGCTTATTTGAACGTGATGCATCTTACGTATAAGATTATAACCTGAATAGTGACTAAATGGTCGGAAACAATATCAGTTAACCTAGTTTCAGAAAAACCAAAAACATGAAAACAATCGTCTGAATTCGACAAAATAGAAGGAACATCAGATACCTTGTTTAAAAGATGGCAAGCATTTAGATATCCACTTTAAAGCCTTTTTTGTTAACCACTTGAGATCTGTTGGCTTCTGCGACATGATGATTGAAGATGACACCAAACAGAAAATTTTCTAGTAAAGCGAAAAAAGTATAGTTATATTTTAAGACAACAGCAACACAACAATGATTAAATAATACCAAAACAGTTGTCACTCAAATCAGTAAAGGTCCAAAAATTCAAAACGATGTCAAGTACTAGGCACATAAGCCCGCAAAATAAAAAGCTAACATCACGACAGAAACAACGTAAGAGAGTACGGAAGCTTAAGCAAACCTCTGAGCCAAAGCAATGTGCTATTTTCCAGGTATCCCAGGTCCCAAAGTACAGGCATAATACGGCCAATGAAAGGAACATGGAAAACATATTTCTTATGGGAACAGAACAGTTTCATGTAAGTTCATGGGATGACATGCCACGCACACAACACACACACACACACACACACACAACACACACACACACACACACACACACACACACACACACACACACACAACACACCACACACACACACACACACACACACACACACACACTGAATAATTGAATAATGATATAAAATAATCGCATGCATAATAGAAGATATTTCTGGTATTATGCTAAGATGAAGTCATACTCTCCACAAAGCTTTTCTTTCTCAAATAATGAACTGCATATAAAATAGCATGAACAAAATCAAATCAGAAATTGACACATCACATTACCATTACCATTGGCCTCTGGCACCCTGCTGTGACATCAACTGTGCAGCCAGAACATAAGTTGCTGAGCACACTCCCCTGCTGAGGCAGGTTGTGGCCAGCTACGAGAATTTGGGTTTTGGCCCCTGTGGCATGAGATTAAGAGCCGGGGGAACTGACCCAAGAGGAAACCGTCCTGTTCTCTGAGCAGTGTCTCCACTCTGTTGGGCACATGAGGGGGGTGGTGCATGGGATTTGGCCTCTAGGGTAGGATTTGGGATCTGCGTACATTCGATAAGGGAAAGG
>CM031597.1:134425827-134430827 GCA_018398815.1 Conus ventricosus | reverse complement strand
CATCGGGACCAGATGTTTTTCCATATTTCAAAGTTTTATAGCATCCTCAATTTCCCATTGCTCTATCGCTCTGTCTGTGGAGGACAGTCCAAGTTTGTGTCTACAGGCAAGTTAGTTTGAAAAGTTTCTTCAAAATCTGGTAAATCAGTATCGTTAGATAGATCACTATTAAAAACCATCTTGAAATGATCAATACCATTCACCAGAAGTGATCGAATTATGCTTTAATTCTTTAGATATAAGAACAGATTTAACAGTCCCCCCAAAACGTTTAGGATCGCCACTTACTATTCACAAGGGTATCTAGAATTGAGTGTTTATGTTCGGATCTCTTTAACGCTAAGCAGATTTTTATACTGTCTCCTTGAAATCACATACATCAGGCCACAAAGAGAGAGAGAGAGAGAGAGAGAGAGAGAGAGAGAGAGAGAGGAGGCAGGCAACGAGAGCAGTGGTATTCTCCAGATGATGACGACCCATTGAGGCATGACGAGGCCACTGTGGGTTTTCCAGGCCAACTGTCCCATTCTCTGCAGCACGCAGTGGCTGCTCCCAGAACAGAGAATCCGGAGATGCAGAGTCTGAACACACATTGCTCTGTCCACTTGTCTCGGAACGTTCAATTTATGTTGCAGTGAAAGACGAATGAGACAGAGAGAGAGAGAGAGAGAGAGAGAGAGAAGAGAGGAGAGAGGAGAGAGGAGAGAGAGAGGGAGAGGAGGGGGGGGGGGAGGGGGAGGGGGAGGGGGAGTGAGGGGATGTTAGAGGTTTATATTGTCAAAAGTAAATAATCCCTGCAGGGAAGGGACGGGAAGGGCGCGGGGGTGAGGAAGAGGGGGGAGCGGATGCATTAGTACTCTATGGCAAAAACAGAGAATCTATCAGAAATGAAAGTTCTGCAATTGAACAAATATTCCAAGCCTACAATGAACACACACACACACACACACACACACACACACACACACACACACACACACACACACACACACACACACACACACACACACACACACGCACAGAGAGAGAGAGAGAGAGAGAGAGAGAGAGAGAGAGAGAGAGAGAGAGAGAGAGAGAGAGGGGAATCACACACACACACACACACACACACACACACCCCAGCGCTCTCTCTCTCTCTCTCTCTCTCCTTCTCTATCTATCTCTCTCTCTCTCTCTCTCGCTCTTACATACACATTGTGTCCTTGGTTCACGTAATCGGAGGTGGAATCAAAGGGAGAGAAATCTTGCCTGACAGGAAGGGCGGCAATGTTAATTAAACCCACCCTAAAAATGGGCCAGCGCTAACAGCCTTGTCCTGGGAAACAATTGACGGTGGAAAGAAAATTGATCATCAGACAAGCCAAAACCACGTGTCAGAGTTCCTGGGCGCTGATGCAAAGAAAAAAAAACCAGCACATTTTCAACCCAAGATGCAAGGGGGAGGGGGGGGAGGTTGAAAGGGAGGTGCTACAATCACATCATGAATAACTTATGACAAAGGCGCATAGTCTAAAAATAAAAGATATGAATGCTTATCTCCCCCTATTTCTTCAATCTAAGACATAAGAGCAAGCTTTGTGTATAATTGAATATTTTTTGCAGTCATTGCAACACCAAGCTGCTCTGTAAGTTGCTGGAATGGTGCTCGGTACTTATCCTTGGAATTTATTAGTATATTGTGATTTAGTCCCTTGCAGATTCATTACAAGAACTGGCCCTCAGCACTTGTGTCTTAAGAGGTTATCTTTTTATATTTTCTACTTTTCACAAGAAAATGTAGCTTGTTTTGCTCTTTCATGATTTTCTTTTGCTTCTTAGATGGCACCTTTGGTTGTTTTTTTTGAAAACTCGACAAACATACTACGGTATATTGCACACCAGCTTTTTCTGGGATAGCATTCTTCTTAAAACCAAAAAGGCAGAGGAGTCAAATTACCACTTTCCGCGGTCACTGAGGAGAAACAATCAGGTTTCGAAATATCGGTATATGACCAGGAGTTATATGTTAGTGAGTTTCCTCCCCATTGGACACTGTTTCCCTCTTGGAGACTCTAAGCTTGCTGAAGGCTCATTTTGAGAAGCATTTATTTTATTTTTCCTCACCCACTCAAGCACATACTGTTAATTAGGCAGAATTATCTACCACTGCAGATATGAATGCTTATCTCCCCTATTTCTTCAATCTAAGACATAAGAGCAAGCTTTGTT
This sequence comes from Conus ventricosus, assembly GCA_018398815.1. Taxonomy (NCBI): domain Eukaryota; kingdom Metazoa; phylum Mollusca; class Gastropoda; order Neogastropoda; family Conidae; genus Conus; species Conus ventricosus. The sequence goes on along the minus strand of CM031597.1, from coordinate 134,428,619 downwards.
TATATTAATATTGAATTATATATATATATATACACGAGAGACAGACAGAGAGAGGGAGAGCAGTGGGCAGGCAGGCAGTAAAGGCCAGTTGTATTCTTCCCATGATCACGACCCATCGATGCATGACAACGCGACTGTGTGCTTCTTTTTCCCGGCGAACTGCCCCATTCCCTATGGCACGCAATGGTGGTCGACGAAAAGAGCATCTGGCAAGAGAGAGAGTCTGAATACTGAATAGTCTGTCCACTACTCTTGGAAAGTTCAATCAAAGTAGCAATGGAAGACAAATGAGAGAGAGAGAGATCAGACTCAAGACTCAAAAACTTTATTACTCAAGGATAGAGATTTTAGGCAGTGCCTATTCTTCCAATCTGTCCTTGCTATTCTACAACATTCAACTAAACAGACTGCACATATTAATAATGACAGAAACAATGAAGAATATAGCAACATTATAATATTAACAATAACAATAGTAATAAGAATAATAATTATTTAAAAAAAATCATTACAAATTACACAAACACAGTCAGACACGTACGCGCGCGCGCTCATATGCATGCACACGCCCACACATACACGCACGCATGCGCATACCCACATCCACATCACACACACACACACACACACACACACACACACACACACACACACATTTTCATTAGCTAATATAGAGGCAAGCATAAAAGTAGGGCGTTGAGACTATGATCAAAAGGTTAGATTTATTGTTCAAGTAAATGTTTAAGTACTGCTGATTTGAAGGACGGCAGTGATTGACATGTTTTGGCAGACGGAGGAAGAGAGTTCCACACAGATGGACCAAAAAATGCAAAACTAGATTTGAACAAATCAATGCGGACACGTGGTAAAATGTAATTATTTGAATCATATCGCGTTGTTGCCATTTGGATAAACTCAGCAAGATATGTTGGCGCCATGTTTGCATGGACTTTAAACATTAGTACTGCCTTATTATAGGTCAGTTGGCTCTGCAGTGGTAACATCATTAGTTTTGCGAATTTGCCCGTGGTTGATAGAGACTTGTCGGGAAGAATCAGCTTAATTCCCCGTCTATGCATAGAGTTGATCTTTTTTATGTGATTTTCACCGGCACCACTCCAGACAGTGGACGCATAGTTGATGTGAGAAAGGCAATGGCTTCAAAAAATAATTTCCGGATATGTGGTTCAACATAATAACTGAGTTTATTGAGTAAAAACAAATTGCGAGCCAACTGTTTGCAAACATGATTTATATGTGATTGCCATTTAAAGTTCTCATCAATGATCACGCCTAAGACACGGTGTTCGGTAACCCGCTCGATCAAGGTTTCACTCATTTTTAGGCTCAACATAAGAGAGAGAGAGAGAGAGAGAGAGAGAGAGAGAGAGAGAGAGAGAGAGAGAGAGAGAGAGAGAGAGAGAGAGAACGAATAAAGCAAAGCAAGCCCTGCGGGGAGAGTACGGGTGGGGCTGGGGGTATGTGTGAAAGGGAGGTGCTATAATCACATCATCAGTAAATTATAGCAAAGGCACATAGTCTAAAAATATTGAAACTTGTAAAAGTTAAATGAATATTTCAAGGCCACACACTCGCGCTGTGACACGCTGGGTTAAATACGTGCACACACACACACACACACACACACACACACACACACACACACACACACACACACACACACAACACACACACACGCACGCACGCACGCTCGCACACACACCACACACGCCACACGCGACACACACACATACACACACACGCACGCACGCACGCACCAGCCAGCCAGCGAGTCGTGTCGTTTCACGTGGCCAAACCACATCAGCTTTCTCCTCTTGACCGTAGCCAAGAGGGGTTCCTGTGGTCCTGCCAGTGTGGTCCCCCGCTCTCCGACAGAGTCGTTGGTTCTGTGTTCTGTCCAGGAGATGTGGCGCAGTCTTCTGTATGCCTTCATCTCAAAGGCTTGGACCTCTCTCCAACTCTGCCGAGAGGCCGAGGGCTTGAACAGCTTGAGTTATGAAAGGAAGCTGATCTTATTGCTTCTCCACAGCGTTGTGAGCAGTGGCAAGAACTAATTGACCTTGACTTCTGTTGAACAGTGACCGTCTTTTTCGCGATTTGTGGTGCCGAATCACGTTGAAGTTCTCACACAATCGAAGGGAAAGTCAAAAGATTTTGATGTCGATCCTTAGAAGCAGGACCTCACAAAAATTAAAAGGTTTGTTTTTAAGCCACATATCGCCTTTCCGTAAAGCTTTGTCACTTCAATGTGTGGTGTGTGGTATGTGTGGTGTGTGTGTGTGTGTGTGTGTGTGTGTGTGTGTGTGTGTGTGTGTTGTGTGTGTGTGTGGTGTAGTTGTGTGTGTGGTTGTGTGTGTGTGTGTGTGTGTGTTGTGTGTGTGTGTGTGTGTGTGTGTGTGAGTGGTGTGTTTGTATGTGGGGTGTGTGTGTGTGTGTGGTGTCTGTGTGTGTGTGTGTGTGTGTGTGTGTGTGTGTGTGTGTGTGTGTGTGTGTGTGTTGTTTGTTTATTTGGTTTTTTTTCCCTGTAATCTTGCTGGCAAAATAAAAAACAAATGCGGGTAAAAATAGACTGAAAGGTGAGGACAGAAACAGAAGGGTTTTCGGCCAAGGTAATAATGGTAATAACAATTATGATGATAATAACGATAATCATAATACTAGTAGTAGTAGTAGTAGTAGCAGCAGTAGAGAAGTAGTAGTAGTAGCAGTAGTAGTAGTGGCAAGAATGATAATATTGAAAATGAACAAATAATAATGAAAAATCCATCTCA
>CM031597.1:134417301-134422301 GCA_018398815.1 Conus ventricosus | reverse complement strand
GGGCTAAATCTAATATTATTCCAATTTACAAAAAAGGTGATTCCAGCAATCCAGATAATTATCGTGGTATAGCACTCACTAGCACTATAAGCAAAGTGTATAACTCATATCTTGAACAAAAGATTATCAAATGGGCTGAAAATGAAGGAAAAATATTAGAACAGGCAGTTTCAGAGCAAATTATAGTACTATTGACCATATATATACACTATATTCACTTGTACAGAAATATCTAATTGAGCAATTCTAAACTCATATATAGCCTTTGTTGACTTCAGGAAGGCCTTCGACTCTGTTAATCGTAATATTCTTTGGAACGTGTTGCGTAAAAGTGAGAGAATGGAAAACTTTATTTGGCTATTCGTAGGTATGTATAATCTGTGCTGGCATGTGTGCGTGCAAAGAGTGAATATTCTAATTATTTTGACTGTCCAAAGGGTGTAAAACAAGGCGCCTTTTGAGCCCACAACTGTTTTCCTTTTTCATTAATGAGTTAGCAATTGAAATATCAAAAAAAAGGAAAGCACGGTATCCAATTAATCTCAGGAGCTGTTGAGATATTTTTGCTTCTGTTGCTGACGATGTCATTCTAATGTCTCAAACAGTTATAGGTCTTCAAAACCAATTAAAGTCATTAAAGAAGAAACAGATCGTTTAGGATTAACTGTCAATTGTAGATAAAACTAATATTATTGTATTTAGAAAATGGTGGACACCTTCAAGGCATGAAAAATGGTTTTATGGAAATGAAGAAAATAAAAGTAGTCAATTCTTATAGATACCTAGGATTGATATTTTCGGCAAGATTAAGTTTGAATTTTGCTGGGAAGGAGGGAAGCAGAAAGGGTAGAAAGGGTGTAAATTGAAATTTTGAAGTCATTGAAAAAGCTAAATACTATTGACTGTAATTATTTTGGAAATTATTTGATACTCAAATAGAACCTATTCTTACTTATGCTGCTGAAATATGGGGTTTGTACTCTAATCAGAAAATGGAAAGAGTGCACACATATGCTATAAAACGTTTCCTTCATTTGCCTTTACATGCTTCTAATACTATGCTATACGGAGAACCGCCGATATCCTCTGTACATAAGATCTTTTGTCAGTGCATAAAATACTGGTTAAAAATGATGAAATTGCCTCAGTCTCGATTGTGCAAACAAGCATACGACATGATGGTATTCAACTCGAGAATGGAAAAGAGAATTGGGCCTATCAAGTAAAAAATGTATTATCTGTAAACGGTTTTGGTATTGTATGGATGTTTCAGGGTGTTGGAAATGATAGACAATTTATTTCAGAGTTTAAAGACAGACAGATATGTTCGTAACAAACAAAACTGGCATTCGGCTATTGAGAACAATGAAAAATACAGTTGGTTTTATTCATTTAAAGTGTCTTTCAAGCTGAAAAGTATCTATATAATATATCAGACAAATGGCATAGGATTAATTTTGCTCGATTTAGATTCAGAACTCTCGGATTGAATACAAAGAAAAGATGGTATTTGCCTAGCGCTTCCTTCAGAATCTTCATGCCCTAGTTGTGGTTTATGAGGTTGAGGATGAAAAACATTTCTTGTTCCAACTGTACAGGATATGTAACATTACGAAACAAATGTGATTTTTTTTCATACGGATTTAGCTCAAACTCATAATGTTATATCTATTCTACTTTCAAATGACGAAATGATTATCAAATCAGTTGCAAAATTTATAGCAGGAGGCCCAGAAATTGCGAAAAGAAAAGATTAACTCAATATGATGCATAATCCATTAATATGACGAGATAAAAGTGAATGTTCAATTACCATATGATAAAGTGGATGGTCGAATATTCATGTATTCTTGATTGCGTGTACGTGCGTTTTATCCACGTGTGAATATGTGTGTATGCATGGGTTTGGGCAGGTGTGTATGTGTGTGGGTATGTCTGCATCGGAGTATGCGTGTGTGCGAGAGCATCTGTGTGTTGGTGTGGTGTGTGTGTGTGTGTGTGTGTGTGTGTGTGTGTGTGTGTGTGTGTGTGTGTTGTGTTGTGTGTGTGTGCGCGCGCGCGCGCGTGCGAGTATGTGTGAGTGTGTGTGTATGTGTGTTTGTGCGTGTGTGTGTGTGTGTGTGCGTGCATGCGTGCGTGCGTGCGTGTGTGTGTGTGTGTGTGTGTGTGTGTGTGTGTGTGTGTGTGTGTGAAATTGGGTAGGCTGGTGGATGAGTGCTTGGGATATGTACTTATGTGATTAAATGATTATTATAACTGATTGAAGTTTTGTTGAGATAAGTTTATTGATTTCATATGTCAGCAACGTTACTTTTTGAGTGTATTGTTACCCCCCCTTGTCATTAGACCGTAATGGTAATGACAATAAAATATCGTGAATCGTGAATCGTAAATCGTGAATCTTCTCTCTCTCTCTCTCTCTCCTCTCTCTCCTCTCTCTCTCTTCTCTCTCTCTCTCTCTCTCTCTCTCTCTCTCTCTCTCCTCTCTCTCTTACTCTCTCTCACTCTCTCTCTCTCTCTCTCTCCTCTCTCTCTCTCCCCTCTCTCTCTCTCTCTCTCTCTCTCTCTCTCTGTCTGTCTGTCTCACACACACGCACACACACACACACACAACACACACACACACACACACACACACACACACACACACACACACAACACGCGCGCGCGCGCGCGCGCGCGCACGCACGCACGCACGCACGCACGCACGCACGCACGCACGCACGCACGCACGCACGCACGCACGCACGCACGCACACACACACACAGACACACACACATTACAGAAAATGGAGGGTAAAAAGGAAAAGAAGCAAGATGCAAAGCATATAAACGTACTCCCACTTTATCTTGAATACGCGTGAGATATTCCATAAAGAGAAAAACCGTCTTGCGCTGGTGTAACCGTTAGTAATGGCTATTCTGGTAAACATCGGCTATCGTCTGTGACCTAAAATGAACATACTTACAAATTTTCAGAAAGATCGGCCAAGAACTTTCTGAGATATTCCATAAAGAACAAAAAAATTATGGGCCGTTAGTTCGAGGTGAAGACCGGAGTTCGGCAGGGATGCCTGCTGTCGCCGTTCCTCTTCCTCCTGGTCATTGACTGGATCATGAAGACCACTACAACAGGCAGAAACAACGGTATACAGTGGACACTCTGGACGCAGCTCGACGACCTTGACTTCGCTGACGACCTGGCGCTCCTGTCACACAGCCACAGCCAGATGCAGGACAAGACCACTCGCTTGGAGACCACATCAGCCGGGACAGGGCTCAAGATTAACAGGAAGAAGACCGAGCTGATGAAAATCAACACCACTGCCAACACACCAGTCACAGTCGATGGAGAGCCCATCAGGGAGGTGGAGTCTTTCGTCTACCTGGGAAGCGTGGTTGACCAACAGGAGGCACGGACCGAGACGTCACAGCCAGAATCGGCAAGGCAAGAGCAGCTTTCGTCATGCTCAAGAACATCTGGGCATCTGGAGGAATCAGCATAAGAACCAAACTCCGCATCTTCAACTCCAATGTGAAATCAGTTCTGCTCTACGGATGCGAGACGTGGCGAACAACACAGACGATGCAACAAAAGATTCAGACATTCTTCAACACCTGTCTGAGGCGCATCTACAAAATCCGATGGCAGGACAAGGTCCGAAACGAAGATCTGTGGAGCGTGCGGGACAGGAACCAGTGGCCAAGCAGATACTGCGAAGGAAGTGGGGCTGGATCGGACACACCCTCAGGAAGCCAGCATCCAGCACCACACGCCAAGCCCTGACCTGGAACCCGCAGGGAAAGAGAAAGAGAGGCCGGCCTCGCAACAGCTGGAGACGAGACACTGAGGCGGAGTTGAAACAACAAGGGACAAACTGGACTGGAATGACCAGAACAGCCCGAACAGAGTGCGATGGCGAAGAGTCGTTGATGGCCTATGCTCCACCGGGAGCGACGGGCATAAATGAAAAATGAGTAACGGCTCGAACGGTAAACGTAAACATCGGGCATCATCCGTGACCCATAATGAACATATCTACAAATGTTCAGAAATATCGGCCACGTACTTTCTCAGATATTCCATAAAGAAGAAAAACCGTTACAGGCCGTTACAGCCGTTAGTAACGGCTATAACGGTAAACTGAAACATTGGGCATCATCCATAACCCATAATGAAGATACCTGCTAATGTTCACAAAGATCGGCCAAGTACTTTTTGAGATATTCCATAAAGAAAAAAACAAAAACGTTATATGCCGTTACAGCCGTTAGCAATGCTATAACGGTAAACTAAAACATCAGGCATCATCCTTGATCCATAATGAACGTACCTGCTAATTTTCACAAAGATCGGCCAAGTACTTTCTGAGATATTCCATGAAGAAAAACAACCGTTACAGGCCGTTACAGCCGTTAGTAACGGCTATAACGGTAAACTAAAAATCGAGCATTATTCGTGACCATAATGAACATACCTGCTAATGTTCACAAAGATCGGCCAAGTACTTTCTGAGATATTCCATGAAGAAGAAAAGGCGTTATAGGCCGTTACAGCCGTTAGTAACAGTATAACGGTAAACTAAAACATCGGGCTTCATCCGTGATCTATGATGAACATACCTACAAATTTTCACAAAGATCGGCCAAGTACTTTCTGAAATATTCTATAAAGAAGAAAGAGCGTTACAGGCCGTTACAGCCGTTAGTAACGGCTGTAACGGTACACTAAAACATCGGGCATCATCGGTGACCCATAATGAACATTTCTACAATTTTTCAGAAAGATCAGCCAAGTATTTTTTAATATATTCTAAAAAGAAGAAAAACCGTTACAGGCTGTTACAACCGTTAGTAACAGTATAACGGTAAACTAAAACATCGGGCTTCATCCGTGATCTATGATGAACATACCTACAAATTTTCACAAAGATCGGCCAAGTACTTTCTGAAATATTCTATAAAGAAGAAAGAGCGTTACAGGCCGTTACAGCCGTTAG
>CM031597.1:134376320-134399701 GCA_018398815.1 Conus ventricosus | reverse complement strand
CAAAAAAAACACTAATGTCACAGATTATTTTAGCTCTTTCTGAAACTAATCATTGTTAGTATATCAACATATTGTTTTGAATTATACTGTCACTTTTGATTTTGAAGCAGGCACCATTTTATTTTTACTGATACGATATGCATCCAGAATAATAACAACAACAGCAACAACAACAACAACGACGAGACACGACGACGACGACGACGACGACATATTGTTCCTTTACGCAAATATCATAGCAATGGGCACTCTTAAGATTTGTTTTTTCATTGTGTTCAACACCATATCAATTTAGTTTCTTCAAATAACAAACAGGTAGAGTGACTCTTGCTCGCATGGTGAAATTAATACACGCCCATAACTTCTAACGGATGCTGCTAATACAGAGCGCACAGAATAAACAAGGAGACGACCCCACGTTTTTTTTTCCAGTGTGCTCCATCTTGTCGTTTTTGTAAGTTGATTGAGTGTCGTATGCAGCATTTCGTTGGGAGTTATGGGCGCGTACTTATTTCATCATGGGGGGGGGGGGGGGGGGGGGACCCTACATGTTTGTTATTTACTGCTGACTGCTTCATTTCAGATTTGCTTTTTAGCGTCTTCAGACAAAAGAAACAAAGAACGTAACCGCTTTCAATGTGTATATTGCATTTTGGTTCGGGGACGGGCAGAGTCGAACGGATCTTTCCAAAATGAGATAAATCAAGACAGAGACATGTCTAGATTACAGTATGGAAATATTTACGTTCCATTCGTTGTTTATTATTGTCGTTTCAATCTCAAAGTTCTCATTAAGCATGTTTATCAATGAGAGATTTATGTCTAGCAGCAGGCAGCAGCAGCAGCAGAAAAGAAGTGCGTAGAACTCCAAATACCCAGGACGTTTCTATTTTTCATTCTTAATTCAATTGGATGGCTTATGGCCACTGTTCAAATAAACTTCGATGCTTGTTTTGTGTGTGTGTTGAGTGTGTGTGTGTGTGTGTGTGTGTGTGTGTGTGTGTGTGTGTGCGTGCGTGCGTGCGTGCGTGCGTGCGTGCGTGCGTGCGTGCGTGCGTGCGTGCGTGCGTGTGTGTCTGTGTGTCTGTGTGTCTGTGCGAGTGTGTGTGCGAGCGCGCGCGTGCGCACGTGTGTGTGTGGGGGGGGGGGGGGGGGGGGGGGGGGGGGGGGGGGGGGGGGGCGGGGGGGGGAGGGGTGGGCGGGGTGTGTGTGTGCGGGTTTTTGTGTGTGTGTGTGTGGTGTGTGTGTGTGTGTGGTGCGTGCGTGCGTGCGTGCGTGCGTGTGTGTGTGTGTGTGTGTGTGTGTGTGTGTGTGTGTGTGTGTGTGTGGTGTGTGTGTGTCAAGAGGAGAGAGAGAGAGAGGAGAGGGAGAGATTGAGTGTGTGTGTGTATGTATGTATGGTGTGTGGTGGGGTTGGTGTGTGTGTTGTGTGTGGGGTGTGTGGTGTGTGTGTGTGTGTGTGTGTGTGTGTGTGTGTGTGGTGTGTGTGTGTGTGGTGTGTGTGTGTGTGTGTGTGGTGGTTTGTTTAAACGTAACGTTTGTTCTAAAGAAAAAAGGGCATTTCTATACATTTATGTCAGAGGTGAACCATTTCACAGCAAAAAGTCAATTTAGACGATCTTGTAGGAGGGTGAGTATAGACTAGACAGAGCTTCCGTTATCTAATTCTTTCTCGCCCTTTGTCAAGTCAGAGTAATTTCCCTAAACGCGTGATGTTGGAGTTGTTAGTCTGATGTTCAGGCATTTCAGCAGATGCACAGTGGTCTAAGAAAAATCATCTGCAGAATATGATCCGGTTTTATCTGTTAATGAATAGATTAATATGTTCATTTATTTATTTATTTTTCATTGGTTCACTTTTCATGTATTCATTTACTCATTCATTCATTCATTTATTCATTCATTCATCCTGTTATTTATTTATTATTAATCAAATTCTTCCTCTTTTGAAAAAAAAAACCCAACATATTATATATTGATCTGCATTGACGAGATAATTCAAAAGAAAATAAAGGTTATTCGAATGATCTCATTCTCTGTTGGCATAAATTCAAACGCACACGCGCACGCGCGTGCCCACAACCACACACACACACGCGCGCGCACGCACGCACGCACGCACGCACGCACGCACGCACGCACGCACGCACGCACGCACACACGCACACACGCACGCACGCACACACCACACACACACACACACACACACACACCACACACACACACACACACACACACACACACACACACACACGCACTCCAGTTTTATTCTTGGAACCTGTCTATTTATTCCGCAGAGGTTGAGGAAGCATCGTGATACTCGTCTTGTAATGCACTCAAAAGCGAGTGTATGAAATTTAGTCCGTGTAGTCACCACATTTCAGAAATGAGTACTCCGCTGGATTCTTTGTGACCTTTCTCCCTACACGGTAAAAAGCATTCAGAGAAGGAGTATAATTATGATAATTTAAAAGAGAACAGATCTGTAGACAATGCAACCCCCCCCCCCCCCCCCCTCTGTAAAGTACAATTGCTTCCGACTGTTCTTATTATATTTTACGAAATACCCCAATTAACTGAAGGGATTTTTTTTTCAATCATCGTTCGTTCTTCTTGTTTTTGTTTAACCTGAAACACTTTGAAAAACAAAATGAAGAGAGTGCATCTGGATGAACAATCTAATGAAAAGATGAGAGTGGGTAACGCAGGTACATGGAGGTGTGATCAAGATTTCTTGCTGGATGCGTTTATTAGTGAATCGACTAAAACCTTTTATCGCCACCATTGGTATCCCCATCCATATCTCCACACACACTCTCTCTCTCTCTCTCTCTCTCTCTCTCCTCTCTCTCTCTCTCTCTCTCTCTCTCTCTCTCTCTCTCTCTCTCTCTCTCTCTCTCTCTCTCTCTCTCTCTCTCTCTCTCTCTTTCGCTCGCTCGCTCTGTCTGTCTGTCTGTCTGTCTGTCTGTCTGTCTGTCTGTTTGTCTCTCTCTCTACTCTTCTCTCTCTCTTTCTCTCTCTCTCTCTCTCTCTCTCTCTCTCTCTTCTCTCTCTTCTCTCTATTGGCTTTCTTTCTCCACGTCTTGTTGCGTGCCGATTACTTCTTCGTTACTTTGTCTCTTTCTATCTTTCTTCCCCTACATTGTCGGTTATTTTTTCTTCACACCTTGTTGCGTGCCGTTTGCTTCTGATTACGTTTTTCATTTTCTTTTTCTTTCTTTTTTTTATCCTTAGTTTTCTAGCCACGTAACCATGATGGACAACCCCCATTCTTGAATTCAAGTCTCAGGAACGACAACTGAAACTGTTCATTCCAAGCCTGTTCATCGAATGAAGGCTGAGGAAATAGCATTTGACCGCATTCACCACACACTAAAAAATAAAAAGCTTTGGCGGAAACGTGGGCAACGCTGCAACATTCAAAGAAAATAATGTGATTGCATCTTCCTTTTGCAAGATGTGTATGCCCTTTCACTGTACATTTACTTTCCTATCTTGTAAAATGATTTGTCTACATTTCCATTGCTTTGATCCGTTTTGAAGACACTAATCATAATTTGTATAAGCCCAGATCTTCAATCTAAAATGTCTGAACAGCAACATGACGTCATTACTATAACACATCAGGTCACCCCACGCTTGTTTAGGGAAAAAGTATTATCTCAAAAGCAGCATGTTCAATAATTGTTAACAAAGCCCAATCCTCGTCAACAAAAAAAGTATTGTTCGAATGTTTTGCATATTATATCTATCACAGCTTAAACACGAAATCCTTAATACGAAGGAGAAGGTGCAGCTTAATTGACTTTTCTTTGACTCTAAAATCTCTGTTGGATTGTACAAATGCTTTTCTGTTTGATTTGAGCTATGTTCGGTAACGTCCTATAAGGTGCGTGTATTCATTGCAGAGCTTTTTGTACACAGAGTTCTTATAGAACAGGAGTACTTTACAATGGGAACGAAGAAATGCTGTCTGTGTCTGTCTGTCTGTCTGTCTGTCTGTCCGTCGGTGGTCAAAATGTGTTCCACTCGCCCCCGACAAAACTACTGGGCCGATTTTTCTGAAAATTTGTAGGTATGTTCATTATGGGTCACGAATGATGTCCGATGTTTCATTTTACTGTTATAAACCTTACTAACGGCCCATAAAAGGTTTTTCTTTTTTTTATAGAATATCTCAGAAAGTACTTGGATGATCTTTCTGAAAATTTCAAGGTATGTTCATAATGGGTCAAGAATCATGCCCAATGTGTTACTTACCGTTATAGCCGTTACCAACGGCCATAACGGCCGATAACGGGGTTTCTTCTTTTTATGGAATAACTCAGAAAGTACTTGTCGATCTTTCTGAAAATTTAAGTATGTTCATAAATGGTCACAGATGATGACAGATGTTACCATAATAGCCGTTACTAACGTCTATAATCGGCCCAAAACGGGTTTTTTTCCTCTTTACGAGAATATTTCACCACATCAAACAAGAATTACTGGGGAGTACAATAAAATGCTTTGCGTCTTGTTTCCTTCTTTCCGTTTCATTTTCTTTTGTTTACGCTGATCATTTCTTCTTGGATTCGTCGCTTTTGCAAGTCTTCATCTACTGAATCTAACAACACCGAAAAAGTCTATGTAAATGTGTCTCCGGGAAGGAGGGTCTAGGTCATGAATTACAAGGAAAGGGTCGAGTGGGGGGCGGTTATTGTTGCAGTTTGACGTTGTTTTGTTGTTAGTGCTGCTGGTGCCCGTGCGTTGCTGTGTTGCTGCTGTTGATGTCCGTTTGATGTTGTCGTCGGTCGTTGATGTTGTTGTTGTTATGATGATAGTTTGTTGTTGTTCTTGTTGTTACAAAACTTTCACGAGACACTGCACAACTTTTCTCTTAAAAGTCGCATGGAATAGAGTTAAGAATACAGTAGCTTGACAAAGACCTCATATGCAATATTGCGCAGGCATGCCTCTCCATTAGTTCCTGGTGTGCAGTTTCGCAGAGTTTTGACAGAATTCATGTCTCCGAGAATGATTCGTTTCTCAATGTATCTATATTCGTATCTCATGCCTATTCGCGTTGAAGCACTAGACAGAAACATGAAAACAAACACAGGCACACAAAATAAAACAAAGAAAAGAAAGGAGAGAAGTAGAGAGCTGGAGATTGTATGTCTGGGGAGGAGGGTGGGGGGAGTGGGAGGTGTACACGAAGGACCAGAAGCAAAAAGAAGTGTTTTGAGTGGAATCGATTCAGGAAGAGCGAGTAACGTTTTCAGTAGCATTGTGATAATGACGACGGTTTCATGTGACGATGAGTTAATCACTAAAGGGCCACACACAAACAAAAAAAAAAACAAAACAAACAAAAAAAATGGCATCGTCATCTCCTCTCTCTCTCTCTCACTCTCTCTCTCTCTCTCTTCTCTCCGTCTCTCACTCTCTCTCCTCTCTCTATCTCTCTTCTCTCACACTCTCTCTCTCTCTCTCTCATCTCCTCACTCTCTCATCTCTCTCCATATATATATATAAAAACTTTGACTGTTTTTTATATATATATATATAAATATATATTATATATAATATAATATAAATATATATATATATATATATATATATATAATATATATATAATATAAATATATAGATAGATTAGTGTGGTATCAAATAACCCAAAATGATTTTGACAATGCCTATCCCTTGGAGCAACAATTGTTAAAATAGGTTTTTTAAAATAGAATCTACAAATTTGTTTCGAGGCAACGCTCGAAACAAATTTGTAGATTCTTATTTAAAAAACCTATTTTAACAATATCTATTAAAATTAAAAATAAAATATATATATATATAATATATATATATAAATTTATATATATATAATATATATATATAATAAATATATATAATATAATATATATATATAAATATGTATGTGTGTGGTATATATATATATATATATGTGTCCATCTATCTATCTATCTAACTATCACTATCTATCTGCCTATCTATCTAACTATCTATCTATCTATCTATCTGTCTATCTACTATCTATCTGTCTATCTATCTATCTATCTATCTATCTATCTATCTATCTATCTATCTATCTATCATGTCGTCTATCTATCTATCTAACTATCTATCTATCTACCTATCTATCTATCTATCCTGTCTCTCTGTCTATCTGACTATCTATCTATCTATCTACTATCTAACTATCTATCTATCTATCTATCTATCTATCTATCAACAATCTATCTATATATTATGTGTGTGTGGTGTGTGTGCAAATATGATATATATGTGCTATTATCTTTCTATCTAACTATCTATCTATCTAACTATCTATCTATCTATCTATCCTATCTGTCTATCTATCTATCTATCTATCTATCTATCTATCTATCAGTCTATCTATCTATCTATCTATCTATCTATAGTGAGTAGTAGTGCTAGCTATCTAGCTACTATCTATCTATCTATCTATCTATAATAAGTTCATTATTTCGTCTTCTACTTCTCTTTCTGCTGCTCTGCTGCTGTTTTCTTTTCTGATGTCTCACCAATGATGATGATGATGATGATGTTGATGAATGAAGATGATGATGATGATGATGAACAATTTTTGGATGAAGATGATGTGAGATGAACCATTTGTTATTATTATTATTGTTAAAATCATTATTATAATTACTTCTTCTTCTTCATCTCTTCTTCTTCTTTCTTTTCTTTCTGTTCTTTTTACATCTTCTTCTTTTTCTTCTTTCTCTTCTTCGGTCCTTCCTTCTTTCTATCTTCTTCTTCTTTCTTCTTCTTCTTCTTCTTCTTCTTCTTCTTCTTACTTATTTTACTTTTCTTTTTACTTTATCTTCATCTTCTTCTTCTTCTCATCATCATCATCATCATAATTTATTACTATCATATTATTTTAATTATCATCATCATAAGTAAGAAGGATTATTATTACTGTGTCAAGGAGCGTGAAACCTCTCACAAAAGGCATTAGTAACGCTTGGAGACAAAGGGACATTGTTACGTGGATAACAAATAGGTAATTGACCAATTTAAAACCCGGTACCTTACCCACCGCACACGCCGAACTGGAGTGAAAAGGAGGCCGGAGTGGTCAGATGACAAACAACCACCTAGAAGAGTTCGGACCTGCCTGGTGAGAAAGGGGAAGGGTTGTAACCACTACGACCTCGGGCCCCAAATGAAGAGCTAATGCACGGTCAGCTGAGGTTCTTGTGTAAACAGTCATGAAAGAGCGGGTCCTTGGATTTGTTCAGATGTATTGCCGTGGGTCAACTGTGTTGGTTCATTTCAGGCTGCTGAATGCGTGTGGAGGTTTGTAGTAGCCCTCCTCTTAAGAAAAATTACGGTTTTAAGTACCACCGAAGTCGGTCGGAATGGTTCATTGTCCCATCTGGGGCAAGAGTGTGTTTTGCTAATCAATTAGTGTAGGGGTGAGTGTAAATGCTGATGTGTGTGGAATGTAGCGAGTGGAAATTCAGGGTACTTGTGAACTATGGGCTTGAGAATCAGACGGGGGGGACAAAGGCAGGCCCCCGAAGGGGAATTCCTTTGTTCCCTCCCTATTATAAACCTGAGGGAGAACAACGTGTCGGATAAACAACACTACACCATAGAGAGAGAGAGAGAGATGGCAGAGAGAGAGAGATAGAGAGAGAGAGGAGAGGAGTGAGGCAGGACAGAGAAAGGTCGAGAGAAACGTGGTCTGGGAGATAAAAGACAGCAGGTCTTAGAGTTAAAACAAGCAGGAAGAGAAGAAACTAATATTGAAGACCCAGAGGTGGGTGAAGACAGACAAACTGAATTTGAACCCAGAGGTGTTGAAGAAGACGAAGAAGAAAGTTTCGACGTCCGAGATCCCAGAGACACCACGAAGACGCCATCCTGAAGCCTGAGCCATCAACAAGGGCAATCACCATCAGCAGTGCTGAAGAAGACGTGAAGAGACTACTTTTTTCAAGAACACTGTTGTGTGGTTGAACGGTTGTGTGTGGAAAACCTGCCATGGTAAGGAAGTCTTTATTATAACCCGGGATTAGGAAAGTATTGATCTTTTAATGTGTTTGAATTTAATTCATTGTGAGTGATTGATAGATCATGATAAATTGTGGAATAGAAGTATTGATCTTTTATGTACTGATATTTCATTTTATTTAGGGGGTTTGGTGTGTTATTTGATTGTTCATGATTAATATACATTAACGATAGAAATGCATTTCTGTTCACATCGTGTAGGAAGAGACGAAAGCTAGACATCCCAATCCCAAGAGAGGCTAATGTTTTGATGCGCATGATTGCATATGCGTGTATGAGTCAAAGATAACCAGTGTGATAAGCCTGACTAATAATACATCAACTTAGTGGCACAATAAGCATACCAACACGATTTCCCCCGTCCTGGACATAACAGTTATCATTATAATCATTCATCATTGTTGTTAATTATCCATACATCCCTCCCCCCCCTCTATCTCTCCTCTCCTTCTCCTCTCAATCTATCCTCCTCTCTCTCACTCCTCATCACTCTCACTCTCTCTCACCTCTCTTCTCACTGAGGTGATTCATGTTTCATGTTCGAGGCGGTCCCGCACTTTGTTGGGGTCCGGGGCAATTAACTGCTAATTATTCGAGTTTTTTGTAAATTTCAAGTTTCAGAATTAGCAAGAATTGTGCATTTGGTACCATCCATCATGCCTCAAGTTCATTTTCGTTCTCGCTGTGGTGGTGTATTACTTAATGTTTGGCTCGGACATTGAAAGAGACACAACCACTGTGTGTCCAATGGGTACGGAATACGACTTCTTCCCGTGGCTTTGACATGCACAGAGAGGACAGCACAAACATTCGCACGGACTGTGCAACGCATAACGAAATTCTCGTTCTGCTGTTTTTCCTCGCGACGCTCTTCCCCGTGCGGAGGCAAGATTCGGATGTTAGACAGCTTTCTTTGTGATTGTTTTTTCTTGCCCCGTTTCTTGCTGCATGCATGGACGTGGAAGCAAACCCAGTACCTACCATTCTGATCTCCTCACACAAAGGAAAACATGTAACTCGATAAACGACGCGTGAATACTGACAAAAATGTGCTTTCCTTGTAAAGCAGATAATAACCAGTCGTAAGATGGATGGATTACTTCGATGTAGTACTCAGAATGTGGACGATGACATTGATAATGCTCGAAGCATTTTCCAGACCAAAACAATGTGAATTTTCAACGTCTCGAGAAGAAATGAAACTTATTCTGATGCGCCAGAAGGTTGTTCAGCTTCTGAACAGTATACCCCTGCAAGACATGGTCTCCTGATGATGTTGAACGGGGCCCATCGAGGAGGACTGAAAAATAGACATTCAGCCTACCCCCCGTTCCCCCTCATTGCGAAATTACACAGTGGAGTGATAACTGTCCATTCTATGTGAAAAGGAAACAGCAGAAATGGACTTGGGCGAATACGCTGAACATTCGTGTGGGTGGCGATCTCACGAATAACAGCAGAATGTCATCAGACGAGAGAAGGAAGAAGGACGACGTGCCTTCTTACGCAACGGACGCCTGCATGTTGACGACAACAGAAGAGAGACAGCGCGCCATGGATAACCGTGCAGCAGACAAAGTTCTCGGCAAAGCCATCACGCTGAAATTTTTAAAAACCACCGCGTCCAATCAAAGACAGCCCCACCAGACTCCTCCCTCTGATTATGGAATGCCTTTCCTGCCCTCATACTCCACAAGCTCAGCTCAGCAGAACGACGGATCCTTCTACCCGCGCTAAGGCCCGACATCCCGCACCGCGCCCTGCCCCTCCCTCCTTCACCCGACGCCGCGACCTCAAGACGCCGCGAACCAAGGCCAGTGTTTTCGCCAACAAGCTTCAACCAGATCCTGCCCTATCCGCTTCTGTTGAACGGTGCCCTTTTGCTGTTCCACAGAACCTGGACCTTGCCACCAGGAAACCCTCGCACCTGATCCAGTGACAGAGTGAGTGATAAACTCGCTGATAAACCATCCGTCTACAAGAGAACAGTCACCTCATTCTCCCGCACCATCCCTCGGCTTCCATTGTGTCAGCGCTCCTCCACCGCTCAGTGCATGTTCGCAAAACAGTGTATATAACTCCATGCTGTCAAACCTGCCATACTGTTGCCTGTCACAACGGACAAATTTGAATGTTACTTGTCCATGGAATTGTTTCTCTGCCGACCATTCCTCCGTTCTAGAACCTGTGGATACCTGGAACTCCGACATGTTTGAAAGTCCCAGTCTTTTTCTCAGCCCTTGTTTCAGTCCCTAGCATCTCCATTAGTTAGTGACCAGTCCCCTGCCTGTTTCTTACTTCCAATTCCTCAAGTTTCATTTGAAAACGAAACCCCAGTCAAATCACCATGCCACCCAACCTCAAACCTCGAAGCATAGCCAAATGTCGCCCAAACACACCTGACAGACACATTCCACTACCACTCCCTCGTACAGCCCCTGCCCCTCTAGTAGCTAGGAAATCGGCCCTGCCTGTTTTCAAATCACCCCACGGCTCAACACTCTGGCATTTGTAAAAAGATGCCAAAACATTACGGTTCTTAACTTACAATTGTGAAGGTAAGACAACAAAATATATCATGAGGAACGCTCTTTTGTGTCTGTTTTATGATTTCATTCTTTTCGTGAAACTTTTCAGTTTCCTATTCCCAAGTCACTTGTTTCCTTATCAAGATTATAGTATTTCTCCTGGTATTCAAGTTTCTGATGCTTACCGCTAGACTGTCCGGTGGAAATGCACATCTTGAAAAGAAAAAGCTGACTAGAATTATTACACAATGTCACAATTGAATATGACAACTGCTTGGTTCTCAAGATATCGAAACTACCTAACGGGTTTTTATTCTGACTGTTTCTTGATTGGTTTGTTATATCCCACCTTCAAATAGTGTTTATTATGCTGAAACTGAAATTGATAATGGTTTTATGTTTTTTGGAACTGTATCGCTGATTTATATTGAAAGGAAAAAAACAATATGGTAACTAACCTCTCATTGATTTTGGAGATTTGAATGCCATAACGCAAGTAATGTTTCTGAATTTTCCATAGACGACTTTAATTGGTGAAAAGACAGAGGATTCAAAGCTGATGTACACGATTTCCGTAGGGAGTCAAAGGATGGTGTTACAAATGAATTTGGTAAATATTTACTTCAATATTGAACATATAACCTGATTATCATGGAACGGACTAGTTTTTGGGTGATGAGGGGGGAAACCTTCACTTACATGCCTATAAAGGATGTAGTGTATTGATTAACTTTATTGTATCTTAATGGTATGTTTCATGTGGGTTTCATATTAAACGTTATTCCCTGAACTACTCAAAACATATGCCTGTAGAGAAGTTTCTTGAAGTACCTAAGCCATTGAACTAAAAACCCACCTCAACCCATTCCTACGACAAGTAAATTATTAAAGTTTGTGTGGAATAATGAAAAAGAAAAATGATTATTGTGCAATGTTTAAATGATAATGATGATAATAAACTAATTCAAGGTGCAATATCTAATAGATCTTGATATTGATGCCTCAATTAACCTCATTTATTGGTGTCTCAAATGGCTTGGAAAAAGTATATGAATAAAGACATTTAGGGTAGATATTTTCAGACAAAAGCCAAGGTTAGACAGAGTAGTGTTGCAGAAAAAGACGTGAAGTACGTAAGCTTAAGCGAACAATTTCGCATAAGTTTTGCAACAGTATTGTAAAAAATGATGTTTTTATATTTTTAGACAATGATAGTAAAAAGCTACCAATGATACAAAACAGATATATGTATGTGTATTTCAAGCGACAGTATAAAAATCTGCTTAAGCGTTAAGAGATCCTAACATAACACAACACAATTCTAGATACCCTTGATGAATAGTAGTGGCGATCCTAAACTTTTTGGGGAACTGTTAAATCTGTTCATATATCTAAAGAATTAAAGCATAATTCATCACTTCTGGTAAATGGTTTGAGATCATTCAAGATGGATTTTAATAGTAGTTCTATCTAACTATACTGATTTAGACCAATTTTGAAGACACGTTACAAAAACTAACATGCCTGTAGACATAAACTTGGACTGTCTCCACTAGACAGAGCGATAGTAGCAATGGGAAATTGAGGATGCTAGATAAAAAGCTTGAAATAATAAAGCATCTGGTCCCCGAAGGATTAAAGTTGTGAAATTATAATAAAAACTCCCATCTCAAGAAGTCATTCTATTTTTAATTCAATACTTCATAAACTGTTTTTAGATCTTCTGGTAGTTTTCCTAAAAGTTGGGGGACAGTCTATCATTCTGCCTGTGTATAAAGGGTATCGCGGTGAGAGAGCCCGGTGAGCAATTACAGGGATTTCCTTGCTAGATATTGAGGGTAATTGGACAGTTATATCCTTAAGTAAAATACTTACTGAATGGCGAAAGATAATGATTTAATTTGATTACAAGCTCACGCAGGTTTAGACGAAATCGAAGTACAATTGTTCACAATTTTTACCCTTCTGGCACTAATTCAAAAGCATTACTCAATCGAGCAAGCTAAACGTGCGCTTTATTATTGAAAAAGAGCCTTTGACTTAGTTAACAGGCAGTACCTTTTGATGATATAAAGAAGAAAGGACAGAGGTAAAATGTACAAATCTTTCAAAGCCATGTAGAAACTGTCAAAGCAAGTGTAAAAGTAACAACCATGCACGAACCATTCTTCTGTCCTCGTGGCCTGAACAAGAGACAACTGCAGTCCAGTTTATCTCGGCTATTTATTAATGAACTTGCAGGGGAGTTGATTAACCCGTAAAGTTGTAAACACGGTGTAAAGCGATCCCCCGATTTAATGAACAGAGTGTGATACAGACTTATTTGCTGATGATGTTCTGTTACTATCTTTCTCGGTTATTGGGTCTGCAACGACAGCTGAAAAATTTTGAGGATGCCTCGCATAGAATGAATTTAAATCAGTTAATTTAGATAAAACTAAAGTGGTGCGTCTTTCGCCAAAGGCAGGTTACTTGTCAGCGATAGAAAAATGGTTCTTTGTAGCAATAAAGCTAAAAGTGTCTTAGCAATCATGAAGAAAAGAGAGGCCGGATAGTATCATTTTTTCTCCTTCCCTCACTTCTCCTATGCATGGAAATAGAGCTGCGAAGCAAAGAAGGGAGTTGTATGTATCTTAAAACTGTTGTGTATCCCTCGGTGAAAAGCATCCAAAAAGTATGTTCTTTAAATTATTTGAATGTCAAATCCTACCAATGCTAACTTACGCGCTCAGAAGTTGGATTGATTGAAATCAAATTTGATTGAAAAGTACACCTCTTTGCGTTGAAAAGATTGTTAAATGTTAGCGTTAAGACACCTATTGTCCTGTCTATGGTGAATGTGTAGAAATATACCTCTTTATTTTCATACTTATACAAGATGTGTTAAAATAATGGTTGAAACTTTGAGAATGTCTGATGACGTCTGCCTTTAAACATCTTATAAAATTGCAGTTAGCTCTTTCACTATAACAAATACAGAACAATTGGGTTTCTGCCGTAAGCTTTAACTTTAATACAAATATTGATTCGACATGTAAAGGAACACCAAGTGATCAAAATAAGTCATCTTATTTTCTCAGAGATTCAAGCAAAGACTAAATCGATTGTTTCAAACAATATGGAAGGCTGCCTTTGAGAGATAAAGTCGGAATACATTAATTATGCTTCAATTTCAAACTATCGTTGGTACATCTCAATCCTTATCGACCTAAAAACAGTGTGAACAGAAAAAGACCTAAAACATATTTAGATAGGTGTATCAAGCAATACGAATCGCATCGACGATTACTCTAATATGTCTCCCCTAACTGGTCCAAATTGATGAGAGTGCCCAGAAAGTTGAACTCAATATTATATGCTTCTGTCCCAAATACACAAGAGATAATTAGGAAAAATTACATTCCCTGTAAGTATTACAATAACCCTTC
This sequence comes from Conus ventricosus, assembly GCA_018398815.1. Classification (NCBI taxonomy): domain Eukaryota; kingdom Metazoa; phylum Mollusca; class Gastropoda; order Neogastropoda; family Conidae; genus Conus; species Conus ventricosus. The sequence goes on along the minus strand of CM031597.1, from coordinate 134,385,696 downwards.
TTCTTCAGGTTAATCGTGACTGATGGTGACACGAAATGTAAATGTGCCATGACTGCTGCATATCTAAACTGATGCAATATAAAATCCGTAATCTTGCCGATTTCGTCTGCAAGTTAGTATGATGTTAATCATATTCAATTTGCATTAGTATACTGACATGATTCCCTTTGTACCCCCTCCCCTTGACATGGGCAGAAGGCCTGCTCATAAACATTTTGTCATTGGTCATTGTCTCTCTCTTCTCTTCTCTCCATATATCCTACCCATCGGTTATTGTTTGACTATCTATTGATCCATCCAAAAGATACATCAATGAGAACGCATTTTTTTGCCCTACCTCCCCCGCACCCCGCCCCCACCCCTACCAATCTACTTAAGGGTCTAATATTTTAGGAGGTAAAAAAAGTCTTTAATGATACTGACACACGGAGATTTACAAAGTCAGAAAATAGATCCCGCTGCGGTTTGAAAATACAGATGCTTTGCATTGGTTCTGTGGTGTGGTTGTCCGCGCATCTCTCAACAGAAAACTTCAATATTTCCTTAATTTTTGAAGATTTACTTTTCTTTAATGGTCCATTTATCTTTCAGCAGTTAGAAAAAAACCGACGATTGAGGCATTATTATGTGTGAAAATGGAGAGGTGTGGTCAGGGAATCTGCAGAAGATGAAGGGTGGAGGTGGCAGGGGCACAGTTCTAGCAACAAAAAACGCGAGGTTTTCACTGTAGCTGAAAATTCACGTGCAATTCCAGTGTAGAAGTAGAGGAGGGGGGGGGGGGGGGGAGGGTATGAATTAAATGGACATTTAGCTTGACAATGGAGATTTAGTTATGACTTTACGAGTTGCACCTGATTATTTCGGGGTGGGGGGGGGGGGGGAGCTGTTGTGCAATGTCTGGTCAAGTTGCATATCCCATTGAGAGTTTTTTTTGTTTTGTTTTGTTTATTTCAGTTTGTTTCATTTACTTTGACACAAACAATACACCCATTTTCAGCATAAAAAGCGAATATCTCACCGCTACTGTTTCATTTCAAGCACGTTGAAGAGACAACTCCATTAACAACACCATCTGTGCAAAAAACCCCAGGATCAATTCATTTCAGTTGATGTTATCTCCCTCCTAACTTCCCCCCTCCACCCCAACCTCCCCCGCGACCTACCCCCCACCCCCTTTCCCAAACAACAACCTGAGTCCCTGTACCTTCTTATCCCGCAAAGCCAAAACGCGTTTAGATAGTTGGTGCAGTGATTGAAAAGACAGTTTTTGCAATGAAAATAAAAGAACCCGTTCTGCAAGGACTGGTGTTCCTTATTGGTTCCAGGGTCTGTTGTTGGTCAGTGTCCCCATTAGATGAACGTCCCTTCTCAAAGACCTGTCGTTTATGTGTGGTGATCTTTCTATTGTATATTATTATTTTAAAACTATTCTTCCTGAAGCTGTCCACAGATACAGCATAGCGTGCCTCTAGGTTCCAGGGCTTGGGATGGATAATCAATTGACTTGTTCATGGTTCCATGTTTCATGCTGACTGGCATACAATAGACGGTGGGATAAAATGAAATGAATCTTAAAAAAAAAAAAAATAAATGAAATAGTGAAAGTATTGAATTGTGAAATAATCACACGCATAGTTGTGGTGAATACGTGTCGCGAACTAGCAGGCTGAGAAGAATTCGGTTCGATTCCCCTCAGAGGCCTCTATTTGAGAGTTGTTTTTGTTGTTGTTGTTGTTGTTGCTGTTGTTGCTGTTGCTGTTGTTGTTGTTATTGTTGTTGTTGTTGTTGTTGCTGATGTTGATGTTGTTGTTGTTGTTGTTGTTGTTATTGCTATTGTTGTTGTTGTTTTCGCCCAGGCCACTCTCCTACCCGGAGTTCGGTGTGCAATAGGCTGAATGGAATGTCTGAAGCCAGTCAACAGAGTTCCTCCACTTAAAGGGTGCATCTCTGAGAGTGCTGCTGACATATTCAGTCCCACCGATACGTTCTTCCGATCCTTCAGGCGTAGCTCTCTCCAGAGTATGTCGTCAAAAGAAGTGGTGGTTATGGGTCTTGACATAGTAGCCTTTCAGACCGGAATCAAACTCATACATTATTTTCATTGATCATGAAAAATGTTTGAATGCTCGGCCCTTCGTTCCCTGTGTGTGTGTGTGTGTGTGTGTGTGTGTGTGTGTGTGTGTGTGTGGTGCGTGCGTGCGTGCGTGCGTGCGTGCGTGCGTGCGTGCGTGCGTGCGTGCGTGCGTGCGTGCGTGCGTGCGTGCGTGCGTGCGTGCGTGCGTGTGTGTGTGGTATTGCTGCGGCTATTGTGTCCGTGAAATACATGCCGTCATTGAAGAGTTCGTGTGCTCTGTGTGGTTCTTTTTCGCCACGTACGTATCTTCAAATGCTTAAAGAAAACCTGAAGTGTGAATCAGGAAAGCTGTGGTGAAGATAAAGAAAAAAAAAGCGAGAGGATGAATAAAGGAGTGAGTGGACATGAAGAGTGATGGAACCAGGTCTTTACCGTCATGAAGTGTGCACGTGGTTTATATTCAGACACTCTTGTAGATGCAGGATAGAATGGGATTCAGAAGACAGATTGTAAAGGCTGCATCATCATGTTATGGAGTGTGCTGCTATGCAGCGTACAGAGAAAACGCATGTCTACTGAAGTGTTCCATTTTGGTTTAAACAGAATTTTATTCAAAAGAATGGCATAGGATTATATCATCGAAAGAGCAACAACAAGCGTAAGCTTAATATATTGCGCTCTGAAATATACATTACATTGACAGTTTACATGGAGACTGGCAGACGAACGGAAAATCAGTTGCAAAAACGGTCTAATGTTTAGGTAACATGATCTAGGAATACGTCGATACAATAATCATCTGATTTGAGCAGAGGTGAAATGATGAATAATTGAGTAGATAAAAACATCAAGAAAGGAAAGTTGGGGCGGGGGGGGGGGGGGGGGGGGGGGGGGGGGGGGGGGGATGAGAGACAGAGGACCAGTCTCGAAGCATTGGCAAACTAAATTTTCTAAACTAATTGTTCATGACATCGGAGAGTTACACCTGTACTTTCTTTCCCCACCCCTCTCTCTCTCTCTCTCTCCTCTCTCTCTCCACATCTCCTCTCTCTCTCTCTCCTCTCTCTCTCATCTCATCTCTCTCTCTCTCATCTCTCTCTCACTCTCACTCTCTCTCTCTCACACACACACACACACACACACACACACACCACACACACACACACACACACACACACACACACACACACACTACACACTCACACACACATCCGCACACACCACATCTAGAGAACAGCCGATGATGTAGAGCCAAGCATAAAAGAAGAGCTTCGACTTCCTCATCTCTGGAGGCTGTTGTTCTGTAAGATGCATGTCGACCCTGAAGGGATTCGATTTTTAAAAGCTAATTTACCGTTACGAAGTTGGGGTAGGTGGGAGAAGGGGAAAGTGGAGGGTGGGGGCAAAGCTGAAGCTGGTGTGAATCTAGGAAGGAGCAGAATCAATGGAAAACGAAAGTGTGTCTTGATAATAAGATGTGCAGATGACTTTGTCTTTCTCACGAGTTCATCTTTGAATAGAGAGTAGAACATGGGCACTTCTCTGTCTCTCTGTCTGTCTGTCTGTCTGTCTGTCTGTCTGTCTGTCTTGTCTGTCTCTCTCTCTCTCTCTCTCTCTCTCTCTCTGTCTCTCTCTCTCTCATCCTCTTCCTCTCTCCTCTCTCTCTCTCTCCACTCTCTCTCTCTTCATCTCTCTCTCTCTCTTCTCTCTCTCTCCGTTATCATGTTTTCCTGTTTTCATTGTTTGCTTTCTGTCTCTCAGTTGAAAATTTATTGAATCGTTTTTTCTAACTTTCCTCATTTTCATTTTTGTCTTGTATTCAATTTTGAACCATTCATCAGACACATAACCATGACTGACAAATTCAAATCCGGCATCCAGCTATCTTAAACAACAGCCTTGCGGGATTATTCCAGCCCTTTCCACAAAGATTTAGGGTTTAAAAAAAAACCACCTCATTAAGCATACGCTTAAAAAACTACTGACCAAATCTATCCCTACTATTGTTTCGTCTTCATTTCAATGATTTTCAGTTTTCTGCCCTACAACTCTTTATCCTATATTGAAAAGGAGCCCGAAGATGATGGAGACAAGGTGACATAGAGGACAGTTCGTTTACAATAGAGGGTGTGCTTGAATGAAGAGATGTTTTCGATCGGTTCGAGGGCATAGTGGTGTGGGAAGGAGGAGAGAGGGAGTTGTGTGTAACGCTCCATGCATTGCATGTATCCAACCAAGAGTTTTTCTTCATGTCTCTGTCTGGTACCCATTTTTGAACCACTAAGAAAAATAAAGCACATATAGAAAATCAAAATGTCAAGTGTGTCTAAGAAGGAGCGGTGTGGATGAAGAACTAAAGAGAAGAAAGGAATTCAGCTTCGCTAGTAGCTCGGTTATTCCATTCGATAAAATACGCTACATCCTTTCATGGATTTCATGCAAAGCTTTCTTGCAAATATAGGATGGAATGTGATTTAGGTGACAGTTTGTTCAGAAGGAAAATAATGAAGAATCATGCATGATTGTACAATCTGCTTCTGATTGTTCTGATGCTGTAGGTGATATAGAAAACATTTTTCCATCAACAGATCAGATACTGAAAGTATAGGTGCTTCTTGTTGGAGACTGTAACAATTGTAAAATGTTCAATGCAAAGAATGGGTGTGTTTCGATTTAGTGACTCGTTCCTTCACCACCGTTTTTTGTTCTATAACAATGCGTTAAAATAGTAATTTATTAAGTGAGTGGTATGTCTGGAGGGATCCAGTTTTTGTGTCCTTTGTTTTTCCTGCGTACGCAGGCTGATACTCCTGCGGACACTGCCTGTATAGACAGCAGTGGAGTTTTGTGTGTATGACCGTTTTTTTTATCCCGCTATTAAGCAGTCATACTCCATCTTCGGGGAAGGTGCATGCTATGTGTAACGTTCATCCATACCAACGGCCAAACTGGCCTTCTCTTCCGAAAGTTGGTGATGGGATTTTGCGTGTGTGCAAGATGTTGTGCGTGCGTTTACACACGGAAGCCGGTTTATAGTCTCATTCGAAGGACTGTATGGGGAATGGAGTCAGAACCAATTGTTTTTGTGTAATGACATTAAACTCTTGTTTGGAATTAAGAAAAAAAAAAAGAATTCTATAGAGAAACTCAGCGCAAAAGAAAGAAAAACTGACGGAAGTGGTGAAATGTCTGCATTTATATTATGTTACAGCGGTCATGGTGCAGATGTAAGTGTGCCTCGTCTGCGGGGCACTATTTCTGCCTCCTGAGATCAGCGCGGAAAAGACAAAACTTACGACCACCAACACCAACGGCATCAGCGCTAACATCGCTAATCAATGGAGAAAAGCTACCTCAAGGTCGTCTATACGCCTTTCGCAATCTTCAAATTTTCACACGCAGGTCGTTGTTGGTCTTATGCAGATCCCCGTATTCTCGTAGCTCTGTCACCTCTTGCTTCAGCTCCCCACCTGTGAAGGGTCGCGTAGTCCTCCCTCAGACCACGGCCTTCTGCTTACAGCGTCCAGCTCGGCGTCCATCCAGTCGCTTCTTAAGTTCAGGGTAGCCATGATGTCACGGAGCGTGGTTTTGTGTGCGACAGACGAAGGCCCAGAAGTGTGATGTCGTTGGATCTTTCCAGACTGACTCTCCTGACAGATTCTCTACTGTGGAGTCGAGTCTGGCACATGAAGTCTCTGCTGGGAGTTTGGGTTGGGTCCCGGTTAGATTCGATGTCACCACATCGAAAGAGTAAACTACCCCAGAATAAAAGGACAGGAGCAGTCCTAAAGTACCACCGTCCCCTCCGTGTCGCATGTGTCACAATGGCGATATGTAGACCGGTCTTTTCTTTAGCCCGCCTGGTCATGTAGCCGATGTAGACTGGCAAGAAGAGACCACAAACAACTCCAAGTTCGATGGCACCAGAGGGCATTGTTCATCACACGCTCCTTCCGCAGACTGTGGGTACGGAATTTTATGTTCACCACAAATATCAACAATTGCCAAAATATCACAGCAAAGCGTACTGACAGTTGCATGCCAGTTCACTGTCTCCCAGGAGAGGGGAGAGAGAGAGAGAGAGAGAGAGAGAGAGAGAGAGAAGAGAGAGAGAGAGAGAGGGGAGAGAGAGAGAGAGAGACGCTTTGACGATTTATTGCCTTCAGCTAACAAGCCATTAAGGCAAGGGGTACACATACGACTTGACACATTGATTCACTGAAATATAATGAAAACAAAGTATAAGGAAGATAAATATGATTAAATTAACAAAGTATCAAAGGGAAATAATGGGTTTATCAAATCGCTCAATTATAGAAAGGTACAGATATTTTATAACAATGACTAACCCACACGTGGGAGAACAGTAAGAGAGAGAGAGAGAGGAGAGAGAGAGAGAGAGGGGGAAGAGAGAGAGAAGAGAGAGAGAGAAAGAGAGAGAGAGGGGGGGGGGACATGAGGATAGGAGGGGGGAGGCGATAGGGTGTGTGTGTGTGTGTGTGTTGTGTGTGTGTGTGTGTGTGTGTGTGTGTGTGTGTGTGTGTGTGTTGTGTGTGTGTGTGTAGGTGGTGCTGCAGCCTTCCAATCTTGCGCAGATCCACAACAGCAGCGCTAGCCAGACTAAGACCTATCTGGAACGACAGAAACATCACAATCAGTTCCAAGATCAATCTGATGCGTTCCCAGGTCATTGTCATATTTCTCTATGCCTGTGAGACGTAGACTCTGACAGCTGAACTTGAGATGATCAGGTACTAGGGATGAGATGTTCGGCATCTCATACAAAAACCACATTACCAACTTAGAGGTCCAGACCAGAGAAAGGCCAGCCATTGGACCATACGAAGACCTGTTGTCCACAGTGAGGAGGACAATGAGATGGTATGGTCTTGTATCAAGATCAACAGGACTTGCCAAAACCATTCTACAAGGAACAGTGCGAGGAGCAGAAGGAGAGGAAGACAGAGAAAGATGTGGGAGACAACATCAGTGCTTGGACTGGCCTCACATTCAGCAACTGCCTCAGAGCGTCTGAGAACCGGGAGGAGTGAAGGAAGCTGGTTGCGAAGTCTTCTGTGGCGCCCCAACGGTCTTCAGGACTCCGGGATAGGTGATGGGTTATAGGTGAAAGGTGATTCAGCCCCTTCGACCTCCTCACTAGACATCAATGTATTTTAAGCTGTAACAGAAGACCTGAACCCCGCAATAGACTGTCATCCACTCAGAGATGAGTCTCTGAGTGGTTTCTCCACGTTTACAGTACCATCACAGTACGTGTCTGTATACCTTCACCTAGCTGACTCCAATAGACTCGAAATGGCATAAATGTATTCATGAACATTTCATGAATATTTTCATCTGGCTTGTCATATTTGGTGGTAATTCATGCGTTATCTTTGGGAGAGAGAGAGAGAGAGAGAGAGAGAGAGAAGAGAGAGAGAGAAGAGAGAGATAGAGAGAGAGAGAGAGAGAGAGAGAGAGGAAGAGAGCGAGAGAGAGAGAGAGATTGTATGTGGTCACAAGAGTCAGTGTAATTTGTTCGTTTTTTTTTCATTGGCAGCCTCTGTGTGTGTGTGTGTGTGTGTTGTGTGTGTGTGTGTGTGTGTGTGGTGTGTGTGTGTGTGTGTGTGTGTGTGAGTGTGTATGTGTTGTTGTTGTTGTTGTTGTTGTTGCTGCTGCTGCTGTTGCTGTCAATGTTTGTGCGTCATGTTGTCTGCACGCACATTCATTGTATCCTAACACACTCCCCCTGCCACATTTCAATGATGTACAGAACGTTTATAGTCCGTAAACGAGATAAGAGAAGATCATGTTGCTTATATCCCAGCCGACCGCAAAGGGGCACATCAGGGCTGTCACCACGTTTAAAATCAACTCAAAAGTCATTCCTTCACACAATTCTTTAAAAACATTGAAAAACCAACCGAACTTTTTTTTAAATAATTTCCACTGTAAAAACTCAGATCCGATGAAAATTATTAATCTCTTTCAAAAACTCAAAGATCGCGTCTCTGAACAAGAAGAAGAAGAATTCGAAGAAGAATTCGAAGAAGAAGAAGAAGAAGAAGTAAGAAGAAGAAGAAGAAGAAGAAGAAGAAAAGAAGAAGCCGTGCTCATCTGATGGGATTCACAAATATTGCGGCGAAATGATACACACAGTTTGTTGACTGTTGACAACAGTAAATAACGTGCCAGCCAGAGGAATGATGATAAATGACATGTTTGAAAGAACGCAGGAAGATGCAGCCAGGATTGATAACTCCCAAGAAATGTGATATTCATGCACCCTTGATCCTTGTCAGGGCAGAATGGGGGTAGAGTGCAGAAAATATAATTCAACAGATACACAGCTGTAAACACATCAGGCCCAAAAAAAAAAAAAAAAAAATTGGAAGGCCAAAAGTGATCTATGCACAATGTCCCTGTTTGACAGATTTCCTAACATGCGCGTGCCTTTCAAATAATACGGTTTGTCTATGTTACATTCTATGCACAATTTCTCTGTTTGATAGATTTTTCCCAACTTTTAATGATGGTTTAGATAATGTGCGTGACTTTCAAATAATATGTTTAGTCTATGTTACAAAAAGCTAAAATCTTATGACATTGGGAAAAAAAGACAACGTCTTATGTAACGTGTCACATTTTTAACATAACAAAGATGCAATAAGCCTGAAATCAATCTCCAAAACATCCATGTCACATTGTGTGCAGTCTACCATTTTTGGAAGTGCCATCTTTACGGCAGCAGAGGCATAGGAACTAAAAATTTACCTTCTCGTGTTTCTTACCCTTCTGTTTTAGTTAGAGAGGGAGACTGCGAAAATGACAGACTGAAACGAAAACAATAACAGCATCACATCAGCGGCAACAACAACAACAACAACAACAACAACAACAACAACAACAACAACAACACAACAACAACAACCATAACTATAACAATAAGAGTTTTGACGTGTTGGCGGCTGGACTCTCTCTCTCTCTCTCCTCATCTCCTCTCTCTCTTCTCTCTCCCTCTCTTCACTCTCTCTCTCTCTCTCACGTCTCTTCTATCTTCTCCTCACTCTTCACACATATAATATTTCAACAACAGAATCAAATCTCCATAAATTTCCAGGAATTCAAACATCACGGTGCTTTAAGGGAGAGATGCTTGAAAGCTGAAAAACAATCGGGAATCGACGAATGCAGGGGGGTGGGGGGGGGGGGGAGCTTTTGCATTAATTACAACAAACAATGAAACAGTAACAATGGATGCTTGAGATGAAAATATTGATGGAGACAATATCAATGGGAAGT
>CM031597.1:134357402-134370320 GCA_018398815.1 Conus ventricosus | reverse complement strand
CGCTCCGTGACATCATGGCTACCCTGAACTTAAGAGCGACCAGATGAGCGATGACGCTGTCAGCAGAAGTCGTGTCTGAGGGAGGACTACGCGACCCTTCACAGGTGAGGGAGCTGAAGCAAGAGGTGACAGAGCTACGGAATACGGGGATCTGCATAAGACCAACAACGACCTGCGTGTGAAAAATTTGAAGATTGCGAAAGGCGTATAGACGACCTTGAGGTAGCTTTTCTCCATTGATAGCGATGTTAGCGCTGATGCCGTTGGTGTTGGTGGTCGTAAGTTTTGTCTTTTCCGCGCTGATCTCAGGAGGCAGAAATAGTGCCCCCGCAGACGAGGCACACTTACATCTGCACCATGACCGCTGTAACATATATAAATGCAGACATTTCACCACTTCCGTCAGTTTTTCTTTCTTTTGCGCTGAGTTTCTCTATAGAATTCTTTTTTTTTCTTAATTCCAAACAAGAGTTTAATGTCATTACACAAAAACATTGGTTCTGACTCCATTCCCCATACAGTCCTTCGAATGAGACTATAAACCGAGCTTCCGTGTGTAAACGCACGCACAACATCTTGCACACACGCAAAATCCCATCACCAACTTTCGGAAGAGAAGGCCAGTTTGGCCGTTGGTATGGATGACACGTTACACATAGCATGCACCTTCCCCGAAGATGGAGTATGACTGCCTTAATAGCGGGATAAAAAAAACGGTCATACACACAAAACTCCACTGCCTGTTTTATACAGGCAGTGTCCGCAGGAGTATCAGCCTGCGTACGCAGGAAAAACAAAGGACACAAAAACTGGATCCCTCCAAGACATACACTCCTTAATAAATTACTATTTTAACGCATTGTATGAACAAAAAACGGTGGTGAAGGAACGAGTCACATAAATCGAAACACACCCATTCTTTGCATTGAACATTTTACAATTGTACAGCTCTCCAACAAGAAGCACCTATACTTTCAGTATCTGATCTGTTGATGGAAAAATGTTTTCTATATCACCTACAGCATCAGAACAATCAGAAGCAGATTGTACAATCATGCATGATCTTCATTATTTTCCTTCTGAACAAACTGTCACCTAAATCACATTCCATCCTATATTTGCAAGAAAGCTTTGCATGAAATCCATGAAAGGATGAGCGTATTTTATCGAATGGAATAACCGAGCTACTAGCGAAGCTGAATTCCTTTCTTCTCTTTAGTTCTTCATCCACACCGCTCCTTCTTAGACACACTTGACATTTTGATTTTCTATATGTGCTTTTTTTTCTTAGTGGTTCAAAATGGGTACCAGACAGAGACATGAAGAAAAACTCTTGGTTGGATACATGCAATGCATGGAGCGTTACACACAACTCCCCTCTCCTCCTTCCCACCACCACTATGCCCTCGAACCGATCGAAAACATCTCTTCATTCAAGCACACCCTCTATTGTAAACGAACTGTCCTCTATGTCACCTTGTCCCATCATCTCAGGCCCCTTTTCAATAAGGATAAAGATTTTGTAGGGCAGAAAGACAGGAATTCAATTGAAATGAAGACGAAACAATAGTAGGATAGAATTTGGGTCAGTAGTTTTTTAAAGCGTAGCTTAATGAAGGGGGGGGTTTTTTTTTTAAACCCTAAATCTTGGTAAAAGGGGCTGGAATAATCCCGTAAGGCTGTTGTTTAAGATAGTGGATGCCGGATTTGAATTTGTCGTCATGGTTATGTGTCCTGATGAATGATTCAAAATAGAATACAAGCCCAAAAATGAAAAATGGGGAAAAGTTTGAAAAACGATTCAATAAATTTTCAACTGAGAGCCCGAAAGGCAAACAATAAAAACGGAAAACATGATAACGGAGAGAGAGAGAGAGGAGAGAGAGAGAAGAGGGGAGAGAGAGAGAGGAGAGAGAGAGAGAGAGAGAGAGAGAAAAAACAGACAGACAACAGACAGACAGAGAGACAGAGAAGTGCCCATGTTCTACTCTCTATTCAAAGATGAACTCGTGAGAAAGACAAAGCCCATCTGCACATCTTATATCAAGACACACTTTCGTTTTCCATTGATTCTGCCCCCTTCCTAGATTCACACCATTTTCAGCTTTCTGCTTTGCCCCCACCCTCCCACACTTTCCCCCTTCTCCCCTACCCCAAACTTCGTAACGGAAAAATTAGCTTTTAAAAATCGAATCCCTTCAGGGTCGACAGCATCTTACAGAACAACAGCCTCCAGAGATGAGAAGTTGAAGCCTCTTCTTTTATGCTTTGGCTCTCCCCATCAATCGGCTGTTCTCTAGATTGTGTGTGTGGATGTGTGTGGTGTGTTTTGTGTGTGTGTGGTGTGTGTGGAGTGTTGTGTGTGTGTGTGTGTGGTGTGTGGAGAGAGAGAGAGAGAGAGAGAGAGAGAGAGGAGAAAAGAGAGAGAGAAGAGAGAGAGAGGAGAGAGGGTGGGGAAAGAAAGTACAGGTGTAACCTTCTCCGATGTAAATGAACAATTAGTTTTAAAAACATTTAGTTTGCCAATGCTTCGAAAACTGGGCCTCTGTCTCCCCATCCCCCCCCCCCCTCCCCCGCCCCAACTCTTCCTTTCTTGATGTTTTTATTTTTACTCAATTATTCATTCATTTCACATCTGCTCAAATCAGAGGATTATTGTACGCGTAATTTCATAGATCATGTACCTAAACATTAGACCGTTTTTTTTGCAACTGATTTTCCGTTTGTCTGGCCCCGCTCCATGTAAACTGTCAATGTAATGTATATTTCAGAGCGCGATATATTAAGCTTATACGCTTGTTGTTGCTCTTTCGATGGATTAATCCTAATCCATTCTTTTGAATAAAATTCTTTTTAAACCAAAGGGAACACTTCAGTGGACACATGCGTTTCTCTGTACGCTGCATAGCAAGCACACCCCCATAACATGAATGATGACAGCCTTTACAAACTGTCTTCTGAAATCCCATTCTCACTCCATAACATGATGATGCAGCCTTTACAATCTGTCTTCTGAATCCCATTCTCACTCCAAAACATGATGATGCAGCCTTTACAATCTGTCTTCTGAATCCCATTCTCACTCCATAACATGATGATGCAGCCTTTCAATCGTCTTTGAATCCCCTTCTCACCCATAACATGATGATGCAGCCTTTTTCAATCTGTCTTCTGAATCCCATCTCCCCATAACATGATGAGCAGCCCCTTACAATCTGTCCTTCGAACCCATTCTCACTCCATAACATGAGATTTCAGCCTTTACAAGTCTGTCGAATCCCATTCTCCCCTCCATAACAGATGATGCAGCCTTTAACAATCTGGTCTTCGAATCCAACCTATCCCGCACTACAAATGTCTGAATAAAAAACCCCGAGCCACTTTCATGCGGTAAGACCGTTCCATCACTCTCATGTCCACTCACTCCTTATATCTCCCTCTCCGCCTTTTCTTTTTTTTCTTATCTTCATCACAGCTTTCCTGATTCACACTTTAGGTTTTCTTTAAAGCCAAATTGAAAATAGTACTTGCGAAAAAAGAAAAACCGCCAGACACACGAACTCTTCAATGACGCATGTATTTCACGGGACAAACCATAGCCGCAGCAACACACAAAAACACACACACACAACACACACAACCACACAACACACCCAACAACACACACACAACACAGCACGCACAGCACGCACGCTACGTGCGCGCGGCGCCAGCACACCCCAAAAACACACACACACACCACACACACACACACACACACACACACACACACCACACAACACACAATGCCCACGCACGCACGTACGCACACATACGTGCGCGCGCACGCACACCACACACAACACACACCCCACACACACACACACACACACACCACACACACACACACACACACACACACACCCTGCACGCACCACGCACGCATACGTGCGCGCACCACGCACACACACACAAACACACCAAAACACAACACACACAACACACAACAACACACACACACACACACACATATGCACGCACGCACGCACGCATACGTGTGCGCACACACACAACACACACACAACACACACACACACACACACACACACACACAACACACACACACACACACACACACCAATGGAATAGAAGGTCAGACTAATCACATTTAAGGAAAACGTGATAACAGGGAACGAAGGGCCCGAGCATTCCAAACATTTTTCATGGTCAATGAAAATAATGTATGGAGTTTGATTCCGGTCTGAAATGCTATTCAAGACCCATAACCACCACTTCTTTTGACGACATACTCGGAGAGAGCTACGCCTGAAGGATCGGAAAAAACGTATTGATGGACTGAATATGTCAGCAGCACTCTCAGAGATGCATCTTTAAAGTGGAGGAACCTCTGTTGACTGGGTTCAGACATTCCATTTCAGCTATCGCACACCGAACTCCGGGAGGAACTGGGCCTGGCGAAAACAACAACAATAACAACAACAGCAACAACAGCAACAACAACAACAACAACAACAACAACAACAACAACAACATCAGCAACAACAACAACAACAACAACAACAACAACAACAACAACAACAACATCAACATCAACATCAACATCAACAACAACAACAACAACAACAACAACTCTCAAATAGAGGCCTCTGAGGGGAATCGACCGAATTTTTTTAGCCTGCACGTTCGCGTACACGTATCTCAACCGCCACTATGGCGTGTGATATTTCACAATTCAATATTTCACTATGTCATTCTTTTTTCTTTTTTTTAAAGTTTCATTTTCATTTTATCCCACGGTCTATTGTCTGCTGTCAGCACTGAAACATGGAATCATAAACAAGTCAAATGATTCTCCATCCACATCGCTGGCCCCAAGGCACGCATGCTGCATTTGCTGACAGCTTCAAGATGAATAGTTTTAAAATAATAAAAACAAATAAGAAAGAACACCACACTTAAAACGACAGTCTTTGAGAAGACGTTCATCTCATGGGACACTGCCCAACAACGAGACCCTGGAACCAATAAGGAACATCCAGACCTTGCAGCACGGGTTCTTTATTTTTTATCTGCAAACTGTCTTTTCAATCACATGCCACCACACTATCTAAACGCGTTTTTGCTTTGCGTGATAAGCAGGTACAGGACACATGTATTTGGGAAAGGGGTGGGGTTAGGGACACGGGGGGGTGGGGGGGGGGGGGGGGGGGGGGGGGGGGGGTGGGAGGTAGGAGGGAGATAACATCAACAGAAATGAAATTTGATCCCTGGGGTTTTAGCACAAGATGAATGGGTGAAGCTGCTCTTCAACGTGCTTGAAATGAACAGTAGCGGTGATATATTCCCTTTTTAAGCTGAAAATGGCGTGTAGTGCTTGTGTCAAAGTAAAATGAAAAGAAATGAAAAACAAAACAAACAAAAAACAACTCTCGATGGAGATATCACCTGACAAACATTTGCACAACAGCACCCGCCCCCCCCCCCCCCCCCCCCCCCCCCCCCCCTCTGAACTAATCAGGAGCAACTTGTAAAAATGAACATAATCTCCATTGTCAGCAAACTGTCCATTAAATCATCCCCTCCCCCTCCCCCTCCCTCTATTCTACACTGGAATTGCACGTGGATTTTCAGCGACAGTGAAAACCTCGATGGTGTTTTTCTTCCTGTACCCAGCCCCTCCACCCCCTTCATCCTTCTGCAGCTTCCCTGACCACACCTCTCCATTTCACACATAATCATGCCTCAATCGTCGGATTTTTCTAACTGCTGAAAGATAAATGGACAATATAAAGAAAAGTAAAATCATCAACAACAACAAAATAATGAAGTTCTTCTGTTGAGAAATGCGTGACAACCACCACAACAGAATCAATGCAAAGCACCTGTATTTTTAACCGCAGCGTGATCTAATCATCTGTCTTGTAAACCAACCATGTGCCACTTCATTAAAGGCTTTTTACCTCCTAGAATATAGACCCTAATGTACAATGGGAGGGTGGGGTGGGGTGGGAGGAGGGAAGGCAAAATGCGCTGCATTGATGTATCTTTCTGGATGGATGACTGGAATAGTCAGACAAACAGACTGGTAGATGGATATGTGGAGACAGACACGCACAGAGAGAGAGAGAAGAGAGAAGAGAGAGAAAAGAGAGAGAGAGAGAGAGAGAGAGAGAGAGAGAGAGAGAGTGGGGAGGGATGGAATGGAATAACAACAATGATAATGATAACAGTAATAATAATCATATTACTAATGATGATGATGATAAAAATGATAATGATAGTAATAATTATGATGATAATAATATTAAAATAATAATAACAACAACAGCAACAACAACAACAACAAACAACAACAACAACAACAACAACAATAATAATAATAATAATAATAATAATAATAATAATAATAATAATAATAATAATAATGGGTCATCATTCATCATCATCATCATCATCATCACTGATGAGACCATCAGAAAAGAAAACAGCAGCAGCAGAGCAGCAGAAAGAGAAGAAGAAGAAGAAGATGAAGAAGAAGAAGAATAAATAAATGAACACACACACACACACACACACACACACACACACACACACACACACACACACACACACACATATATATAATAACACAAGAAAACTCTCCCACTGCCGCACCAGCACTCGTGGCCAAGGATCCAAGTTGAAAGTCCTAAGACTTGATAAGAACAACACATAAAAGACTCGGAGTCGAGGTAACTTTGGCTTCAGTATTTATTCTTCTAAATTTTCGCCGAAGCTTCTTCAGAGCTCTCTCTCTCTCTCTCTCTCTCTCTCTCTCTCTCTCTATCTCTCGCTCTCCTCTCTTCCTTCTCTCCCCCCCCCTCTCTCTCTCTCTCTCTCTCTCTCTCCTCTCTCTCTCTCTCTCTCTCTCCTCCTCTCTCTCTCTCTCCTTCCCTCTGTCCTGGTTTGGTATTTGGTGGAGTTCATGTTGTAATCCTTGTTTTTCCTCCCAGTGGATAGATTTTGTTATAATACATGTGCTATTATTAAGATTAAATAGGAGACTGACAGTTATTTAAATAGAAGTTAGTGGTAAGTATGAAATGTTGTGTGCATTTGTGCAGTATCCCAAAATGTTTCCTCCCCTCCCACCCTTCTCCCCCCCCCCCCCCCCCCTCCGTATAACCTTTGACAACAATAGACACCAATCCCTAAAGACAGGAATATTTTATCCGTGCAAGACATATTGAGGGTTAGCACTATTTCTTGCAAAGTTATTGTCTTGCCAAGTATTTAGTAATAAGATAGTTCTCTTAGTCCTCTCTCTCTCTCTCTCCTCTCTCCTCTCTCCTCTCTCCCTCCTCTCTCCTCTCTCTCTCTCTCCTCTCTCCTCTCTCTCCCTCTCCCTCTCTCTCTCTCTCTCGCTCTCTCTCTCTCCTCGCTTTCTCTCGCTCTCTTTCTCTCGCTCCTTTCTCTCTATTCCCTTCTTTTATTATTATTTCCTCTTTTATTTTGTTATGGTTTTTAATTGCAGTTGCGATGCGTGTTTCTGTTCCAGCTCTGAAGAAGCTTCGGCGAAAATTTAGAAGAATAAATACTGAAGCCAAAGTTACCTCGACCCCGAGTCTTTTATGTGTTGTATATATATATATATAATATATATATATATATTATAATATATATATAATTATATAATAATATATAATATATATTATATATAAATTAGGGTTAAAAAGCCACTCAGAATGATAAAAGTGCTCAACCAAGTAGGGAGCGACATACCAGTTTTAAAATAGGGTTTTAAAATGGAAAGATTAAAACCTACAAAATTGTTTCGAGCTAAAAAAATGTTCTCCTCAGGGTTTTCAATCTGGGCACGCCACCGGTGTTATATAGTGTGGTGTGTGGGCGTGTGAGCTCTGTGGGTGTGGCACGTGGCCTGCAGGTTTTTTCTTTTTGGGGGCGCGTTCAGGGGGACGTGTTAGGGAATGGTGCATTGACAAAGATTTCCATTTATGCCTGCAATTGTTTATATGTAGCTTGGTACACAATATTGTTGTAGAGACATTTATTATTCAGAGGGCACTGGTCTTTTTGTGCTATTACAAGATATCCTTTCATCACACTCTTTGGTTTTTTGTTTTTGGTTTTATTGGAAGAATCAATTACATTTTTAAGGTTGGGCATACACGAGTATGATAGCTTGACAGTATTTTGTTGAATATTTTAGATAGTACATGTTCTTTTGGAATGATGTTTTAAGGATTCTGAGGAATTGTTTTCCTACGTTAGTTTTTGTTCTTTCCATCATATGGAGGGTTATACCATATAATTTTTTCTTTCCTGTTTTTCCTGTTGCTGTTCATGTTGTTATCTGGGTTATATTTTAATCTGTAGTTGTAGCCACTTTTTTCAGCGCCTCTTGGCCGAATACCAGTGCCCTCTGAATAATAAATGTCTCTACAACAATATTGTGTACCAAGCTACAGTAACAACAGACAGTGATAAAGAAACATACACAGGGATCACGGCAAACCATTTTAAAACCAGATATGCAAACCATAAACAGTCTTTCAAAAATGAAAAATATAAAAACCAAACAGAACTAAGTAAATATATTTGGAAGCTTAAAGATAAGAAAATAGATTACAACATATCATGGAAAATTATAAAAAGAGCAACACCATACAACATTTCTAAAAAAATGCAACTTATGCACTACAGAAAAGTGGCTGATACTATGTAAACCCCAACTAGCATCCATGAACACTAAAGTAGAAATGATAAACAGTTGCAGGCATAAATGGAAATCTTTGTCAATGCACCATTCCCTAACACGTCCCCCCTGAACGCGCCCCAAAAAAGAAAAAACCTGCAGGCCACGTGCCACACGCACAGAGCTCACACGCCCCACTATATAACACAGGTGGCGTGCCCAGATTGTATACCCTGAGGTGAGCATTTTTTAGCTCGAAACAATTTTGTAGGTTTTAATCTTTCCATTTTAAAACCCTATTTTAAGCTGGTATATATAATATATAAGTACCGCGCACCGTTCCAGCAACTTACAGAGCAGCTTGGTGTTGCAATGACTGCAAGAAATATTGAATTATAAACAAAGCTTGCTCTTATGTCTTAGATTGAAGAAATAGGGGGAGATAAGCATTCATATCTGCAGTGGTAGATGATTCTGCCTAACTAACAGTATGTGCTTGAGTGGGTGAATGGGGAAAAAATCAAATAAATGCTTCTCACAATGAACCTTCAGCAAGCTTTTTGTCTCCAAGGGGGAGACACCCTCCAATAGGGAGGGAAACTCACTAACATATAACTCCTGGTCATATACCGATATTTCGAAACTTGGTGGGTTTTTCCTCAGTGACCGCGGAAAGTGGTAATTTGACTCCTCTGCCTTTTCAGTTTTAAGAAGAATGCAATCCCAGAAAAGGCTGGTGTGCAATACCGCAGTATGTCTGCCGAGCTCCCAAAAAACCAACCAAAGGAGCCACCTAAGAAGCAAAGAAAATCATGAAAGAGCAAAACAAGCTACATTTTCTTGTGAAAAGTAGAAAATATAAAAAAGATATCCTCTTAAGACACAAGTGCTGAGGGTCAGTTCTTGGAATGAATCCGCAAGGGACTAAAAAATACAACAAACTAATAAATTCCAAGGATAAGTACCGCGCACCGTTCCAGCAACTTACAGAGCAGCTTGGTGTTGCAATGACTGCAAGAAATATTGAATTATAAACAAAGCTTGCTCTTATGTCTTAGATTGAAGAAATAGGGGGAGATAAGCATTCATATCTGCAGTGGTAGATGATTCTGCCTAACTAACAGTATGTGCTTGAGTGGTGAATGGGGAAAAAATCAAATAAATGCTTCTCACAATGAACCTCAGCAAGCTTTTTGTCTCCAAGGGGAGAGCACACCCTCCAATAGGAGGGAAACTCACTAACATAAACTCCTGGTCATATACCGATATTTCGAAACTTGGTGGTTTCTCCTCAGTGACCGCGAAAGTGTAATTTGACTCCTCTGCCTTTTCAGTTTTAAGAAGAATGCAAACCAGAAAAGCTGGTGTGCAATACCGCAGTAGTCGCCGAGCTCCCAAAAAACCAACCAAAGGAGCCACCTAAGAAGCAAAAGAACAATCATGAAGAGCAAAACAAGCTACATTTTCTGTGAAAAGTAGTAAAATATAAAAAGATATCCTCTTAAGACACAATGCTGAGGTCAGTTCTTGAATGAACCGCAAGGGACTAAAAATACAACAAACTAATAAATTCCAGGATAAGTACCGCGCACCGTTCCAGCAACTTACAAGCACTTGGTGTTGCAATGACTGCAAGAAAATATTGAATTATAAACAAAGCTTGCTCTTATTCTTAGATTGAAGAAATAGGGGGAGATAAGCATTCATACTGCAGTGGTAGATGATTCTGCCTAACTAACAGTATGTGCTTGAGTGGGTGAATGGGGAAAAAATCAAATAAATGCTTCTCACAATGAACCTTCAGCAGCTTTTTGTCTCCAAGGGGGAGAACACCCTCCAATAGGAGGAAACTCTCTAACATATAACTCCTGGTCATATACCGAATTTCGAAACTTGGTGGTTTCTCCTCAGGACCGCGGAAAGTGGTAATTTGCTCCTCTGCCTTTTCAGTTTTAAAAGAATGCAATCCCAGAAAAGGCTGGTGTCAATACCGCAGTATGTCTGCCGAGCTCGCCAAAAAACCAACCAAGGAGCCACCTAAGAAGCAAAAGAAAATCAGAAAAGCAAAACAAGCATTTACATTTCTTGTGAAAAGTAGAAAATATAAAAGATATCCTCTTAAGACACAAAGTGCTGAGGGTCAGTTCTTGGAATGAATCCGCAAGGACTAAAAAATACAACAAACTAATAAATTCCAAGGATAAGTACCGCGCACCGTTCCAGCAACTACAGAGCAGCTTGGTTTGAAAAAATACTGCAAAAATATTGAATTATAAACAAAGCTTGCCTTATGTCTTAGATTGAAGAAATAGGGGAGATAAGCATTCAATCAGCAGTGGAATGATTCGCCTAACTAACAGAGTGCTTGAGTGGTGAATGGGGAAAAAATCAAATAAATGCTTCTCACAATGAACCTTCAGCAAGCTTTTTGTCTCCAGGTGGAGACACCCTCCAAAGGGAGGGAAACTCACTAACTATAACTCCTGGTCATAACCGAATTTCGAAACTTGTGGTGTTTTTACCTCAGTGAACCGCGGAAAGTGGTAATTTGACTCCTCTGCCTTTGGCATTTAAGAAGAATGCAATCCCAGAAAGGCTGGTGTGCAATACCGCTAGTATGTCTCCGAGCTCCCAAAAAACCAACCAAAGGCCACCTAAGAAGCAAAGAAAATCATGAAAGAGCAAACAAGCTACATTTTCTTGTGAAAAGTAGAAAATAAAAAAGATATCCTCTAAGACACAGTGCTGAGGGTCAGTTCTTGAATAATCCGCAAGGGACAAAAATACAACAAACTAATAAATTCCAAGGATAAGTACCCGCGCACCGTTCCAGCAACTTACAGAGCAGCTTGTGTTGCAATGACTGCAAGAAATATTGAATTATAAACAAAGCTTGCTCTTATGTCTTAGATTGAAGAAATAGGGGGATAAAAGCATTCATATCTGCAGTGGTAGATGATTCTGCCTAACTAACAGTATGTGCTTGAGTGGGTGAATGGGGAAAAAATCAAATAAATGCTTCTCACAATGAACCTTCAGCAAGCTTTTTGTCTCCAAGGGGAGACACCCTCCAATAGGAGGGAAACTCACTAACATATAACTCCTGGTCATATACCGATATATATATATTGAATTATAAACAAAGCTTGCTCTTATTGTCTTAGATTGAAGAAATAGGGGGAGATACGCATTCATATCTGCAGTGGTAGATGATTCTGCCTAACTAACAGTATGTGCATGAGTGGGTGAATGGGGAAAAATAAAATAAATGCTTCTCAAAATGAGCCTTCAGCAAGCTTATATTCTCCAAGAGGGAGACATCCTCCAATATGGAGGGAAACTCACAAACATATAACTCCTGGTCATATACCGATATTTCGAAACTTGGTGGTTTCTCCTCAGTGACCGCGGAAAGTGGTAATTTGACTCCTCTGCCTTTTCAGTTTTAAGAAGAATGCAATCCCAGAAAAGGTTGGTGTGCAATACCGTAGTATGTTTGTTGAGTTTTCAAAAAACCAACCAAAGGTGCCACCTAAGAAGCAAAAGAAAATCATGAAAGAGCAAAACAAGCTACATTTCTTGTAAAAAGTAGAAAATATAAAAAGATAACCTCTAAAGACACACGTGCTGAGGGCCAGTTTTTTGGAATGAATCCACAAGGGCCTAAAATACAACAAACTAATAAATTCCGAGGATAAGTACCGCACCATTCCAGCAGCTTACAGAGCAGCTTGGTGTTGCAATGACTGCAAGAAATATTCAATTATATACAAAGCTTGCTCTTATGTCTTAGATTGAATAAATAGGGGAGATAAGCATTCATATATGCAGTGGTAGATAATTCTGCCTAACTAACAGTATGTGCTTGAGTGGGTGAATGGGAAAAATAAATAAAATATAAGCTTGCTGAAGGCTCATTTTGAGAAGCATCTATTTTATTTATTTTCCCCCATTCACCCACTCAAGCACATACTGTTAGGCAGAATTATCTACCACTGCAGATATGAATGCTTATCTCCCCCTATTTATTCAATCTAAGACATAAGAGCAAGCTTTGTTTATAATTGAATAAAATATATAAAATATATAATATAGAGAGAGAGAGAGAGAGAGAGAGAGAGAGAGAGAGAGAGAGAGAGAGAGAGAGAGAGAGAGAGAGATGACGCTGGCCATTTTTATTTTATTTTTATTTTTTATTTTTTTGGGTGTGGGCCCTTTAGTGA
>CM031597.1:134308617-134353902 GCA_018398815.1 Conus ventricosus | reverse complement strand
TATCCACAAGCAGTGTGGTCTCAGAACGTAGTGGACGTGGTGTTGCGTACGTGGACAACTCCGCACGCAGTGACGCCTCCTTGATGAAACTGAGACTGAACTACAGGATAGTATGTTAACACAAGAACCGGCGCTTGAATTGCAGACACTTGCTATTGATTCTGGTACATGTTGCTGTGCATGTCTGTGATGTAGATTGTTGCTTTCGTTGCCCCCCCCCCCCCCCCCCCCTCAGCTTTTTAAAAGCCCATTTACCTTCAAGAAGTTTGAGAGAATCTGACTTGTACAGCAAGCATGCATGCAAGATGTTGCTGGATGGACAAAGAATCATATGAGAAGCAAGGGTTTGAGTGGCCGAGGAACGGGAAGATTGACCAAGCGAAGTTTTCACTCTCGCCGAAATGTTCTCATGAAGTTCTTTTGTATAAGCAGAGTAGCGTGCGAATTTAACGACAGTTGACAACAATTCTCATGTTGGTTTTACACGTTGCTTCTGATTGGCTCTGGAGCGTGTGTGCTGTTGTGTCAAATTCTGTGAGATTGGCTCTGGAGCGTGTGTGCCGTTGTGTCAAATTCTGTGAGATTGGCTCTGGAGCGTGTGTGCTGTTGTGTCAAATTCTGTGAGATGCATGTCTGTATTGAACAGTTTTATTGTTCCTGTGCTCCTTGTCTCTTTCCCTTACCAATTTACCACGAGGAAGATTAAAACAAATAAAGAAAAGAAGACTAAACAAAATGAAACATGAAATGAGTTGAAATGACATAAAATGAAATAATCAAACACACACATTTACAGCATTCCACCCTTTGTGTTCATTCCAAGCGGACTGAGGACACAGCCTTTCACGGAATAACTTGGTACACCCCAAAACCCAATCATAGTATTAAATTCCTGTTGATTTTTCCCCCTCCAATGTTTGTGGCTGGCAATTACTTATTCATCAGAGCAAATACACCTTGAGACGAAGTGGCGGTGTGTAATTAGAAGACACGTTCCTGACAACTGTGCATGTGCTTCAACCTATTGATGCATGTAATTGATTCGGGGCAATCTGGTTGTGAAATGTTCTATGGGGTGTATGCCAACTTGGAAGAGTTTCATTTTATGGATGTCTTTCTCGTCTTTATTTTTTCACTTCGATTAAAATGAAGCAAACATCTGTCTTGGAGAGGAGGGGGGGGGGGGGGAATCATTGAAAAATGTTTCGACCTATCCATGTGTGTGTGTGTGTGTGTGTGTGTGTGTGTGTGTGTGTGTGTGTGTGTGTGTGTGTGTGTGTGCGTGCGTGCGTGCGCGCGTGCGTGTGTGTGTGTGTGTGTGTGTGTGTGTGTGTGTGTGTGTGTGTGTGTGTGTGTGTGTGTGTGTGTGTGTGTGTGTGTGTTCCTACTAACGACAGCACTCTTTAGGCTTGGAATTAAATGAACATGGGATTAAAACGCGAACAATAACATACAAGACTCTGCGTTTTATCAAGTTGGTGAAATGCACAAACTTCTTTACGTCACTAACCATCGTGATGCAGAACAAGTGTCTGACACTTGCCGGATGGCAAATCGCGGGTTTGAATCCCATCGTGGACATCCATTACGGGAATTTCCTTTCTGCCCCAGCTAGCTCCTACCAGAGCGTAATGTGCTAGAGGCTCAAATGGGATGATTGAAACCACACAACTGAGTTGTTTTTATTCACTTTAGGAATGTGCCTCACAGAGTGTTGCTCTCATTTCCTATCACGACAGGTGTCCACATCTCTGAGCCCAAGGGGACGCAGACAGGTGTCCACATCTCTGAGCCCAAGGGGACGCAGACAGGTGTCCACATCTCTGAGCCCAAGGGGACGCAGACAGGTGTCCACATCTCTGAGCCCAAGGGGACGCAGGCAGGTGTCCACATCTCTGAGCCCAAGGTGACGCAGACAGGTTTCCACATCTCTGAGCCCAAGGGGACGCAGACAGGTGTCCACATCTCTGAGCCCAAGGTGACGCAGACAGGTGTCCACATCTCTGAGCCCAAGGGGACGCAGACAGGTGTCCACATCTCTGAGCCCAAGGGGACGCAGACAGGTGTCCACATCTCTGAGCCCAAGGTGACGCAGACAGGTGTCCACATCTCTGAGCCCAAGGTGACGCAGACAGGTGTCCACATCTCTGAGCCCAAGGTGACGCAGACAGGTGTCCACATCTCTGAGCCCAAGGTGACGCAGACAGGTGTCCACATCTCTGAGCCCAAGGTGACGCAGACAGGTGTCCACATCTCTGAGCCCAAGGTGACGCAGACAGGTGTCCACATCTCTGAGCCCAAGGTGACGCAGACAGGTGTCCACATCTCTGAGCCCAAGGTGACGCAGACAGGTGTCCACATCTCTGAGCCCAAGGTGACGCAGACAGGTGTCCACATCTCTGAGCCCAAGGTGACGCAGACAGGTGTCCACATCTCTGAGCCCAAGGTGACGCAGACAGGTGTCCACATCTCTGAGCCCAAGGTGACGCAGAGGTCATCAAGAAAATGAAAGGACAGAGTACATCCTTCTGGACAATTTAAAATGAGAATTTAAACGCTGTACATAATCCTCATGATCGTCATGGGGAAAACAATTCCACCAGGTAACCTCGCCTCCTGTTCTCCATTCTTATGATTTCCTCTGGTTTGATTTCTTTCAAAGTGGACAGTACTTGTCAGCTCTTTGGAACGGTTTTGGATGGACGTTCTGGCACTCTTTAGAGTGGGACGTTCACTGAGAATGGTTTTCGCGTCTTTTCGAGCATGATACACACAAGAAGACCGAGATGAACCCTACACATGATGCATCAGGGCAGACACTACTGAACATCAGCAAAGTGACCAAGAAGCAGGGTGTTGTTTTCTTCTGGTGCGTTGCCTCATGACTGTACGACATTCAATGTTCCCTGTGGTCCGTACAGCTGGCGTTGCCACAGGTCTGCAACAAGTTCAAACACGGCTGTGGTTGTGTATGATGAAGCTGGATGAGTGTGGCGGGAGTACTACCTCCAAGGGTGACCATGGAGGATAAGAGAAAGATTAGAGGGAAAGAGGTCAGAGAGATGGCATTGTCAGGAAGAGGGGGTGAGCGAAGTTATTTGTCACCGTCTGAAACTTGCTGACGCATTTATTCCATGTCAAGCTGTCACGCACGAACTGACACGGGTCGCTTCAGTGACAATTGTGGAGTGTGGGCCTGTCCATCGCCAGGGTGGCAGTGGCCGTGAAGTGCGTGATTCCTGCCGGGAATTTGCTTACCTGTCAACTCTTGGAGGGGGAGGAAGGAGAACATCGGACTCGCCGGAATAGTGGGGTTTACGTGTGTAAACAAACACTCGTGAAATTTGGAGTTCTTCGATTCGTGGGGATTCCGTGAATTTGAGTGCTTGTCTTTGAGTTTCCGAGGTGAACTCGGAGTGTCGTAGTGTGTCCTCAAGTTAGTACGAACTGAATCCCGTTTATCCGCGAAGGTGGGTGGGCCTCGTGCTCATGTTTGTTCTGCCGTTGGGGCAGGGGTCTTGTAGCCCTCTCGACCGACTTTTGAAGGTTTTGCTATCCGGGGAAGAGTTGACTGTCGGTGTTTCGGTGGTTCAGCGACGGGTTCTGCACTTACAGGGCGTTGGCTGTCTGGCAGTGTACGTCCCCGGCGACTGAGGTGTCGTCCATGTGTGTCGTCCAGGTTGAAGACTGTCCGATGTTCGGTGTACAGCGGCGGTTTCTGCACGTACCAGGCGTTGGCTGTCTGGCCGTTCTCCCGTCGACTGGAGTTCGTCCATGTGTGTCGTATCCTGGTTGTTGTCTAAGGTTTCCGCGAGTTTCTTACCTCCCCTGCACAAGAAATCTGTGAGGTCCGCCTCCGGTGTGGCAGGTGTCACCGCCACTTCCACTGTCACTCCGCCCCACTCCTCTGCCGAGTGGAGACGCACGTGGAGCCTGCAGGGTCGACTCCGGTCGGGCGTCGTCTCGCCTGCCACATTCCGAGGGTGTGGGCATTCCTCCGACTTCAACTGTGTCCTTCGGGGGGGCAAGCGTCTTGCCTTGGAGGCTCGCCGCAGTGTACCATGCTGCGGGCGACCCAGCGAATGTGGGTGGTGCCCGGTGGTAGGGGACCGCGCCCTTCGAACGCGTCACGACTCCTCCTACGTCATGTCAAGCGCTTCATGAAGGTTTTGCTTTGGCAGTGCATTAGTGTAAGGGGCGTCGTACAGGCAAACCGACTCTACATAATCATATTGGGAAGTGCTGTGTCGCGCATTGTTTTTTTTTGTGTGTGGCGTGTTTTTTTTTGTTTTTTTTTGAAGGATTTTTTTTTTTCTTCTTGCATGTCAAGCGCGCCGCCAGGGACTTCGAATTGAAGTATTGAAGTGCAACATTGGGTCGGGGGGCTTCTTTGAAGGCAATCTGTGTTGAACATTTTGGGGTTAAGTTTGGGTGTCCGGGTGGTTTGACACGGCACAAAAAATTAGTATAAAGATATATTTTGGAGAAAGAAATACATCGCGTGGGCTTCTCGGGTTTTATGAGGTATCACCTTGCTTTATATTTCAGCCCGGGGATTACCAGTGATTGATTTCACCCTTGTCCCTTCTGTATTGGGCCTCAGGGGCTGAGGTGTGTCTGTGCTCCTGAGGGAAGGGTCGTTAAATGTAGATGTGCGGGTACATGCGTGCACTGGTATGCAGAAGGGGGCCATGCGTTTGATGGTCGGGTATTGTTGTTAAGATAGTTAATTGTTTTTGGGGTTTTGTTTTCTTTGCCTGAGTGTGTTGGATAGATAGAGTCCATGGTGTCTCATCTGCCAATCTCTGCGGGTGAGAGTAGCGTGGGGGAAAGTAAATAAAGCCTTCCGTTGTGCACCGTATTTTCGTTTGTGTTTTTGTTGTGTGGCGTTCATACGTCAGTAAAGGGGGAAAGGGGTGATATAACGGGGGATATATTAAAACATATAACCCTGTCTACTGTCTTAAACAGTGACAATATGGTGAGATGCGGGAGGGTAAGAATTAGTATTATTAGGATCATAATTTTTGGGATCTGTGTTGTTTAGTTGGGGATAGGAAACTTTAAATATTGGAATAGTAGTAGTAGCGCGTGGGGTGGTTGGAGGGAGCGTGCCGTCATATGGGAGGAGCGGTTTCTTGGCAGACCTAGTAACATAGTTGTCCAGGTAACGTTGTCTTGTGTTGTCCATCGGTTAGGTGCAACCGAGGTATGAATGGTGTTTGTCTTCCCTTTTTTTCTATTTCAATTGCATGTGTTTTTTTTGAGTGTTTTGAGAATGTATTGAAGGTCACAGATATATTTGACGATGAAATGGTTGAAATGAAAATGTATCAAATTTTGGTCCATTAATAGTGATCATAGTTAAACCGTGCCTAGGGAGTTGGAGACAGTTGTTGAGAAAAGACCCTGTGGTTGCCAAGTACAAATATATTTATTCAGCCTGTGACGTCGAAGATATTCGCTCACGGTGGGAGAGTGAATGTTCTCTTGTGGGAGGTTCTCGAAGATTAAAGAAAGAGAAAAAAATTCTTCTGGGTTTCCTTGGGTAGAGACTAGATAGTCTTGGTGGGAAATGGGGTCCTGGAACCGATCGGCAAGCTTAGGCACCAAGGTACCGAAAGTCCGTTGAGTCCTGGCAAGGAGAAAGGGGATGTGTCAACTCCGTTGAAGCAACCAAGGGTACTCCCATGTCCCCGAACCTTTGCGGCTGGTAAGCCTGGATAGGAGAGTCGGGGGTGCTGCTAACGTTTGGTGGTCGCCTAGCAGGTCCTAGCTATTCAGAACTTTACTCACGCCTAGGGACAGAGTAAGGGTTGAGTAAGGTGAATTGGTCTCCAGTTCATTGCTGACAATGAAGCAAAGAAGCGGAGAGAAAGGAGGACGCTATCGGTAGGAGAGCACCGGTGGCTCTGGGAAAATGTCATGAAGGAGAGGAAGGACAGGAGGAGCTAGCCGTGTTAGCAAGCCAGCTTAGGAAGAGAAGAGGAGCTGCTGCCAAGAGGCTTAGAGAAGAGAGAAGCTGCTGCCAGGAGAGAGGAAGCTGCTGCCATGCGTTAGGAGAGAGGAAGAGGAAGCTTGCTGCCAGAGAGAGGAAGCTGCAGCAAGCGTAGGAGAGAGGAAGAGGAGCTGCTGCCAGGTTGGCTATTCTTTTGGTCAGAGAAAGAAAGAAAGAGGATTGAGATGTTTCCAGAAGACGAGAGATGTCCAAGAGATGCTAACCAGACTAGAGGACGCGGATGCCAGGAAATTAGAGCTGGATCTCAAGCAACGTCGGGCGAGAGAGATCGTGTCCTTGACAAAGGAAAAGTATGAGACTGAAAGAGCAAGAAATTGTAAGGCGAAGAAAGGGCTGAAGACGAAGCGACAAGCCATGTTGCAATTGATCCGTTAACAGACCACTGATGACGTGGACATGTATTTAGCTCATTCGAGCAGGGTTGCCACGTTGTGGCGCCTGGAAAAGAACTTCAAGACCTCCAGACTAATAGCTCTGATGAGAGGGAAACGAGAGATGCTATCTGCGACTGAATGCTGTTGATCTCGCAAGTTTCGACCAAGTGAAGAAAGCGCTTCTTAGAGGTATTTCCGTTTAGACGCTGAGGCATATACCGAAAGAAATTCACAGGGGAATGAAGAAAGGAAGTAGGAGAAACAATTCAGCAGCAGTTGTAGACCGCTAAAGCTTGTTTCAGTCTGTGGTGTACTGCATCCGGGAAGGACGAAACAAAGCGGAGACTGAAAGATCTCATTATCGAGGAACAGATGTATGGAACTGTTACTCCTGACTTTGTCACGGAAGTGCACGAGCGTGTCCTAAGAATGCTGAAGCAGTGGCCTTGGAAGCAACTCGGATAGCAGAAAAGCAACGAAGGATAGGGTCGAGAGAGCAAAAGAGCCCATCTGTAATAAGGACGCTCACGAGGCCAAAACCCAAAGCACCTAGGGGTAAAAATCAAGGCAATTCCAGCGAAAGGGAACCAGGGTACAACGGGAGAGAGTAAATTTAGAGAGGGCTCAGCCAGCGAACAGTCTGCAACCCAAAAGGGCAACCAAGGTCAGGGTGATTTGCTATGCATCAAGCGACCAGGCCACGATCCAGCCTAATTGTCCGAATCTTGAGAGTGTGGCTATCCAATTATGTGTCATGTCTTGGGAGAGCAGTATAACTCGGAAGCTACCCCTGCGCTGTGGTGCCGTCTCCAGGAAACCGTTTTCGAGTCCGAGGTGCAGGGTGAGGGTCGAGAGTCATGGGCTAGTGATCAGAGATAAAAAAACCAAGGCATCGCAGACCGTTGTCGCGGCGGAGCCTGTACCAAGTGATGCCTATACAGGGAGGACGTAGACGTTGTATAGGCTGAATCCCAGGTGTCGTAGCACACTACCCGTGGATATGTGTGTAACATGGACGATCCGCCGTACATTGAGGGAAGGTTGAGGCTCTGGTGATGGAGGATCCGTTGAGAAGTGCTGTGGGGAATAACATACGCCCGTGAGGGAGAGCACACATCCTGAGGCGAGTCCAGTATACCCCCACAGGAGACAAACACTCAGAGAGTACAGCAACCCGATACAGCCTCTGTCGCTGTGTTGACATCCTGCTCAGGTCATAGGCCCAGGACAGCCTGCGCCACCTTTATCTTTGAAGGAGCAAGTGATGGCTTGTCTCGAAAGACGAGCTGATACATGGGCAGGAACAGGATGATAGCCTTTGCACGTGCCGAAGAGCTGCAGAGGGAAAATTAGTGTCATCCCCAAGGAAATAATAGGGTCCTCCTTCATGTGAAGGACCGAGTCCTGGTACGTAAGTACGGATGAGAGTGGAACAACAACCCAGTTTTGTGTGTCCGAAGTCACAATGGAAGACCCAAAATTTAACTCTCGGACACGATATTCCGATAATGGATGGACACTTGGGGGAAACAAGACAAAGAAAGAATATTCCCACACTTCTATTGGCCTGGAATGTGCAGTGACATAGGCAGGTATGAGAAGTCATTGTGAGGTGCCGCGTACCTTGATAAAGGACGAGTCAGACCGGTGCCGCTTGTCAAGATGCCTCTTATGTCAAAAACCATTTGATATGGTAGGCGTGGATATAGTGGGACCGATTGCACCCATGTCCTGCAACATGGTGCAGTATATTCTGGTGGCAGGTGGACTTCGCCACGAGGTAACCAGAGGCTACACCCACCTTCGCACAGTATAACCACTTGAGTCAGTTGCTGAGGCATTGTTTGCCATGTGTCTCGGAGAGGATTCCCGCATCAGTTCTTACAGACCGAGGTACTACTCAGTTTTCGATAAACCTGAATGCCCAGGTTGTTCGGGGATTATTGTCCCATCAAGGGTCAGCGCACTACTCCATACCATGCGCAAGGCAATGGATTGAGTCGAGCGCTTCAAGGTATCCTTGAAGAAGATGCTCCGTCAGATTAACTCAAGAAAAGCCCTGAAGAATGGACCGTTTGGTGCCCTGCACTGTTATTTCGCGTACAGGAGGGTCCCCAACAAAGCACCGCTTTTCCCCATTCGAGTTACTGAATTGACGCAGAGTAAAAGGACCAATGAAGGGCTGCGTGTCTTTGACAAGCCAGAGCCATGGACGACCAGACCAGCTGGCGAATATGTGTTCGAGAACCTGAGGAACAGAATCGCCGAGACTTGCAGCATAGCCCAGGAAAATCTAGGGAAAGCAGCAAGAACTTATAAGGCCATTTTGATGTCGGTCCCGGCCTCGCACAATTCCAACCAGGTCGAGGGTGCTGTGTACGACCAGTCACGCACAACAAGTTGGCACTGGCTGGCAAGGAACCGTTTCCAGTGATTGGCCAGGTGCGGGAGGCCATTACAAGATACGAGTTCGAGGTCGGGAGAACTCTAACCACGCCAACCTTTGAATCCCCGGTTGTGGAGAGGGAGGACGAATCGAGCCAACACAGGATGGCGACCGTGGTGGATTCAGGACGAATAACTCTGTGAGGCGATGCCCCACCATTGGAAAGAAGTCCAGTAGTAACGCACGGCTGCGTCAGAATCCGCCGGGATGTAGTGATTTGGTGCTGAAGACGGTCATTTCAGGAACAGCTGCAGCAGTTGGGTCGCGAGTTCCAGGATGTCTTCACAGACTTGGCCAGGTCTACCACGTTTGAGGCGTGCCAAATCAAGCTGAACTTCGGTATATTCCAGTACGATCGAGACCGTATCCAGTCCATATTCCCAACGCGACTGTGTTCGTGGATGAAGTGGAGATGAAAGTTGAAATGGGAGGCCCTTGAGAAGTCCTGTAATCTCCATATTGTTCACCAATAGTGCTGTGAAAAAGAAGATGGCAAGATTCGGTTCTGTGTTGACTTCCGTCGCTTAACAAATATAGTTGCGTTTGGAGCAGAGCCGATGCCAGCAAGTAGAGTAACTTGTTTCGCAAAGCTGGGGGAACGACGGGTTTTCCAGTAAGGTTGACCTGTCAAAAGGAAACGGCAGATACCCGTGTGACGAAGACGGACCGTCCCAAACAGCGTCCTCGTACAACCAAAAGGGTCATTATCAGTGGTTAAGATGCCTTTCGGTCCTGTGTACTTCGGGAGCAGTGATTACCTCGGATGATGGTGAAGTTGCTTCAACCACTGGATACAGACGATGTTGATAACTTCATCGACGATGGTTGGTGTCAACCGTCGACACGAAGAACATTTTGTCTGTAATTGCGAGCAGTTCTGGAATCCATTCGAGAGTGTGGTCTTACAACTCAGGCCCTCCAAATTTTTGTGAGCTGGGAAAAGCTGAGGTTCCTAACCTGGGGTACAGGATTGGAAGAGGAGTAATCGGCCTGAGGAAGACCAAATGGAGGCGAATTCAGTCAGCTACACGCCCAGCTACGAAGAAGCAGGTAACGACGCAGTTTCCTGGGTTTGGTAGGGTCTACCGACGATTCCATCCCAAGGTTTTTTCTGAAATAGCGTTCCACTACTCACTGACCTGACTAAAGGAATGCAAGCCTCGCCTCGTGGTGTGGAATCCGAGTGTGAGGGGGCGTCCAAAGCTGAAAGATTGTATACTGCACGCCGCCTGTATGCCATTTACCAGTTCCGGAACGTCGTTCATTCTAAAGACCATGCCTCTGTGGTGGCGTTTTTAGGAGCTGTTGCTGTGTCTGGAACACGACGACGGAGTCCATCCTGTGGTGTGCCGCCAGCAAAAGCTCAATCCACTGAACGCAATTATGCCATCGTGAAAAGGAATGTTTGGCTCTGGTAGGGCGGTTCAAGAAGTTTGAACCCTACCTTTATGGGTGGGAATGCACCCTACAACGGACCATTCTCCACTTCATATTTGGAGAGGAGTCAAGTCGCCCATGGTCGGATCACCCGATGGGCGTTTGTTACTACAAACCCTTTTCCAGTTTTGTAGTGGAGGCAATTCCGGGGACGTGAGAAATGTGGTTGCAGATTTTTTGAGTCGTATGAGTACGGGTTTATCCTGTGCCGAGAGCTTAAAACAGTAGAGGAAGAGAGGGTGTTATTTTCTCCAAAGCAGTAACACTAAGACTTGTTCGTGGCGGTTTCCCCCTTTTCAGGTTTTTATTTAAAGGTATACTTTAAATCTTGGGGGAAGGGTATTGTCACGCGCACGAACTGACACGGTCGCTTCAGTGACAATTGTGGAGTGTGGCCTGTCCATCGCCAGGGTGGCAGTGGCCGAGAATTGGCGTGATTCCTGCCGGGAATTTCTTACCTGTCACCTCTTGAGGGGAGAAGGAGAACATCGGACTCGCCGTAATAGATGGGGTTTTACGTGTGTAAACAAACACTCGTGAAATTGGAGTTTCTTCGATGTTCGTGGGAATTCCGTGAATGGAGTGCTGTCTTTGAGTTTCGAGGTGAACTCGGAGTGTCGTAGTGTGTTCTGGCAAGTTAGTAAGCAAAAGTGGCGTTTATCCGCGAAGGTTGGGTTGGCCTCGTGCGCATGTTTTGTCTGCCGTTGGGGCAGGGTCTTGGTATGCCCTCGACCGACTTTTTTGAAGGTTTGGCCTACCAGAGTTGACTGTCGGTGTTTCGTGTTCAGCGACGGGTTTTCTGCACGGTAACCAGGGCGTTGGCATGTCTGGCAGTGTACGACCCGGCGACTGAGGGAGGTCGTCCAGTGTGTGTCGTCCAGGTTGAAGACTGTCGATTTTCGGTGTTCAGCGGCGGGTTCTGCACGTACCAGGGCGGTGTGGCTGTCTGGCATGACCCGCGACTGAGGGTGTTCGCCATTGTGTGCGTTCCTGTTGTGTTCTAAAAGGTTCCGCGAGTTTTTCTGTACCTCCCCTGCAACATGCACATCGTGGAGGGTCCCGCCTCTCGGGTTTGGCAAGTTGTCCACCGCCACTTCCATTGTCACTCCGGCCCACTCCTACTGCCGCTCGGAGTGGAGACCGCCACGTGGAGGAGCCGGCAGGGGGTGCGTTCCGGGTCGGCTCGTCTCGCCTCCACAGTCCGAGGTGTGGCAGTTCCTCCGACTTCAACTGTGTCTTCGGGGTGGGCAAGCGTCTGAGGGCTCGCCGCAGTGTACCATCGGCGGGCGACCCGCGAATGTGGTTGTGCCGCTGGGTAGGGGACCGCGCCCTTCGACCGGCACGACTTCCTCCTACTTCATGTCAAGCGCCTTTCAGTGAAGGTTTTGCTTTGGGCAGTGATTAGTGGTAAGGGCGTCGTAAAGGCAGACCGACGTCTACATAATCATAGTGGGAGTGCTGGTCGCCATTGTTTTTTTTTGTGTGAGTGCGTGTTTTGTTTGTTTTTTTTTTTTGAAGGAGTTTGTTTTTTTTTCTTCTTCATGTCAAGCGCCCGCCAGGGATCTGCGAAACGAAGTATTGAGTGCAACATTGGTTCGGGCTGCTTGAACAATCTGTGGTTGAACATTTTGGGTTTAGTTTGGGTGTCCGGTGGTTTGACACCGGCACATAAAAATTAGTATAAAGATATATTTTGGAAAAGAAAACATCGCGTGGGCATCCTCGGGTTTATGAGGTATCAACCTGCTTGATATTCCAGCCCGGGAGTACCAGTGATGTGATTTCACCCTTGTCCCTTCTGGTATTGGCCTTCAGTGTGCTAGTGTGTCTGTGCCTCCGGCGGGAAGGGTCGTTAAATTTAGATGTGCGGTAACATGCGTGCACTGGTATGAAGCAGAAGGGGCCATGCGTTTTGATGGTCGTGTATTGTTGTTAAGGGATAGTTGATTGTTTTGGGTTTGTTTTCCTTTCTGTGTGTGTTGGATATATAGAGGTCTGGTGTCTCAGCTGCCATTCTGCGGGTGAGAGTGCGTGTGGTGAATGTAAATAAGCCCCTTCCGGTGTGCTCCGTATTTTTTTCGTTTGTGTGTGTTTGTTGTGTGGCGTTCCATACTCTCAGTAAAAGGGGAAAGGGTGGTTATAACGGGATATAATTAATAACAAATAGCCCTGTCTACTGTCTTATACAGGACACAAGCCTCTCTTTGTAGAAGTTGGATAGGGAAGTTATCCAAAGACCTTTTGTGGACAGAGAGCTTGAGTGAATTTGCTTGAAACAGTTTCCGATTGGTTCTGGTGAGTGTAGTTCTGTAATTCTCACAACGGGTGTTTGCATTCATCGAATGTTAATGTGTCTGTGTGTGTTCTTTTCATACCAATTAATCATTTAACAGTTAACAAAAATGTAAAACAGTCAAACAAACAGACAAATTGCAACAATCATTATCGTTCTTCTTCTTCTTCTACTTCTTCGTTCTTCTTCTTCTTCTTCTCTTCTTCTTCTTCTTCTTTACTTATTCTCTCTCTCCTCCCTCCCTCCCTCCCCCCTCTCTCCGTCTCTCCTCTCTGTCCTCTGCTGTCTTTCTGTCCTGTCTGTTGTCGCTCTCTCTCTCTTCTCCTCACTCTCGCCTCTCTCTTCTCTCTCTCTCTCTCTCTCTCTCTCTCTCTCTCTCTCGCTTGCTCTCAACTACCTAAAAAAACACTTTACTTTATTCGTGTTTACGTGAGCAATGCAACGCTGTAGTATTTATACATGTATTATATGCCATTTCTGTTATATTCTTGATGTGTTTTTTTAATCTAGAGTTGTTTGTTTTTGTTAGTTTGATTGTTGTCTTATTCCCTTCCTGTTATCAATGTAACTCTGTATGTATTGATTTATATTATAATAAACTTATGTGTTTATATTCTGGTGCATTTTTCATCTAATTATTTTATTTAACAATTTTAATCTCCCGTCTTACGTCCCTTTCCTGTTATCACCTGCTATTATATTTACTTTCATCTGTTCAACAGCAGGTTAATGTTTTGAAAATTTTTGGGTTTTTTCTTCTATTTTTTTAAAAATTTTTAATTTACCCGTTTACCCTTTCCTTGTTTTTCCACCAGTAGATTTTCCTTCCCATCCTTTTCACAAAAAGATAAGATTTTCATTTTTTTTTCCTTGAACATTTTTGGAGCTTTTCCCTGTTCCCCCCCCCCCCCTTCTCTCTTTTCTTTTTTTCCTTCTCTTTCCTTTTTCCTCTTTTCCCTCTCTCTCTCCGCTGGCAAAAAATTTTTCATTTAAATCGTAGGATTAAATTTGGTTCCGTTTTTTTCCCCGGGATAGGGCATGCTTGAAGGAAACATGCTTCTCATTGGTTTCGGGCTTTTTCCATGAGTGTTGCCCTCCCAAAACAACATTCCTTTTTCGTAGTTTTGGCTGTCTCTCTCTCTCCTCCTCCTCTCTCTCTTCTCTCTCTACCTCTCCCTCTCTCCTCCCCTCTCTCTCTCTCTTCTCTCTCTCTCTCTCTCTGTGTGTGTGTGTGTGTGTGTGGGGGCGTTGTGTGTGTGTTGTGTGTTGGGGGTGTGTGTGTGTGTTGTGTGTTTTGTGGTGTGTGTGTGGGGGGGGGGGAGAGAGAGAAGAGGGGGGTAGTGTGTGTTTGGTGGGGTGGGGGGGGAAGAGAGAGAGAGAGAGAGAGAGAGAGAGAGAGAGAGGAGAAGAGGGAGAGAGAGAGGAATGACACTCTGACCTGACACAATTTTTTCCCTTTAAACAAAATCCCTTTGGGCAAGGGGTACATAGTCTACGCATAGCGCTCACAACAGGACTAACACGAAACCATGCAAAGACTTCCTTTCATTTTTAAATACCCTTGACAACAAGGCAAAAAAGAAAGATCAAGGGAAAATAAAAACACTCCCCAAAATTGAATGAACATACACATAGCACACGCCCCGTTACACCCCAAAAAAAAACCCCCGGCCCCCCGGGGGCCCGCCCCAAACGCATACAGTTCACACATACAAGCAAAAACCCCGGCCGCGGTACCCCCCCCCCCCCCAACCCAAAATCCAAAACCACCAAAATACACCGCACGCATGGAAGGCACCAAAAGGAAGGAAAGGGGGGGAAAAAAAAAGAGAAAAAGGGGAAAGAAAAAATACGAGGGGTGTCCTTTGGGGGGTTTCCCTTTTACCATTGTTTTTTTTCACAAAAAGAATCGTTTAAAATACTTGAAAAATTCCCAACATTTTTTTTTTCCGTTTTAATTTTTTTTAAAAACCTTAAAACCCCGGGGAAAAATGAAAATACAAAGGAAGAGAGAGGAGGGGGGAGGAGGAGAGGGAGGAGGGGAGGAGAGAGAAAAAAAAGGAGGGAGAGAGAGAGAGGAAAAGGGGGAAAAGAGAAGGGGGGGGAAAAAGGGGAAAAAGGAGGGGGAGGAAGAGAGGGGAAGGGAAGGGAGGGGGGAGGAGAGGAAGAAAGGGGAGAAAAAAATGTGCGTGGGGATTCCCGGCTTCTTCGCTTTCGTCACCCATTTCTTGTTTTTTTTCTCGTTTGTAATAGGTTTTAAAATTTTCTGTGCGGTATTCCAGGGATTTGTTCTGTAATTTTTTGGGCTTTATTTAAAAGGCTTTTTTAAGGGATTTTTTCGGCGGGGGAAACTGTTGTTAATCTGAAAGGAAAGAGAGGGGAAAGAAGAAAAAAAGAAAAGGGAGGCGACAGACAACAAGAAAAGAAAAAAGGAAAGAGGAGAGAAAGAGCAGGAGAGAAAGGAACCAAAAAGAACAAACAAACAGAAACAAAAGGAAAACGGTCCCTGAAAAACTTTCGGCGGGGGGGGAATGACCCGTATTTTTTTGGGGGTTTTTTTCTTAAAAACTTTCTTTTCCCTTTCCTCTTTCCTTTTTTGTTCTTTCGTTGTTTCTTTTCTCTTGTTTTCTTTCTTTTCTTCCTTTTTCCTCTGTCTTTTCCTAAACCCCTTGTCCTGTCCTTTTTTTTTTTTCTTCAAAAAAACCCCTTTTACTGTTTTAAATTTTAGTGGGGTTTCTTCAACTCTCTTTTTTTTTCTTCTTTTTCATTCCCTTTTCTTTTCCCCCCCCCCCTCCCCTTCAACCCCTCCCCCCTTTTAACCCTCCCCTTTACCCTTTTTTCTCCTCTATTAAAATTCTCCACTAACAAACTTTCCTTCGTTTCACACATTTCCCCCTTTCTCCTTTCTTTCTCTTCTCCTTCTCTTCTCTCTCTTCTTTTCCCTCTTCTCTCTTCCTCTCTTCCCCCTTTTCTCTCTCCCTCTCTCTCCCTCCCCTCCCTTCTTCCCTTTCTTCCCCTTCCTTCTTCTTTCTGCTGTGTCTTCTGTCTGTTCTCTCTCTCTCTCTGTCTTCTTCTTGCCGTCTTTTTCTGTTGTCTGTCTGTCTCCCTCTCTCTCTCTCTCTCTCTCCTCTCTCTCTCCTCCTCTCTCTCTCTCCCTCTCTCCTCTCTCTAAAATTGTCATGCTGTCTTTTTTTCCAGGGAGACAGAAACTGTTTCATTCATCTTAATTTCGTTTAGCACACAACTTTATTTTTTCTGTCTTTTACCTTGCTCGTTCCTGGTCGCTTGGCCCTCATTTGCACTGTGCCGAATATCCACATGACTTGGGGCCTACTTCCAGAGCGATGAACTGGAAATGTTTTCCCCCTTTTTTTCTTTCTTTCTTTTTTTTTGGGTGTTTCCCTTCTCGCCACCTCGGTGGCTTTCCCCCCAACACTCTTTCCCCCAGCCCCCCCCAAATCCCAACCACTCCGGCCGTCCGCCGCAGCCCTCACGGAAATCCACGGGGCATCAATGTCGGGTCGTCAAAGGCAACCCCCCGGGACACACTGAAACTGCTGCCGATTACTGGGGTGGCGTTCAGTATTTCATTTTTGGGCCCCAACACACGCAGGACACCCCCCGCTAACCCCCCTAGACGCCCAAAGGTTTGGCCGGAGCAGGGTAGTGAGCTCCCCTCCGAAGGGCGCCCCCCCACGTCCGTCCAACCCATGGCTTTGCGATACCATTGCCCCCCCGGGGGGAAATCAACCCCAAGGGGGCCACAGGGGAGAAGGAACCAAAATAGGTCACCATGAAACCGGCTAAGGGGCCCACAAAAACTCAGACTTTTTTTTTTTAACGGGGAAACGAAGAATAAGGATGAAGAAAAAAAGCACGGCTTTAAAATTCCGATGGGAACTTCAAAACACCTGTCTTTACGCTTACTTTCAAAACACACGGGAATCAGTTTTTGAAACCTTTTTTTTAAAAGGGAAACCCCCCTTTTCCGTTCCCTTTTGTTTTTGGGCCTTTGGCCCACAAAACCCAAAGGGCCCCCCGCGTTCAATTTTTAAAAACCAGGCCCAAAAAAAATTTGGGCAAAAGGGGGGAAAAACACTTTAAAAAAAAAGCGAATTTCTAAATTTTTTTTTCAAAACCCCCGGCAAATTACCGACTTCCCTTTCAATTAAAAAAGGCTGCCCTTTTGGGGTATTTCCCTTAAGGGGGAAGGAATTTTTGGGCCCCCCCCTTGCCCATTTTAAAAAAGGGGTTTGGGGTTAATCCCAAATAAAAGAAAAAAAGGGGGGGGGATGGAGTCTGAAAACCTTAGGCCCCGGGGGCCCCCGGGGAATTTTTTTAAAAAGGGGCCATAACCGGGGCCCAAACCCGGGGGGGGTCTAAAATTTTTTTCCCCCTTTTTTTAGGGGCCCCTTTTCCCGGGGGTTTTTTCCCAAACAAAACCCCAACGCCCCCATATTTCTTTACCAGGCAAGGAAAGGAGGGGGAAAAAAAAAGGGAACCAGCCCCCCAAAAAACCCCCCCCCCCCAAAAAAAAGGGGGGGGGGGGGGGGAAAAAAGGCCCCCCCCCCCCTTTTCCCAACTTTTTCCCCAAACCCAAAGTTAAATAAAAAAAGGATTAAAAGGAAAAAGGGGGAAAAAAAAGAAAAAAGGGAGGAAAAAAGGGAAAGGGAAAAAAAAGAAAAGGGAAACCAAAAAAAAAACCCCCAAAAAAAAAAAAATTTAAAAAGACCCCAAAAAATAAAAAAAAAAAAAACCCAAAACTTTTCTTTTAAATAAACCAAAAAAAAAAAAAAAACCCGCCCCAAAATTTACCAAATTCAAAAATTCGTTGGTGGGGGGGAAATTTTTTTTGTTTTTTTTCCCTTTTTTCCCCCTCTTCTTCCCCCACCCCCCCCCTTTTCCCTCCTCTCTCCCCTCCCCTCTCTCCTCCTCCCTCCTTTTTTTTCCCTTTTCTTTTTTCCTCTCCTTTTTTTTTTTTTTTTTTTTTTTTTTAAAAAAAAAAAACCCCTTTTTTTTCCCCCCCTTTTTTTTCCATTCTTCTTTCATTCCCCAAATTTTTACTTTTTTCTTCCTTCTTCGGGGGGCCCCTCTTTCTCAACCTTCCACTTTTCCCTTTTTTTAACCCATCTTTTTTCCCCAAAAATAACTTTCTTGATTCCCCAAAATTTCTTAAAAAAAATTTTTCCATCCCCGTTTTTTTTTTCCCAAAATTTTTTTTCCCTTTTCCCCCCCCCCCCCCCCCCCTTTTTTCCTTTTAAAAATTCCCAAATTTAAACCCCAACAAACCCCTTAAATTTAAGTTAAATTTTTCCCAATTTTCTATTTTGTTCCCCCAAAATTTTTCATTCTTCTTACCCTTTTTTTCTTCCTACAACTCCCCAAAACCCAAAATTTTAAAAAAAACTTCTCTAACCCTCTTTCTTCCTTTACCCAAATTTTCTTCCCCCCCCCACCTTAATTTTTTTTTTTAAATTTTTTTTTATTTACCATTTTTTTTATTTTTTTAAAAATTTTTTTTCCACCAACCCCTCACTTTAAAAAATTTCCCCTCAAAATTTTTTTTACA
The DNA here is from genome assembly GCA_018398815.1 of Conus ventricosus. Lineage (NCBI taxonomy): Eukaryota > Metazoa > Mollusca > Gastropoda > Neogastropoda > Conidae > Conus > Conus ventricosus. The sequence continues at coordinate 134,335,764 of CM031597.1, read as the reverse complement.
ATTTTTAAAAACCAAAAAAATTTTCCACCAAAAACCAAAAAAAATTCCCCCACCCCCGGGGCTTTCCCCCCGCAATCCCACATTTAGAAAACTTTTTCCCTTTCAATTTAAAACATTTTTCCAAAACCCACTATTCCTCACATTTTTTGGGTTTTGCTTCATTTCCTTTCCCCCCTTCTCTTTTTCAAAACAATTTCTCACCCCTTTAATTTTTTCAAAGGGGGGCCCCTTTTACCCAAACCCAAAAAAACAACAAAAAAAAAGGGTTTTCCCCACTTTCCTTCCAAAAACCCCTCTTTAACAAAAAAAAAACCAAACCCTATCTTCAACCCAAAAAAAATTGTGGCCCCCTTTTTCTTTCCTTCTAACAAAAACCCCCTTTTTTCCTAAATTTTCTTCATTTTTCCCCCCCCCTTACTTTTTCCTCTTTTTAAAAAAAAATTTTTTAAAAAACCCCTTTTCCCCATTTAAATCTAAAATTTCAAAATTTTCCAACTTTAAAAAATCCTTTTTCCCCCCCCCCCAATTTTCCGGAAAATAAAAACTTTTAAAAAAATTTCCCCTGGCAAGCTTCCTTTTTAATTCTTTTTCTTTTGCTCCCCTTTTTTCCTCCAAAACTCCCCCTCCCTTTTTCCCCCTTCTCCCCTTTCCCCTCCTCTTTTTCTCCCAATTCCCTTCCCCCTCTCTCCTTTTCCTTTTCCCTCATTTTTATGCACTTCGTTTTTCTTCTTCCCTTTTCCCAAACCCCCCCTTTCTCCGGTTTCTTCCTTTCCTTACCTTCTTCCAATTTTAAAAATAATACCCGGCTAAAATTTTTTTTATTTTTTTCATTTTAAAAACTTTTTTTTTAACTTTTTTCTGTTCCTATCGTTTTTCTTTTTTTTTTCCCTTTTTTTCTTTACCATATAAAAAACTTAAAAACCCCTTTTCTTTCAAAAATTATCTCTTATTTTCCCACCTGTCTTTTCCCCAAAAGGGCCCTCCTCTTTCCCCCCCTGAAAAGACTTGGGTTTAAAAAAACAAAAAATCCCCTTCCTCTCCTTTCCCCCCGACTTTTTTCCCACCGCCTTTCTTCCTTTTCCCCCTTTTTTTTCCCTCTCGCCTCGCTTTTTCCCTTTCATTTTTTTCACCTCTTTTACCAAATTTTCCCTCCTACCCCTTTAAACCCAAAAAAAAATTCCTACTAACATTTTTAAAAAAAACTTTTTCTCCCTTTTTTCCCCGTTTTGGCGCCCCCACACCAACGATTCCAACCGACTCCGATACAGGAACACCAAGTACTTTGTTCCCTGATTTAGCGTTGGCAAACGACAATCCACATCAGTTATACAGGTTTTCATAAGGCAACCGTCAAGAGGAGACCAGCGTTGCTGCTGAGTCACTCAGATGGTGGTCAGAAACGTACCAAGTATGCCGCCTGCAAAGCTTCCCATTGACACCAGCCGCCGTTGGCGAAGTGGTTAGCGCGCGGACTCCCGGCTGGGAGGTCGTTGGTTTCGAATCCCATCAGAGTCATGTGGGTTTTTTTCTTGCCCCGACCGGCTCCCTACCCAGAGTTGAGTTTGCTGCGGACTCAGTTGGGAAACTGGGACCACACAGTCGAGTTTCATCCACTTAATGGATGCGTCTCTGAGAGTGTTGCTCAAATTTCCTGACCAACACTGCAGGTGCCTGTATCTCTCGGGCCTGGTTGACGCCAGGATATATTATGAAAGGAAGCGTAGAGTACAGCCCTGTCATGTAGTCTCAGACCGAAATGGAAATCCGTAGCATCATCTTAATCATCCTCATTCCCATTGAGCAGCATTAAAAAAAAATGTCTCCCAATTCTGTGGCCCTTCATGCCCTGCTCTCATGGTGACCCTCAATTTCGATGTTCTCTCCACGTCTGTGGCCTTGGTTTGCTTCCGTCGGGGTCACCGGTATCGGCGAGTCCATGGGGGCTGTCGTTGGACGGACGTGGTGGAGCCCTCCGGAGGGAGAGCTCACTCACGCCGACTCCGCGACAAAGCAATTATTGTCGTCAGTAGGGGGTTTAGTAGGTGGTGTCCTGCGTATGTTAGATCAGAACAGCGCCACTGAACAACCACCGAAGTGACTCGCAGCAGTGCAGTGTCTCCTCCGGTGGGTTGCCTCTGACGACTTCACATGACTGCTCCTGTGGATGCTGGTGCCGGGCTGCGGCGGGCCAGCCGGCTAAGGCTGTGGACGGGGTGTTGGAATGAGCGGCGTGGGTGCACTGCCTCTGAGGTGGCGCAGAGGTTGGGACAGCAAAAAAAAAAAAAACTTCCCATTGACGATGATAGTTGCTTCATTGGGGAGTCATCTCAAGTGTATGTGTGCCACCCAAGAATGGTACCACCAACGTCCATCAAACTACACTGCATAAGAACGTTGCAATACCTTCGACCTCACCTCCATCTCACTGTGGATATGGACGCGGGATGCAATTTGAAATTGAGATCAAAACGAGAGTAAAGAATGAAGGGTCATAGATATGACCATTATGATTATCACTGGGACAAAGTTGAATGAAGGGTCATAGACATCATGACCATTATGATTATCACTGAGGACAAAGTTGAATGAAGGGTCATAGACATCATGACCATTAAGATATCACTGAGGACAAAGTTGAATGAAGGGTCATAGACATCATGACCAGTATGATTATCACTGAGGACAAAGTTGAATGAAGGGTCATAGACATCATGACCATTATGATTATCACTGAGGACAAAGTTGAATGAAGGGTCATAGATATCATGACCATTATGATTATCACTGAGGACAAAGTTATGACCATTATGATTATCACCTGAGGACAAAGTTATGACCAATTATGATTAATCACTGAGGACAAAGTTATGACCATTATGATTATCACTGAGGACAAAGTTATGACCATTATGATTATCACTGAGACAAAGTTATGACCATTATGATTATCACTGAGGACAAAGTTATGACCATTATGATTATCACTGAGGACAAAGTTATGACCATTATGATTATCACTGAGGACAAAGTATGACCATTATGATTATCATGAGGACAAAGTTATGACCATTATGATTATCACTGAGGACAAAGTTATGACCATTATGATTATCACTGAGGACAAGTTATGACCATTATATTATCACTGAGGACAAAGTTATGACCATTATGATTATCACTGAGGACAACGTTGCAAAGTGAGGCGACTGCATGCAGACATCTAAGCACAGTTTACATGCAATTAATAGCACACCGCCCAAAAAAGAAAAAAAAAAAAGAAAAGCAGACAAACTAATCACAAGACAAAACACGACGCGTTTCGACCTCTTAGGTCTTCTTCAGGCAAGATACAAGATACTTCACTGAAATGTTAAAGAGAAGTGATTGTCCGTTCATTTTCGTTGTCCTGCGTGGTTTGTGTCTTGCCTGAGGAAGATCTAAGAAGTCGAAACGCGTTGTTTTTTGTCTTGCGATTCGTTTGTCTACGTTTTAGGGTGTGTTTTGTTTTGTTTATTTTGGGGTTTTTTGGCGTGCGCTTAGATTCAAAATTGACTGAGGACAGAGTTCATGAAGATGATGTCATGGCATCAGTGACCACAGGAAAAGGCTGCAGGCCTGTCTCTTCCTTTCATACCATAATGTGCCTGGCACCACCACTCAGGCCTCGAGAAACTGACTTCTGCCTCACTGGTCAGAAAATCTGAACAAAACTCTCAAAGCGCCTCGACTGTGTAGATTAGAAAATGCATTTGCAGTCTTCCAGTTTGCGTTGATGATACCACGCGGGGAAGATTAGACTGGGTTACCACGCGGGAAATGATTAGACTGGGTTACCACGCGGGAAAGATTAGACTGGGTTACCACGCGGAAAAGATTAGACTGGGTTAAAAGAAACAAACAAAGAAACAAACTCAAAGAAATTATTTTAATGGAAATCGAAATTATAGCCTCTGGTCTGCAGATCCCCCAAACTAACATGCATAACAGCTGTTGGTGACATTTCGATTTCAACATTTAATCACTTCTGTGAATTCCGCTTTGTTTTGTTTCGTTTTGTTTCCTTTGTTTAGCATTTGAGAATCACTGTTGTTTCATTCCAGACTCTGACGTCTCCTGTCGACTCTAAGAAATATAACCTTGGATGCTGACACTGCTGTTGTTGTGTTTAATCAGCCATTTCTCCTGGAAGCAGTAATGAAACTCCATCTTCTCCTTTATTGATATTCACGCCGCTAGCTCGTGCGTGCTTCGGTTTTTAAATTCATGGATGGCTGGTGTCATTACTGGCAGGATTTGAGACCATGCAGCCAGACTCGTACTCTCGGTGATTCTGGGTTGTGGTTCGAATCTCCGCCGGCCCTTTTCAAAACAGGCGGATTTTTGGTCTCTGAGAATTAACATTGGTTCTGACTCCTTTCCCCGGAAAGTTCTTCGATCCGAACTCAAGTGTATGGATGAAGGCATGCATATCATCTGCATACACATTTGAGAAGATAAGCGATTGCTCATTCTTCGTTTTCCATTGTCCTGAAGTTGTTTATCTTCCCTAACAAAGACCTAAGAATTGGAAATGCGCCGTGTTTGTTCTGTGTTGTTATTTGTGTGTCCCTGTTGTTTGCCAGATTCACTAATACTTCTATTTAAAATCTTACACATGCGTCAACATTCATCACCGATGAAATGTATACACATAGCACGCATCTCCCCCCTCAAAAATGGATAAGGTGAGTGAATCATGGGTGCCTGATATGATACTGAATGACGCGGAACACCACTGAATGCATGTCCAGCAGCAGCTCGTCAGCTGGCTCTAGCCAGGTAGGCAGCAGGATCAGTAACGAGATTTTTGGACTTGGACCCCCTACGCTTTGGCTTCCAACCGAGGTGGGGGATGATAAGTTTTTTCGGAAACGCGCTATCACATCACGCAACAGCACGCCGCAGCAGCAGCAGCAGCAGCACACAGCAGCAGCCGCAGCTCCCACATCCAACCAGCAGCAGCAGCAGCCACAACAATCAACACACATCATCTCTCTCTCATCATAAATCATCATATCCATCATCATCTCATCATCACGTTATCTTATCAACAACACAACAAACAACACCACCAAAAAACACAAACACCACCCCAAACCACCCCCCACCCCCCAACAAACCCCTACTATACACACACAAACTATACACTACTACTAACTACTACCCCCCGAAGATGGAGTAGGGCTCCCTTTTAAAGGGCGGGAAAAAAAAGGGTCAACCCCAAAAAACTCCACCCCTGGCTAAAAGGAGTGCCGCAGGAGTATCACCTGCGTACGCAAAAAAGAAAAGAACTACACACTACACTACACTACTACACTCTACACAACTGCGCTGCTGCTGCTGCGCTGCGCGCTGCTACCCACTATATTACCCCTAATACACTACTTTACACACACAGAGAGAGAGAGAGATAGAAGGAGGAGAGAAGGAGAGAGAGAGAGAAGAGAGAGACAGACGACAGACGGGAGAGAGAGAACAGAGAGAGAGAAGAGAGAAAGAGAGAGAGAGAGAGAGAGAGAGATGAGAGAGAGAGAGAGAAGAAAAGGGGAAGAGAAGGCAAAACGAAACACTAGTACACCCCCATATGGGTAAGGGGGGATATGTCAGAAAATTTTGCTATTGTGCCATCTGGGGGAATGCCCTGTTCACGGGGCCCATGAGGGTTTGGGCCCGTCTTGGTTTGGGGGAATTGTTCATTATTTTATTGTTTTTGTTTTTTTGTCGTAACAGTCATTAATGTGGTTGTGGGTGGTTGCACCAAAATGTAGTTCAGCTCGGGGTTAGGTTTACTTTCTCTCTCTTCTCTCCCCCAAAAAAATTTCACTGCCCGGCATCATCCTCGGGTTCAGGGTGGCTGGACCTTTCTTTTTAAAAACGACTGCCTATGGGCCCTCTCACCGTTTTTTTACCTCCGCACGTGCAAAAACCTCTTGGCCTCTTGGGTATTCTCACCTGGGGACGTAGCGGGCATTTTGGCGCCATCGTTTAGGCGGGTTTTCACTTCACTCGAGCGAAAGATGCCCCGGGAGCTCCCGTCCGGTTTTGGGTTTCTCTACCAAAAATCGCCAAAGGGAAGGCCCGTACCTTCATCCTTCAGGGGCCTGTAGGGAGGGACGTCACGTCATTTTTTTTCCCATTGCCTGCTGGTCCTCGACGGGAACAAGGGCAAAGGACCCTTGACCCCCATTTTTTGGGTCCCCAGGGGTACGGTAAGCATATTTCGTGGTTTTTTGGTTGTTGTTTTTTTTTTGGTTACCCTTTTTCTTTTTGCGAATTTCCTTTTGTTTCAAAAATTATAAAAAATATTTTGAACCATTTTTTAAATGGTTAATTCAACTTTTAACCTCGCCTTTTAACCAAAATTCTTTTCCTTTTAATTCTCTGTGTGCAGTTCGTTGGGATGGGGAGAACCCCAGTGATTTAGGGGGATTTGCTTGGCTCGCCCCCCCCCCTTTCACAAATCGGCCCTTTTAACTTCCCCACCTTCTTTTTTTGCGGGGAACATGTTTTGTGTTGCGGCGGCGAAAAAGATTATCAATTTTTATCTTTTTAAATTTTTTATTTAAAATTTACTAAAAAAATTTATAAACTGCCATTGAAATGTTTTTGCAATTTTGGGGGGCAGTTAAAAGAATGTGGCTGTATTTCATTTCCCTAGAAAGGAAAATGTTGAACTGAGGGGGAAGGATGGGATAAAAATTGTATTCGTTGTTTAGTGTTAATTTTTAATCCTACCTGCTTGGGGTGAGGAACCTTTAGCGAACTTTCCCATTTGGTTTGTTTCTGTTTGATGCCAGTCGGTGTTGAGCGGTGTTACTAATGTATCACAAACACCTCCCCTGCCCCCCATCGAGTGGCTGTTAGGATGAAGCAGCAAGTTTGACCGTACGACTGGGGGGTTTTCTAGTCCCCTTCTTTCTTCCATTTTCCCTTTCTGGTGTCTCCCCCGGGGGGCTTCACCCGAGCTTGCGCTGTTGGAGCCGCGCAGCGGGAGGAACGTGGCCTTGCGGGATGGTCCTAACCCCCTCCCCCGGGACCTTTTCAGGACAACGCCTCGTCCCAGGGGATTTTTCTCACTGCCCTCGGCTCCACAGCCCATTGCCCATGTGTTAGCTCTGGCCGTCCATTTGGGGGGTGTTTGGGTGGTAGGGTGTCGGCATTGAAAACTCTTTTCGGGAACAGCCCGGGTTTGGGGGCCCTGAGTCGACACATACTCTCAAGGACTTTGGAGAGACAGGGGTGTGGGGGGAACATAAGCAGGGAAAAGGGCCCATGTGTGTTGGAAATGATTATTTATAATTATGGTTTATGTTGTGTGCGGTAAATGCTTGTTGTGACAAAGGGTTATTTTTGGGTTAAAATCTTAATTTGTTGCATGTTGTGTGTTTAATCTTTTTTGTGATATTGTGTGCTGGTGTGAAAAAAATGGTGTATGTTTGAAATTTTTCTTTGGGGTTCTCTTCGGGGTGTGTGAGGTCGTCACTCCCTTCACCCCATCAAACCCGATCCTGTCGGGGGAACCCCCAGGGTCGGTCGTAAATTTTGGGGGGTTTTTCGTCCGGGATGTGAAGGGTTCTGACTGTCTCTCCTTTTCGTGGACCCTTCCCAGTTCTGTCGTTTTGTAAGTTTAGCAGTTTGTCGTGTTTGTTTTGGGGGTGGTTGGGGGGGCCCCTCTAGGTTGGGGTTCTTTGGTGGCCTGAAAGAAAAATTGGTTTACGGGGGAGTCGATTTTGAGACGAAGGGGAATCGCCGCGTCCAGACCTCCTCTTTCCCGCCGGGGGGCCTCACGCAGATACGGCCGTAGACTTGCCCTCGTTGCCCCAGTTGCTATTCCTGTTTTGTGTTAAACCCCATTTTTTTAAACCGGGGGGGTTGGTACAGGGGGGGTTTATGGGGGTTATGTCACATTTTTTTTCCCCGGTTCCGTCTGTTATATATATTTTTTTTGTGGGGTGGCCCCCCGCACGTTGCTCATGTTGTGGACGGGGTTCCCCAGAGGGGAGCAGCCGGGACATTTTTTTTTTTTTTTTTGTGGTGAGCCCCACCGCACTGTTGCTCGTGCTGTGGAGCGGGGTTTTTTCCCAAAGTGGGGCAGCCTTGACTTTTTTTTTGTTTCTGTTTCCATCAGTCCCCAAAGAACGCGCATACCCGAGCAGTATTTTTTTCTTTAAAATTGGAAAATTGTTTTTCCCCTGATTTGAGAACCGAAGGAAATAGTTGTCAGGGCAACGTCCGTCGGGCGTTATGGCGACGCGTGCATGAAGAAGAAAGGTTTTCAAAAATGTAAGTCCCTATTTTATACCATATTCACTACGTGATTTCTACTTATTTGGCGGCAAATAGTCCAGCGAGTACTTTCACAACTTTTTTCCTGGGGGTCTTCCTGCTGAGACCCCGACGGGCCTTCCCCCCGGGAACGTCAGAGTATTTGAAGCAACTGGGGGTTCTGTGAGTCGCAGAACCAAAAACCCTCTCCTCCCTGCTTCCCCCGAAGGAGCGGGCCCCCGGGGGATTTTCCTCATGGGAGAGTCGGCCCCAAGGGACGGTCAAAGGGTCTCCTCCCGTGTCGGGGGGGGGGAACCCTGCTCGGATCGCCTCCGCCCTGATGTTTTGGGAGCAACAGCGACGAGAGGAGAAGCCCTCCATAGGGAAGAGGTGTCAGGCGGGGAAAGCCTTCGTGGGGAAAGAGGCTGTCAGGCAAAAGTTTTTCGACGGAAGTTTTTGATAGGAGGGAAGCTTGCGTAGGGGAGGAGGAAAAGGGCGTAGGAGGAGGCTTTTAGACAGGAAGTCAGCGTGGGGAAGAGGCTTCAACAGGGAAGCTCTGCGTAAGGGAAAAAGAGACTGCCAGACAGGAAGCCTGCGAAGGGAGAGCCTGCCAGACAGGGGGGCCCCCCATCGGAAGAGCTATAAGGAGGGAAAGCCCTGCGTGGGGGGAGGCTGCTTTGCGAAGAAAAACTGCCAGACGGAACAAAACGTAGGGAAAGATGGAACACCCTTTCGAGACCCCCGCTCTGAAACCCGGGGGTTAAAAAACAGGGAAATGAAGATTAGAGGCCCAAAATTAAAGCTTCCAGATTTCAGTAGGAGTACATTGATATGTATTTGGGCATTTGACAAGGTACAAGTTCGTCCCAATTTCTGGAACAAAAGGCCATGCACTTTTTTTTGGATTGTCAGGTGCTGCAAGGATGTGCGCTCCTTAAATGAAGGCGCGTCTTATGCAGACATGCAGTTGGCTCTGCGTAAACGTTTCCCCCCTTTTCCCCCAGAACGTACGGGAGGAAGTTTAGGCCCATGAAAAGAATAACGAGGAGACCACTGCAGTTTGGAGATGGGCTGGCAAAACGCGGGTACTGGGGGCTTGGCTAAGGGAGCTTGGGTCTGATTCTATCGAACACTCCCAAAAACCCCGTGTCCCCAGAGTTGGGGACCGTATAGGCGAGACAGCACCACGGATTTCGCGCGGCGATTAAATACCGCTGAAGTGTTCTGAAGCCCGGGGAGCTTAGGGCATCGCCCAGATGGGGACAGGAAGACCCCAAAGGATTTAGTGGCAAAAAGGGCGCCGACGACTGCTAGGGGGTCAAAAGGGGCAGGCTTTTCATCGGGACCTCATACCCCGACGTGTTTTTTCTTTGGGCGTCCGGCACTTTAGGAAAAATTGCCCAAAAAGGGCCGCCAGTAGCCCAGGGGGGCTAGCCCTTTTCCCAGCGTCCTCGGCCTCGGCTAAGTGGGGTCCATCCCACTTCGGGGTGGTACGAGTGTCCTTTTTCTTTTGTTGTTGGTTCCCCTTTTGGTCACCCCATCGGGGTTCGGGGCTCAAGTTCTTCGGGGATAAGGATTTTTTTCCCCTGAGGCTCAGGGGGGGCCCAATTTGATGGTGCGGGTTGGGGAGGCGGTTTTACCTCCACCCCCTCCCTTCTGTCTCACCCCCTCTCCACCCCCTACTTCTGTGGCGAAGTAGGGCCACGCGGTGGAGGGGACCTCTGAAACCCCCTTTCTAATAGGGAAAACCATCCCCTTTGCAGAGGGGACGCAGTCAGTCTTGTTCCGGATTTGCCGAAAGGGCTGTTGGGAGTTCCCCCCGGGGCCCCAAAAAGCCAAAAACAGGAGCAGGAATTGGTCCCGTTCTTCAGCCGATTCTGACGGGGTTTTTTTGCAAGGGGCCGATCCTGCTACCATGGTTCGTCTTCGGGCCGGGGATGGAGTCCAACCCCTAGAAACTTGGGATCTCCCATCAGGGGCCCCGACACGCCAAGGTGAGTTTTAAGCCCAACAAGGGAACCCCTTTTTAGGGTCTTCCCACTCAGAGATAGGGTGGCCAAGCACTAGTCTCCCCCAAAGTTTGGGGGGGGAATCTGTTCTCCGGCGGGGCCCTGATTACCCATGGCGGGCAAAGGGGGCCAAAAAAGCGGCTCCGAGCGAGAAGACAAACCTTTTTCTCCGGGGTGAAATATTCAGGTTTGGAAAGTACTGCCGCATTTTGGCGATGTCTCCCAAACGGACAACGCCCAAAGGGTTTCGCTACGCGTTTTCCCCCCTAGGTCACCAGGGGTGGGGGAGCCATTCCAAAATTTGGGGTGTCGACCTGGGGGACCCAAAACCCCACCACCGACCGGGGTCACCGCACATCGGGTTGGACTACGCGACACAACCCAGAGGCTTTCCCGCTTTGGCTATCGAGGGGCCCCTACTGTTCGAAGCTTTTGGAGTTTTTGGGACGCGCCTGGCGTCCCAAAAGAAGACCTTTCGGACCCGGGGGACCCAGTTCTGCCCCAAAAACTGCAAAAAGGAACACCTGCTCAAGTTCACAAGGAGACAACTTTACCCTATCATGCGCGGGGGCCAAGGCCTTGTCGAGCGTTTTAAAAGGGGAGTAAAAGGCAGATGTTGCGTCGCCTGTGGCAGACAACCCGTGGTGGGATCGTTTTAATTCCTGCTGTCGTTCGCCTCAGGGAGGTTCCACAGGAAAGCTGCGGTTTTCCCCCCCCCCGTTCGAACTCCTGTATGGCAGAACAGTCGGGGGACCCACCAACATTTTGAAGCAATGTGGCCCAACCAGTGGAACCTTTGAAAGGAGGAATTTTTTTTCCGGTTTGGGGTCGATTTTGGGGAAACCCGCATCGCTACACTCCCAGCTTGCTCAGCAACATTTGCAGTGGGCAAAAACCAAAGTACAGGCCGTAACAGGGAAGTTTTAAAAACGGGGGTTTTTGAGCCAGGTGATGAGGTGTTGCTTCCCCTGCCCCAAAAAGAAAAAAATTTTAAAGCGCTTGGCGGGGTCCCTTCGGTCTGCAGTCGGGTGGGGACGGGACTATGGGATTCGCGTGCGGGGCAAGGAACCCGTATTTATGCCAACCTCCTAAAGGGCTACGTGCGACGAATCAGTCCCATGCAGGTACACCCCTGTCGTCGTGGAGATGGCGATAGGAGCGGGTGGGGTGATTCAGGACACCCCCATGCCCCTCGTCGGGGAAAGGTTTCGTGGGGGATGTTTGCTTTGGTTCAGCCTTTTCTCAGTCAACAACAACTGCACCGGTTATGCCGGGGAGTTCCAGGACGTGCTCACAGATGGGCCCCTGCACAGTACCCGGGGTGAGGGGCCCGGGGAATTGCTACCGGACCCCCCATTAGAGTCAAACGTCCCCTCTGCCTCACTCCCAGGCGTCTTTCACCAACAGGAGGGAACCCAGTTAAGGTTGGGGTCTTAAACTAGAGTTCCCTACTCCCCCCACCCTTCGGGGTAAAGAAGAAGGATGGCAAATGAGGTTTTCGTCGATTTTCCGGTTTGAAAAAGGGTTCTCCAGTTTTGAGCTGAACCCTATCCGGGAAATTTCGAAAAAAATCTTCGCTCAGCTGGTCAGGACAACAATTTCTCCAAGTTCGACTCGCAAAGGGGGACGGGAGATACCCAGCCAGAGAGGACAAACCCAAACGGCATTCACGACGCCTGAAGGCAGTCCAGGGAAAAATGATCCTTTTGGGCCCCAAAACTGCCGGAGCAATTTCAGTCCCCTATGCTACAATTGCCCCCCCTCTCAAAACAACCCGATCTAAACAAATTTTGGATGACCTGCAACCCCAAATTCTGAGAATGGAATCGCACGTCCGCTCCCCGCGCCGTTTCTTCTCTGCGCGAAGTTCAGATGTCAGCCCGCCTTCCCTGTCGCGGTCAGGCGAATTTTCCTTTTTTGGGGCACATCTGAGCGAGGTTTAATTGCCCTGAGGAAGAAAGGTGGCCAAAATTTCAGGTGCCAAACCCCCTTTACCCAAAAGGAGTTGGGGTTTATTCCCTTTGGGCTTGCGGGATTACCGCAAGTTCATCCAGACTTTGCAAAGGGGCCCTCCCCCCCACTGACTTGACGAAAAGGGGAAAAAGCCAGAACGTTTGGTTTTGGGGGTGAGCGTTGCCCCAAAAGGGGGGTTTGACCCCTTTAAGATGGCCCCACACTCGCCCTCCGGCTTCCCCAACCCGGCTTCCCTTTTTCCTGCGAATGATGCTTTGCGGTGGGGATTGGGGCTGTGTTGCTACAGGATTTAGGGGAAGGGACTCCAACCGCTTCTTATGCAGCAAAAAAACCCCTGTGCCGAGCTAGCCACACGATTAACAAAGTGCTACAGTCGTGGGGGCCAGGAAATTTTTCCCCACTTGACGACCGTGAGTTTGTCGGAGAGCGTCATCACCTCTCCAGTACCTGGACCGAAACCGGCCAGTCAGCGTCGACTCTGGGTTGGGCAGGGGAAAGCGCGTCAGCGTTCCTTTTCGGGGATATCAAGGGTTCCAGCAATCGGATCTGACATTTTTCAGCCGAGCTCCGTAGCAGCACACCCATTGGGAATCATCAGAGGGGGCAAATTTCCCCCCAGCCAGGGTTTGTCCCCTTTTTTTTTTTGACCCGGTGGGTGACAGTTTCGGGAGTGAATCAAACACCTTCTCGGGGTTTCTACTTTCATTTTCGAAGGTTTGCTTAGTTTTTTTGATAAATGTATATTTGTATCTCCCGTAAAAATTTTATCGGGAATGTTTTTATTGGATTTGCGTACTCTGTCGATCCAGAGGGGTTTGGGTTTTGGGCCCCTTGTTTGGAATTTGCACATGGCAAGGTTAAAGGGCACTGATCCAGGGGAAAAAGAGCTTTTTTAAAAGGGGGGGGTTTTCACGGGCCCATGACGGTTGGCCCGTCTTTGGGTGGTGGAATTTTTTCATTTATTTATTTTCGTTTTTGTTGTCGGGATCAGTCCCTTTAATGTTTTGGGTTGTGGTGTGGTTGCACCTTTAAATTTTTTCAGCTCAGGTTTGGTTACTTTCTCTCTCTTCTCTCTAATTTCATGCCCCGTCAAATTTATCCGCAGGTTCACGGGTGGCTGGAAAACCTTTTCTCTTTAACTCTATCTGGCCCCCCCTGTCTTTTTCCTGCCGCACGGCAGCTTCCTCTTTTCCTCTTGAGTTTTCTCACTCTGGACGTAGCCCTGGCGGGGTTGGGGTGCCCATTTTAGGCAGGGTTTTTACTTCACCGAGCGGAAGATTCCCTGGGGGCGCCCCGCCCGGTTTTTTGGTTTTCACCCAAAACGCGAAGTACGGTCCCGGTACTTCAAACCTTGCAGTCGGCCCTTTTTGGGGGAGGGGCGTCACGTCATCTTTTTTTTCCCCATCTGCTTGCTGGTCCTCTCGACTGGACAGAGGGAGAGAGTCGCTGACCCGCCACTTTTGGGTCACCCACGGGTGCTGGAAGCATAGTTTTATGTTTTTTTGTTTTTTGTTTTTGTTGTTAGCCGGCTAAATTTTTCTTTTTGCGCAATTTCCTTTTGTTTTCAAAATTAAAAAGAAAAAAATTTTTTGAACCCTTTTTTTTTGGGTTAATAAATTTTAAAACCTCGGGCCCTTTTATCCAAAAAATTTTTTCTCCTTTTAATTTTTCTGTGAGGAGTGGTGGGGATGGGGGAGAAACCTGTGTTTTGGGTGGGGACTTGCTTTTGGCTCGGGTCGCCTCCCCTGTCACCAAAAGCCCCGGGCTCTTTTTTCTTCGGCCCCCTCGTTTGTGTTTGCAAGGGAAACGGTGTTTTTTGTTTGCGGGGGCGTGCGTCGCATGATTAGTCATTTGGATGGTGGGTTTGGGGAATTTTTTTTTTAAAAGTTACTAAAAATGTGGGGTAAAAGTGCCATTGAATTATGATTATTTTGCAATTTTGGTGGCATTAAAAAAAGCAATGTGGTGTATTAAGTTCAGTTCCCAAGAAAGGAAAAAATTTTTAAAGTGAGTGAGGGAAGGATGGAGATATAAATTGCTACGTTGTTTAGCCCGTTAAAGTAATCTCTTTCCTGCTTTGTGTGAGGAGAAAATTTACGAACATTCCTCATTGGTTTTTTTACTTGTGATCCCCAGCTGTGTTGAGCGGTTTACTAAAGTATTTAGCAAACACCCCCCCTCGCCCACCTGCGAGTGGCTTTTTTAAATAAGCACAAGTTTCAGCGTACTGACTGCGGGTTCTATACCCTTTTTTCCTTCCCTTCCTTCGTTTTCCCCTTTCCCCCGGGGCTTCACCCCCCAATTTTCCTGTTGGGGCCGCGCAGCGTGAGGAGCACGGACCTTTCTGATGTCCTAAACCCCCGTCCGGGGCCTTCAGCGACAAGCCTCACCCACGGGATGCGTTCTCCTTGTCCTCGGCCCCTTTCCCAAGCCCTGGACCAGGGGGGTTAGCCTGGTTTGTCCATTTGGGTTGTGTGTGTGGTCAAGGGGTCGGCATTGAAAATCTATTCAGGGCAACCCAGTTTGGGCACCTGAGCGACACGGTACTCTCAGAGGACTTTGGAGAGACAGAGGTGTGGGGGGCCCCCATGAAGCCCGGAAAAGGAAAGTGTGTTGAAAGATTATTTATGATTAGGTTATGTTTGTGCGGGGGAAATCTTTTTTGTGACTATGGTATGTTTGGTTTTTTTGTTGAAAAGCTTAATTGTTTTGTGCAAGTTTTGGTGTTGGAATGCTTAGGACTAGGTGTGCTGTGTGATAAAAGGTGTATTTTATTGTAATCTTTCTTGTTGGTCTCTTGCGGGGCTGTGAGGTCAGTCACTACCTTCCCCCATCTAGACCGACCTGTCGGGCAACCTCCAAAGGGCGGTCGTGCACCCTGCCTGACAATTCGCCACAAAAACCCAAAATTTTCCCATCCATGTTTTTCCACGTGACGCGCCCTTGGGGGAATTTTTTTTTTTTTTTCAGTCGGGAAAAAAAAGCCACTACAAATCCTCTGGCCGTATGGGTTTTCTTTTTTTCTTTTTCCCGTTGCGTCAAAAGTGGGGTTGTTGCTTTTTCTATTTTGGGTTTTTCGTATTATTCTCGTGCTGCTTTTGCTGCTGTTTTGTTGTTGGTTGTTGTAATAGTTGTCTTCTCTTCGTCTGTGCGCTAGTGTTTCTTGCTCGTATTTTATTCTCCGTACTTTAGTCTTTCTTCCTTTTTTTTTTTTAATTTCTTTTGTTTTTTTTGTCGTTTCTCTTTTTTTCTACCTATCCCTCCTTTGTGAATTTTTTTCGTTACTTTTTGCTTGCCTGTTTTTTTTGTCCCCGTTTTTGTTGTTTTTTTTTTTTTTTTTTTTTTGGTGGGGTGGGCTTTTTCATCTTTCTCGTTTTTATTTCTTCTCCCATTTTTGATCTTTTTTTCACACACCGTCATTGTCCTCCTTCCTCCTCCTCCTCCTCCTCCTCCTCCCCTCCTCCTCCTTCCTCCTCCCCTCCCTCATCTCATCATCATCATCATCATCATCATTTTCCCCTTTTTTAACCTTTTTCGTCGGGTTTGGGGGGTTTTGCTATCTATTTTTTATTTATTTGTTTAATGTTTATCTATTTTCTCTACTATCTTTTTCTTTTTTTCTTTCTTCATCAATGTACAATTTTTTTCTATATTTTGTATTGTATAATGTTCGCGAGGGAAAAAACTCCTGTGTCTGTCTGCTGTCTGTCTCTGTTCTTCTCTGTCTCTGTCCTCTCTCTCTCTCTCTCTCCTTTTCTTTTCCCCCCTTCCCCTGAATTGTTAAAACGGGTACCCCTATAACATTTTGTAAAAAAGGAACACAATTTCAGATTAAAACCCAAAAACAAATTTTAGAGCCTAGAGTTAAAAACTAAA
Organism: Conus ventricosus; assembly: GCA_018398815.1. Classification (NCBI taxonomy): domain Eukaryota; kingdom Metazoa; phylum Mollusca; class Gastropoda; order Neogastropoda; family Conidae; genus Conus; species Conus ventricosus. The sequence goes on along the minus strand of CM031597.1, from coordinate 134,319,601 downwards.
GCACTGATATTAAAACAATGCCAGGCCATCCTGAGAAAAACGAACGGAAGTGAACACGGACGAACAATCATTTGGAAAAGGTTGAACATAAAGTTCTGCGATTACCGATGCAAAACCTTTTTGCAGCTCAATTCAACTGAAACGCTATCCCCAAAGGTATTTTTTTTATTTGTTTCCCACATTTCATAGGTTGTCGATACAAATCGTGTTGTGACACGCATGAATGTTTTTAGAATAAAAAAACCCCAAATTCCTTGCGATGTTCAATGGAAAAAATCACTTTCTGTGACGCCATTACCTTATTATGCTGGTATAGAATGAGTGGCCTTTGGGCCAGTTTAAAACAGTGGACCAACACACTTTCCCCGACAAGCCAGGTCCTATTCGGAGATCAAACCCGCGCACAAACAAAAGTTGCGTGGTCTGCAAGAACAAAACAAAGGAAAACAAAATAAGAAAAAAAAAACAAAAGCAGAAAAAGAAGAAGCTAGATGACGACGACGACGACGAATGATGAATGATGAAATGAGGAGGAGGAGGAGGGAGGGGGAGGAGGAGAGGAGGAGGAGGGGGGGAGGAGGAGGGGGATGATGTGATGATGGGAAGATGGTATATGATGATAAAAAAGAACAAAAGAGAAAAAAAAGAAGAGGTGGAGAGGGGAGGGGCGGGGAGGGAGGAGGAGGAGGAGGGGAGGGGGGAGGGGTGGAGGAGGAGGAGGAGGAGGAGGGAGGGGAGAGGGGGAGAGAGGGCATTGAGGAGGGGGGGGGAAAAGGGAGGAACAAGAAGGGAGGAAATGTAGAAGAAAAAGAAAGAAGTAAGTGGACACTAAATTTAAAAGGTTGCTGACAGGGGCGTTTGGTGACTTCCTCCCTGCCCCCCAACCCCCCCCCCCCACCCCCCCCCATCCATCCACCAACCATGCATCCCCCCCCCCCCCCCCCCCCCCCCCCCGGCCCCCACATATAACTTCAAAAACCTACCCTCCACCTACCACCCCCCTCTCTCCCCTCTCTCTTTCCCCTCTCTCCCCCTCTCTCCTCTCTCTCTCTCTCCTCTCTCTCTGTTTTCCTCTCTCTCTCTTTCCCTGTGTGTGGGGGGGTGTGGTGTGGGGGGGGGGGGGGGGGGGGGGGGGGTGGTGTGTGTGTGTGTGTTGTGTGTTTGTGTGTGTGTGTGTGTTGTGGGTTTTGGGGGTGGGGTGTTGTGTGTGTGTTGGTGTGTCTGTGTGTTTGTGTGTGTTTGTTGTGTTTTTGTCTTTTTCTGTTTGTCTTTTCCTTTCTTTCCCTTTGGGGTTTGTTTTTTTTTGGGTTTTGGGGTGGTTGTGGTGTGTGTTGTGTGGGTTTTTGTGGGGGTGTGTGTGTGTGTGTGTGTGTGTGTATGTGCTCCTCTGTCTCTCCTCTCTGTCTCTTCTCTCTCCTCTGTCTCTGCCTCTCTCTCTCTCTCTCTCTCTCTCTCTTCTCTCTCTCTCTCTCCTCTGGCTGGCTGTTTCTCTCTCTCTCCCCCCCTCTTCTCTCTCTCTCTCTCTCTCTCTCTCTCTGTCTCTCTTTCTCCTTCTCTTGTCTGTCTGTTGCTCTTCTCTCCTCTCCTCCCCTCTTCTCTCCTCTCCTCCCCCCCCCTCTCTCTTTCCCCCTCTTTTCTTCTCTCTCTCTCTCTCTCTCCCTTCCTCATTTTTTTTTTTCTTCTCTTTCTTTCATTCAATGTTACAAACAATATCGTCCTTCCCCTCTCAAAAAGATCCCCCCGCCTCCCTAAAAATTATGCCGAAAAAAAGACACTCTCTGCCATAGAATCCAAAGGCTCCAGGGGAGACGGGGGGCGAATTTTGAAACTCAATCATACACGATGAATAATACATAACAGGGCCCGAGGAATGGGTGAAAAAAAGAGGGTTTTTTTGGAACCCCAACAACAAAAAAACAAAAAAAAAACGAAAAAACAAACAAACAAAAAACAAATAAAACCCTGGCAGCATCAATCAAACATATTAAAAAATTGAAAAGAATGCTTCGCCAAAATTGAACAACGAGAAAAAGACGAAGGATTAATACGGGAGGCGCAGAGGACATGAACCCCCCCCCCCCCTCTCTTCTTTTCTTGTCCCTCTCCTTTTCTTCCCCCATCTCTCTCTCTCTCCCCCCTCTCTCTCTCTCTTCCTCCCCCTCTTCTCTCCTCTCTTTCTCCCCCCGGTACAAATGTTCCCGATGCTATTGACATTTTCCTGATGTTGTTTCAGATTTTTTTTTTGCTTTCGAACGATAAATTTGGTTTACAAAACCAGTTACAGCATTTTAAAAGGGGGAAGCAGATCGATTCCAATTTAAAGTTTTAATCGTAAACAAAAAATGTTGATTTTTAAAGGGGGGGGGGGGGGGGGGGTATCTTTCTAACACGAAAAAAGGTGGCAGGGGAACACAGAAGTAAAAAAGCAAAAAGTTAAAAAAAACCTCGGGGCTGATATTTCCCAACCAAGCTCAGCTTAAATGCAGGTTTGAAAGAAATTTAGAAAAGGAAAAAGGGGGTGATCGAATTCTTTAAAAATTGAGAAAATTGATTTATTGAAAAACCCTCTTTTTGGAAACTTTTCGACACTCGATAACCCCGTATTTAAAAATGCCCGAGGGGGGGTGGGGGGGCCGGTCAACAACGAAAAAGAAAATGTCTATACATTTGCAATCAAGCGTTTCCTAAGTGTTCCCTTTCATTCTTCTAACAAAATGGTTTATGCGGAAACTGGAAGATATCCTTTATATATACACACCTATATGAAATGTATTAGATGTTGGTTGAAACTGTTAAAACTACATTACACAAGGTTATGTAAACAGGCGTACAAAATGTTGTTACAACTGCATGAGAATGGAAAGTTTAACTGGGTATCCAATGTAAAGACACTGTTGACTGAAAATGGGTTTGACATTGTCTGGCTAAGCCAAGAACTAGGAAACGATGAATTGTTTATATCAGAATTTAAAGACAGATTGATCTGTATGTTTCAACAAAACTGGCACTCTCACATGGAAGGAAATGAAAAATACAGATGGTATCTTTCATTTAACAGTAACCTGCAACCTGAAAAGTATTTATCGGTGGTAACAGAGAGATGGCACAGAAGCGCACTGGCAAGATTTCAAACAAGAACATTAGGTCTTTTTGTCAAGACAAAATGGTTTATGCTTGATACAACAACAGTAAATACTTGTCCACTCTGCAAAGCAAACGCCACTGAAGATGAGAGTCACTTTTTATACCATTGTGATGCTTACCGACATGTTCGCAGACATTTTAGCTTGTTTCAGGTGCCTATTGTACAAAATTGCAATCTGCGTCATATATGGACACTTGAAAACGAATCGCTGATCAAATCCTTAGCAAGTTATATTGCCGAAGCTTGTACAATCAGAAATAAAGTCACTTCCAACTTGATTTCCTCTTGTAAACATTATTTTCCATTCAGTGCCTGGTGGTCATTGATTCTGTGACAATCAATGGTAATGTTTTGCGAGATGCCGTTGTTTAGTGTTTTGCTTTTTTCCAACACAACTTTAAAACGTTGGACTTTGAGTGTGTGAGTGTGTACACAGATGTCTAAAAGTTTTGACTTGTTGGGTAAATTTTGTTCAGAAATGTTCTTTTATGTGGGTAATACGTTTACGCCCCCATATCATAACGGCTGTACAGCTATTGACATTAAAATATCATTGAGTCATTGAGTCTCTCTCTCTCTCCTCTCTCTCTCTCTCTCTCTCTCTCTCTCCCCTCTCTCTCTCTCTCTCTCTCTCTCTTCTCCTCTCTCTCTCTCTCTCATGCAAGAATCTGTCAACTCCAAGCATCTTGAAAAATAATCAGCTGTAAACGCACGCACACACACACACACACACACACACACACACACACACACACACACACACACACACAACACACACACACACACACACACACACACACACACACACTCGCGCAAGCGTGGACACGCATGCGCGCGTGAGCGTGTGGGTACACAACACACACACACACACACACACACACACACACACACACACACACACACACACACACACACACACACACACACACACACACACACATTGAGAGAGAGTGGGAGAGAGAGAGGCAGAATGAGAGAGAGAGAGAGAGAGAGAGAGAGAAGAGAGAGAGAGAAGAGAGAGAGAGAGAGAGAGAGAGAGAGAGAGTGTGTGTGTGTGTGTCAAAGTCAAAGTCAAAGTCAAAATTTTATTTCCAGATGGAACATTGAATAAGCAGAGAAACTGCTTTTTTTACATCAAGCCATCATAACAAAACAAAGAAACTTGAATAATAAAATAATGAAAACGAAGAAATACAAAGAGTGAAAACCAGCGGAAAAGGGCGAGGAAGGTGGTGGGGTGAAATCTGAGGGGGATGAGGAGGGGAGAGGAAATAGGAGGAGGGAGGGGGTAGGATGGAGGCGTGGGGGTGGAGGGAGAAGGAGTACAAAAAAGAATTCAAGCCTGTTATAATTATCATATCAAGGAAATAACAAGAGAGAGAGAGAGAGAGAGAGAGAGAGAGAGGGGAGAGAGAGAGAGAGAGAGAGAGAGAGGAGAGAAGATAAGAGAGAGTTAAGTTCAATATCAATACATTGTCTACAAAGCATACACATGCATAAACAGACATGTACATAGGCATAAACATACTGTCATGACCCAGAGCTTGGTTTTGGGTGACATGGCATCAAAGATAGAGAAGGAGGCGGTGGAAGGAGGCAGAGCGTGACACACCCGGGAATCTTTTATAGTTTATTAGTTTAGCGTTTCGCGGACGCCCTGTTGGTTGCTGAGGCAAAATTTCCGTGCGTTAAACGCCCAGGGTTGAGCGAGTGTCAAACCTGGAACCTGTGCGTCTTGTTTCGTCCCGTGCAGTGTGTGTTGTCTTGTGCACGTGAGTTCATGTTGAGTGAGTGTCCGCATTCTACCTGCAGGGCGCAGGGCGCTTTAAGTTCAGTTCTGTCTCTGGCTGGGGTGTCGAGCGGGACTCTTGGCATTGGTCTTTCGGACCTGAAGGGTGTGGCTTTTGGGAGGCTGTTCCTGGCCCACCAAGTGAAATCTTTGTTCTATGTGAAAGTGGGTCACAATTCAAGATCAAGGTGCGATTCCGGTGACTCCACGTATTGTATGTGTAGGGGTGTAGTCAGTGTGTGGCGCCTCCCTACGATTGGTGTTTTGTCCAAGGTTCTCGGGTAAGTTTGAAACAAGGTTTGGCTGTTTTCTAAGTGAAGTGATTGATCATTGAGCTAGAGTTGTAGACTTTTGTAAATAGGGTCCGGTCGTATGTGTTAGTAGTTGTGTGCGTAAGAGGTTAATTGTGAAGAAGATAGATGTTTGTAGGCGTAGTCCATTATGGCAGTGGGTAGGCCTCCCTATCTATGACCCGAGTTGTATGTCAACTCCAGTCTTCTCTTTATTATTGGAATCTGTCCTAGGCTGGGAGTGGGGTGGTTAGTAAATTATTAGTGCTGTTGCTATAGTGATACTTAAAATTACTTGTGTTATTTTGTTTGAAAGTAGAATTGTCAGGGGGTTATTATTTTGTGGTCGCGTTATTGGTATATTATGGGTAAGGTTAGGGGGAAGTGATAGTAGAGAGAAAGGGGGGGGGGGGGGTGTGATGTGTTGATAATATGTTGGCAAAGTGGCAAGGTTGCCCAACTCATGGCTGTGGCGGCTGGCGGTAGCGCTGGTACTGTCGCTGTTGTGTAGACATGGCTAAGGATATTGGTGCCATGGTTTTATTTTGAAAACGATTGGGTTTGCCTGTGGCGCCGACTATTTTCAAATACTGCTACTCCAATCATTGCGCAGACGCTGACTCGTTTCCGGCGCCTCCCATTTTGTGTTCCGGTAGGCGGGGCCCGTCTTCGGGCCAGTTGACGCACGTGCAATGAAGATTTCGATTTGTAGACAGTGTGGGTCGTCTTAACGTGGCTCTGCGTAGTTGGCTGGATGTTAAGCAACGTTAATAACAATAATAATAATATTTATTGATGGATTGCTAACAACGATAAGAAAGGAGTGTCGAGAGTGTCAATATTATTATCTCTTATTGCTGCTGCTGGGTTTAATTTTGATGCAATTACCGATGTGTTTTTCTAGTTTTGTATTACATGTGACCATTATCAAGTGTGACTCCTACGTGCAGGTTGGGATGCGGAGATTCTGACTATGTTGTTACTGGTTTTGGTTGGTGTTTGCTATTTAGGTCTTGTGGGGTAGTCGACTGTTATTGTTGTTGCTGCCGTTGGCGTTACCTGATGTCATTGATGTTGTGTTATATATTGGGTCACCTCTGCTGCTGCTGGCTAGTGTTATATCCATGCCAGTGTAATTGTCAGTATGTCAGTATGACGGGTGTCAGTTGTTTCATTGCTTGTTTTGAGACTGGTGTCTAAATCTTATAGTGGTGTTGATACGTTGACTGTGATGGTGCTTGAGACTTCTGTTTGCTTACACCTGTGTTGGCACAGGGGTATAGTGGAGGGTTTCTTTTGGTGACTGATGGAGCACTAGAACCGGTTGTGGTTGTCATGTTGGATGCCTTTTGTGTTTGTGACTCTGAATGGTGTTTGGGCCGTTAGGTCAGTGACATTATGGGGTGGCGGAATATTGATCAGCCAGTCAATGAATGAATGAACATACGTTCTGTCGAGGGGTTCGTCCTTGGTGTGTTAGTAATTGTCTGGCAGGAGTGCAGCTGTATTACGTGTGTTCTGTTGAATGTGACTTGTGACAAATGACGGGTAGGAATGCGCAAATGTAGTGTGAATCCAGCCACTGATTTGGAGCATGCAGGTGTGTCGTTTCCGCTAGCACCACCGTTTCCAGTGGGGATGGGCAGCGTCCGGTGTTGACCAGACGTCTGGGCTGAGGTGACGGCCTGAGGGGCCGACCCAGGCGGAGCTGACCCAGGGTGACCCAGGCGGAGCTGACCCAGGCTGACCCAGGCGGAGCCGACCCAGGCCTTGCAGCCCTGCCGCAGTTGTGGGCGTGCTGGGAAGCGCACGCGCCCATGGCTGGTGGTGGTGCGGTCTCATCCTGGCTCGTACGACCACATCTTTGGGGCAGCTGATTCCACGGCGTTAGTCGTCGGTGTCTACAGCATAACCTTCGACCGCTTATATTTATTTATTTATTTATTTATTTATTTATTTTTTATTTTCTTTAACCCAGTGCGTGTTCATCGTCTTCTGCATCGTCGTCGTCGTCGCTTGTGTCCACGTTACTCCGTTATCAAAGGTGTAGTGGGCGAAACGGAATAACTGATCTAAATTGTGCGTCCCACAAGCTACAGTGTGCCTGGTTTTCCACCTAGACATGCATCTGTGACGACGAATGAGTGGGTGACTTCTATGGTTTGTGGGGAGTCGGTTGTGGAAGTTTTGGGCATCAAAACTAAGAGTTATGTCTAAGAGTTATGCGACTTGTTGGCACCAGTGGGTGGTTTCTTGGCCAGCCTGGTTGTGATGTATGCTTGTGCTGGTCGGTTCGATATTTTGTGTTGGTGTGTACTGTTGATGTTGGGAGGGTCTATTGTGCAGGATGGTGGTGTGTGCATGAGCGACAGCGTGTTGTATTGAATAAATATATTGTTTATTTGTTGACGTTGTGTGGGTGTGTTGTATGAGAGGGGAGGGGGTGTTAGTATAGGTGTTTTTCCCTTCAGACCTTAGCGCGTCTGACACATACACACAAGGATACATCATGTAAAATCACTGAAAAGTTATTTCAAAGGAATTTGAGAAAATATTGATTGCTAACCATCCATGAGATGCTTTTTCAGATTTTCTTAAACTGATTTTTGTTCTTTATGTTTTTCAAAGTGATTGGTAGCTTGTTCCATACATTTCCACCGGAGTACAAAAGACTAGATTTATAAAGATTATTTCTTGGTCTAGGAAAGGATAATAAATGACTATGTCTATAAGTGTTAGTTGTAAATGAATCTCTTATCTTTTTAGGAGCATATCCATTTGTAACATTATGCATGCATACTGCCTTGTTGAACAAAAGTCTGTTGTAGAAGGTTAACATATTAAGTTGTTTATAGTCTTCTGTTGTTAGGGTGCTTGATTTTAGTAATACTAATTTTAATGCTCTTTTATACATTCGATGGATAATTTTCAAGTTGGTTTCACTGCAGTTATCCATAGGGTTGATGCATAATCAATGATTGATAGAATATGAGCACAGAAAAAGAGCTTTCGAGAATGGGTGTCCAGGAAGTTCTTAATCTTGGCTAATTGAAGTATTTTTTTTTTGAGAGACGTTTCCCCATTGACGTTATGTGGTCGGTCCATGTTAAATCTTTATCTATTATTACTCCTAGTATTTTATGTGAGTCGACTTCTTCTATTTTTTGGTCAGATATAAACAATGGTGGAAATTTTGACTTCATCTTTTGTCTTTTTTGTCGGGCACATACAAACATGCACTTGGTTTTACTTGCATTTAAGGACATATGGTTCAACTGAGTCCATTCGATAAGTTTTTTAACATCATTTTGGAGGTTACTAGCTAATCTATATGGATCTGAATCACTGGAATGAAGAGATGTGTCATCAGCAAACATTTCGCATTTACTTTCAAGAAAATAAGGTAAATCATTGACGTAGACAGTAAACAGTAGAGGGCCCAGTACAGAGCCTTGTGGTACTCCATATTTGATAGACATTAAATTTGACGTTTTATTGTTGACTGTTACTGATTGTTCCTATTACATAGGAATGAGGACATGAGATTTATGAATTCTGGAGTTAATTTGTAGAGTTCCAGTTTACGCAACAGGAGAGAATGATTTATTACATCAAAAGCTTTTTCAAAGTCTATAAAAAGAATACCAGTAAATTTATTTTCATTTATACTGCATAAGAGGCTATCAATAAGCTGTACAAGGGTTGTATGGCAGGAATGATTTTTACGGAAACCAGATTGATCGTCGTGGAGTAAATTGTTTTTAGTAAGATAAGAATATAGTAAATTTTGCAAGTGTTTTTCAATAGGTTTAGATAAAGCAGATAAAATAGAAATTGGTCTATAGTTTGATGGAATTGACTTATCACCAGATTTATAAAGTGGAATTACTTTAGCTTCCTTAAATTTCAAGGGAAAGGTTTGTTTCTCTATGCATAAATTGTACAAATACGTTAGTGTATCAGTAATTATTGGACACGAAATCTTTAGTATTTTTGCATCTAAACCATCTAAATCGCGTGTACCCGATTGTTTTAAAGATGAAATACTTTTACTAACGTCCATAACAGTCATTGGTTGGAGGGCACAGGAAAAGCTAATATCTTTTAAATCAAGGTAGTGTTTTAAATGCTCAAGGTCATTTTCATTGGACCCATCATGTAATATTTTTTTTCTTTGATACTAGCAAAATGGTTGTTTAATTGATCTGCAGTTACATCTGTGATAATTTCCTGATTTCTTGAGACTTGTTTATTATTCAACATGTTAATGGCCTTCCAAATCTGACGTGAATCCTTTGTAGAAATTAACATCTTTTGAAAGTAATTACGCTTAGATTTACGTTTCATTGAGTTTACCTTATTTCTTTGTTTACGGAATTCTTTATTTGTTCCGGAATTGCTTAACTGATTTCTTATGTTAATTTCGATATCTATTTCTTTTGTTATCCACGGTGGTTTTGCTTCTTGTCTGACTCTTTTTTGATGAATGGAGCATGTTTGTTATACGCAGAAATAAATGTGTTAATCCAAAATTCAGTTGCTTCATCAGGATCTCTTATTTGGTATACATATTCCAATTGTGCTGTGGCAAGGTCTGAAAGGAAATCTTCTTCCTTAAAATTTCTAAAGCTCCTACAATATATAATCTTGTGCCCTACTTTTGGAATTTTTATACGGTTTTTGAACCACGTCAGACAAACGGGATTATGATCGCTACATCCACATGGCGGAGAAGAAGAAAAAGAAAAACCCGAAGGTGCAGGGGAGGACCCAGAGAAGCACTGTCTCCGCCTGCCTTTAGAGCAGTCCTGTACCACCCTTGGAGGCCTGCGCTGTGTTGACGATGGGTACAGGCACGCGCAGGACACTCCATTAAGATATCAAGGACATAACTGCTCCTGACCAGAGGTAAATTACACTACAGGATGCAGCTCATAACAGCCTCAAAGTAGCATCCCCATGGGTGTACCAGCCCGTATTTCATGACTGCAGAGCCCACCGGCGAAAAACCACCCTCCAGCTGCCGAGCACACCCCACAGACCCAACCACCCCTGCCCACGGACAGATGAAGACAGTGCCACTCCAGACACAGCCAAGCATTCGCCATACGGTCTTATGTGCCCTCAAGAGAGAATCGAAAGTTGTAGTCTTTCCCACTGTCATATATATATATTATATATATATATATATATATATATATATATATATATATATATATATATATATATATATACATACATATATACACACATATATATGTTACACATACACACACTCGCTCGAGCCCTGAGCAAGATACTGAGGCCTCGAGCAAGTCTTATAGTCAGTCTAACAAAATTAAACAATATACAAAGAAAAGACTAATATAATTTATATTAATCACAATCGAAAAGCGAAATAAGCGAAAATCACAATCAAAGTGCGAATAGGAAATATTTCTGTCTATAAACGTTTGAACACGGAAACGTGTTCGTTCTGAGAAAGCAAGAAAATATAATGTTTGTGAATTCTCAGCGCATGCAACAAATACTCATATGACACCATTCTCTGCAGCAGTGGCCTAAAGCAACTGTCTACAACAAATTCAAATGATCTTCTTTTAGTTAGTGACTTCCACCACAGTCCAGCGAGATGCAACACTCACAAGCACCAACTCCATACTGTCTTTTCCTTTTCTCACATACATATATACATATACATGCACACATACGCATGTATATATATACACATATACATACACATACACACACATATATATA
>CM031597.1:134293617-134298617 GCA_018398815.1 Conus ventricosus | reverse complement strand
GTGTGTGTGTGTGTGTGAAGAGAAAGTGGGTGAATGGGAACATTGAGGGACGGGGCGGGGGGTGTTTTGTGTACAAATCTTCGCAGCTCCCACCCCTTCTCTATCCCAAGCCCCGCCCGTTAGCTGCAATTCATGAAATTACTCCCAAAACACCCGGTGCCATCGTATGTTCAGAGGAGGCACCGTAAGAACACTCATAATGTTTGCGATCCACCACCCTCTTCCGACAGGCGGTAGACACATCTCTCTTTGCAGCTTACAGGTCTAATAGAAGGGAACACCGAACAGGCTCTGATGTATGGTGTGAATGTTGGAGGCGGTTAAATTCTTGGACACTTTGTTGGTTTACTAAGTTTTGTTCACAAGAACTGATGGGATTGTGGAGGAAAGAAAGGCGGGGAGTGAGACAGAGGAAAATGGGGTTTGGTTGCGTGCTGAAGGATTGCGAGGAATTGACAAAGTTTTGGTAGCTGATAGCTGCTTATTTGCAGTGTTGATCAGGGTCTGGTCTGTGTGGGTGTTAAGTAGTTGTGCGTGGCGTGCGTGGCGTGCGTGCGTGCGTGCAGTGCGTCGGCGTGCGTTGCGTGCGTGCGTGTCGTGCTTGCGTGTTGTTGTGTGTGTGGCGTGTGTGGTGTGTGTGTGTGTGTGTGTGTGTGTGTGTGTGTGGGTGTGTGTGTGTGTGTGTGGTGTGTGTGTGTGTGTGTGTCGTGTGTGTTGGTGTTTGAGTGTTTGTGTGGTGAGCGCGCGCAGCGTGTTGTGCGTGTGTGTGTGTGTGTGTGTGTGTGTGTGTGTGTCTGTGTGTGGGTGTGTTGTGTGTGTGTTGTCTAGTGCGTGTGATCTCTCTCTCTCTTCTCTCTCTCTCTCTCTCTCTTCTCTCTTCTCTCTGTATTGACCCTTTATTGTTACCCATCAACACTTTCTAATACCCTTATATGTTATAAGACTGATTTCTCCACTGCTCAAAGCCATTTCTTTCTAAATAGTCTGGGTATCGATAAATGGCGTCGTTGTAGTGGGCGTGGGAGGAAATGACTAATCTTTCAGGAGATGTTCTTTATGGTGAAACGTGACTTTAAAATTGACACGGGGTACTACGGTATACTTAAGGAGACACTAATTACTCTCTCCCCCCCCCCTCTATCTATCTCTCCTCTCCTCTCTTCTCTCTTCTCCTCTCTCTCTCTCTTCTCTCTCTCTCTCTCTCCCTCCCTCGCTCTTCTCTCTATCTCTTCTCTCTCTTTCCTCTCTCTCTCTCTCTTTCTTTCTCTCTCTCTCTCCTCGCTCTCTCTCTCTCGCTCTCTCTCTTCTCTCTCTCTCTCTCTCTCTCTCTCTCTCTCTCTCTTCTTCTCTCTCTTGTGTGTGTTGTTGTGTGTGTGTGTGTGTGTGTGGTGTGTGTGTGTGCGTGTGTGTGTGTGTGTGTGTGTGTGTGTGTGTGTGTGTGTGTGTGTGTGTGTGTGTGTGTGTGTGGTGTGTATGTGTGCGTCTGTGTGTGTGTGGTATGTGGTGTGTGTGGTGTGGTGTGTGTGCGTCGGTGTGTTGGTGTGTGTGCGGGCGTGCGTGCGTGCGTGCGTGAGTGCGTGCGTGCGTGCGTGCGTGTGTGGTGTGTGTGTGTGTGTGTGTGTGTCGTGTGTGGTGTGGGTGTGTGTGTGTTGTGTGTGTGTATGTGTGTGTGTGTGTGTGTGTGTGTGTGTGTGTGTGTGTGTGTGTGTGTGTGTGTTGTGTTTATATGGTGTCGCAAATATTTGAGTAAAGATCAATAAGTTAATAGTTGTTTCAGGACTTGTATTCTTTTCTGGTTTTTTCGTCTTTTGTTTAAACTTCATACACACAGAAAACAAATTTCAGGGGGGAAAATGTGTGCCCTTCTGGAAACTTAGCGACGGAATGTTACATCTAAATTGGGATTATCCCGAATAACCACACAATGTCACAGAAAGATTAGTTTTGGCGTTATTGATCACAAAGCCATGAACTTTGGAAAAAGTTGTGTGGTCGATGACTTAAGAAGCAGACCTTAACCGAATTTGGATTTTCAGCTTTCCTTTTGTATTCAATCGCTTTTGACTCTGATTAGATGGAACTCAGTCATGGCCAGTCAGAATTACCATCCACACCACAGACCATTATTGGACGTTCAAATACTGTGGATTTATGAGGCTGAAGATCTGTCAACACCTGGCCACACACCTACAGGACAGTATGAAACTTCATCCGCTGTTTCAGCCCATTCATTGAGTGGTCTCTAGAGAAAAGGAATGCAAAGCAGGCTACTAGGTAGTGATAAGTCTCAAGACAGCCACACCTCTTTTTTCATATCAGAGCCAATTATTGAAGGTATATAATTAGGGCGTCCAAAATGACTTCCTTTTGCGCAACAGTAATTGTTCATTGAATAGAATGTTCAGCTTATTTTAGCATTTCAAAATTACAAAGTTATCAAGCTATAATCCTGCAATTACTACAACGATCACACAACAAAGATGAAAAACAATAATTAACAGAACCTATGAGGGTCTGAAAAAAAAATTAATGCAAATGATTTCATTATTTATCAGTACCTTTTAATTCGATCAAACTGCAGGAAATGACGCCTAAAAATCAACCAAATTTCGTATATGCAAAGCAATGGAAAGAAAAACGCAGTTTCTTTACCAGGCTTTCTGTCAATTCTGCCCGGACCACAAATGAGTTCAACATAATGCAACTGCAACTATTAACAAAACAATTATTATATTCAAAACAATGAGTTACCATCAGAATGCGACTATTATAACACAAGTATTACTCTATAAAAACGAGCTAGGATTATGACTTCAACTGTACAAACACAATATTTACCGTTTTCATCATTCCACTCTGCCTCCGCTGCTGTAATGTCACTTGAGAGCAGGTTACCCTTCCAAACATATCTTAGACAATCCCTGTTAAACACACAGACACGACACAGACACACACACACTCACACACACGCACACCGCACACGCACGCGCACGCACACGCACGCAAAAACGCTCACGCACACACGCACGCGCGCGCGCGCTCGCGCGCGCGACGCAAGCACGCACGCACGCACACAACACACCAACTCACACACACCCACACACACACCACACACACACACTCACACTCACACACAAACACACAAACTTGTGAGAGAGTGGGGGACGAGAGGAGAGAGAGGCAGAATGAGAGAGGGTGTGGTGTGCGGCGCGTTGGAGCGTGGGTGTGTGTGTGTGTGTGTGTGTTGTGTGTGTGTGTTGTGGTTTGGGTGTGTGTGTGTGTGTTGTGTGTGTATGTGTGTGTGTGTGTAGTGTTAATTCTTCTGGTCCTTCTTAATCCCTGTTCTCTATTCATTACCACTTATCTTTATGTTTCAGTCTTTTCTGAACCTCTTTTCTACAAAACATATGGGACATGCAGATCATTTTTCATTTAAAAGAAAAAGAACAAACCAACTCCCTGTTTAACACACAGACAAACACCACACAACACACACACACAACACACACACACACACAACACACAACAATCTCAAACACACATACACACACCACACATACACACACACACACAACTCTAACACACACACGCACACGCAACGCACCACACACCACACACACACACAAACACACACTCTCTCACACACAGCACACGCACACGCACACACACACGCACGCAACGCTCGCACACGCACTAACACACACACACACACACCACACACAACACACACACACACACACACACACCACGCACACGCACACGCACACACACTCACCACGCACGCGCGCGCGCGAGCGTGCGCACACACACACACCACACGCACCACACACACACACACACCACCACACACAACACACTCTCTCTCTCTCTCTCTTCTCTCTCTCTCTCTCTCTCTCTCTCTCACAAACACACACACACACACACACCACACACACAACACACACACACACACCACAAACACGCACGCACGCACGCACGCCGCACGCAACACACACACACGCACGCACGCACCGCACGCACGCATGCATTGCACTGCACAGACACACACCACACATCACACACACACACACACACACAGTCTCTCTCTCTTCTCTCCTCTCTCTCTCTCTATCTCTCTCTCCTCTCTCTCACACACAATCACACACACACAACACACACACATGCGCGCGCGTGTACACACATGCAGCCACAACACAATACACAGCGCGCGCGCACACAGTGACGGCTCCACAGGAAAGGTCATCACCAGAATCTGTCTGCAGTCTAGGCTTCGTCACCATTACTGAGTGAAAGAACAGACGTCTCAGACTGGTAACAAAGCTCTAGTCCACTGTTGACCAAATATCACACCCCCACATCGTGCAATACATTGCAGGCTTAGAAAAAATCCTTTCAGTGTCTGAAAGACAGCTATACTTCTCCCTTTCCTCCAGCACAAACTTTCTTTCTTTTCTTACTGTTTTAGTATCTTGAGACAGCGATCGATCTTTCGTCACTATCTCTCCTAGAATAAAGCGTTCAAGTCTGAGGGATAACTTGAAGAAAACATCAGGCCAGGACAGCAGGCTGCAGACCGAACGACTGCCTGAAATGAATACCAATCTTCTTCACAGACGATCTGAAAAGATGACTGCTGCTTGACAGTCCGATTTTCTCTCAGTTCAGAGAAAAAGTCATTTCGTGAATGTGGCCTCGTCAAAAACAAAGGAAAGATATGACATCGACGCCTCTGCTGCCCCCATTCAAACTTTGCCAATAGGTCATGCGTTTAGTTCTACAACAGATGCCTGCCGTTAGCGGGGCAATAGAAAGGTCTCTTACTAAGACATAATGAAGACGCATTCAGCGCACTCATGGATGAGAGTACAGAAGGGGAAGAGCATACTTCAACAAGCCAAAGAGAGAGAGGAGAGAGAGAGAGAGAAGATGGAGAGAGAGAGAGATGATGTGAGAGAGAGAGAGAAGTGATGGTTGAGATAGGGAAGAGAGGAGATGAGAGG
>CM031597.1:134271117-134288617 GCA_018398815.1 Conus ventricosus | reverse complement strand
TTTTTTTTTCCCCCGGGGGGTTTGGGGGGGGAAAAAAATAAAAACCCCCCAAAAAACCCAAAAAAGGTTTTTTTGGGGGAAAAAAAATTTTTTGGGGCCCCCCCTTTTAAAATTTTTTTTTTAAAAAAAAAAAAAAGGGTTTTTTAAGGGGGGTTTTTTTTTAAAAAAAACCCCCCAAAAAAAAAAAAAAAAAAAATTTTTTCCTTTTTTTAAAAAAAAAAAAAAAAAACCCAAACCTTAAAAAAAAAAAAAAAAAAAAAAATTTTTTAAAAAAAAAAAACCAAAAAAAGGCCCCCAAAAAATTGGGGGGGTTTTTTTTAAACCCCGGGGGGTAAAAAAAAAAATTTTTTTAAATTTAAAAAAAACCCAAAAGGGGGGGTTGGAAAAACCCCCCAAAAAAATTTAAAAAGGGGGGGGGGTTTTTTTAAAAAAAATTTTAAAAACCTTTAACTTTTTAAGGGGGGAAAACCCCGGGGGGAAAAAAAAAAAAAAATTTTTTTTAAAAAAGGGGTTTTTCCCCAAACCCGGGGGGTTTTTTTGGGGTTTTTTAAAAAAAACCCCCAAAAAAATTTTTTTGGGGGTTTTTTTTTAAAAAAAAAACCCTTTTTTAAAAACCCCCCCAAAAAAAAAAAAATTTTTTTTTTTTTAAAAAAAAACCCCCCCAAAACCCAAAAAAAAAAAAAAAAGGGAAAAAA
Organism: Conus ventricosus; assembly: GCA_018398815.1. Taxonomy (NCBI): domain Eukaryota; kingdom Metazoa; phylum Mollusca; class Gastropoda; order Neogastropoda; family Conidae; genus Conus; species Conus ventricosus. The sequence continues at coordinate 134,287,922 of CM031597.1, read as the reverse complement.
AAAATTTTTTAAAAAAAAAAAAAAAACCTTAAAAAGGGGGGGGGTTTTTTTTAAAAAAAGGGGTTAAAACAAAAAATTTTTTTTTTAATTAAAAAAAAGGGGGAAAATTAAATTTTGGGGGAAAAAACCCAAAAAAAATTTTTTTAAAAAAGGGGAAAAAAAAAATTTAAAAAAGGGGGGGAAACCATTTTCCGGGGGGAAAAATTTTTTAAAAATTTTTAAAAATTTTTTAAAAAAAATTTAAACTTTTTTACCCCCCCTTTTTTTTTGGGGGGCCCCCCCCTTTTTTTTTAAAAAAAAATTCCCCAAAAAATTTTGGAATTTGGGGGTTTTTTTGGGGGGAAAAAAACCAAAAAATTTTTTTTAAAAAAAAAAAAAACCCCAAAAAAAAATTTTTTTTAAAAAAAAAAATTTTTTTTTTTAAAAAAAAAAGGGAAAAAAATTTTTTTTTAAAAAAAAAAAACCCCCCTTTTAAAAAAAAAAAAATTAAAAAAAAAAAAAATTTTTAAAAAAAGGCGGGGAAGTTTTTTCCCAAAAATTAAAAATTTTTAAAAAAATTTTTTTAAAAAAAAGGGGAGGAAAAACTTTTGGTTTTTTTCCCGCCCAAAAAAAAAATTTTTAAAAAGGGGGTTTTTTTTTAAAAAATTTTTTGGGGGGTTCCCTTTTTTTGGGGGGAACCCCCCCCAAAAAAAACTAAATTTTGGGGGGGGTAAAAAAATTTTAAAATTTTGGGGTTTTCCCCTTTTTTCCGGGGGGAAAAAGGGGGAAAAAAAAAAATTTTTAAAAAAGGGGGGGGTTTTTTTTCCCAAAAAAAATTTTTTTTTTAAAAAAAAAAAAAAAAAAAAAAATTTTTTGAAAAAAATTTTTTTTTTTAAACCAAAAAAAAAAAGGTTTTGGAAAAAAAAAAAAATTTAAAAAAAAAATTAAATTTTTAAAAAAAAACAAAAAAATTTTTTTTCCCCGGGGAAAATTTTTTTAAAAGCCGGGTTTTTTTTAAAAAAAAAAAGGGCCCAACCGGGGAATTAAAGGAACCGGGGGGGTTTTTTTTGGGGGAAAAAAAAAAAAACCCCTTTTTTTTTTTTGGGAAAAAGGGGGGGAAAAAATTTTAAAGGGGGAAAAAAAAATTTTGGGTTTTGGGGGTTTTAAAAAAAAATTTTTTTTTAAAAAACCCCGGGGGGGTTTTTTTGGGGGTTTTTTTTGGGGGGGAAAAAAAAATTTTTTTTGGGGTTTTTTTTTTTTTTCCCAAAAGGGGGGGGGGGAAAAAAAAAAAAAAAAAAAAAAAAAAAAAATTAAAAAATTTTTTGGGGTTTTTAAAAAAAAAAAGGGTTTTTAAAAAAAAAAACCCAAAAAAAAAAAAAAAAAATTTTTTAAAAAAAAAAAAGAAAAAAAAATTTTTTAAAAAGGGGAAATTTTTTTTAAAAAAAAAAAATTTTTTTTAAAAAAAAAAATTTTTTTTAAAAAAAGGGGGGGGAAAAAAAAAAAATTTTGGGGGGGTTTTTTTGGGGGGAAAAAAAAAAAAAACCCCCTTTTTTTTTAAAAAAAAGGGGGGGAACCCCAAAAAGGGGGGAAAAAAAAAAACCCCCCCTTTTTTTTGGAAGGGGAAAAAAAGCCCAAAAATTTTTCTCCCCTTTTTTTTTGGGGGGGGGAAAAAAAAAAAGGGGGGGGGGTTTTTTTTTTTAAAAAAAAAAAAAAGGGGCCCCCCCAAAAAAAAAAAAATTTTTTTCCCCTTTTTTTTAAAAATTTTAAAAAAAAAAAAAAATTTTTTTTGAAAAAGGGGGAAAAAAAACCCCCAAAAAAGGGGAAAAAAAAAAACCTTAAAAAAAAGGGAATTTTTGTTAAAAAAAAAATAAAAATTTTTAAAAAAAAAAATTTTTTTTTTTTTGGGAAAAAGGGGGGGTTTTCCCAAATAAAATTCCCAAAAAAACCCCCCCCAAAAAAAAAAGGGTTTTCCCAAAAAATTTAAATTTTTTTTTCCCGGGGGGGGAAAAAAAAGGGGGAAAAAATTTTTTTTTTAAAAAAAACCCCCTTTTTTTTTTGGGGGGGGGGGTTTAAAAAAAAAATTTTTTTTTTTTAAAAAAAAGGGGGGGGGTTTTAAAGGGGTTTTTTTAAAAAAAAAAACCCCCCCCTTTTGGAAAAAATTTTTTAAAAAAAAATTAATTTTTTTGAAATTTTTTAAAAAAAAAAAAATTTTTTTTAAAAAATTTTTTGGTTTTTTTTTTTTTTTTTTAAAAAACCCAAAAAAATTCCTTTGAAAAAAATTTTTTGGGGAAAAAAAATTTTAAAAAAAAAAAGGGGAAAAAAAAATTTGGGGGTTTTTTTAAAAAATTTTTTTTTTTGGGGGAAAAAAGGGGTTTTTTTTGCCCCAAAAAATTTAAAAAATTTTCTGGGAAGGTTTTTTTTAAAAAAAAACCCCTTTTTTTCCCCAAAAGGGGGAAAAAAAAAATTTGGGAAAAGGGTTTTTTTCCCCCCCCCCCCCCCCCCCTTTGGGGGTTTTTTTTTTTTGGGGGAAAACCCCAAAAAATTTTGGAATTTTTTTCCCCCCAAAATTTTTTTAAAATTTTTTTTTTTAAATTTAAATTTTTTTTAAAAATTTTTATTTTTCAATTTAAATAAAAAAATTTTTTTTAAAAAATTTTGGGGGAAAAAAAAAAAATTTTTTTTTGGAAAATTTTAAAAATTTTTAAATTTTTTAAAAATTTTTTTTTTAAAAAAAAAATTTTATTTAAAAAAAAAATTTTTTTTTTAAAAAAATTTTTTTTCCGGGAAAAAAAAAAAAAAAAATTTTTTTTAAAAAAAATTTTAAATTTTAAAATTTTTAAAAAATTTTAATTTAAAAAAAAAATTTTTTAAAAAAAAAAAGGGGGGGGGGAAAAAAAAAAAACCCCCCCGGGGGGGGTTTTTTTTTTAAAAAAAAAAAAAAAAAATAAAATTTTTTTTTTTTTTTTTTTTTAAAAAAAAATTTAAAGGGGGAAAAATTAAAAAAATTTTTTAAAAAAAAAAATTTTTTTAAATTTTGGGAAAGGGGTTTTTTTAAAAAGGGGGGGCAGTGGGGGGGGAAAAAAAAAAAAAAAGGGTTTTTTTTTTTTTCTCCCCGGGGGGGAAAAAAAAATTTAAAAAAGGGGGGAAAAAAAAATTTTTTTTTTCCTTTTTTAAAAAAAAAAGGGGGGGGGAAATTTTTAAAAAATTTTTTCTTAATTTTTTGGGGGGGTTTTTTTCCCCTTTTTTTTTTAAAAAAGGGGTCTTTAAAAAAGGGGGAATTTTTTTCCCTTTTTAATTTTTTAAAAAAATTTTTTTTTTGGGGGAAAACCCCCGGGGGCCCCCCCTTTCCCCCCTTTTTTTTTTTCCCTTTTTTTAAAAAAAAAAATTTTTTGCCTTTAAACCCGTGCTTTTAAAAAGGGGGGGGGGTTTTTAAAAAAAAAAATTTTTTGTTTTTAAACCCCCCCAAAAAACCCCCCCAAAAAAAAGGGGGTTTTTTTTTTTTTTCCCCCCCAAAAAAAAAATTTTTTTTTTCAAATTTTTTGGGGGAAAATTTTTTTTTTTTAAAAAAACCCCCCCCTTAAAAATTAAAAAGGGGGGGTTTTTTGGGGTTTTTTAAATTTTTTTAAAAAAAAAATTTTTGGGGGGGAAAAAATTTTTTTTATTTCCAATTTTTAAAACCCTTTTTTTAAAAATTTCTTCCCTTCCCCCCAAAATTCCCCGGGGGTTTTGGGTTTTTTTTTTTTTTTTTAAAAATTTTTTAAAAAATTTTTAAAAAAGGGGGGGAACTCCCCTTTTTTCCAAAGGGAAATTTGAAAAGTTTTTAAAAAAAAACCCCAAAAAAAAAAAAACCCGGGGGAAATTTAAAAATTTTTCCCCCCTTTTTTTTAAATTTTTTTTTTTTTTTTTTTTTTTAAAAAAAAAAACCCCCAAAAAAAAAAATTTTTAAAAAAATGGGAAAAAACCCCCCCCAAATTTGGGAAAACCCGGGGGAAAAAAACCCCCCCTTTTTTTTTAAAAAAGGGGGGAATTTGGAAAAAAATTTTCCCCCTTTTTTTAAAGGGAAAACCCCCCCGGGGGGGGGGGGGGGGCCGGCCCCCCCCTTTTCCCCCCCCTTTTTTTTTTTTGGGGGGGGCCCCCCCCCCCTTTTTTTTTTTAAAAAAACCCCCCCTTTTTTTTTTTTTTTCCCCCCCCCTTTTTTTCTTTTTTTTAAAAAAATGGTTTGGGGGGGGGAAAAATTTTTAAAAAAATTTTTTTTTCCAAATTTTTTTTCTTTAAAATTTTTCCCCCCCCCCCCCCCTTTTTTTTTTTCCCCCCCCTTTTCCCCCCCCTTTCCCCCCCCCTTTTTTTTTTTTTTTTTTTAAAAATTTTTAAGGGAAAAAACCCCCCAAAAAAATGATAAAAATGGAAAAAAATTTAAAAAAACCTTTTTTTTTTTAAAAAAACAAAAGGGGGGGGGAAAAAAAAGGGGGAAAAACCCCTTTTTTTTGGCCTTTTTGGCCCTTTTTTTTTGTTTAAAAAAGGGTTTTTTTTTTGGGGGCCCCCCCCGGTTAAAAAAAAAAATTTTTTTCCCCCCTTTTTTTAGGGGGTTCCCGGGTTTTGGAAATTTTTTTTAAAAAAAAAAAAAAAAAAAATTTTTTTTTTTCCCTTTTTTTTCCCCCCTTTTTTTTGGGGGTTTTTAAAAAAAATGGGAAACCCAAAATTTTTTTAAAAAATTTTTTTTTTTCCCCCCCTTTTTTTTTTTTTTTGGGAAAAATCCCGAAAAAAAACCCTTTAAAAAAAACCCCCCCCCGATTTGCCAACCAGAGAAACAGCCCTGAAACACTCTTCATCATACGAGGCTGACTGGTCTGATTCCTTTGTGGGCCAGCGTGGTCCGCGCCCATAATACCCAAAGTGAGATGTGTCTACGACTGTCAAAAGAAGAAAGGTGGTTGGTGGATCACAGAATGATGAGCGTCAGAAGTGTCTGCAACTAAATGGATCACAGCAACTGGGTCTCTTGGGTAGTATTTTAGGAAGACCACTGTTGTGGGAGGGGGAGGGGAGAGAGAAGTAAGCAGCCTCCACTCTTTCCTTCCCGTTCCACATTTTTCTGTTCCGGTCAACTTTCCAGCTTAAACAGTACGTGTCCCTCCTCCTCTCCCTCCCTCCCCATCTCTCTCTCTCTCCCACCCTCTCTCTCTCTCTCTCTCTCTCTCTCTCACTCTCTCTCTCTCTCTCTCTCTCTCTCTCTCTCATCACAAAAGTGTCAGGCACCCAAATATTGTACCACATCAGTCAAAGTGATACTTGTTTTATGTCAATTATCATTTTCACATCTGATAAAACTAGATGTAACTCCAAGTGAAATAAAAAGCGAGGGGTGGTGGTGGAGGGGAATGGAACACAGCCCACATGATGAGGTTATGGCCATGACGCGCACTTTCAACATCTCAGTGAAGTATTTGAAATCTTTACTTAAGGTCTTGCTGCACTCGTCTACAACGTCAAATAAGCTGATAAAGGAGAAGATGAATGCAAACGTCTTCTTGACAATCAGAAGACGGTTCTAGGTTTTCTGCATGAGAATAAACAAAACAGTTAAACATAGTTCCAACATATTTCCTTTTCATCTCTTGCCTTTAAGATCAACATGTTCTTTGTTGTTATCGAAAGTGGAGTAGGTTTAAAATGTAAAGAAAATGGGCCACAGCAGATACTATGTAAATGTCTTTATTCTCTGCTCTGTCTCTTTAATACATCTTGAGTGACAGGGTCCCTCGAATTCTGTAAACTTACTTGTAAACAGGAAGAAAAGGCAGCAGCATAGACTTGTTGGAAGAAGTCCTGATTCTTACCGCTCCTCTCTTCACATGCCTATGAAGATCTGTCTAATTGAAACATGCATGCAGTAAGGCACAAACAGCTTAGAGCATGTACTGTTTAAAGCTGCTTCATTAAAAATGTTTTACGTGAATAAATGCCAAAGAGAAAATGCCACAGATTCAAGCAGGTTGTAGCACCCTGAACTGGTGCACAACACACAAAGGTTCTACCCTGTGAAGAATAGTAGACGTTCAGAAATAAATGCGTCTCTGGGTCAAACTGCTTTTACCGATGGTATCAGTCAACACTGTTTCCTTTGGAATACTTATTCTAAAGTGGTCCAAACAATTTAGAGCAATTGATGTTTGAAATCTGTTCAGGACTGTCACGCGATAAAATGTCCATAGCCAAATGTTTCATATCTACGCCACTGCATTTCATTACCCCCAGCTAAACTGGTGCACACAATTAATCACCACTGAGATTCTCCTGACTGTGTTTAGTGCCTGCATCTTTCAGGTTTCAAAACTGCGTCTCATGGGTTGAATGGCAACAGATGTATCCATCAACAAGTTGTTATCATGCTCTGACTTTGCAGCCAGCTTGTCCAGAGTTCTGCTTCTGTGTTTGCTAGCGAGGCATAATCTCATGTCTAACAGCAGTGCCGTTCACTGATTCATTATGCTAACTGCAAGTCTTGACCTGTGTTCGTATTTTTTCATTTCAGATTTGTTGGTTACAGGTAATCAATAGTCTCACTTGATCCAAACGTGTAATATAGTGATGTTTACGGTGTGTGCAAGCAAAAAGTTCGCTTGTTGCTTTTGCAATTCTAAATCGCTCGAATATTCACGTGGTTAATTCTCGTCCTACATGTCATCTGTCCTCTTTTCGTCGTTGTTGTTGTTTTAGTTGATCTGATGAAAGGCAAGCAACGGAAACATACAAAGGACAAGGTTGGAACCATAACTTCCTTGATGAAGCTAAAAATAAATGTTTTTATATGTTTAGATTTCTACCTGTCCGCTTGTCTTTATCAAGTTTTGCCGATTGTGCCCCTCTGTCTGTGTCTTTCTGCTGCGTCTGTATCTCTCTTTCCCAATTTCTGCCTGCATGCCCCTGTCTTTGTAAGCTCATCGCTTTCCGTGTCTGTCGATCTGCATCACTGTTTGTTTTCTCTGTCTCTGCCTCTGCCTTTGTCTCTCTCTCTATCTCTCTCTCTTTCTCTCTGTCTCTCTGTGTCTGTTTCTGACTCTCTGTGTCTCAGTCTCTGTCCCTCCTCTCTCTCTCTCTCTTTCTATCTCTCTCTCTCTCTCTCTCTCTCTCTCTCCTCTCTCTTCTCTCTCTCTCTCTCTCTCTCTCTCTCTCTCCTCTCGCTCTCTCTCTCTCTCTCCCCCCCCTCTCTCTCTCCCTTTCTCTGTCTCTATCACTTTGTGTGTACACTTGTACAAGTACATGTGTGTCTTTCTTTCATTCTGTGTCTGTGTATGTCCGTATTTCTGCCTGTATACTTTTATGTGTGTGTCTAGTTATACATATCACTTAATGTGGGGCCGTATCACAATGTGTTATTCTTTCTATCTGCATCTCTCTCTCTCACTCTCTCTCATCTCTCTCTCTCTCTCCTCTCTCTCTCTCTCTCTCCTCTCTCTCTCTCTCTTTGTGTTTGTGTCATCCATCTGTGTTTATGTGTGTGTGTGTGTGTGTGTGTGTGTGTGTGGTGTGTGTGTGTGTGTGTGTGTGTGTGTGTGTGTGTGTGTGTGTGTGTGTGTGTGTTGTGTGTGCACCTCTCTCTCTCCTCTCTCTCTCTCTCTTCTCTCTCTCTCTCTCTCTCTCTCTCTCCTCCTCTCTCCTATGTCTTTGTCTCTGCGTGCGTCCATGTGATTGCACGCATTTTAAATGTATTTTTCGGTATGAGTTAATATGTTTCTACCTCTGTCTTTTTCTCATTCTCTGCATCTCTTCTCATGTTCGTCTTTCTGTGTTTGTCTGTGTCCTATGTACGTGCCTGTCTTTCAGTCCACACCTCTGTGTTAGTATATGTGTCGGCACCTCTGAATGTGTGTCTTGTAGTCTGTATCAGTAATGTGCCTGTCTTTCTGCTTGTGCCTGTGTGTGGTCAAGTTGAGGGCAGGCCAAACAAGACATCAACGGATGGAAGATTTATGTGATGACTTGCTGTGTTCCGCAGAGAAATGTTGCACGTGTTGTCGTATTGAGGAAGGTCAGTCTTCCCCCCGGTCGATCGTATTCTTCTGGAGGGCTAGAAAAGGGATGGTAGGGGTATGATAGTGGGGGCAGTGATGAAGATGGTGGTGATGGTGGTAAGGATGGTGGTGGTGATGGTTATGATATATGCACGTGCACTCGCGGAACTGGCTTGTTTGTTGATTTCATTTGATTGTTTCTCTGCCGTCTTGCTTTTCTTGTTCATCCTTCTTTCTTTTTTTCTCTCTGTCTTTCTTTCTTTTCTTTCTTTCTTTCCCTCTTTCTTGTCTATTTATGAATTGATTCATTCATGCTCCTAACGTCCTTTATTTATGCATGTATATACGTATGTACACACGCACACATATACACTCAGGTGGGCCCGTGCCCACGCAGGCTTGTTTACACAAATACGCTCACTGAAAAAATATTCATTGCCCCCCCCCCCCCCCCCCACCTTCCCCAAACGCCAACACTTCAACTCAACCCATCGTACCTCCACCCCCACCATACCCTCCCCATCTATTCCCGCCACCACATCCACCTAACGTCCATACCCAAAAAGGAAAAGAAGACAAACAAAACAGATGAAGAAATGCATACACAAAGACAGATCTAATAAACACGTTACAAGTGACACGCTCTCTCTCTCTCTCTCTCTCTCTCTCTCTCTCTCTTCTCTCTCTCTCTCTCTCTCTCTCTCTCTCTCTCTCTCTCTCTCTCTCTTCTTCTTCTTCTTCTTCTTCTTCTTCTTCTTCTTCTCTGGTTTTCCCATTGAGAAAGTTGGTAAGAACTTTGTGTCGTGTAACTGCGTAATTGTTAGAAAACGTGCCATCTTATCGTCCCCGTTCCCTCTTCTGCCCCCCCCCCCTCCTTCACACACACACAACACACACACAACACACACACACACACACACACACACACACACACACACACACACACACCACACACACACTCACACTCACTCACACACACGCGTGCGCGCGTGTGCGGGCGCACACACACATATGTGTATAATTATATATATATATATATAATATATATAATATATATATATATATATATATATATATATATATATTATATATATATATATATATATATAATATTTTATATCTTCTATCTATCCATCTCTCTTCTATCTGTCTGTCTAGTTTTTTTTATCATGTTCCCATTCACTCACAAATTTACTCACTGAACAACTTCCATTCTTCCCCTTATCCAAACCCTCGTAATAACCGAACCCAACCGAACATGCTAACCTCAATCTCAATCCTCAACCCACCCACCCACGCACATCCCCCTCCCCCAAGAAATAAAGAAGAAGAAAAAGAAGAAAGAGAAAAATGGGTAAATAAATCAATACAAACGGGGCAGATTGAAAACCAAAACACTTTAGAAACCCTCTCTCTTTTCACAGTCTCTGTCTCTCTGTCGCTCTGTCTCTTCTCTGTCTGTCTGTCTATCTGTCTGTCTGTCACACACACACACACACACACACACACACACACACAACACACACACCAGCACACACACACACACACACACACCACACACAGCACACACACACCAACACAAAATAAACAATCAAACAATCAAACAATCACACACACTCCAGGCTGCACGCTGTGATCATATAACAAATCTCTCCATGTCCCATCTTTCGCTTCACACTCTCACACTCATCCTCTCCAGTGCCCTCCTTGTTACCAGCGCCCCTGGTAACCAATGAACTGGCCAACCAGAGAAACCAGCCCTGGAACACTCTCTTCATCATACGGGCCTGACTGGTCTGATTCCTTTGTGGGCCAGCGCAGTCTGCGTCCGTAATACCCAAAGTGAGATGTGCCTACCGACTGTCAAAAGAAGAAAGGTGGTTGTGGATCACAGAATGATGAGCGTCAGCAGTGTCTGCAGCTCAGGGAATCGTGGCAACTGGGTCTCTTGGCAGTATTTCAGAAATACACTATAGTGCAGGGTGTGTGTGTGTTGGGGGGGAGGGGGGAGGAGAGGAGGGGGGAGAGGAGGGGGGTAGAGGGGGGGGGGGGAGAGACGAGTACATGCCCTCCACTCTTTGCCTTTCCTTCCCCATGGTTCTGTTCCAGACAACATACCAGCTCAAACAGGATCTCTCTCTCTCTCTCTCTCTCTCCCTCTCTCTCTCTCTCTCTCTCTCCTCTCTCTCTCTCTCTCTCTCTCTCCTCTCTCTCTTGTCACAAAACATAGGTCAGACACCCATGTCTCACATCACTTTGACACTAAGAAAGCTAGGTGTAACTGAAAGTGAGAGAATAAAAAGAGGGGGGGGGGGGGGAGGTGAATTGACACACTCACCAGGATAACAGTTGTCTACCCTATGCACATTTTTTACACCTCAGTGAAGCAGAAGACATCTTTACTCAGCATCCTGCAGAACTCATTGACAAATGTGAAATAAGCTGATAAAAGAGAGACAGAATGCATAGTGTTCCCGACAAGAAGAAAACAAATCTAGATTTCACTGGTTGAGGACGAAAATAACAGCTAAAAGCAATTTCAAAATCATTCTTTTCTTTTCATCACTAGCCTTTAAGATCAATATGTACCTGGCTCTTATGGAAAGTGAAATGGATTAAGAATGTAAAGAAACTGGAGTACAATACATACTACAAGAATATCTTTGTTTTCTCTGCTCTTTCTCTTTAATGCATGTTGGGTGACATGATTCCTGGAATGCTGTAGTTTTCTTTGCAAGTAAGAAGAAACGTCAGCACCACAGACCTGTTGGGAGAAAAAAAAACAACTCCTGATTTTAACGCCCGTCATTTCACATGTCTATGAAGGCCTGGCTTACATCTAACAGCGAGAAGACAGAAACAGTTTCAGAGCATGTGTTATTGTCAAGCTGTTTCGTTTGTCTATGAAGGCCTGCCTTACTCAAACATGCGAGAGACAGTGAGATGGGACCCAACAAAAATAAATTCTTATGCCTATATATATGTATGTTGTGTGTGTGTGTGTGTGTGTGTGTGTGTGTGTGTGTGTGGTCAAGGGGAATGCAGGCCAAACCAGACATCAGGGGATGGCAGATTTATGTGATGGCCTGTCCGGCGACAGCAGTGTCCCGCAGAGAAAAGTTGCACGTGCTGTCGAATCCAGGAAGGTCAGACTCCCCTACCACCACCACCACCACCACCCCCCCCCCCCCCCACACCCTCCTCCTGCCCCGCACCTCTGGTTGATTTCTTTCTGCTGCAGGGCAAGAAAAACGAGGGACGGGTGTGATAATGGTGGTGGTGGTGGTGGTGTGGTGATGGTGGTGGTGATAGATATATATATATATGCACGTGCACTTTCGGGATTGGCTTGCTTGTTGATTTTATGTGTTTGTTTCCTGCTGTTCTTGTTTTTTTCTTGTTTAGGCTTCTTTTTTAATTTGTTTTTTTTCTTTCTCTCTCTCTCTCTCTCTTCTCTCTCTCCCTCCTCCCCCCCCCCCCTCCCTTTTTTTTCTTTTCTCTTTCTCATTCAAACACACACACACATACACACACGCAGCGCACCACATACACACACACACACACACACACACACACACACACACACACTTAATATATAGCATAAGAATTTATTTTTGTGGTATATATATCTAATATAACAACATACATATCTATATATATATATATATATAAATATAATAAATATATATATAATATAATATATATATAAATATATATATATATATATATATATATTATATATAATATATAATTGTTAAAAATATTATTAAAATGAAGTGCTGAAATTCATCTACAAGCTTGTTTCAAGATATGTCTCTCTCCTCAGGATGACTTTTTTGTGGCACGCCAACGGTCTTTTATGGCGTGCGGGACCTAATCTTGTCTCTGTGTGTGCGGGTTTCGTTTGCTGCACGTGGGGCCTGTGTGTGTGTGTGTTGTGTGTGTGTGTTGTGTGTGTTGGTTGGTTGTTGGTTTTTTTTTTTTTTGTTAGGGCCTGTTCAGGTGGAATGTGCTAGCAAAGATTTCCACTTGTGCCTGCAATTATTCACTATTTCTACTTTTGTGTTCGAGTTGCTAAGTATGGTTTGCATAATATTAACCTTTTTTCTGTGGAACCTAGGTTGCATTTTTTGGAATATTGTTGTATGGTGTTGCTCTTTTTATGATTTTCCATGATATGCTGTAGTCTATTTTTTTATCTTTGAGTTTCCAAATGTATTTACTCAGTTCTGTTTGATTTTTGTATTTTTCATTTTTGAATGACTGTTTATGGTTTGCGTATCTCGTTTTGAAAGTGTTTTCAGTAATCCCTATGTATGTTTTTAATAATATTTTAATAATAGTTTTTAACAAATGTTGCTCCCCAAGGGGTTGAGCTTTTTCAGATTTTTAAGGACGTTTTTTATACTGTTTATGATATATATATATATATATATATATATATATATATATATATAATATATATATATATATATATAATATATATATTATATATATATATATATATATATAATTTCAAAATGGAGTGACTGATGGCGGCGAACGAAGTACAATTTAGAAATAGAGTTTGTTTCTTACCGCCAATGACATTGACAAACAAAGCACATGACAAGACCGTTTCCATTTAAAAACCCACTTGGGTCTTTTTCAGGCGAAAAAATAAATCAAAATTTAAACTTTTGGGACATTAAAAACCCAAAAAACAAAAAAACGAAAAAAAAGAACGAAAAATTACTCATCCTTTGTTGTCCATGGGGTTTGGGGGAAAAGCCGGGGGGGAAAATACATGGGGATTATGGGAAGGAAAAGGAGGGGGGGGGGGGGGGGGGGGGGGGGGGGGGGGGGGGGGGGGGGGTTGGGGGGGGTGTGTGTGGTGTGAGGGGGTTGGGTGTTTCTAGTTTATTGGTTTGGTGTGAAAATTTTTGTGTTTAATTGTGGTAAGGGGAGGATTGATAATAAGGGGAAAGGGGGAAGAAAAAAATGGGGGGGGGGGGGGGGGGGGGGGGGAACTGAAAAAAAAAAAAAAGGGTTTTGGGTAAATAAAATAAATGTTTTCTTTGGGGTGTGAAAAGGTAGTGTATTTAGGGCGGGGGGTATTGAAAAGGGTGTGTGGGAAAATGTTAGGGGGGGAAAGGGGGATGGAAGAAAAATGGGTAAAAGGGGTATAAATGGGGGGGGGGGGGGGGGGGAAAAGGGGGGGGGGGGGGGGTGAGGTAAAAAAAAAGGGGGGGGGAGAAAGGGGGGGAGGGGAAAATTGTTTTGTGGGGGGGGGGGGGGAGGGGGCAAGAGAAGGAGAGCTCATACCTCCTCAACCACAAAGGGGGGGGGGGTGGGGGGGGGAGGTTTTTTATAAAAAGGTGTTGTTTTAAAAAAATGAACAATGCTGTGGATGATGTTCAATTTCAACCCGGTGAAATAATGTGTTGGCATACAAAGGGGACAAAGGGGGTAAGGAAATGGGCTTTTGGGGAAGGGGGAAAAAAGTGTGTGTGTTGGGGGTGGGTGTGTGGGGGGTTTTGTGGGGGTGTGTGTGGGGTGTGTGTGTTTTGTGTGTGGTAGTGTGTGTGGGTTTCAAGTTAGTGGGGGTGTGTGTGTTTTTTTTGTGATTTTTTGGGAAAATATAGGGGTTTTTTGCAGTGGAGGACCGGGGTAATCATGTAAAATTTGGGGGGGGGTTTTTTTAATTGGAGGTGGGGTTTTTTCGGTGGGGGGGGGGGGGGGGGGGGGGGGAAAAGGGGGGGGGGGGGGGGGGGGGGGGGGGAGGGGGGGGGAAAGGGGGTACGGGGGAGATCAAGGGTAGGTTTTTGATTTTAAGAACAAGGGGTGTGGGGGAAAAATGAAAGAAGAAAGGGGGAAAAAAAAAAAAAGTAAAGTGGGGGGGGGGGGGGTTTAAAAGGGGAAAGGGTAAAAAAAAAAATTTAAAATTAAAAAGATGGGGGGTGGGGGTAACTAATAAAGAAATTTAGTGAAAGGGGGTGTGGTGGTGGTGTATTTTTGTGTGTGTGTATGTGGGTTTTTTGTAGGGGATATTGCCAACTGATTGGAAAGTGGTGGTTTTGGTTTTTTTAATTTTTGGATATTGATGCCTTTTGGGGGGGTTTTGGCCCAGTTTGGCAAAGGGGAATGGATTCTGGGTTTTCGTTCCCAAAACGCACCGTGACTGCCAAGTTTCCATAACTTTACTGGGGCGATGTTTTTTTTGGGTGTGGGTTTTTTGTAGGGGACGGTTTTTGGGGCGGTGGTGGGGAGGGTATCAGCCAGGGGTTTTAAAAATGCGTGTTTTCAAGTGGCGGATGTTTCCCCCCTTTTAGGGTCTTGTCACACAGCTGGGGTGGATGGGTATATAATTTTCGGCTCTGACAGAGGAAAGTGCGTTGACTGTAAAGGGGTCTTTGGGGCCCCGGGAAGATGGGGTCTGGTTTTGGGGGAGGGGGGGAGATTTTGCAGGGGGGTTTAAGAGCAGGGGTTTATTACCTGGGGGTGTAGCTGGGTTCTGTTCAAAATGGAAACCGCACGAGGGGGTCTTTGGGGGTTTTTTGTCCCCGTTTTGAATGTGAACATGGGTTTGGGGAAGGAAGGCGGTTTGTGGTTATGTACAAATTTCCAATTGGATTTGAGGATCCTACAGTGGGGAGGGGGTGCGGGGGGTAGAGGAAAGGGGAGGCTGTGGCCGTCTGCTTGGTTGGATGCTGGGTTTTTTCCCGACTGAAGTTTTGGAAACACTATTCGGGGAGTGGGTGCATTGATTATGGAAATGGGGGGATCCGCGGTTTGGGGAAGAATTGTGAAAATTTGCTGCTTTTATATGAAGTCTTCCCCGCGGAGCAAAGGCGCGAAGACGGAGAAATTATTTTAGTATGGATGCTGTCTTTAAGGGGTAAGGTTTTGGGAGGATTAGTAGGCTCAGTTCCCCCCCCCCCCCCCTTTTTTTTTTCCCCCTTTCCATTAAAATTTTCAATCCACCATTTCCACAACCCCTCACAAAGAATCACACCAAACCCAATAAACTAGACACACAACCCTATCATATCCCCCACCTCCCCCAAAGCAACACCCCCCCCCCCCCCCTCCTTTTCCTTCCCATAATCCCCCATGTCATTTCCGCCTACCGGCTATTCTCCCCACCACATGGACAACAACGGATGAGTCATTTTTCGTTCTTTTTTTTTTGTTTTTCGTTTTTGTTTGTACTGTCCCAAATGTTAAATGTGATTTATTTTTTCGCCTGAAGAAGACCCAAGTGGTTGAAATGCATCGTGTCTTGTCATGTGCTTTGTTTGTCAATGTCATTGGCGGTAAGAAACAAACTCTATTTCTAAATTATATATATATATAAAATATATATATATATATATATATAATATATATATATATATATATATATATATACATATATATATATGTTAAAAATAGGTTTTTAAAAATAGAATCTACAAATTTGTTTCGAGCGCGTTGCGCTGTCATCAGGATGGTTTTTTGGTTTGCCCACCGCCGATGTTATATAGCGTGTGGGCTCCCGTTTGCGGTTGTTTGCACGTGCCTTCACAACAACATTGTATACCAAGCCACTGTGACATCAGAAAATGAAAAAGAAACATACATAGGGATCACTGAAAACCACTTCAAAACCAGATATGCAAACCACAAACAGTCATTTAATAAGAAAAATATAAAAACCAAACAGAACTGAGCAAATATATCTGGAAACTTAAAGACGCAAAAACAAGCTACAATATATCCTGGAAAATCAAAAAAGAGCATCACCATACAGCAATGTTTCAAAAAGGTGCAACCTATTTTAACTGAAAAATGATTAATACTATGCAAACCACACTTAGCAACTTTAAACACCAAAACAGAAATAGTAAAACAACTGCAGGCATAAATGGAAATCGTTGTTAGTGAATACACCCAAAACAAAAACCCGAAAGCCCCCAAAAAAACACGTGCAGCCCAAACCCCCACGTGCAAACAACCGCAAACGGGAGCCCACACGCTATATAACATCGGCGGTGGGCAAACCAAAAACTATCCTGATGACAGCGCAACGCGCTCGAAACAAATTTGTAGATAGTTTTAAGATTCCTCTTTTAACTTGTTTTAACTATATAATATATATATATATATATAATATATATATATATATATATATATATATATATATATTGATCTCATCGATCATTCAAAAACATTTATTGCCCATCTCCCACCCTTTTGCCATACCATAACACCTCAGCTCAACCCAACGCAACTCCACCTTCACCCTACAGCAACACCCACACAACTCTGAAAATGGAAAGGAAGAAAAACAAAACACATGAATAAATCCATACAAATACAAAGATGGGATAAAAACACGCTACAGGAGTCTCTCTTCCGCCCCCCCCCCCCCCCCCCTCTCTCTCTCTCTCTCTCTCTGTCTGCTTTTCCCATAGAGAAAGCTGGTAAGACCCTTGTGTCATGTAACTGATCTTGCGAATTTGTTGTTGAAGAGGTGGAGACCGTGCCCGCCATCTCATCTTCACCCTCCTTTTCTTCCTCCTCCTCCTTCTTCACACACACACACACACACACACACATGCACACACACACAGAATGAGACGCACACACACACACACACACACACAAGATGGCGGCTACGACACGACACAAGATGGCGGCTACGGTCAAGCACTGAAACGGAAGGCAGCACTGAATTTTTGCAAAGTTCATGAAGATGACGAGATCGAGGAGAACAAGAGACAGAACAGCCGAGTCATCAGCGCTCGAGACACTGATCCTGGGCACCGACAGTCGCGGCGGCGAACCAGTCGG
>CM031597.1:134254918-134271017 GCA_018398815.1 Conus ventricosus | reverse complement strand
TTTTTATAATTGAATTTTTCTGCAGCTTGCAACCCAAAGCGCTCTGTAATTTCTGAATGTGCCAACTTACCCTTTGGGAATTTATTAGTTTTTTGTAATTTAGCCCTTGGGGTTTCATTCCAAAACGGGCCCCACATTTGTGTTTTAAAAGAGGTTATCTTTTTAATTTTCTACTTTTCACAAGAAAAGTGCGTTTTTTTTCAAATTTTCTTTGCTTCTTAGGGGCACCTTTGGTTTTTTTTTTGAAAACTAAAACAAACATACTAGGGTATTGCACACCCAGCCTTTTCGGGGATTGCATTCTTCTAAAACCGAAAGCGGGGATCAAATTCCCACTTTCCCGCGGTAAACTGGGAAAACCCCCAAGTTTCAAAATAGGGTATATATCGGATTTTATGTGTTATGATTTCCTCCAATTGGAGTTTTTTAGCTTCAAAGGGCTCTTTTTTTGAAACATTTACTTTATTTTTTCCCACCCACCCACTTGAGCACATTTTTTTTTGTTAGGCAGTATTAACTACCACTGCAGATATGAATGCTTATCCCCCCTTTTTTTCAATCTAAGCATTAGAGAAAGCTTTGTTTAAAATTGAATATTTCTTGCAGCATTGCAACACCAACGCCTGTAAGTTGCGGGTTTGGTGCTCATACTTATCCTGGAATTTTAGTTTTTTTTAATTTAGTCCCTTGGGGTTTCATTCCAAAACTGCCCTCACACTTGTTTTTTAAGGGTTATCTTTTTATTTTTTTATTTTTCACAAGAAAATGTAGCTTGTTTTGTTCTTTCATGATTTTCTTTTGCTTCTTGGGTGGCACCTTTGGGTTGGTTTTTTAAAAACTCAACAAACATACTACGGATTGCACACCACCTTTTCTGGATTGCATTCCCCCTTAAAACCGAAAAGGCAGGGGATCAATTACCATTTTCCGGGGCACTGAGGGAAAAAAACCCAAATTTTTTCGAAATATCGGAAAGATCAGATTTTAGTGTTAGTGATTTTCCCCTCCCAATTGGAGATTTTTAGCTCAAAGGCTCATTTTGAGACCCCATTTACTTTTTTTTTCCCATCCACACCACTTGACACATACTGTTGTTAGGCAGTATTAACTACCACTGCAGATAAGCTTATCTCCCCCTATTTCTTCAATCTAAGACATTACAAGCTTGTTTATAATTGAAATTTCTTGCAGTCATTGCAACACCAAGCTGCTCTGTAATTGCTGGAATGGGCTCAGTACTTATCCTTGGAATTTATTAGTTTTTTGTAATTTTAGTCCCTTGCGGATCTCATTCCAAGAACTGGCCCTCAGCACTTGTGTCTTAAGAGGTTATCTTTTTATATTTTCTACTTTTCACAAGAAAATGTAGCTTGTTTTGTTCTTTCATGATTTTCTTTGCTTCTTAGGTGGCACCTTTGGTTGGTTTTTTTGAAAACTCAACAAACATACTACGGTATTGCACACCAGCCTTTTCTGGATTGCATTCTTCTTAAAACCGAAAAGGCAGAGGAGTCAAATTACCACTTTCCGCGGTCACATGAGGAGAAACAACCAAGTTTCGAAATATCGGTATATGATCAGGAGTTATGTGTTAGTGAGTTTCCTCCCAATTGGAGATTTTTAGCTTGCTGAAGGCTCATTTTTGAAAGCATTTATTTTATTTTTTCCCATCAACATCACTTGTGCACATGTACTGTTTGTTAGGCAGTATTAACTACACTGCAGAGATGAATGCTTATCTTATCTCCTCTATTTTCTTCAATCTAAGACATAGTGCAAGCTTTGTTTATGATTGATTTATTTCTTGCAGTCATTGCAACACCAAGCTGCTCTGGAAGTTGCTGGAAATGAGTGCTCAGTACTTATCCTTGGAATTTTATTAGTTTTTTGTATATATATAATATTTATATATATATATTTTATATATATTTATATATTTATATCATTGATCAGTATTAAAACGTCCTTAAATAATCTGAAAAAAGCCAAACCCCTTGGGGAGCTACATTTCTTAAACTATTTTTAAAATGATGTGCTAAAATTCATTACAAGGCTTGTTTCAAAGATACATGTATACATACCTCTCCTCAGGATCTTGGAAACAAGCTTGTAGATGAATTTTAGCACTTCATTTTAAAACTATTTTTAACAATATTATATAAATATATAGATATATATATATAATTATATATATTATATATATATATATAATGTGTGTGTGTGCGTGCGTGCGTGCGTGCGTGCGTGCGTGCGTGCGTGCTGTGTGTATGTGTGTGTCCGACTCGCGTGAGTCTGTTGTGTGTCTGTCTGTCTGCCTCTCCTCTCTCTCTCTGTCTATCTTCTGTCTCTCGGACTCTCTCTCTCTCTCTCTCTCTCTCTCTCTCTCTCTCTGATTAAAACACAGAGATGAGAGAGAGAGAGAGAGAGAGAGGGCGAGTGAGGGAGGAGAGAGAGAGACAGGAGGAGAGAGAGAGAGTACCTAAGTCGCGCGTAATCGTGCATGTCAAAGAAAGGCCATATCCTGGCGCTCGATATGGCTTTTTCCTTCGCAGACTACCTATACCAATGTTGGACACTTGCAGGGGGGGGGGGGGGGGGGGGGGGGGGGAGAGGGGGGGTGATGGAAGGGTATGGGGGAGGTGTGCGGTGATGGGAAACAGCATAAGGAAGAGAGGAAAAGGCGCTAAAAGAAGGGCTGCAATGAGGGAAAACACCGGAGATGGAGAAGTAGGAAGATAAATAATAAATATCAAATCAAACAGTCCCCTGTCGTCCCCTCTATCCCCCCCCCCCCTCCTCATAATCCGTGTCCCTCTCTTGTAACACCACTATACCACTCCTCACTTCCACCTCCACACCATCATCCTGCTGCGAAGGTCAGAACGACCTTGTCCATTTTTTTCTGTTTTTAGAACAGCACTTAATTTGATTGGTGAGGACGTAATGAAAGAGAATAAACAAGAGTGGAGAGTCCCGAGACGTGGAGAGAGAGAGAGAGAAGAGACGACGGGAGTGAGGAGAGGAGAGAGAGGGAGACGAGAGAGAGAGAGAGGAGAGAGCGAGCGCGCACTACACACACACACACACACACACACTCACACCACACACACCAACACACACACACAACCACACCACGCACACACACGCACACACACGCACACACAAGCACACATCACACACAACCACACCCACACACACACACTCACACACTCCACACACACACACTCACAACACACACACAAGCACCCACACGCACGCATGCGCCCGCGTACACACACACACACAACACCCACACACACACACACACACTACACACACACACACACACAACACACACAAACATCACCACAACACTGGCGGAGGATAAAGGATACCACCCCCTCCCTATCCCTGCTCTATCTCACTGACACACTCACACAACGTACACACGTGTGCACAACATACAACGACGTGTACACAAATCGCATACACATACATAACAACTATAATACTGGAGGCTCAGACAATGCCACGTACATACCCAAGGTCTGACCAGGCGCTTTGGAATCAAAGAGGAGGAGGACATCTGGTTAGCTGCATCCATTGCCTTCGTTTACATTCTTTTATCTTTGTTAATTATCTGTTTACCCAGCAGCTGTGAGTCTTGCACTCTGTAGTGTCCTAGCTTTACTGTATGGTGCAGTGTATATTGACTAGTCCGCAGACAGTGTCACAACTTTGATGAATCTTGAATAAGTGTCAGCGAACCGCCAAGAGACACGTGGACAAACGAGTCACAAGACAAAACACGACGCGTTTCAACCTCTTAGGTCTTCTTCAGGCAAGCCACAAACAAATAGGACAACGAAAATGAACGAGTTTGTCACGTAGCTCTGATCTCTTCAGCATAAGGCAATGAATGAGTTTTCATTTCAAACCAATGAATGAGTTTTCATTCAACGCCTACCTTGCGCTGAGAAGATCAGGGTTAAGTGAAAAACTCGTTCATTTTTCGTTCTGTTTGTTTGCGTCTTGCCTGAAGAAGACCTACGAGGTCGAAACGCGTCGTGGTTTGTCTTGTGACTCGTTTGTCCATGTTTCTCTTGGCGGTTCGCAAACATTTATTTAAGATTTGTTTAGATTTCCGCCTGCAGTCGTCTCGCTTTGCTGCAACTAAATCTTTGATGAAACTGAGTCTGCATCAGTTCTGCAACCCCATTGCCCATCCTAGCCTGCTGTCCTGTGCCATCAACCCCCTACTCATCACATCCCTGTGTGCCATGAGCTCCATTGGAGTTTCTTTCGTGTTTGTGAACACCTGGATAGGTCAGACTTTGACAGAAAAGAATGAGAGTATAATTGTCTCTGCCTGTCGGTCGGTTGGTCTGTCTTTCTGTCGGTCGGTCTGTCTGTCTGTCTGTCTGTCTCTGTCTCTGTCTCTGTCTCTCTTCTCTCTCTCTCTCTCTCTCTCTCTCTCTCTCTCTCTCTCTCTCTCTCTCTCTCTCTCTCTCTGTCCGTCCACCTGTCCATCTGTCAGTGTATCTGTCTGTCTGTTAGTGTCTGTCTCCCTCTCTGTATCTCTGTCGCAGTCTTTCTCTCTGTCTCTCACTCTCTCCATCTCTGTCTCTGTCTCTGTCTCTGTCTCTCTCTCTCTCTCTCTCTCTCTCTCCTCTCTCTCTCTGTGTCTCTGTCGCAGTCTTTCTCTCTCTCTCTCTCTCTCTCTCTCTCTCTCTCTCTCTCTCTCTCTCTCTCTCTCTCTCTCTTCTCTCTCTTCTTCTTCTTCTTCTTCTTCTTCTTCTTCTTCTTCTTCTTCTTTTTTCTTTTTCTTTTTCTTCCTCTTTGTTTCTGTCTGTCTGTCTGTCTGTCTGACCCCTGTCTGTCTGTCTGTCTGTCTCCGTTTCATTTTTTTTTTTTTTTTTGCCGTCCGCTCCCTCTTTTCTTTGTTCTGCGCCTCTTTTTGCCTCTTTCTTTCTTTCTCATTCGTAATACATCGCCCGTGCAGAAACGAGACGGCAAAGTCAAGGATAAAGGTTGCACGTGGTCATTTACAGGGAGGTCGGAAAAAGGAAAGCCGTAGAACACGCCAGCAGCGGAAATGAAAGGAGACCCGACTCTAACACGGCATCTGGAGAGAAGGAGGGTGTGCAGAATCCATAGCCCCGTGGAATCCGCTTAACTTCCAAGATTCTGTAACTCTTTTCGTTCCTCTTCTTCTGTAGTATTCTTCTTCTTTTTTTTTTTCTTAAACGAATCTATAGATTCCTTCACTCTATCGCTTCTTTAATCCCCTTTACTTCTTAAAGTCCATAGGATCTTTCTCGCTTCATCATTTTGTAGGATCCTTCTCGTTCCTATGGTTGTGTCGTATTCTGCTCGCTTCTGAAGTTTTGTAGAAGCCCCTTCGCATACACAATTCCGTAGAATCCTTGTTTGTGCAATTTTAGGTCTTTTTCGCTTCTGGTAATCTGAATACTTCTCGCTTTTTTAGTTCTGTAGGATCCTGCTCTTTCATATGAGTCCGTAGATCTTTCTCGCTTCTTAAAGTCTATGGGATCTATATTGCCCTGTTATGCAACAAAGTCCTTCCTCCACCCAGAATCATGGAAAATACTTCTCGCTTCTCTAACTCTGTGGGATTTTCCTCGCTTCTGTAGTTCTGTGAAGATCCCTCTTGCTTCTTCACTTCTGCATTCTGTAGGATTACTCTTGGGTTTGTGATTTTTTTTTTCTAGAATTCTGCTTGCTTCTTTCATTATATAGGACCATTCTCGCTTTTCTATTTCTTGCTTCTGAATTTTGTGGCATCCTCGCTATTAGAATTCGATAATAACATTTTCGCTTCTTTAGTCCAGTAGTTTTCTTGTTTTGTTTTTTTTCCCTGTTTTCTTGCCGTAAAAGTCTTTTTCTCTCTGTATTTGTGTAGTTTTTTTTTTTTGTCGTTTCTGTAACTCTGTGGTATCCTTATTACTTGTATAACATTGTTCGGCCTTTTTTCGCTTCTATAATCCGTCAGATACTTTTTCGTGTCTTAAGTTCTGTAAGATCCTTCTCGCTTCCGCAATTGTGTGGGATCCTTCTAGTGACCATAATTCTGTAAAACCATTCAATAAATATGTCGAATGCTTTTCGCTTCTGTAATTCTAAAGGCTCCTTCTAGCTTCTGTACTTATGGAATATTCTTTTTGTTTCATCGATTTAGCAGGATCATTGTATAATTCGTAAATTCATTTTCATTTCGATCATTCTATTGGATCCTTTTCAGTTTTTTTGGTGTGTGGTAAACTCTTAATGCTCCGATGGTTCTGCAGAAGGTGTCACGTTTCTACGATTCTCTACAATCTGTTTGGCTTCTTGGCTTTCCTAGGATTCTTCTAGGTTCTATGTTTCATATCACTCCTCTATTTCTCATTCCTATTATTCTGTGCAATCCTCCACCCCACCCCATGGCTCTGTCTTTGTAATATTTATCAAGCTTCGAACATTCCTTGCGCCTACTTTTTTTCCCTTCGGTCTTGTTGTTTGTTACGATCCTTTCTACTCCTGTCATTCGATGTGTTTCTTTTCGTTTCCATGTTTCCGTGCAGTTCGTATGATTCTGTACAATAGGTCTCAGCAGCAGCAGCAGCAGCAGTAGTCGTCGTCGTCGTCGTCGTCGTCGTCGTCGTCGTCGTCGTCGTCGTCGTCGTCGTCCGTCGTCGTCGTCGTCAGTCGTCGTCGTAGTAGTAGTAGTAGTAGTAGTACTAGTATGTAGTAGTAGTAGTAGTAGCAGTAGCAGTAGTAGTAGTAGCAGGAAGCAGGCAGCAGCAGAGGAGGAGGAGGAGGGGAGGAGGAGGAGGAGGAGGAAGAGAGGTCCTGGGTTTGATTCCCACCAAAGCCATTTGTATTTGCGAGGTTTTCATTCCATGATCAGCTCATCCGCAGAATCGAGTTTTCCGTGGGTTTTGTTTATCAAAACGGGACCGCGGTGTATGGCCCTTTGCAGCCGGCTGGGCTATAACCAACATTACCTTATCAAAACTGGAACCACACTGTCAACTTCATCCACTTCATGGATGCGTCTCTGAGAGTATTGCTCAGATTCTCTCACCAACGCTGCAGGTGTCTGCATCGCCTAGTCCTGGTTGACGCCAGGATATGTTATGAAAGCAAGCATTGGAATACAGCCAGCCCTGTCATGCACACTTTAAGCAGAATCGAAGTCAAGAACATCTTCTCCAACCTCATCCTCATCGATGAACATAACACAGCCACAAATTCTGCAGCCGTCCAAGCTATGTTCTCACCTCAATGTTGATTCCCAACTACATCTTGCCCTTGGTGGGTTCGTGTTGATGGGAGATGGGGGCTGTTGTTGGTCATATATGGTAGCACCGTCTAGAGGGGGAGGCAGAGAGGGGCCCACATACACGTATACCGCACTTCACACACACACACACACACACACACACACACACACACACACACACACACACACACACACACACACACACACACACCACACACACACACACACACACGCACGCACGCGCGCAGCTAAGTAAATATTGTCGTCAGGACGATCTTAGTAGAAAGTTTCCTGCCATATTGGACCAGAACAAGCACACCAAAATCCATCATCGACGTGACCAGGCAGCAGTGCGGTGTCTTCTCTGTAGAGTTTCCTCGTGACGACTTGACATTGATTCTCCCTGTAGATCGTCAGTACGGGGCCGGCGACAGGACACGCCAATGTGTGATTATGGACAGGCACTGGAAGGATGCAGTGTGGGAGTAATAATACTAGTATGCGACTAAAGACGATAATCACACACACACACACACACACACACACACACACACACACACACACACACACACACACACACACACACACACACACACACACACACACACACTATATTATATATATATTGTCACGAGTTTGTCACGAGGCCTACGACGTTCGACCCACCTAGGGTGGCGGGATTACTTATTTGTTTATTGTCGTTGCTGTTGTCGTGTATCCGTCCCTTAGGGTGGCTTGTGGTGCAGTTGCACCTTGGTGTGGTTCAGCTCAACTTCGGCTTGCTTTCTCTCTCTCTCTCTCTAATTCCACCGCCGTGTTATTCATCCTGCAAGTTCACGGGTGGCCGGTACCTTTCTCTCGAACTTTCTGTCTATCGGCCTCTCGCCTGTCTTTTTACCTGTCGCACGTGCTTCGTTTCTTTTAGTTGAAGTATGCTCACTCTGTGGACGCAGCATGGTATGTTGGCCGCCATTGCTGAGGGAGGTTAGCTCTTCATCGAGCGGAAGATGTCTCTGGGGGCGCTGCTCCAGTCCTGGTTCTTTACCTTATCGTCGAGAGTACAGTCAGTACTTTCAATTCCTGCAGTCGGCCTGTAGGAGAGGGACATCATTTCTTCTGTTTTCCGCATCTTCGCCTCTGTCCTCTCGACTGGACAGAGGGTAGAGAGAGTCCTTTGACCCGCCTCTTCGGGGTCACCCACGGGTAGCTGGTAAGCATCAGTTTCGTGGTCTGTTTGTTTTGATTTGTTGTTGTTAGCCGGCTTAGTCTTCGCTTTTGCGCAATTTTCTTTTGTTTTCGAAATTGTAAGAGAAATATTGTGTGAGACCTTTTCTCTGGTTAATTCCATCTTTAACCTGGCCATTCTAAATTATTTCCAAAATTTTTCTCCTGTTTATGTATCTGGTGATGCGGTAGTCGGTGGGGAAGGAAGAACTGGTGATTCAGGGTTGGAACTTGCTTGGTCTCGCTCGTCCGCCCCTGTCACATTCGCCGGACTTTTATCCTTCGGCCACCGTCTGTTTGTGTGTGCAAGGAGAACGAGTTTTATGTTCACGAGCGTGCTGTGCGCATGATTTGTCGTTCGGATGCGTGGTTGGAGATTTGTGTTATTTTGAAATGTGTTATAAAATGTGACAGTTGTGCCATTGAATATTTGGCAAATGTTGGTGGCAGTTATTAAGCGATGGTCGCTGTGTTGATTTATTTCCTAAGGAAGGAAAACGTTAAGCGTGAGTGAGAGAAGGGTGAAGATAATTCATATTTGTTTTATAACCTGTTGATTTAATGCAGTCTTTTACCTGCATCGTGTGAGAAGACTTGATTCAATGTGTTTACTGTGTGCGTTGAATACATTCCCCTCGCCCATCATGCGAGTGGCTAAGACTTGACAGCAATGGTCAGACGCGTACTGACGGCAGGGTTCCAGTACCCTTCTTCCTCCTCCTTCCTTCTTCTTTTCCTCCTCTCCGACTCTCCTCCCAGCTACGTCCTCCCCCCTCCCGGGGGCTTCACCTGGAGCACGAACTGGATGGTGCCACGTGCTGGTCGAGGCCACGTTCTGGCTGAGACCACGGACGGGATGGTGCCACGCGCTGGTCGAGGCCACGCCTTGGTCGGGACCGTGGACTGCTAGAAGAGCCCGCCGTCTTGATGGCCGGCCTGGACCCCCGTCCAGGACCTCCAGAACAGCTACGTCCCCCCCCCCCCCCCCCCGGGACACGCTCTTCACTGCCCGTTGGGAGTCGAGGGTGTCGGCTTTGGGCGACTCCCTGCGAGAACCAGCCGGCTCGGAGCACCTAGTGCGACAGGGTGCTCCCTGCGGACTTGACAGGGGCAGGGACGTGGACGCACTCCATGGTGTGAGAATGGATTGATACTGGGAATATTCCTTTATAATTGTGTATATGTCATATGTGCTGGAATGCTGTAATTGTGGTCGTGTACGTCGTACGGCGAAATATTTATTTATAATCGTGCATGTTGTGGGTGTGGAGTGCTTGATTGTGATTGTGCATGTTGTGTGCGTTGGAGTGCTTGATCGTGATTGTGCATGTTGTGTGCGTTGGAGTGCTTTATTGTGATCGTGCATGGTGCGTGTGTTGGAATGTTTATTTTGCTGGTGTGAATAAATGGGGTGTTGTATCGTAATCTTTATTGTGTGGTCTCTGCGGAGCGTGTGAGGTCAGTCACTCCCTTCACTCCCACCTAGACCGATCCTGTCAGGGCAGACCTCCAGGGGTCGGTCGTGACAATTGTGGGGGCTCGTCCGGGATGTGAAGGGTCTGGCTGTCTCTCTCTCGTTTCGCAGAGTACCTGTTTAGTTTTGTCTGTTTTGTAGATGTTTAGTCAGTTTTCGTGTGTGTTCGTGGGTGGTTGGCTGGGTGACTCTAGAGTGAAGGAGTCTTGTTGTGGCCTGAGGAACATCCGGCGTGACTCGGGGGTCGAGGTGAGACCAAGAGGAGTCGACCGCTTCCAGACCTCCTTCCGCCGGGTACCTCACGCAGGTACGGCCGTAAGTCTTGCCCTTCTGTTGCCGCTCAGTCTTCCATTCCTGTTTTGTATTTAGCAATTCTTGTTTTTTTTTTTTTTCTCTCTACCGGGTTGTTGAGTACAGGGGGTTGTATCGGACGCTAGTGTTTTTTTTTCCTCTCTCCGGATCCCGTCTGCTAGGTTTTTGTTTTTTGTTTTTTCCGGCCAGCCCCACCGCACTGTTGCTCGTGCTGTAGAGCGCGGTGTTGCCAGAGTGGGGGCAGCCGGACATAGTTTTTGTTTTGTTTTTTTTTCGGTGAGCCCCACCGCACTGTTGCTCGTGCTGTAGAGCGCGGTGTTGGCCAGAGTGGGAGCAGCGGAACTTGTCCGCACACACGCACACACACACATACAACATATACACACGCCCCTAAAATATTTGTTTTTTTTTTTTTCTCTAGTGGAATTGTTTTTCCCTGTATTTGGAAAACTGTAGGATATTGTTGTCATGGCGACGTCCGGCGCTGGTGGTATGGCGACGCGAGCGTCGAAGAAGAAGGGTATTCAAAATGTTACTGTAGTCCCTACTATTAGTACCAGTACTTCGACTACGGTAACTTCTACCTATTCCAGTGCTGTAGCAGGTAGCCCAGTGAGTACTTTTACTACCTCTTCGCTGGGGGGTCTCCCTGTCGAGACCCCGACTGGCACTTCCGCTCGGAAGCGTCAGAGTATAGCGAAGCAACTGTGGGCTTCTGTTGAGTCGCAGAGACCGAAACCTCTCCTCTCTCAGGTTTCCCTCGTAAGGGGCATGCCCCAGAAGACTCTCCTTATGGGAAAGTCGAGACCCAAGGGACGGGTCAGACGGATCATCCTCCCGGGTCGGGAGTGGTGAACCCCGCTCAGGATATCACCTCTGTCCTTCTGGTTTCTGGAGCGGCAGCGTAGTGAAGAGGCTGCTAGGCAGGAAGCTCTGCGTAGGGAAGAGGCTGCTAGGCAGGAAGCTCTACGTAGGGAAGAGGCAAGGCTCCGTAGGGAAGAGCTAGATAGGATGGAGGCTCTGCGCAGAGAGGAGACTGACAGACAGGAAATTCTGCATAGGAAGAGGCTATGCTGCGCAGAGAAGAGGCTGCCCGACAGGAGGCCCTTCGTAAGGAAGAAGCTGCTCAGCGTAGGGAGGAGGCTGCTCAGCGTAGGAGGAGGCTGCTCAGCGTAGGGAGGAGGCTGACAGGCAGGAAGCCCTCGCAGGGAAGAACTAGACAGGATGGAGGCTCTGCGTAGGGAGGAGATGGAACAACTTTCTTTCGCGGCCTCCGCTTCTGTAAACCAGGGGTTAATCACCAGGCAGGTGATAGAGTTAGAGGCCCAAAGTTAAAGCTCCAGAGTTCAGGCCTAGTGAGGACATGATATGTTCTTAGAGCATTTCGACAAGGTTGCTTGTTCGTACCAATTGTCTGAGGAGCAAAAGGGCTATGCACCTTTTTTCTGGATTATCTGGTGCTGCAAGGGAGTGTGTGCTCACTCTAAATGAAGGCGCGTCTTATGCAGACATGCAGTTGGCTCGCGTAAGCGTTTCCACCTTACCCCAGAGACCTACAGGAGGAAGTTTAGGTCCATGAAGAAGAATAATGATGAGACCTTCGTGCAGTTTGGTGATAGGCTGCGCAAGACGCTAGGGTACTGGCGTCAGTTAGCTAAGTTGGAGCTGGAGGATCTGATCCTCATTGAACAGCTCACCAACACTGTGTCCCCAGAGTTGAGGATCCGGATAGGCGAGACAGCACCTCAGGATTTCGCGACTGCGATTCACACAGCTGAGGTGTTTGCTGAAGCTCGCAGGGCTTATGGGCATCGCCAGATACGGAGAGGAAGCCCTCCGCAGGATTTAATAGCAATAGGTGCCGACAACTGCTAGTGGGGTGAACAAGGCAGGCAGTTCATCGGGGACCTCAGCACCTCGATTTTGTTTTCTTTGTGGTCGTCCTGGCCACATCAGGAAAGATTGCCCTAGAGCCGCTGGTAGTCATGGGGCTAGTCCTTTCCAGCATCCTCGTGCCTCGCTAACGTGGGTTCCATCCCAGCTTCTGGTGATTCAGAGTGCCCATGTGTTTCTCTCTGTTGTTGGTTCCTCCTTGGTCGACACCATCAGGGATTCGGGAGCATCAACGATCTTTGTTGATAAGAATTTGGTTTCCCTGAGGCCCGGCGGGGCGCTAGTTATGATGTGTGCGGGTTGGAGGCTGGTTTTACCTCCACCGTCCTTCTGTACTTATTCCTATCTCCACCCCCTACTTCTGTGGCGAAGTATGGGCCATCGCGGTGGAGCGACCTCTGTATTCCTTATCGTAGGGAATACTGTCACCTTTGCTGACGGACGCAGTCAGTCCGTGTCTACGGATCTGCCCGTACAGGCGTGTGTGGGAGTCACCACACGCGCCAAAGCTAAGAAGCAGGAAACAGGAATTGCGTCCCGTTCTTCAGCCGATTCGTAACGAGGTTCTGGCAAGGGCCGATCCTGCTAGCATTATCCGTCTTCAGGCCAGGGACTTGGATGTCCAACGCCTGCGACAAACTGGTAGGTCGTCCTGCTCAGTCTGCCCGGCACGCCAAGGTGAGCTTCAAGCTCACAAGGGGATCCTTTTTAGGGTTTTTACCCAGGCAGATCGTGGGCCAAGCAGCTTGTGGTTCCCCAAAGCCTGAGAGAGTCTGTCCTCCGGCAGGCCCACGATTCCCCCATGGCAGGTTCATATGGGCTCCAAGCGGACTCTCGAGCGAGTTAGGCAGGATTTCTTTGGCCAGGGATGAACTCACAGGTTTAGGCAGTACTGCCGCAGTTGCGATGTCTGCCGGCGGACAACGCCTAGGGGTCGCTTGAGGCGTGTTCCCTGGGGTCGGTGCCACGGGTTGGGAGGCATTCAGCAGGTTGGGGTCGACCTGGTGGGACCCATTGGTCCTCCGTCCGATCGCGGTCACCGCTACACTTCGGTAGTGGTAGAATCTGCGAGTCGATACCCAGAGGCTGCCCCGCTTAGGACTATCGATGCCCCTACTGTTGCTGAGTATCTCAGGCAGATTTGGACGCGCACTGGCGTGCCCAAGAAGAAGTACGGCCGGAAGTTTGTACTGGAGAGCGATCATCATCCTCTCCAGTGCTTGGACCGGATCTGGCCAGTCAGTCGTCGACACATGAGTTAGGCAGTGGAGCTGCAGAGTCATGCGTTCACTTTCCGTCATATCAAGGGTTCCTGTAATACGGATGCTGACTATCTTAGCCGAGCTCCGTAGTTAGCACATTGGAAAATCAGTCAGAGGGACACCTCCCCTCAACCAGGGTTATATCCTTTTTGGTCTCTGTATCAGGTGTAGTGACAGTTGTCACTTCAGTGAGGTTAACGGTAGTGAATCACCAATGGTTCGGATTGTTTACTTTCATGGTTGGAAGGTTTGCTTAGTTGTTTGATAAATGTAGTATTATGTATTTCCCCGTGTGATTCTATCGTGGAATGTTTGTATTGGATTCATCGTACTCTGTCGATCACAGAGAGTTGGGTTCGTCCCATTGTTTGTGAAGTTGCACATGCGACAAGGTTCAAGGAGCACTGTATCAGAGAAACAGATGCTTTTAGAAGGGGGGTTTGTCACGAGTTGTCACGAGGCCTACGACGTTACGACCCACCTAGGGTGGGGATTACTTATTTGTTTATTGTCGTTGCTGTTGTCGTGTATCCGTCCCTTAGGGTGGCTTGTGGTGCAGTTGCACCTTGGTGTGGTTCAGCTCAACTTCGCTTGCTTTCTCTCTCTCTCTCTCTAATTCCACCGCCCGTGTTATTCATCCTGCAAGTTCACGGTGGCCGGTACCTTTCTCTCGAACTTTCTGTCTATCGGCCTCTCGCCTGTCTTTTTACCTGTCGCACGTGCTTCGTTTCTTTAGTTTGAGTATGCTCACTCTGTGACGCAGCATGGCATGTTGGCCGCCATTGCTGAGGGAGGTTAGCTCTTCACTCGAGCGGAAGATGTCTCTGGGGGCGCTGCTCCAGTCCTGGTTCTTTACCTTATCGTCGAGAGTACAGTCAGTACTTTCAATTCCTGCAGTCGGCCTGTAGGAGAGGGACATCATTTCTTCCGTTTCCGCATCTTCGCCTCTGTCCTCTCGACTGGACAGAGGGTAGAGAGAGTCCTTTGACCCGCCTCTTCGGGGTCACCCACGGGTAGCTGGTAAGCATCAGTTTCGTGGTCTGTTTGTTTTGATTTGTTGTTGTTAGCCGGCTTAGTCTTCGCTTTGCGCAATTTTCTTTTGTTTTCGAAATTGTAAGAAGAAATATGGTGTGAGACCTTTTCTCTGGTTAATTCCATCTTTAACCTGGCCATTCTAAATTATTTCCAAATTCTTTCTCCTGTTTATGTATCTGGTGATGCGGTAGTCGGTGGGAAGGGAGAGAACCTGGTGATTCAGGGTTGGAACTGCTTGGTCTCGCTCGTCCGCCCCTGTCACATCGCCGGACTTTTATCCTTCGGCCACCGTCTGTTTGTGTGTGC
Organism: Conus ventricosus; assembly: GCA_018398815.1. Classification (NCBI taxonomy): domain Eukaryota; kingdom Metazoa; phylum Mollusca; class Gastropoda; order Neogastropoda; family Conidae; genus Conus; species Conus ventricosus. The sequence goes on along the minus strand of CM031597.1, from coordinate 134,256,247 downwards.
AAGGAGAACGAGTTTTATGTTCACGAGCGTGCGTGCGCATGATTTGTCGTTCGGATGCGTGGTTGGAGATTTGTGTTATTTGAAATGTGTTTATAAAATGTGACAGTTGTGCCATTGAATTATTTGCAAATGTGGTGGCAGTTATTAACGATGGTCGCTGTGTTGATTTATTTCCTAAGGAAGAAACGTTAAGCGTGAGTGAGAGAAGGGTGAAGATAATTCATATTTGTTTTATAACCTGTTGATTAATGCAGTCTTTTACCTGCATCGTGTGAGAAGACTTGATTCATGTGTTTACTGTGTGCGTTGAATACACTTCCCCTCGCCCATCATGCGAGTGGCTATGACTTGACAGCAATGGTCAGACGGTAACTGACGGCAGGGTTCCAGTACCCTTCTTCCTTCCTCCTTCCTTCTTCTTTTCCTCCCTCCGACTCCCTCCCAGCTACGTCCTCCCCCCTCCGGGGGCTTCACCTGGAGCACGAACTGGATGGTGCCAGTGCTGGTCGAGGCCACGTTCTGGCTGAGACCACGGACGGGATGGTGCACGCGCTGGTCGAGGCCACGCCTTGGTGCGGACCGTGGACTGCTAGAAGAGCCCGCCGTCTTGACTGGCCGGCCGCTGGACCCCCGTCAGGACCTCCAGTAACAGCTACGTCCCCCCCCCCCCCCCCCCCCCCGGGACACGCTCTTCACTGCCTTTGGGAGTCGAGGGTGTCGGCTTTGGGCGACTCCCTGCGAGAACCAGCCCGCTCGGAGCACCTAGTGCGACAGGGTGCTCCCTGCGGACTTGACAGGGGCAGGGACGTGGACGCACTCCATGGTGTGAGAAAGGATTGATACTGGGAATATTCCTTTATAATTGTGTATATGTCATATGTGCTGGAATGCTGTAATTGTGGTCGTGTACGTCGTACGGCGAATATTTATTTATAATCGTGCATGTTGTGGGTGTGGAGTGCTTGATTGTGATTGGCATGTTGTGTGCGTTGGAGTGCTGGATCGTGATTGTGCATGTTGTGTGCGTTGGAGTGCTTTATTGTGATCGTGCATGGTGCGTGTGTTGGAATGTTTATTTTGCTGGTGTGAATAATGGGTGTTGTATCGTAATCTTTATTTGTGTGGTCTCTTGCGGGAGCGTGTGAGGTCAGTCACTCCCTTCACTCCCACCTAGACCGATCCTGTCAGGGGCAGACCTCCAGGGGTCGGTCGTGACATATATATATATATATATTTATATAATATATATATATATAATATATATATAGAGAGAGAGAGAGAGAGAGAGAGAGAGAGATCAATATGGTTGAACAGCCTAAAATGATTCTA
>CM031597.1:134247418-134249918 GCA_018398815.1 Conus ventricosus | reverse complement strand
ATTCGTTTGTCTATTATTTATTCGTTGTTATTATTTACTCTATTTATTTTGTTTCATTTATTAATGTTTCTATCTATAATTCTGTATTTATTTATTTAGTTAGTTATAGACAATGTCAGCCAGTTTCCAGGCGACACTGGCCTCACTATCAGTGCCAAAAAGACTAAAAACATGCTCACCGGTAAACACCAAGGACCAACAGACGTTCGCATCGACCAAAAACAAGTGGAAGAAGTAGAGAACTTCACATACCTAGGCAGCTCCATCAGCAACGCCAATGACCTCGACCACGAACTGAAATGTCGTATTGGGAAGGCAACATCAGCATTCAATCAGCTGAACAAAATGTGGAACAGCAAGAAATTCTCCCTTGGAATCAAACTGAATTTTTTTTTAAAACTCCAGTGTGATTTCAACGCTGTTATATGGCTGTGAAACCCGCCAACTGAAGACCACACAGGAGACAAAGCCTTTGATACTAAGTGCCTACATAAGATCTTGGGCATCAAATGGTCAGACGTTATAGCAAATGAAGAGGTCAGGGGGAGGTCCAAACAGCTCCCTGCGTCAACCATTGTCTCCAGACGGCGTCTCCACTGGCTGGTTCAGATTACCCTCATCTAGATCTGCATGGACCCCATCAGGCCAGAGAAAAAGAGGACGACCCAGGATGAGCTGGCGACAGACAGTGGAGAGAGACCTCAGACTCGCTGACAGAGGATGGAGCAACACTAGCAAACTGGCTGAAGACCATGGCAAGACGCGGGAGCGTCTAAGTCTAAGTAAATAAGTTATTTATTTATCTATCTATTTTTTTATTTGTTTCTTTTTATTCATTTATGTGTTGAGTTATTGGTTGATTTGTTTCTACATCTATATATTTTTATTTGTATATTTGTTTAGGTAGTTAGTTGGTTATTTGTTTTTTTAGTTAGGAAGTTAGTCGGTGTGTAAGTTAATGAGTTCATTAGTTCGTAAGTTAATTAATTAGTTGGTTGGTTAGTCAGTTAATCGTTTGTTTGTTTATTTATCTATTATTTATTCATTTAGGGATATTTTTCACCAAGACGTCAGCGCTTGCGATTGTCTGTGTCGTTCTTGCAAGAACTGTCGGTTCTGAGCTTTCATTTGTGCCAGTAATAGTATAGATCTTGGTGCACGGTTACTTTCAGACTGGTCTCCACTTCATTTTTTTTTTTTTTTTGCTTTCTTTCTGCGTACGCAGGCTGATACTCCTGCGGACATTGCCTATATAGACAGGCAGTGGAGTTTTGTGTGTATGGCCATTTTTTTTATCCCGCCATTACGGCAGCCATACTCCATCTTCGGGGAAACCTTGTTTTCAATTTTCACGGAGGTTTGGGTCATGACTTTCGAATTCTTGGTTCTGGTCTCTATTCTGTACGACTGAACTGTTTGTTTAGGACACACTGCAACACCGGTGAACTCTCTGTTTCCTCAGCTAGGCCAGGAATGTCACTGGTGAGGCATTAATAGGCGATTGTCCTGTCATGGATTATGACTGATGTTTTGCGACCGTCTTCTGCGCCACTGGTTGTTCTGTGAAGGTATATACTGGACAGGTTGGGGCGAAATAAACAGCCCTGTCTGACTCCCATAGCATCTCGGGTCTTTGTTTTCATGCTGATATTAAACACGATTATACTTGTCACTTCCTGATATAGATGTTTGATGACTAAGGAATGTTGAATCTGATGTTGATTGTTGACATTGTGGCTTTTATCACGCATGCCTTGCCTCGACAAATGCCTCCTTGAAATCTATGAAGTCACGGATAATGGTCTTGCTGATGCTGCAGATGTTTTTCATACAGGAGTTTAGATGGAAGACCTGTTTTGTAGTGTTTTTTCTTCCAGTGTAATCTGTTCTTTTGCTGTGATCACATCAACTTATGGTTTCAGTCGATCAGGTAGGATCTTAGGCATAGTAGGATCTTCAGCATGATAGGATCTTCAGCATGGCTTTAAAGTGAAGAAAAATGAGGCTGACGGTGTTGCTCATACCATGTCCAACTGCTGTGCCCGCTTGATCTGCTGTCTTGTCTACCCCCGACGGACCCTCTCTCTCTCTCTCTCTCTCTCTCTCTCTCTCTCTCTCTCTCTCTCTCTCTCTCTCTCTCTCTCTCTCTCCTCTCTCTCCTCTCTCTCTCTCTCTCTCTTCTTTTCTTTTTTTCGACGATTTCGTTTACTCAGGAGACTTTACTTCCTCTTTCACTTCTGTTCCGAAGATTGGGTGGTCGTTCTCGTTGGTTTTATGACGGCGATGTAAGATCTATAGGAACCTTTTGTTCTGCTTCGATGGTGTCTTGCTTCTCTGTGAGATATTTCCATTATTTGTTTATATTTGATCGTATTGGTTCGACCTTGTCAGGTACTTTTTATGTATTTGACAGTTTATTATGCCTTTCTCTGTTTGTTATTGTTGTTGTTCATGGGTTTTTTTTCTTCTTCTTCTGCTGCTGCTGCTGCTGCTGCTGCTC
>CM031597.1:134230223-134240223 GCA_018398815.1 Conus ventricosus | reverse complement strand
GAATGTTCGCTAAAGGTCTCCTCACACGAGCAGGTTAGGAGAGAGATTAAATTAAACAGGCTTAACAAACGATATGCAATTTATATCTTCATCCATCCTCACTCACGTTCAACATTTTCCTTTCTTAGGAATGGCACTAAACACAACCATGCTTTATAATGCCACACATTTGCAAATTATTCAATGGCACATTATCCACATTTATAGCATACTTTCAAAATGACCACAATTCTCCAAAAACCGATTCCAAACGACAAATCATGCGTACGCAGGCTCGCAAACATAAAACACTCGTTCCCTTGCACACAAAAACAGACGGTGGCCGAAGACTAAGGACCCCCCCAGTGATTGTGACAGGGGCGGACGAGCGAGACCAAGCAAGTACCAACCTGAATCACCAGGTTATCCCCCATCCCCTCCGACTACCGCATCACCAGATGCATAAAAGGTGAAAGACTTTTGGATATATTTGACTGGCAGGTTAAAGATTGAATTAACCAGAAAATGGTCTCAAACAATAATTCTTTTATAATTTTGAAAACCAAAAGGAATTGCGCAAAACGAGAAGAATTAGCCAGCTAACAACCCCCCCCCCCCCCCCCCCCCCCAACCACGAAACTGATGCTTACCAGCTACCCGTGGGGTGACCAAGTGCGGGTCAGTGGACTCTCTGCCCTTGTCAGTCGAGAGGGTCCAGCCATGAGCAGTATGCGGAAAAAGAGATGACGTGATGTCCTCCCCACAGGCCGACTGTAGGAATGAGGTACGACCGTACCTTCGACGAAGTGGTAGAGAACCAGAACCGGGAGCAGGCGCTCCCAGGGACCATCTTCCGCTCGAGTGAAGAGAAAACCTTCTAACCGATGGCTGCCAACATGCACCTACGTCACAGAGTGATGGAATACCTCAAGCCTAAGAGGAAATGTGCACGTGCGGGCAGGTAAAAGACAGGTGAGAGGCCGATAGTGGACTGCCAGTTCGAGAGGAAAGGTACCAGCCACCGTGAACTGCAGGATGAATTGCACGGGCAGTGGGAATTAGAGAGAGAGAGAGAGAGAGAGAGAGAAGAGAGGAGGAGAGATGAGAGGAGAGTGATGGAGAGAGAGAAGAGAGAGAGAGAGAGAGAGAGATAGAGAGAGAGAGAGAGGAGAGAAAGTAAACCTAACATGAGCTGAACGACTTTAAGGTGCAAACACAACACAAGCCAATTAAGGGTCGGTATACACGACAACATCAACGACAATAAATAATGAATAAATCCACACCCTAGATGGGTCAAATCGTCATAGGCCTCGTGACAAACTCGTTGACATAACTCCCCTTTCTAAATGCATCTGTTTTTTTTTTTTTCCCCTGAGATACAGTGCTCCTTTGAACCTTGAGCAATGTGCATAGATCACAACAAGGGACCGAACCTCAACATCTGTGATCGACAGTGTACGTTAAATCCAATACAAACCGTTCCACGATGAATTACACAGGGACAGATACATAATACTAAATTTTTCAAACAACTAAGCAAACCTTCAACAATAAAAGCTTGCAATCCGATACCAGTGGTGAGTCACTTCCGTTAACATCACTGAAGTGAAAACTGACACTACACCTGATACTAGAGACAAAAGGGGATATAAACCCTGGTTGAGGGGGAAGAGTTCCTGACTGATTTCTCAAGGGTGATGGACTACGGTGCTCGGCTTGAGATAGTCAGCATCCATATTGCTGGGAACCTTGATATGGCGAAAGTGAAAAAGCATGACTCTGCAGTTCCGCTGAACTAACCTCATGGAATCGGGACGACTGACTGGCCGGGTCCGGTCCAGGCACTGGAGAGGATGATGATCGCTCTCCAGTACAAACTTCGGCCGTACTTTTTCTTGGGCACGCCAGTGCGGTCCCTCTATCTGCCCGAGCGCTTCAGCAACTGTAGGGGCATCGATAGTCCTAAGCGAGACAGCCTCTGGGTATCGAGTCGCATTGTCGACCACTACCAAATGTAGCGGGGACCGCGCTATCGGATGGTGGATTTATGGGTCCCACCAGGTCAACTCCAACCTTGCGAAAGAATCCCCAACCAGTGGCACTGATTCTAGGGGAACACGCGTCAAGCGACCCTGGGCTTTGTCCGTTGGCAGGACATCGCAACTGCGGCAGTACTGCCTACCTGAGAGTTCATCCCGGCCAGAAGAAGTCCTGTCTTACTCGCTCGGAGAGTTCCGCTTTGAGCCAATATGACCTGTCATGGGTGAATCATGGGCCTGCCGGAGAACAGATTCTCTCAAGCATTTGGGGGACGACTAGCTGCTTGGCCACCCGGATCTGCCTGAGTGAACGTGAAAACCTAAAGAGGATCCCCTTGTGGAGTTGAGCTCACTTGGCGTGTCGGGCAGACTGAGCGGGATGATCTACCAGTTGTCGTAGGCGTGGGCATCCACGTCCATGGGCCTGAAGACGACCCATGGTAGCAGGATCGGCCCTTGCAAGAACCTCGCATCAGAGATCCGGCTGAGAACGGGGAGCAATTCCTGTTTTCCGGCTTCTTAGCTTTGGCGCGGTGGTAACTCCCACACCTCCTGTATGGGCAGATCCGGTAAGGACTCAGTTGGACTGCCGCCGTCTGCAAAGGTGGATGGTATTCCCTATGAGAAGGAATTCAGAGGTGCTCCACCGCGATGGCCCATACTTCGCCACTGAGTAGGGGGTGGTTATAGGAATGTGTACAGAAGGACGGGTGATTGGTTATAAAACCAGCCTCCAACCCGAAACATCGAACTGGCGCCCCGCTTGAGCTCAGGGGAGGAAACCAAATCCTTATCAGCAAAAGAGCGTTGATGCTCCGAATCCCTGATGTGTCGTCCAAGGGATGAACCAACATCAGAAGAAACCACTGGGACACTCTGTACCACCCGAAGCTGGGATGGACCCAACGTTAGCGATGGCACGTGGGTCGCTCGGAAAGGACTATCCCCATGACTACCGGCGGCCTTTTTTTAGGGCTTTCGCTTTCCTAATGTGGCCGGGACGACCACAAAGAAAACACAGTCGGGGTGCTGAGGTCCCCGTTGAAACTGCCTGCCTTGTTCGACCCGCTAGAGTCGTTCGGCGCCTTTATTGCCATTAATCCTGTGACGCGTGGTCTTCCTGTCCGTATATGGGCGATGCCCATAAGCTCTGCGGGCTTCATTCAACACATTCAGCGTATGAATCGCAGCCGCGAACGAAATCCTGGTGGTGCTGTCTCGCCTATTACGGATCCTCAAACTTGGGACACGGTGTTGGTAAGCTGTTCGATGAGAATCAGATCCTTCAAGCTCCAGCGAGCCAACTGACGCCAGTGCCCCTAGCTTTTTGCGCACAGCCTATCTCCATACTGCACGAAGTTCTCGTCGTGATTCTTTTTCTGGACCTGAATTCTCCTGTACGTCTCTGGGGTAAGGTGGGAAACGTTTACCGCAAGGGCCAAACTGCATGTCGGCATAAGACGCGCCTTTCATTTTAGAGTGAGACCACACTCCTTGCGTACCTGGATAATCCTGAAAAAAGGGTGCTTTGGCATTTTGTTCCTCAGACAATGGTACGAACTGCTACCTTGTCAAAATGCCTCCAAGAACATTTCATTGTCCTCTCTAGGTTCTGGACTCTGGAAGCTTAATTTTGGGCCTCTAACTCTATCACTTGCCTGTTGATTAACCCCCGATTTAAGATGCGGGAGGAGTCGCCGAAAGAAGTTGTTCCTTCTCTTCCTACGTTGTACTTCCTGACTGGTGGTCTCATCTCCGCGCAGAGCCTCCATCCTAGCTAGCTCTTCCGACGGAGGGCAGCTCTTCCCTACGCAGTGCGTCCTGTCTGGAAGCTCTTCCTACGCGAGCTCCTCTTCCTAGCAGTGCTTCATGTTGGGAAGCCTCTTCCATATGCAGAGTTGCCTCTTCCTATGCAGAGCTTCCATCCGATCTAGCTCTTCTTCGACGGAGGGCTTCTGTCTGCGCCTCTTCCCTACGCAGAGCCTCATCCTGCTGTCGCTGTCGCTCCAGAACATTAAGACGATGCGATATTCTGTGATGGAATTACACTCCCGACACAGGAGGTGACCCTTTTGACCCGTCCGTGGGTCTCGACTTTCCAATGAGGAAAGTCTCCCGGGCAGGCTGCCTTAACGAGGGGAAGTATGGAGAAGAGAGGGGTTTTCGGTTTCTGCGACTCAACAGATAGCCCACGTTGCTTCGCTTTACTTCTGACGCTTCCGATGCGGAAGTTGCCAGTCGGGGTCTCGCAGGAAGATCCCAAGCGAAGAAGTAGTGAAGTACTCACTGGACTATCGGCTACTGCAAGGAATAAGTAGAAGTACTGTAGTCGAAGTACTGCTTACTAATAGTAGGGAACTACATTTTGAAGACCTTTCTTCTTCGAGCACGCGAGGCGTTGCCATTCACCAGCACCGGAACGTTGCCATGACAACCTATTATCTACGGTTTCTCAATAATACAGGGGAACGGACCCAATTCCACTTGAAAAAGCAGATACCGCACGGATATGTCAACGTCTTTTGGTGACTGAGAAGAAACCAGCAAATAAAAAAAATGTCAACGCATGTCCAGGCTGCTACCCACATGCAACAACGCGCTCCACAACACGAGCAACAGTGCGTGGGGCTCACCGACACATAAAAAATGTCCAGGCTGCTCCTCTCTGGCAACACCTCGCTCCACAACATGAGCAACAGTGCGGTGGGGCTCACCGACAAAAAAAAATATAGATATATCAGAAGGAATCCGGAGAAAAGAAAACACAGCCGACATAACGTCCGATAAACCCACCTGTACTCAATAACCCGGTAGGAAAATTGGTTATATACAAACAGGAATGGCTGCTGAGTGGCAAACAGAAAAGCATGTCTTTTGGCCGTATCTGGGTGTGGCTCCCGCAGAAAGAGGAGGTCTGGACGCGGTCGATTCCCCTTCGTTCTCATCTCGACCCCCCAGTCACACCAGATGTTCTTTCGGGCACAAAAAGACTCCCTGCACGCTAGAGTCACCCAGCCAACCACCAGAAAACAAACACGACACACTAACCTAATCGTATACAAAACAGACAGAACTGCGACTGGTACCCGCGAAAACGAGAGTGACTGTCAGAGCCCTTTCACATCCCGGACGAGCCCCACAAATGTCACGGACCGACCCATTGGAGGTCTGCCCTGACAGGATCGGTCTAGAGGGTGTGGAAGGGGGTGTGTCGGACCTCACACGCCTCGCAAGAGACCACACAAGATGATTACATACATACACCATTTATTCACACCAACACACTCATAGTCACAAATAAGCATTTCCAAACACACACAAAAGGCACAATCCTCAATTAAGCATTTCAAACACCACACACATACACATTGTTCATTAACAAGCATTTCAGGTACACAACATAACCATAATCATAAATATGCATTTTCCAAACACGTTCCCTTTTTGTGCTTCATGTGGTTCCCCCTCACCCTGTCTCTCCAAAGTCTCTGAGAGTACCGTGTCGAATCAGGTGATCCAAAAACGGGTCTGTTCTGAACGAGTCTTTCAATGCCGACACCTTGACACACACCACCAACCCCAAATTGCCGAACAGAGCTAACCACACTGGTACATGCGCTGTAGGATGTCAGAGGCAGTGGAGAACGCCTCCCATGAGGACGAGAGGCGTTGTCGCGGAAAGTTCCCGGACAGGGTTAGGGACCAATCCAGCATGGTCCACGTGTCCTCACGCATAGCCCCCAACAGCGCAGCTTCGGGTGAAGCCCCCCCCCCCCCCCCCCCCCCCCCCCCCCCCCCCCCCCCCCCCCGGGAGGAGAGAGAAAACGGAAGGAACTGGAAGGAAAGAGGGTTACTAGAACCCCACAGTCAGTACGGTCTGAAATTTTGCACTGCTTAATCCTAACAGCACTCGCATGATGGGCGAGGGGAGGTGTTTGCTGAATAATTAGTAACACCAGCTCAAACACAGACCTGAGCATATCACAGACAACAAACCAAAAGAGGAATGTTCGCTAAAGGGTCTCCTCTCACGAAGCAGTAAGAGATTACATTAACTGGCTAAACAAAACGGAATAGCAATTTACATCTTAATCCATCCCTCACTCCGTTCACATTTTCCTTTTCCTAGGAAATGGACTAATACAGCAACCATTGACTTTAACATGCTCACCATCATTTGCAAATAATTCAATGCCACAATTATCCGCCCATTTTATAGCATCCTTCAAAAATGGACAACAATTCTCCAACCACACATCCCAACGATCTAATTCATGCGTACGCAGGCTTGCAAACATTAATAAACATCGTTTCCCCTTGGCTCACAAAACAGACGTGTGGCCGAAGACTAATGAGTCCGGTGATTGTGGACAGGGGCGGCGAGCGAGACCAAGCCAGTACCCACCCTGAAATCACCTGGTTCTCCCTCATCACCACCGACTACCGCCCATCACCAGATGCATAAAAAGGAGAAAAGACTTTTGGATTATAATTTGTTGGCCTGGTTAAAGGATGAATTAACAGAAAAAATGGTCTCAAAACAAATTTATTTTTTAATTTTGAAAACCAAAGAAATGCGCAAAAGAGAGGAATTAGACGGCTAAACAAGAAAAAAAAAACAAAACAAACCACGAAACTGTGCTTTACCAGCTACCGTGGAGTGACAAAAGTGGCGGGTTCAAGTGACTCTTGCCCTCTGTCCAGTCGAGAGGACCAGCAGAGCGATGCGGAAAAAGAGTTGACGTGATGTCCCTCCCCTACAGGCCGACTGTAGGGACTGAAGTTCTACGACGTACCTTGACGAAGTGGTAGAGAACCAGAACCGGAGCAGGCGATCCCAGGACATTTCCGCGCGAGTGAAGAGAACCTCCTAACGATGGCTCAGCCAACATGCCACCCTACTTCACAAGAGTGAGAATACCTCAAGCCTAAGAGGAATGCTGCACGTCGGTCAGGTTTAAAAAGGACAGGTGAGGAGTGCCGAATAGAGACAGCCGTTCGAGGAGAAAGGTACAGCCACCCGTGAACCTGCAGGATGAATTGCTCGGGCAGTGGAATTAGAGAGTGAGAGAGTGAGAGAGAGAGAGAGAGAAGTGAGTGTAGAGAGAGTGAGAGAGAGAGAGAGAGGAGAGAGAGAGAGGAGAGAGAGAGAGAAAGTTAAAACCTAACCTGTGCTGAACGACATTAAGGTGCAAACACACCACAAGCCCATTTAAGGACGGATACATGACAACAAACAACGACAATAAATAAATGAATAATTCCACACCCTAGTTGGGTCAATCCTATAGGCCTCGTGACAAAACTCGTGTGACAGGTCTCCATCCGTGAAAATTCGCTTATTGTCTCCATCCGTGAAAGTAGGCATTAATTTGGCCGATGTTTGAGCGCGGTCTCCTCAGCAGCTTTACGCGTTGTGTTTCCTTCCTATTTAGATGCCCAATATAGTGAACGAGCACGATACATGTTTGACAAAGTCATAGATGAGCATCTTCCTCGACGATGACTCCGATTTCGACCCGAAGTTACTTCTTTAGAGTCGGAAGATGGTGAACTTTCAAATTATTAGTTCGCGAGTTCTACATGCTGACGAAGCCGCGAGTGCACGCAAATTGATTGTGAACATGCGTCACAACAAAAGTAGGGTTGGTTGGGTTTTTTTACAGAAACTTTATTCTTTTTTTTTTTAAATCATTCACAAAATATTCACAAGCGAGTCAACAATTTGACATAACACATCTATTCATCAGCAAGTATGCAAAATGTCGAAAAGTTCCATCCAATCATTTTGGAGTTATAGATGTTTTATTTGGGTAAACTACACTTTGCTGTTAACTCCCAAACTTCTGGCTGGGCGTGGTCTTCTCTTGACAAAAATTGACTGGAGCACAGGTTAAACGTTCAAGAATCAGTCCTTTTTCCTTGGAGAATCCTGCATCGCTTTATAACAGTCCGCTCGCTAGTGTAAGGTAGATGGAGACTCTGACTCTGACTCTTGTCGCCGCTTTTCACGCCGCGCCATTTATGTGAGGCCCTCGGCCCGTCCACAGGGAGTACGAAACATACATTTCAACATGACAAAAAAATGTTGATTGTAAAAAACGTAAATTTGTTTTCTGATTAGAATTTTATTCTTCCTATAAGTATTACTATTACTTACGGGTTTCTCTGGTTTTAAGGCATAAAAGATGTACATGGAAAATATCTCTTATGGTTTCGGTGTTTATCGTTTTTGTAGCAGACTTTCCAATGTGATTGGCGTTTCTGTTACTAAGTGTTTGAAAATGTATTTGTTCGTAATTGCCGGTAAATTGGGACACAACATTCGCTGATTTTGTTTCTACTGTGTTTTTTTTTTTTTTTTTTTTTTTGGGGTCAGAAGGGGCATGTTGTTATAGCTTTCATTTGTCTATGAATTTTTTATTGCCATGCATTTCGTTTATTCCTAATCGTAGTCTTGTGTACGTTTTCTGATACTTTGACGATTGTGTGTGCGCGAAAGGATTCTACGTTTGGTGTATAGTTTTAAACGTATTATAATAGTAAATCGTTCACTATTCGCTATTTTGTTTTGGCCAGTTCTGTTTGTAAAATTCTTATGATTCTTTGTTTTAGTGTTATGATAAATGTTTGCTCGTTTCCTACGCCTTCGTTCAGCTCAAATTCAGAGAAGCCATATATTTCCATGCAACGTTTAATTTCCAGTGCCAGTTCTGTGGTTTGTCAATTTCTTTTTTTATCTTTCATATTGCTGTCTAGGTTATCCTGTCTGGAGTCATCTTCATTAATTTGAACCAATTTTCTGATTGCTTTATTGAACTATCTATACTCATCGGTATCTTCCTATTTCACCGTATATAGTTGTTTGGCGTTTTCTTCCTCACGCCCCATGTATCATTTCATGTGAATTGTTGATATATATTCCTCCGTGAATAACGAGGTCTAACCCATACTTCTGCTGCGTATAGCAGCAGGGGCTTGACCTGTGTATCAAATAGCTTAAAATATGTTTATATCCACTGTCCTAAGCTTTACATTGTTTTCATTAATTTCATACCCTATTTTCTTTCGCCCTTCCTGCATATTCTGAAAGTGTATATCTACTGAGAGTTTAGTCGTTAGAGTGAAACCTAAGTATTTGTAGCTGGTTACTACCTCAATTTCTTCCCCTTGTTATTCCATTTTTCTAGTCTCGCCAAGGTATCCTCATTTTCTAAAGATCCAGCGATTTTTGTTTTTTGGGGATTAACCTTTTAGTCCAATGCGGTCTGAGGCTTTCCTGTGGTTTCTTAAATTTGGTTTTGGCAGTACCTGCTGGTGTTCTAGCTATTAATGCTATGTCATCAGCGAATAGAAGTGAAAAATTTCTGCCTTTCCGGGTAAAGAATTGCTATCCGTGTCTTCCTGTAGCTGTGACATTGTCTGCAAATTCTGTAATTAGTAATGAAAAGAGTAGAAGGGGACAGTAAGCACCCTTGTTTCACTCCTGTGTGGCTTCCAAAGAATTCTGTTAGTTCAGTTCCATGTCTTACACATGGGCTTGTAAGAGAGAGAGGAGAGTTGAGACGAGAGTGAGATGAGGCGAGAGAGAGAGTGAGAGAGAGAGAGAGCGAGGGGTGGAACGAGTGTCGGAGTGAGAGGAGACTGACGAGAGGAGAGAGAGAGTCGTTGTGGACATGAAGTAGTGATCCTTGGTGAAACGTGGATTGAAGCTATCGATGAACGGCCTTTCTCTGGTGGATCTGCAACAGATTGGAATGCTGCAGCCACACACACACACACGCCGCGCATACGCGCACACGCAAAGCGCTACGCGCGCAAACACACACACATCACACACACACACACACACACACACACACACAGCACAACACACCACACACACACACACACACACACACATACACACACACACACACACCACGCACACGCACACACACACATCAACCACCACACACACCCACACACACACACACAAA
>CM031597.1:134215223-134225223 GCA_018398815.1 Conus ventricosus | reverse complement strand
TCATGGACACTTGTTGCTATTGGTACGTGGTGATTGTACCTGGTAATGGTAGGTGTTCGCTGTGGGGTTTTTTTGGGGGTTTTTTTTGTGGTTGTAGTGAGCTACCAGACAGACATGACTGTGGGCTATTCGTTGCGAATGATGGTGCTTACAGTGAAGATGAATTGAAGCAGATAAGAAGTGAAAAGTTATGTGCGCATAGTGCCAAACAGGAGACAGACGTACAAACAAACATACAGACATAGAAACAGAGAGAGAGAGACAGAGAAGGAAAAAAGAAAAGGAGAGAGAGAAGAGAGAGAGAGAGAGAGAGAAGAGAGAGAGAGAGATGCGTGAATGCTTTGGGGTGAGCGGCGCATGCGGCGCAAAACACAAAACACACACACACAAAACCACACACACACCACACACACACCACACACACACACACACACCATATAATCCCAAAACGTATGGACGCACGTGCACACACGCACGACACCACCGCACACCCACACACACACCACACACACCACACACACACACACACACCACACACACACACACACACACACACACAAAACACCCCACCCCAAAAACACCACCCCTCACACAACCACAAACGCACACGCACACACACACAACACACCACACACCACACACACACACAAAACGCACACGCAAAACACAGACACAAAAGACGAACAGACACACACACACCACACACACACACAACAACACCACACACACACACACACAACCACACACAACACATTCAAAAACATAATAAAATATAATATATATATATTATATATATATATATATATATATATAATATAAAAAATATATATTATATATAATAATATATAAATATATAAAAACAGGGGAGAGAGATGAGAGAGAAGAGAGAGGAGAGGAGAGAGAGAAGAGAGGAGTGGAAGGGGAGAGAGGGGGACAAGAAAAGACAAAAAAAATGTATTCGTAAAGCCTTGGCCCTTAAAAGGGGAAAACACTTAAGACAACGTTGCAAAAATCATTACCAAAGATGTCTTCCCACAATACTACCATCTTGCACAATACATTACCAATGGGAAGGTTAACAAACTAAGAATTACAGAATTCTTCGTTTAATCCTCTGTACAAATACCACCGCTGTTCACTGTTTATAAATTTGTCGACGTCATAACAAAATCAATTTGAAAAATAAGGATTCTAAAGATTAGCTGAAATACACTGTTGTTAAGATCACTTAATTCGGAAACAGTACAGGACAAAAGACCTTTTCTTGATTCCTTACACAGGGAAACAAGTACTTACACGATTCGTTTGAAATTGTTTAAACCCGCGAGAATGGCTAGAAAATCCGAAAACAAAATTCAACTTGGTCATGGAATATTTTTGAAATCACAATTCCATGGTCAAATACTTTGGTACACAATGAAGGGATTTACTTTCCCTGAAAATATCAAATCTCTGCTTTTTTCAACATGTGAGTTCCATCTTCCCAAACTGCAATCGATCAGTTTTTTCCCCAAAAAACAATGAAAGCATTGTATCACCGAAAACCCTGATTCTCCCATACAAAACCAAAGCCGTATTCATACGCTTCACCCTTACATCGAATCCATTTTTTTACCTCGGGCATCCAACTCTACGACTCTTTAGGCTTTTTTAAGGCAATCTTGCGGTTCCTTTGGTTATCCTTAACCAAATACGAATACATTTAACATTAAAATTAAACAAATAGGATTCTATAGCCCTTTCCCCCCATATACCAAATCTTTTCGGTGTTTCATTGAAAACGCCAAGAAATTTTTTAAAGCATACAAATGAATTTCTAAATATGCCAGCAGCGATTCAAAACCCCACATTCACACCAATGTAACATTGGTTGGATTGGACATAAATAATTTTAAAAAAAAAACCAAGATCCATTATTTAGTAGTCCTTAATTTTCCTCAAAATACACAAGCGCATATTACTCTACTTGCAAGATCCTTTACAGCAAAAGTAAAGCTTAAGCGGTAGAAAAGTAATACCAATATTTATAAGCTTTCCCACCACAGGGCATACGACTCCATATATGCCCCACCTCTCTCTGGCGCAAGATGCCACCCTTTCTAAACACAATAATATACTTTATTCGGTTATCTTCAACTGCAATTTGCAGAAAGCCTTTCAAACTGTTCAGCTGGTTTGTAAACCAGTAAATATTTCAGACATTTAATAAACATCGCAGCAAAGAGGGGGAATAAAACTCACAGAAATCATTTTTGAAAATTGCGGTCGTCCAGAATTTTAACCTCTGATGTCATTCATTGATAAATAAAGAAAACAATATAGGACTACATACATCACCTTGCTTAACTCCCGTCGTACAGTTTATGTAATCAGTCAAAGACCCCCCACTTTCACTCTTTGCTTTTACAGAATCATACATGCTCATTTACACATTTATATAATTTTCCTCTTATACCATTTTTGAAAAAATATGCCATAAAATACTCCTATTAACAGAATCAAAAGCTTTTTTCAAAATCAATGAAAGCAACATATAATTTACCATTCAACAAAACTGTTTTTGCACAAATGCCATTAGAGTAAACATGTGATCTAGTAGAATAGTTACGCTTAAATCCAGCTTGGCATTCACCATGAGATTCTTTTCTTCTACCCAGTCCTGCAGCCTTCTGTTGATAACAGCACTGTATAGCTTACTACAAATATTACACAAGGAAATACCTCTGTAATTATTTGGATTATCAACATCACCTTTTTTATATAATGGGAGAACAATAGATTCAGTCCACAGTTCCCGGGAAAAACAAACCCCTGTCAAACAGAGCATTAAAGAACTTTGTGACAAAACCCAACAACAAGTCAGACTTACACGCATTTTTATAACATTTCACCTGTGAACCCTCAGGGCCACTAGCTTTACGATTCTTTAATTTCTTTAGAGCCAGCAGGGGTCTCGTCTCTTGAAATTGGGCGATTCAATGCATCGTCACTTGTACTACTGCTATCATTAGTATTATTGTAGTCGTTTTATAAATACCACCTTCCCTTTATCCATAATACTACGGATATCTACTTCTTTTTCAAGTAGTTTCTGAAAATGCTGAAACCAGTTTTTTAAACTAATGCTATTAGAAGGTTGTTTACTTTTATTGTGAAACCTGCCCATGTTATCCCCCCAAAATTCCTTCTGATCATTTACAGAGGATACCAATTTATCCAACATTTCACGATTAAACTGTTTACGTTTTGTTTTCAAAAGCTCTTTATAGTCACGTCTGCATCAAAAGTAAGAGACATGATCTGGTGGGGATAATGTGCGACGATATCTACGTAACAAATTACGAGCCCCCTTTTACCAGTTCGACACTCCACAAACAAACCATCTCATCATGATATGTTTTTTTGTTAATATTAATCTGTTTTTTCATACATACAGCAGCATCTTTCAAGCAATTGTTTAAAAATATGCAAAGCTTCATTTATATTCACATCAATTACACTGATCGCCATTTCAACTCTCTGCTGAATTTTCAATGGAACAAATTATATCACTAAATACATTGGTACGTGTCTGATTCCAAAATACTTTTCAATAAGACAGTTAGAAACATACCCTTTTTGCGTTGTTCATGCATTCATTTGGAATACTGAAGTTCCCTCACCAGAGGCATATGGTCGGAAATTTGATCCTTTCTTTAAAACTTGCAATTTACAGAATTCGAAAACCTTAAAAAACAAAATCTCGTGACATTATAAAGTAATCATTTACACTATTGCCTTCTTCAAGAATATGTGTACGACCATTCAATGCCTGACACTACCATTCAAAACACAAATTCAAAAATGCACATATTGATCAATATTTCCTAATTATTAACACATTATCTTCAGAATTTCTGTCTGTGCATAAAGACTACTTGCATATTGATTATCAAAGGCAAACCATCATCTTGTAAATCATGCGCAAGTTTGCAATCCGACGTTTAAATCACCACTTCAAAAATATAAACATATCAAGACAATGCACAGTCACTCACAAAATTTTTCGAGCATACTTATCCCTTTCGAGGTCCCAAAATGGTATAGTAAGGTGAATCTAACCGGTGTACATAAGCACATATATACAAATGTTTTTATTTGCACAAAACAAAGATTTATCAATCATGAAAAGGCAGACGTTATCAGATTTAATACTAATAACTCAAAAATGAAACAGAGCTCGTGTTTAACGAGACATAACAGACCACCAAGTCTTCCACGGCTTAATTTCATGGCAGTTTGCCCAAAAATTCTTGTAACCAACAAATACAGATGACTAAATCTTCCGAGTTCACAAAACATATAAAAATCAATAGAACAAACAAAGAGACAAAATTTTATCGTATAATTTAGACAGAAACCATGAGAAGGAGAGAGGGGAGAGAGAAGAGAGAGGAGAGAGAAGAGAGAGAGAGAGGAAGAGAGAGAAGAGAGAGAGAGAGAGATGATGTTCCTGGGTACGAGCGCCGCGCGCAATACACACCCCACACACCCCAAACACACACACCCCACCCACACACACACACCACCACAACACAAAACACACACACAACACTCACAAAAACAAAACACATACTAGAGAGAGAGAAGGGGAGAGAGAGAGAAAAGGGGAGAGAAGAAGGGGAGGAGAGAAAGGGGGGAGAAGAGGGGAGGGGGAAAAGGGAGAGAGGAGGGGAGAGAGAGAGGGGAGAGGCGCAAAAGGGGGAAGAAAGAGGCAGAAAAGCACAGGAAAAAAGGGCGGGGGAGATGGCCATGGGGAACAGGTGTATGACCCGAGTGAACGTGGGTGCAAGCAAATTATGGCCCGACTTCCGCCGGTCGATCCCCAAAAAAGATTTGCAAGACCGCATCAATTTGCTACCCCCCCTCTCTCCTCTCTCTCTTTCTCTCTCTTCCTCTCCTCTCTCCTCTCTCTCTCTCTCTTCTCTTTCCCTCTCCCTCTCTCTCTCTCTCTCTCTCTCTCTCTCTTCTCTTCTCTCTTCTCTCTCTCTCTCTCTCTCTCGTATAGTGTCTGTAGCTTAACCTGATTTGTATACCGCATGACATTGCTTCTATCCCTTATTTCAATTCGTAGTGCCAAATCTTCCCTCACATCTCAGGTAGATAGGTCAAACAATGATAAGTGTATCAGGTTCTCTCTCTCTCTCTCTCTCTCTCTTCTCTCTCTCTCTCTCTCTCTCTCTCTCTCTCTCTCTCTCTCTCTCTCTCTCTCTCTCTCTGGTGTAAACAATCTTCAATAATACCGATATAACCTTTTTTCAACAATAAAGCACGTGAATAATAAATGAGCCTCTTCGATTTCTGTTAGTACTTTTCCCAACAAATAGCAATCGAACTCATCAAATCACGTCTTCCGTTTCTGATAACGCTACCGCACAGATGAGCCCAGTGGTGATGTTTCCAGACTGCATTACAGTTTCTGATCTTATGGTAAAAATCAAAGTCGGAAACGTTTCTGATGGAGTCTGCCAGTCTTACCCCAACAACATCAACTGGTCCCAGTCCTGGACAAGTCCTATGAAAAACAGTTGATCATAGATTGATCAGAGATCGAAGCAGTTTTCTTTTGTGAACTTTGACATTGAATTGCTGGTATTCGTTTCTGGTTCAGGACTTACCGAAAAAGAGGTGGATAGCGTAAATTGCTGGCAGGGTGACCGTTGCTAGTTTAAGAGGCACAGACGCTCCTTGATGGATAAACGCATCTATCTGGCAAGTTGGAGGGTTTTGCATTTGTGATGGAGTCTCATAGAGACTCTGTTCTTCAATGTAAACGCTTTCCACTACACAGCAGGTGGACGGATATCAGATTTCTGGATGATACAGCTAACCAGAAATCCCTCGTGCTACCTTAGCACTCCTAAAGGAGCCCATGGTGACATGGGTGGTGTGTGTGTTGATCCGTGCAATATTAAAAAGAAACAGTACACAAACAATTACGCAGGTAGAGAACACTGAGGAAAAAACAAGTGAACAAATGAAAATAGAAGCTAGCTCTGAACTATGATTACTCGGTCTATCTTGGCACAGCAACAGGAATAGAAAAAAGTGTGTGGACTTTAGAATTATAAACTCCAAGATTGCGAAAATAAAACACAATGCTATCCGATACGAAAAACACAGTGCAAGTTTAGGAAAGATGTAAATAAACGTTTGTACATAAAAAAGGAAGATATAATATCAAAATGATGGAAAGTCAATTATTTGTATTAGTGCGGAACGGATATTACAAACCGTGTATTCTACAGTCGTCACAACTGGTAGAGTAAACAGAGGCCTTTTCTTATCTGTATAAACACTAACATTATTTCAGTTTGACAATGCAAACTGTTGGCGTTAAATCAAGGGGAAAATAGCTAACGCATTAGGCAATGCCTACACTTACATTTTGGGGAAGTATGCGAAGAGCTAAGTTTCTATCACAAAAAAAAGAAAGGACCACTGCCACACTGATCAGGTGAAGTTGGATAACATCACAAGGGTTAGGAGAGAAGAGAGAGAGAGAGAGAGAGAGAGAGAGAGAGAAGAGAGAGAGAGGGAGAGAGAGATAGAGAGAGAGAGAGAGAGAGAGAGAGGGGGGAGGGGATGGAGAGACAGACAGACAGACAGACAGACAGGCAGGTGACAGGCAGGCAGGCAGGCACACGGACAGACGAACAGACAGACAGACGAACGGCGCCAGAAGAAAGAAACAGACAGAGGAACAATCTCACGGGGAGCACTGAATTTTCCCCCCTTTACAGATGCCGGATTTCAGCACCATGATTTTCCGCCTTCGTGCCTTCCCCCAGAGGAGTCTATGGTACCCAGCAAATGACAGTCATGAGAGACAAGTCATGATAAATGCGCAATACACTCAGCGGGTCGTTCAAAGTCTCCCCAGAAAGAGTAGTCCGAGATTCACGCAGAGAAATTTGTTGTGTTTATGGAGTCATGGAGTGATGAAACACAATACTAGACAAGACAGTATAATGCAACACATACAAAACAAGCAGTACAATACAATACAGTACGAAAGAATGCAACACAATACTATACCAGCAATAAAATACTATAATATACTATGCTATGCTACGCTATGCTATGCTATGCTATGCTATAGCACAGCACAGCACAGCACAGTACAGTACAGCACAGCACAGCACAGCACAGCACAACATAGCATAGCATAGCATAGCATAGCATAGGAGGATGCCATTCAACCTGGCATCCTTGCGCTGAAGAGTGAAGGGATCGAAACTGAGTACCAATTCGTTCATTTCGTTGTATTATTTGCTTTTGTCTTGCCTGAAGAAGACCTAAAAGGTCGAAACGCGTTGTGTTTTGGCTTGTGACTCGTTTGCCACGATTCTCTTGGCGGTTCGCCAACATTTATTTAAGATTTGTTATAGCAGAACGTTAAAGTTGAAGGTATGTTTAAAATCTGTATTATCCATGAAACAAGCACAATTCCATTCTAAGGTAAGAAATATGATCAGTATTATTACAGTGTGTTGCGATCAAATGACGTAGCATGGTATTTACGTATTAAGCCTGTACTGTCCCCACTTACCGTCTGCTTTGTGCTGTTTGCAGTTGAGAGTCCACGGTGCTTTTGGATGTCACTGTATGACAGCTGCCCAAATTCACGTTTCAGGGATTTATTTCAGACCCTTCAAAGCCTACTTGTGACATGATATCAGAAGAGTCGACATTCATGTTTGTTCGATATTATGTGAATTTTCAGATATAAGGAGAGAGTGAGTAGAGAGAGAGGAGAAGAGAGAGAGAGAGAGAGAGAGAGAGAGAGACGAGGAGAGAGAGAGAGAGAGAGAGAGAGAGAGGGGGGGACAATGACAATGACAATGACAATTTTATTGAGTAAACAAATGTTCATTTCAAGGGGATCAAACACAAAAATCTATTCAATTTTGTTCGTTCGTTCGTCTTTGTTTTTACGTCTTTTCACCATAAGTGATATCAGACCAGTTCAGTTTTGTATTAGGTTCTACGTTAGGCGATATTGATTCTCTCTCTCTCTCTCTCTCTCTCTCTTCTCTCTCTCTCTCTCTCTCTCTCTCTCTCTCTCTCTCTCTCTCTCCTCTCTCTCCTCTCTCTCTCTCCCCCCCCCCTCCTGACTCACTTCCTCTTCATTTTTCATTTTTATTAGTTCCACTGTAGCAATATATTCCAACATGGTATTTTCTTTCCATATGAGACATCATTTTTCTGCTAGCTCTACAATTCGAATTTCCGATCGTTTTTGAAATGCTTTATACAAAAACCGAGACAGCTGCCTTACGGACACTTCATCGTCACACGACATCACAAAGCATAGGCTATTCAAGCATAGGCCATTGGCCCCTCTTGAAGGGGTACACTTTTCAATTCTCGAACATTGCAACATTTCCTTCGTATCTATACACACACAGTCATAAATGCATATGTATTTCAAGATCTTAAAATATGGCAGCAAATCGTATTGTAAACGTTGTGCATAGGAATACTGATAATTTTCTAACAATGTTTCATTCTTAGACGCCGACAGTAAACGCAGTCGAAAACTGACTTGGAGAGAGAGAGGGAGAAATAGAGAGAGAGAGAGAGAGAGAGAGAGAGAGAGAGAGAGAGGAGAAGAGAGAGAGAGAGAGAGAGAATCACACATACAGAGAGAGACACACACAGAGAGAATCACACAATACAGAGACAGAGAGGCACACATACAGAGAGAGAGAGAGAGAGAGAGAGAGAGAGAGGAGAGAGAGAGAGAGAGGGAGAGAGAGAGAGAGGAGAGAGAGGAGAGGAGAGAGAGACTCGTGATCGTGACTCGTGACTTTAATGTGAGGCCATCAGCTATTCACATGAGTACGCAACAAGAAAAAAAAAATCAATTTTATATAGTTAGAACAAAAATTTACCAGACTGTATCAGAACATTCTTCCATGGACCGTATTGTACATGCAGAGTTTAACTTAATTATACATAAATATTTCTTAGTACGTTTTTCCTTATGAACATAAATATAAGTATATTATTATTTTAGAAAAACTCATGAAATGAAAAACTGTTGATAGTAGCATGCAGAACACTGTTATCTAATTTCATTTCCCTCGTCGTATTTTCATGTATAAAGTGGAAACCTTACTACACCTGCGTCGTATAATTCTCCGGAAAGCCGTAATATTTTAGCATCTTTGTTATTACGTTTACGCATGCGAGAGAGAGAGAGAGAGAGAGAGAGAGAGAGACGAGAGGAGTAGAGAGAGAGAGAGAGAGGAGAGAGAGAGAGAGGAGGAGAGGAGAGGCGGGGCATTAATGTTGTGACCCCGGCAGAACGTGAAATAGAAGCAAATGAGGTGTCGCTGATCGATCTGACCACAGTTTGGGAGGCAAAAGCAAGCACTCCCTGTCTGTCTGTCTGTCTGTCTGTCTGTCTGTCTGTCTGTCTGTTGTGTGTGTGTGTGTGTGTGTGTCTGTCTGCTCTGTCTGTCTCTGTTTGTCTCTGTCTGCTGTCCCTCTCTGTCCCTGTCTGTCTTCCTGTCTGTCTGTCTGTCTCTATCTGTCTGTCTGTCTGTCTCTGTCTCTGTCTGTCTCTCTCTCTCTCTCTCTCTCTCTGTCTGTCTCCCTCTCTCTCTCTTTCTCTCTCTCTCTCGTGTGAACAACCTTTAAAAAGCTTACCCTATCACAGTATCCAGTGGGAACACGCACACACACACACACACAACACACACACACCACACACACACACACACACACACACACACACACACACACACACTTATAAATCAGACTCTCACCATTTGACCATGTTGGTTCCCAAAGGACCAAAATCTTCATTCTGAAATAATCCATTCTTAGGTCAATCAGCAAGCCAGTAACCGGGAAATCCTCAGCGGAACTTGCCAGTCTCTATTGCTGCTTTACATCAAAAGGTGAAATAAATGTCTCTATGTCCTTAGGGAACCCATGCCTTCCCTAAGAT
>CM031597.1:134199202-134202623 GCA_018398815.1 Conus ventricosus | reverse complement strand
CTGTAAGCGCTCTTGCCTTAGCTAATCTTCTATTGCCTTGTTATGGCGTTCTCTCTCTTTCATCGGACCGCAATTTACTAAACATATAATTGCTTCCAGAGAAGGCTAAAGCATTAACAATAGCTCCTCCTACATCATAACTACTCCCGCCTTCTTTTTATAGATTATTTTCTTATAAATTAATCTTTCTATGAACTAACATTTTCTGGGATAATCCCCTGTGTAACAAGAAAGTCTTTTGACGCAATCCCTGCAGTAATTACAACTATAACCTTAACAATGTCCTCAATGTCTAACCTTCCTAGATCCGCCGGCTTCATTTTAAACATGTTTTTTGCTAACACGCTATAGCCTATACTAAGGCCGCTAATTACAGCAGAGTGGTAAATCGTATTGATAATCTTTTTTTCACTCATCTTTTTATTAACTAAAAAAATAATTAAAATAATCATAATACGAAAGGCTGTCTATGTGCTTTTTAATTAAATAATCTTTTGTTGTTAAAGCTAAAAATAAGGTTGCAACTAGTTTTGGCGAATCTTCTATCTTCCCCATGTTGGGCGGTTTTATCCCTAACAAACATTTTGCAAGGGTTGAATAAACTATAACACCAGCGATAGGCACTGCATAATTAACCAGCGTTAAACTCACGGTTTTAAAAGTATTATATTATTTTTTATTGCTTTTTAAAATGGATTGTGACGAACTATTAAAGTGTGAGGAGCAAGCAGACTACTCCGTAGACAACTGCCATAAAAAAAGATTATACTCTCTGGCTGCGTGTGGGAAAACTAAGCAGTATTTAGGCGTTGAACTAAGTATTGAACAAATCCAACAACTGCTACATCAGACATTGAAAAGTACTACGCTAGGTACGAAGCACAGCTAGGGTCAAAAATGGTTAGATCGGTAGGGCAGACAATGATTAGCTTATATGCTAAGTTAGTAAGTAAGATTGCGCCAGTTGATTCAGAAGAAGATTTAAAATACGACTTATCACAAGATCCGGTTTTAAACAAGTCCCTAGAAAACTCTTGCATGTGACATGTATTACAGATTTGGGACGATGTTATGCCCATTCATCATGGGATTAATTACTTTTAATCATATTAATTTTGATCATATTAAATTTAATCGCAATAAAAAAAAATGAGCGATCAGGAGAAGAAGACGCCACAGGACAATCCGCAGAACCCTCCGCAGGAGCAGAATGTACCACAGGTGAATGTGCCACAAGTGAGTAATGTTACTAAGTCTAAAAGTCGTGGGCGTGTTGAGGCTGGGCGTAAACTAGCTGAATGGAACAGACTGAGAAAATCAAACCAATCAGCAAAACAAAATTGTTAGATAGTAATACAGCATCGCCGCCGCCAACACAACCCAATTAACAACAACACAATCAAACGATAAGATGTATCATTATGTATTGGGAGCTGCTGTTGTTGTTGGTGGGTTTTTAGCATACAAATACCTAACGCCATACCTAACAACAAAGCCGCAAGCCCCCACAGTAAAAGAAGAAGAGCCGCCTTCTGCAAAAAAAGTGCAACCTCCTGCAGTAGACCCATTTTCTATGGAATAGTTTTTAAGAACTAGATAAAGTACAAGTTAAGAACTAAATAAGTTTAAGTTAAGTTAGTTATAGAAAGTGCTTTTTTAAGTTAAGTGCAAGTAAATTACAAGTAAAGTGTAAGTAAATTATAAGTTCTTGTTAAGTACTAGTTAGGTTCTTGTTATGTTCTTAAGTAAGTACTAGTTAGGCTCTTAAGTTAAGTACAAGCTAAGTCAGTCAGAGCGTACTGTAAACCTTAATTTTCATATCCCTGGAGAGAATGTAAATATGTTCGTTCACAATCACCCTATCTTATCTTGCACAGAAACCCCCGTTTCAATTTGCTAATTTCGCCAATATTTAGAGGTTTTGCGCGTTAATTTTTTTGTGAAACAGGTGTTAATTTTGGCCAAAACTGATATGTGATGGACGTGATTTGTATGTGAAAAAGGGGGTTTTCGTGCAGAGTCACATGGGTGGTCGTGAACCCGCATATTTACATTCTCTAACACTAACATAAAAATAAATACAGGAAAAAGTACACACACACACACACACACACACACTATAGTATTCAACTATATTTATTGTTCAAGACAGCTTACTGTAATTTACAAGGTGAGAGAGAGAGAGAGAGAGAGAGAGAGAGAAGAGAGAGAGAGAGAGATGAGAGAGAGAGAGAGAAGAGAGAGAGAAGTTGTAGGGTGGAACACGTGACACACAATGATACATACCTCACAAGCAAGCCTGATTTCTCGGGAAAACCCCATCTTGTCACCGAATGCAGTCACAGATCCGTTGCAGACGCTGCACGCCACTGATGAAAACAGCTTCTGTGGACTGGCCAGTTCAACGAAGCAGCGATCTTTGCTGTCAGTCTGACACTGAATGTTGTCTCCGACATACTCGTTCATCAATGTAAGTTTTTCTCTGGCAGTAGACCTACCCTGATTGCCTGCATCATTATTATCACACGAACGTTCAGCAGCTCCTTCGACACGAAGCACAGGTTCAGTCAAAGCTACACCTACTTGATCGAAAGACGACGGCTGCTCGACATCAGATTTTGTCGATTTCCAGCGTGATTGAGCTGCTAACTTGCACTGTTGCTTTCGCGATCGCTTTCCCCCACCTAATGGAGTTCTCTGTTGCTTTGTATTACTTGTATTCTTCGGCATTTTGACCACACTGTCAAAGAAATCTGATGAAAATCTGTCACTTCGGCGTCGCCGGAAGTCAAAACAAATGTAGCTTGAGAAGTCACGTGACTGCTGTAAGCGAATCGTAGGTTTGCATTTACTAGTCGTATGACGTAGTCCCCCTTATAAGGAGATCTGGGTCAGATTTGTGACAGACACCGCCTGCGTTTGCGGCATTGTCGCTCGCACGCGCAGTTGTAGACTGTGTGAGGGATATGCTAATGAGAAAGTAGGGAGAATTTAGATTCCGGTGATACCAAATATGGCGGGTCATGTTTGGGAGAATTTAGTGTTGCTATGCATCAAACATTTCGAATTTTAGCTTTTATTTGTAAAATAGAAACAAATTAGTGATACAGTGGGTTACAAAAGACCCTTTTTCGACCTATAATAAGTAAATTTATGAAAAAAGAGTACACAAAGTGGGTAAGAAATAGATTTTAGTAACCGTTTCTACCAAATTCTCAATTTTGACCTGGCGAACCGAAAACACGTTTTTCTATGAAGAGCTCATCAGGTCAGCACTGGATCCTGACTACCTGCTGACAACTGGCACTTCAGTATAAACAGGAATTTACCGAGATCGGGAGATCCTGCTGCTTGCCTGCAAAATATCTCCAAACAGAGAACGTAAGTGTTCAGTGAAAGTAAACAAAAGAATATTGATTAA
>CM031597.1:134135367-134172867 GCA_018398815.1 Conus ventricosus | reverse complement strand
AGGGGCTGAAAACAGTGCATCAAGTTCTTTTAAAAATGAGTCTCACTGGTCTGGAAGATCAATGATAATGCGTAACAACACCAACAATAACAACAACAAGAACAAAGTCAATCACAGTGGCTATCGCGAAAATGGCAGCTTCATCAATGGGGATGGCATCCATAAACCTCACTTCCAGCCGATGCGAAAGCAAAATTGTGATTTGTGAAGGTAATCAATACACTTTCTTTTCTCTTCAGAGCGCTGGCTTTAGGAAACCACATCACTCCCAATAGGGGATGAGTCTATTTCTCCGACTGCAGTGTAGGAAGAGAAAAACTGGATTCAATGATTTTGAAAACCGTGCTT
Organism: Conus ventricosus; assembly: GCA_018398815.1. Classification (NCBI taxonomy): domain Eukaryota; kingdom Metazoa; phylum Mollusca; class Gastropoda; order Neogastropoda; family Conidae; genus Conus; species Conus ventricosus. The sequence goes on along the minus strand of CM031597.1, from coordinate 134,172,519 downwards.
TCAGGATTTTTCAAAACGCAACTCGCACTCTTAATATCTTCAGAAACCGCCCTCCCCCCCCCCTTCCCCCATATCTTCCACGTTTGCACGCCAACCCTCCAACCTCACCCTCCCCTAAAAATATCTGCTCCCACTTCAGCCCCACTCCCACCTTCATCATCTTCCTCCCGTCTGCCTCCCCATTACTACCTCCTCCCACGTCCTCCCCCCCCCTTCCACTGCCACCTTCTAATCTTTTTTTCTCTCCTTCCTAATCACATCTGGCACTTCAACCAGACAATCCTTTCAACGCTGTTCCAACGCATTTGTCACTGATTTTTCCCGCGAATTGCAATGCTGTTCAGACATGTAAGTTGCAGTCCTGGTTTTGTCAGCTCGTCCATCTTTTGGATGACTGCAAATGTAGTGCTTATGAACTTTGTGGTTTCCAAATTGGGAACTGCTGTCTGACAAGTACAGTCGCAGGAAGTGTTACAAAATTCCAGACTTACATAGATACACACGCGCACGCATACGCACAAATGCGCGCGCGTGTGTGTACACGCACGTACACACGCAAGCCTACGCACAAACGCACGCACGTACGCACGCACGCACACACACACACACACACACACACACACACACACACACACACACATGTAGGTTTCCGTGGCTAGGACCAGGACATCTGATGCCAGAATGTTCAATACCAAGATGTCCATCTGTGTTTCAGACTAACACTATTATGACCAGAGCCTTCGAACCTGGGATGTCCTAGGCACGAATGATTAGACAGGAAGTTTGGGGGTCAATACGTTCAGGTCCATTACACCCAGACCAAAAAAAAGAAGCTTATCATTGATGTTCCAATTTATCGATCAGAACAGAACAGATATTGGGACAAATCTGGCTGCAAGACAACAATGAGACTGAATCGAGATCATCAATTCGTGACCACTTATCCAGACTAAAAAGGAAGTTTATCTGTGGTGCTCCAATTCATCGATCAAAAGCGAACAAACATCAAGACCAATCCGCCTGCAACACCAGCAGATTGACTCTACTCCACAAATGTTTTGGCCAGTTATCCTGTTTTGTTCATCCTGTTAGCTGTGGTCAGGAACGTCAAAAGTAGGTGTTGTTCCCTCGGGATTCCTCGCTGTTGTGATAACTCACAGACTTTAAATGGTGCAGCCTGGGGTATAGCTTACTTATCTCTAACTTGTGGCTGTGATTTGCTGAGGTTAGCTAGACTCCCTCGGGAGAGGGGGGTGGGGGGAGGGGGTACACAGGCCGTAATGGCAGGGGCTATGTTATTATGGTGCTGAAAAATCGATGTGTACTTGAGATTTCCCTCTTCATGTCTGTGTCTCTCTCTCTCTCTCTCTGTCTCTTGTCCGTCTGTCTCGGTTCTCTCTCTCTCTCTCTCTCTCTCTCTCTCTCTCTCTCTCTCTCTCTCTCTCTCTCTCTTCATCTCCCTCTCTCTCTTAAATTATTAAACGCGTTGAATGCTCTCGGATGCAAAGGCAGGAAGCATTTGTAGAAACACTTCAAAGATAACGTTTTGTAATGTTTGTGTATGTCTCAGTGAAACCTGTTATCAGATTAGAGAAAAAAAAAAAGCAAACTTATATTCTCAGGAAAATAGATGAAGGAAGAAATCTCCAAGATTGATCTCACCATCAGAAAATATTCCATTTCGCCACCTTATCGTAACACTAGGTAAAAGGACATAGGGTGTTAACTTTTTTCGGTGTATCTTTCTCATATTTATGACAGACATATTTGGGAGAACTATTTTTTATTGTTTTTTTATATGTTTTGTTTTGCTTTGTTTGCCTTTTTTTTTAAGTTAAAGAATAATGCATAAAGTTACCCTAAAATATGCTGCAGTATCTAGAAGATCGACACATTGTTGGGAATGCGCAACAACAACGATAACGTCAATCGCACCAACAAAAACAACAACAAAAGTCAATAACAGTGGCAATCGTAGAGTGTGTGGCATGCATCAGCAGTGGCAATGGCAGCAATAAACCTCATTTCCAGCCAATGAGAGTATTGGCCATCAAACTTGCAACTTTTGTTTGGAAGTAATCAATTTTTTTTTCTGCTTGCAAACACTGTCCTTACGACACGAAATGATTCCACAATGGATTCGTCCATTTCTCGAAACGTGATCTATGGCGAGAAATGCCTGACATAGAGATTGTGACAACCATGCTTTCAGATTCGTTAAAAAAAAAACAACAACTCTTCTGCACTTTTAAACATCCTGAAAACGACATCCACCCCCACATCCCAACCCATTCACTCCCACCCTCCCCATACACACACATCCGTCGCCTCTCCACCCCCACCCAACCTTCGTCATTTACATGCTGTCCCTCTCTCCTCTCTCCACTAACCTCCAGACATCCCTCTTTGCATCACCACTCTCTCGCCTTTACTTCTTTTCCTCATTATCGCCTCTGTCCCATCAGTCAGAAAAGCCTGTCAACACTGTGTACGACAGCACTGGGCACCGATTTCCTCCCTCGTCCGAAGGACTGCAATGCCATTCAGACAGATAAGTCGCAGTCCTGGTGTTGACAGCTCGTCCATCTTCTTGATGACTGCAACTAGTAGTGCTCTTGGACTCTATGGTTCCAAAAAGGGCGTTCATGTCTGACTGTATACCATCATGAGAAAGTTAACAAAAGTCTGTTGACATGTACACAGTGTGTTGTGTGTATGTATGTATGTATGTGTGTGTGTGTGTGTTGTGTGTGTGGTGTGTGTGTGAGAGAGAGAGAGAGAGAGAGAGAGAGAGAGAGAGAGAGAGAGAGAGAGACAGAGACAGAGGCAAAGAGAGACACAGAGACAGAGAGATAGAGACGGAGAGAGAGAGGAAGAGAGAGAGGGAGGGAGTGAGGGAGAAATGGAGTTGTCCGTATTTGGGACCAAGACATTCAATGACAGAATGTACAACACCAAAATGTCCATCAGTGTTTGAGACTAACGTTATTAGGACCAGATCCTTCTACCCAGGGATAACCCAGGCAGGAACGGTTGGACATGAAATTCTCAGGCTGAAACGTCCAGGACCATCATATCCGCAGACCGAGCTGCAAACCCATCTTTAATGCTCCAGTTTATCAATCCAGACAGAGCAAATAGCTGGACACACCTGGCTGCAACAAGGCATCAGGACTGACTCCGGGCCATCCATTCTGGCCATTGATTCTGTTTGGCTCACCCTGTCGGCTAGGGTCAAGAACATCAGAGGTAGCTGCTGTCCTCACGGGATTTCCAATTCCCAATGTTGCGGTAACTTCCAGACTTTGAAATGAGTAGGCTGGTGTATAGCGTATTTATCTGTAACTTGTGGCTGTGATTTGCTGAGGTTAGCTAGACGCCTTGGGGGGGAAGGTACACAGACTGGGGTGGCAGGGGCTACATTACTATGGTGCCTGACTCCGGCCGAAGTGTAGGCTGAAAAAAACGATGCGCACTTGAGATGTTCCTCTTTTTCTGTCACTCTGTTTACGCCTCTCTTTGTCTCTCTCTCTCTCTCTCTCTCCGTCTCCCACTAACTCTTCCTCGCCATCCTTCTCTCTCTCTCTTAGAATATTAGAAAAGTATAGAATGCACTCTGAAACAGAGTCATGAACCTTACGTTAGAAGCACCTCACAAAGACGTTACGATATTTGAGCATGTCCGACCAAAACTTACTAACAGTTTTGAAAAAGTGATTTATTTACATGTTCACCAACAACTAATTAATGTTCAGAATACCACAGACAAAGGAAAAATACCCCCCCCTCCCCCACTGGTACCACCACCATAAACATATATTGTCCATCTTTCTCATGATCAGGCCAGACACATTTTGAACACTAATTCGTTCTGTCTTTTGTTTTGTTTTTCATTCAAGAAGAAGTTGAGGAATAATGCATCAAGTTCTGGTGAAGTATTTGTCTTTAGTATCATGAAGTCACAAATTCATGGAATGCGTACAACACGAAACTCAGACTTTGAACGGAGTAGGCTGATGTATAGCGTACTTACCTGTGTACCTTGTGGCTGCGGTTTGCCGAGGTTAGCTAGACTCCCTCAGGGGGAAGGCATATAGACTGGAATGGCAGGGGCTACATTATTATGGTGCCGAGCTCAGGCTGAAAAAATCAATTCCCGCTCCAGATTTTCATCTTTCTCCGTCTCCAGTTCTTTTTTTTTCTTCTTTTTTTTCAAATAAAATCTGTCTGGCCGTTTGGAAGTCTGTTTGACTATCTGTGTGTGTGTGTGTGTGTGTGTGTGTGTGTGTGTGTACGCGTTTGCTTGATTTCGATGTTCCATTCAACCAAATATAAAACGATGAGGAAACTTGTGCCTGTTTGTGAACAAACATATGCCCATTTCCTACATGACCGTCACTTGATGGCTATGACAACATTCAATGACGATTTCATCAATCTAAAGAGTAAACAATGTCCTGTCTTCACGCCAAGCTTCAGGCCGATCTGTCTACAAACACAATCGCAGAGGTTCTGTTTGTTCCACTGCCCGTTTTCAAACATATGTTTCCCCTTCCAGGCCCTCTCTGCTACTGAATGCGACTGGTCTGCCTCACCCTTCCAGGCCCTCTCTGCTACTGAATGCGACTGGTCTGCCTCACCACCGTCCTGAATGGTTGAAACTAGTTTTGCATCGCCAGACCAACCAGTCTATGTTATGAATTCCTCTTTCGGTGGAATTAAACCATGGATGGGAAAGTAAAATGCGTGCGTGCGTGCGTGCGTGAGTGTGCTTGCACACTCGTATTTGTAAACCATATTTGCTTGATTTTGATGTTTCATTCCAGCGACTGTACAATGGTAAGAAGCTTTTCCCCGTTTGTGAACACACATATGCCCATTTCCTACATGACTTGTCACTTGATTGCTATAACATTCATGACGATTACATCAATCTAAAGTGTAAACAATTTCCTGTCTCCACGCCAAGCTTTGGGCCGATCTGTTTACATACAAAATCGCCGAGGTGGTTTTTGTTCCATGCTGCCCGTTTGCTTTTCTTCTGCGCAGTCTTCGCCACGGGGAGTGCGACTGGCCTACTCAGCGTTGCCCAGATTGACCAACAGTCTACAGTATGAACCTCTTTAGGGGAAGCAACTAATTCAGTGGATAGGAAAGTGCGTGTGTGTGTCCGTGTGCGCGTGTGCGTGTGTCTGTGTGCGTGCATGCATGTGTGTGTGTGCGTGCGTCCGTGTGCGTGCATGCATGCGTGCGTGTGTGTGCGTGCGCGTGCGTGTATGTGCGCGCATGTGTGCGACTCCATTGGACTCCCGACCTGCAAAGCGTATGATTGTCTCCTCTAGCGATGAGTCCAAGTACCATGAATGGGGTCGACAGATTCTTGGGCAAGGAACGGGAGTCCTTCAACCAGTGTGAGGATAAACCAGTATAGATTGTCACGCGAGATGGAAAGCTACAATGACATGCGAGAAGACTGCGAGGAGGGCTGTCTGTGGTGTTTGTTTTATCAGAAAACGGTGCCATTCTTCGCTCAGTTTTTATTCCGAATTGCCTCAAAGGGTACAGAAAACGGAAAAACCAGTTTTGTGGAAGCAGCACTAGCAGAGATCGATATTTATTAGATTGCTCATACAGAGAGACTGAGACAGAGAGACAGAGAGAGAGAGAGAGAGAGAGAGAGTAGAGAGAATTAATGGTTCAATCATATGCAGGTTTCGACGCATTACAATGTTTATTTAATTTAAACAGCTCACAGCCTTGTTAAAAGAATGCAACAAACATAATCATAAACACGTTTCCTTAGAAACATTTTTCGTAAATACGCATATAAATATAGACTCTAAACCTTCATGCAAATATCTGCAATCGAACAAAAAAACAACATATGTACAGCAGCACACACACGAACGTGTGCGCGCATACAATCACGAACTAACACCAACAGGCAAGCACACGTGCAATTTTCAACCCAACTCGCCCAAACTTTTACATTCGCACATCCTAACACACACACACCCGCGCCCCGCAATCTGAATAGAACGCGCATACAAAGAAAAAACCCACACGCACATATAAACAAACTGCCACATGCACATGTACACACACACACACACCCTACCTCGCACACACTCACGTACGCTGTACATGTATCTACAATCCATCACATCATGGTTCTTTACTTAAATGTTTGCGCGCGCGCACACACACAAACCAATGTCGATGTGTAAGATAACGTGAAAGCACACCACAAATCACCAACCCACTTACATACATATAGCAAAAAAGAACCCAGCTGTTATCGACAAATCATCACATGAAATTCTGTTACCGAAATGTTTGCAATGGCGTATCGATGACAGCCCATTGCGTACATTTGGCAGCAACACGGTCCGTTTATTTCAAGGCAGAGTAGTAAATTAACTGGCATCAAATATCAAACAATTTCATCACTCAGATTTTTCAATCTTATAGTCCCACAGACCTTGCGGGGTCATCTCAGGGCTATAGCAATGTCCACATCGGTACTGTAAAATAAGAACACACATATTCCCCAAAAAGAAGTTAAAAAAAAAAACATGCTACAAAGGATGGATTCAAACTGGATTTCTTTCACATACACAAACACACACACAGAGACGTACGTTGCACGCACACACACATGCCTCGCTAACACCTACAACTTACTTGCAAAGCGAGGCGGCTGCAGGCGGAAATCTAGACAGATCTTCGGCGTAAGATGGCGTTGAATGAAAACGAGGGCCGACGGCCTCGTTTTCATTCAACGCCCATCTTGCGAGGAATTTGGTGAGAAGGGATTCCTTGTTCTCCATTTTCGTTGTCCTGTGTGTTGTTTATCTTACCTGAAAAAGACCTAAGAGGTCGATACACGCCGTGTAGTTAGTGTGTGTGTGTGCGAGTGTGTGTGTGTGTGTGCGAGTGTGTGTGTGTGTGTGTGTGCGAGTGTGTGTGCGAGTTGTGTGTGTGTGTGTGTGTGTGTGTGTGTGGTGTGTGTGTGTGTGTGTGTGTGTGCGTGTGAGAGATTCGTTTGATAATGTTTGGAGGATACAATAATTAAAACTTTTAAAGATTAGTTTAACACCTACAAGCAAGCACGCGTACAACCCATCTTTTCACATTTGCACATAGTAACACATATGAACAAAAAGTAATGCGTCTCTCTTTCATAACACACATGTATCCCTCTCTCTTTTCCTAACACACGTACCCCTCCGTCTCTTTCCTAACACACACGTACCCCTCTCTCTCTTCCTAACACACACGTACCCCTCTGCGTCTCTTCTTAACACACACACGCGCGTGCAGAACACTCACAGGTCTAAACGACGCCTGCTTACACACACACACACCCAACCTACCCACTGTCCAACACACCCACACACAAACTTTCACAAGCAAGCTATAGATCTCCAATCACTTCCATTCACATTTGCTACTGAAACGTTTGCAAAGGCGTACCACAGGTAGGTCTTTTCAAGCATTTGGCAGCAACACGAAATGCTTACTGGAATGTGGAGTAATCATCAACTAGCATGCAAGTGGAAAAAAGGTCATTACTCATTTATCTTATAGCCCACAGTCCTCATCTCATGTCTGTAACAAAGTCCATATTCATACAGTAAAAAACCTAAAATGTTCCCTATAAACTCACTCTATATATTCTATAAAAAAGGACGGATTAAAACGGGGATCTATTTTACACACACACCTGACCATAGACACACACTGACCTAACTACAGACATACAATCCAACGCCTGCATGTAAGCACACGTACAAGCTCAACACAAGTTACCAACCCGTTCACATATGCACATCGTGGCAAAAATGAACCCAGTTATTACCGACAATTCTTTACATTCAATTCTATTACCGAAATGTCTGCAATGGCGTACCAATGCTAGGCCATTGCATACACTGGCAGCGACATGACCCGCAATTTCAAGGCAGAGTACTAAATCAAATGGTATAAAAGTCGAACAATTTGATCGCTCATGTTTTGCTATCTTATAGTCCCACAGACCTTAGGGGGGTCATCTCAGGCTACGACAAGGTTTAAATCAGTACGGTATAAAACCAACCCCCCCCCCCAAAAAAAAAAAAAAAAACAAAAAAAAAACTGCAACAACAAGCCCACACACACACAAAAAACAACCCAAACTATTAAAGATATAATAAAAAGGATAGATTAAAACGATCTATTTTCACACATACAAATACGCACGCACCCACACACTAAGATACAAAACTAAGACCTACATGCAAGCATGCATACACGCACAACCCAACTGGCACCCTTTCACTTTTGCACATCCTAACACATGTGAACCAACTTGTGCATTAACAATCCGTCACTGTAAATCTTATGTTTGAAATGTCTTGCGAATTATATGGTCTTTCAAGGACTTACTAATATATCTCAAATAAAGGCACGAAATATAGATGCATATACACACATATACGTACATGTATGCATATATAAAATCAATAGCGACATTGACAAATGAAACGATTTGTTTTCTCGGTCGTGTTGCTCACAGCCCAACCGACCTCAAGGGGCGATATATCAGTGCTGTTATAAACTCAAAATACTATTTTAAAAAACACACATAACATAAAAAAGTCCCCTGAAATTTCATTCTGCACAGGCGCCTTACACCAGAATTTGACAATTCATTCTCCACCCACCCGTTCGCTTCCCTCCCTCTTTTCCTCACCCCCTCCTCCTAACACACACACACACCGTCTAAACGACGCCTGCTTACAAACGCACCCCCCCCCCCCCAACCCAGCCACTGTCCGACACACTAACTTATACGAGCAAAAATGAAAGAAAAATGTTTGAATGCTGAAAATGTCCTTTTGACAGAAGTACTCGTACTATTTGGCTATGACAATACGATTGTGGGTGACACCGTCTTTTACTTTATAATACTATTTGCGAAGTATTACATATACGTTTGTAAAATAAACACCCTGCCACAAATACAAGTATTCATAAACAAATTAAAATTTAGATACAAAATTGAGGAACATATTGCATATTTGATATTAAACCATGCAGATTTTTTGACCAGATGGCTGGCATACAGACCATTGATGGATACTGTTTAACATTTATACCCTTTTCTCTTTTTCTTTTCAAAACAAGTTGCACTAATAGATTTAAAAGTGTAAGATGAAGTGTGTAAATGAACACTTTTTTGTGCATTATTAGGCCTGATTTCAATATTTTGCCAAACATGATGTGAAAACACCCCTGTCAGCATGATTTTTCTCGATACATCCACCTCTCTCTCTCTCTCTCTCTCTCTGTCGTATTAGATAATGTTTGCATGAATTTGTGAATTCACATTGTTTGGGGTGATTTCTTTATTTCTTTATGTACACATTGTCTTCCTTGTATATATACATGTTGGAATGCAAATTAAAAAAAGGTTAAAAAAAAAAAAAAAAAAAACTTATACGAGCAAGATATGTATCTCTGATCAACTCCAGATTTGTTACTGTAACATTTGCAAACGCGCATCATTGACAGGCCTTTGCAATCATTTGGCAGCAACACGAAACGATCAACGGAATATGGAGTAATCAATCAACTGGCATGACAAGCGGGAGAAAACATTACTCAACCTTATAGCCCACAATCCTCTAGGGTCATCAAAGGACTGTAACGATGTTCATTTCTTTCCTGTAAGAAAAGAACCAAGATCCTAAACAGTCATTCCATACATCCTATAAAAAAAAAGGGGTGGATTAAAACAGGATCTATTTTACATGCACACACATTTAACCACAGACACACGCCTTACTAGACACACACCTTACCACAGACACACATACCTTACTACAAACACACACGCCTTACCACAGACACACACGCCTTACCACAGACACACACATTACCACAAACGCCTTACCACAGACACACACACATTACCACAAACGCCTTACCACAGACACACACATCTTACCACAGACTCGCCAAACCACAGACACACACACCTTACCACAGACCCACCTTACCACAGACTCGCATACATACACACACACACCTTACCACATACAAGGCCTACATACAAGCTCACGCACACAAGTCACCAACCCGTTCAAATACACATATCATAGCAAAAATGAAGCGAGTTATCGACAATTCATCACAAACATCTCTGTAACTGAAATCTTTCCAACACGACCCGTAATTTCAATGCAGAATAAACATTCAACTGGCATAAAAATGTCAAACAATTTAATCACTCACTTCGTTTTTCTATCTTATAGTGCCACAAACCTCGGGTCATCTCAGGACTATAACAATGTCCACATCAGTACCGTAATATACTACCACCCCCCCCAAAAAAAAAATAAATAAAAAAATAAATTAGACATGCTTCAAAAGGATAGATTAAAAGCTGGATCTTTTTCACACACACACGCACGCGTTCATGCACAACCCAACTCGCACACCTTTTGTACTTCCCCGCACGTATTAACCAGCTTGTGCATCAACAATCCATCACTGTGTATCTTGTTTGAAATGGCGTACGAATCGTATGCCCTTTCAAGGATTGGCAGAATACAACCAATTAATCTTGGGGCAATATAAAATGTACACATATAAACATACGAGCGCGCACGCACACACACACACACACTATATATATATATATATATATATATAATATATATATATATATATATATATATATATATATATATATATATATATATATATATATATATATATATATATGTGTGTGTGTGTGTGTGTGTGTGTGTGTGTGTGTGTGTGTGTGTGTGTGTGTGTGTGTGAGAGAGAGAGAGAGATTTTATGGGATATAGATATATCCCATAAAATTCCACTAAAACTTTCATTCCACACAGGCGGCTTACACCAGAATTTACACAATTTCAATCCCTCCTGCCCCCCCCCCCCCTCCTCTCCTCCACCCAACCCCACTCTTCCTACCACCCACCGCCCTTCCTAACACGCACACACACATACAAGTCTACACGACGCCTGCTTACACATACACACACACACACCCAACCTACGCACTGTCCAACACATCCACACATTTAACTTATACAAGCAAAATATGTAACTCTAATCAATTCCATTCAGATTTGTCACCGAAACATTTGCAAAGGCGTACCATTGATAGGCCTCTGCAAACATTTGGCAGCAACACGGTACTTTTAATGGATTGTGGGGTTATCAATCAACTGGTATGAAAAGTGAAAAAGAAATGATCATTATTCAAACTTATTTATGTTAGAGCCCCCAGTCCTCGGGGACATCCCAGGGCTGTAACAATGTCCACATTCATACTGTTGGGGAACAAAACTGCAAGGTTCACTAAAACGTCATTCAATACATGTTAAGAAAGGATTCTACTTTACACACACACGCACGCCTAGCTCACTGCACACACACACACACGCATATAACTACAGACACACACACCTAACCACAGACAAACCAACGCCTACATGGAACCACACGCCCAAGCACACCACGAGTCACTAACTCGTTCACATATGCACATAGTAGCAAATACGAACCGAACTATTAAGCTCCATTACTGAAATGTTTGCGATGGCGTACCAATGATAGGCCATTGCATACATCTGGCAGCAACAGACACGCTTAATTCAAGGCAGAGTGGTAAATCAACCGATATAAAAAGTCAATTTTTTTCTATCTTATAGTCCCAGACCTCAGGGGTCATTTCAGGGCTATAACAATGTCCACATCAGTACTGTAATACACAAACATCCCCCCCCGCCACCCGAAAAAAAACCATAGGACATACTACCAAAGAATAGATTAAAACTGGATCTACTTCACTCACTCACACACGCGAACACACACACACACTTACCCACCCCCTCTCCCCCCTAACCATAGACACACACATACAACTTGCCACACATATACACCTACCCACAGACAAAAAAACCAAGGCCTACATAAGCACACGTACACGCACACAAGTCACCAACTGTTCACATATGCACATCATAGCAAAAACGAACCCAGCTATCATCGACAACTCATCATATTAAGCTCTGTTACTGAAATGTTTGCGATGGCGTACCAATGATAGGCCATTGCATACATTTGGCAGCAACCGATACGCTTATTTCAAGGCAGAGTGATAAATCAACTGGTATAAAAATATGAACAATAAGTCTATTAAAATGACAAACAATCCCATAAAAAGTCCCATGAAAATGTCATTCCACAAAGACGGCTTCAATCAGAATCCATCACAAATTCTCCCTCTTCCTAACACATTTCCAAACGATACCTGCTTACACACGCACAGACGCACACGCCCCAACGTTCCCACTGACCAACACGCCCACACTCTACCCTACACAAGCAAATCTTTAAGAAAAAGTGTAAGCGCTGTTTCCGTTAAACATGAACGAATCACAAGACAAACACACGTTTCGACCTCATAGGCCTTCTTTCGGCAAGATCTAAGAGGTCGAAACACGTTGTTTTGCCTCGATTCGTCTGTTCATTTTTGGGGATACAATACTTAAACTTACTCTTCTCTCTCTTCCTAACAACACACAAACACGCACACGCATGTCGTGCAAAAGACATTCACGGGTGCAAATGACGCCTGCTCTCTCACACACACACACACACCAAACCTACCTACTGTCCAACATACCCACACACTAACTTACAAAAGCAAGCTATAGATCTCCAATCACTTCCATTCAAATCTGCTAGTGAAACGTTTGCAAAGGCGTACCATTAACAGGCCTTAGCAAACATTTGGCAGCAACACACATGCTTTCTGGAATGTGAAGTAATCAATCACTGGCATGCAAAGTGGGAAAGAAGCTGTTACTCAGCCATATTTATCTTATAGCCCACAGTCATCCGGGGTCATTTCAGGGTGTAACAAAGTCCATGTTCATAAAGTAAAAAAAAAAATTATATATATATATATATATATAAATATATATAATATACAAAAAATGAAACAATTTCATACGTTCTATGTCATTTTGCAGCCAAACCGACCTCAAGGGGTCATATCAGAGCTATTACAATATTAAAATGATTCATTAAAAAAAAAATTCCTTAAAAAGTCCTAGAATTTTCATTCCGCACAGGCGCTTACACCAGTATTTACACAATTTGTATTTCACTCTCTCCCGCCAACCCCCCCCCCCCCCCCCCCCCCCTTTCCTCACAACACAGGTTTCAACGATGCCTGCTTTACTTTCTCTCTCTCACACACACACACACACCCTATGCACTGTCCAACACCCTACACACTAACTTATACAAGCAAGATATGTATCTCTAATCAATTCCATTCATCTAGTTGCAAAGCGAGACGACTGCAGGCGGAAATCTAAACAAATCTTAAATAAATGTTAGCGAACCGCCCAGAGAACGTGGACTAAACGAGTCACAAGACAAAACACAACGCGTTTCGACCTCTGGGCGGTTCGCTAACATTTAACAATTCCATTCAGATTTGTTACCGAAAACATTTGCAAAGGCGTACCAACGATAGGCCTTAGCAAACATTTGGCAGCAACACACAATACATTTAATGGATTGTTGAGTAATCAACTACTGGCATGAAAAGTGGAAAAAAAATACTCAAACGAATCGATCTTATAGCCTACAGTCCTCTGGGGTCATCTAAGAGTTCTGTAGTAATGTCCATATCCATACCGTTAAAAACACACAGTAAGAAGTCCCACTTCAACGACATTCAATACATGCAAAAAAAAGGAAGGATTAAAACAGGATCCATTTTACACACACACAAATACACGTACACCTAAACGCACACACACACCCTAACCACAGACAAAACACACACACAGACCTAACCAGACATGCAAATCAACACCTACATGAAACCAAACGTATAAGCACACCACAGTCACCAACCGTTCAAATACGCACATCATGCAACAATGAACCCAGCTATTACTGACCACATTTCAGCTCTGTGCCCGAAATGTTTGCGATGGCGTACCATGGTAGGCCATTGCATACATTTGGCAGCAACACGACACGCTTATTTCAAGGCAGAGTGGTAAATCAACTGATATAAAAAGCTGAACAGTTTTATTAGTCACTTGTTTGTCTTATAGTCCCACAGACCTCAAGGGGTCATCTCAGGACTAACAATACCCACATCAGTTCTGTAATACACTAACACCCACCCCGTCCCCCCAAAAAACGACAACAAAAACAGAAAAAAATCCCCGACCGTATTAAGGACATGCTAACAAAGAATCGATTAGAACTGGATCTGTTTTACATACACTCACGTACTTAACCACAAACACCCCCCCCCCCCCCTATAAACAGAATATACACACAGCTAATCGCAGACAAACACACCTACATACCCACAGACATACAAACCAGGCCTAAATGCAAGCACACGTAAACGCACACAGGTAAAAAAAAACACGTTCAAATATGCAGATCATAGTAAAAATGAACCGAGCTATTATTGACAATCCATCACATTAAGCTCCGTTACCGAAATGTTTGCGATGGCGTACCAATGATAGGCCATTGCATACATTTGGCAGTAACACGGCTCGATCATTTCAATGAAGAGTAGTAAATCCTCAAGCATAAAAGTTGAATGTTATTACTCACGTTTTTCTATCTTATAGTCCCAAAGGCCTCAGGGATCATCTCAGGGCTAAAACAATATCCACATCAATACTGTAACACACTAACATCCACCCCAAAAGAACAAACATCCTTTCGTTACAAAAAGGCCAATTAAAACTAGTGTCTTTCACGCCACACACACATGCAGGCAGGCGTACACACACAGCGCTGCCCCCCTTCCCCTTTTTGTTCAAATTTTCACAATGGTGTAAGAAATCGTAGGTCCTTAAACGGATTGACAGCAATATATATAGTGGGTGTGTGTTAAAAGCCAAAATGTTTTATATTTCTCGGTCATCTTGCTCACATCCCAACCGACCATTCAGCCGTCATATTAGTGCTGTTACAATATGAACAATAATCTTTTTAAACGACAAAAAAAAATATAAAAGATCCCCTATTTGTCATTCCATAAAGACAGCTTCAATCACAATTCGTCACAAATTCTCTCTCTCCCTCCCCTTCCTCTCTTCCTCACTCGCACACACACAATTTCCAAACGACGCTTGCTTGCACACACACACACACCCAAACCACCCTACCCACCGTCTAACACACCGTCACACTAACGTACACAAGCAAATCTGTAAGAAATTAAGTGCTGTATCCACCAAACATGAATCAATACAAATAGCAACGCATTTTGACCATTTTTGTCTTTCCAGGCAAGACCCAAGAGGCCCAAACGCGTCGTGTTTTGTCTTGATTTGTTACTTTCATTTTGGAGGATATATTTAAAACTTGTTTAAGATATGATTTCCGCCTGCAGTGGTCTCACTTTGCAACTTGACACAAGCTATGTATCTCCAATCAATTCCATTCAGATTTGTTACTGGAACATTTGCAAAGGCGTACCATTGGTAGGCCTCTGCAAGCATTTGGCAGCAACACGATACATTTACTGGGAATGTGGAGTAATCAACCAATCAACTGGCATGAACAGCAAAAAAGAAATCATTACTTTTTTTTTTTTACTTATTTTTCTTATAGCCCACATTCCTCGCGGGGGGGGGGGGGGGGGGGGGGGGGATTATCTCAGGGCTGTAACAATGTCCACATTCATACTGAAAAACACCAACTAAAAAGCCCCTTAATAGTTATTGCATGCATGCTAAACGAGGATGGATCTAAATAAGGATCTGTTCTAAACACACACACACACCCCTAGTTACAGCCACGCACACACTTGTTTATCGCATTGCCCAGCGGATCTCAAGGTTCATATCCGAGCCGTGACAACGTTAAAATCGGTTCCCTTACAAAATTATTTTCAAAAAAACACCAAAGGTATCCCAAAACTTCTTTCCGCTTAAAACGTAATCCAGCAAGCTATCATCTACAGTCAATCACATCCACTCATGTCACCGACATGTTTGCAATGGCGTACTGAAGACAGGCAGGCCCTTGCAAAGATGTGGCAGCATCACAACCATTTATTTCTGTACATGTAGTGAAAAGCGTCATAAACGTGATAAAGCGTCATAAAACGGTGATAAAGCGTCATAAAACAAACTATTCTTTTTCCCCTTCTCTTCGTTTTGCTCATAGCCCGGCCGACCACAAGAGGTCATGTAAGGGCTGTTAACATGCAAAGTTAACTCCGTTAATTACGGAACAGAATCCCCGACAATGTCATTCCAAACACGTTTAAACTGGTGGCTTCAAAAGGATATACAAACACACACTCTCTCTCACACACACATACTGTGAGCGAGATCTGTCCAATTCACTTGTGGTCTGGTCGTTGAACTTGGCTGTCCCTCCCTCTCCTCCCTTCTGACAGAACTGTTCCTTGCTTTGCACCCCCAACGTCATCGGCTGTGTGTTTCCCCGTCAGCAGCTGTTGTCCTCCACAGAGATCAGGCCCCCAGTACTATCTTTGCAATGTTAGCTGCTTCATCTTTTGAAAATATAATTGGCGAAAACAGTCATCTCTACATCTGTGTCTTCAATCACAGAAAGACGACTCGGTTTCTTCGCTCCTCTTCGAGGGAGGCACCGTCTGCTCCGTCCCTTTTCTTTGCGGATGCCTTCTGATGTTCCTGCAGTCGGTTAGTGCAGTAGAGCTACTTCGTGCATCCCTTGGAAAAAGGGATTCTCTGGAAAGCTGCAGTGATACCGAGTTGCACTCGTTGACACGTTAGGTAACATCCTGGCAGTCGTACGTTCTTGGCGAGGATATCGATTGTCCAGAACACTAACGCGGTGGTCCTCAGGTAGAATAGTGATGTCCTCTGGTAGAATGGTAGTGGTGGTCCTCTGGTAGAATGGTAATGATGGTTCTCTGGTTGAACGGTAGGGGTGGTCCTCTGGTAGAATGGTAGTGATGGTCCTCTGGTAGAACGGTAGTGGTGGTCCTCTGGTAGAATGGTAAGGGTGGTCCTCTGGTAGAATGGTAGTGATGTCCTCTGGTAGAATGGTAGGGTGGTCCTCTGGTAGAATGGTAGTGATGTCCTCTGGTAGAATGGTAGGGGTGGTCCTCTGGTAGAATGGTAGTGATGTCCTCTGGTAGAATGGTAGGGGTGGTCCTCTGGTAGAATGGTAGTGATGTCCTCTGGTAGAATGGTAGGGGTGGTCCTCTGGTAGAATGGTAATGGTTCTCTGGTTGAACGGTAGGGGTGGTCCTCTGGTAGAATGGTAGTAATGTCCTCTGGTAGAATGATAGTGATGTCCTCTGGTAGAATGGTAGTGATGCATGGGGAGTGGTCAACCCTGTGACCTGCCAGACACACACTCTCATTAAATTCTGCCGAAGAAGTCGCTAAGCCATAAGAAAGAATAAAATCATGTAGGAAAAAACGCACACGCCCAGGAAAGGCCTAGATAAAAAGAGGTTCTCTCTCTCTCTCTCTCTCTCTCTCTCACACACATGAGGGCGCTCTTACAGACACGGGAACGCACACAAGCAAAGAAACCTATGATACAAAACATCAAACCTTGGGGGGAAAAACACAAACGTTAATGAAACCTAAGCAGTAGAAAAGACCAACGAATCCACGAACATTTTTGTTTTGTTTTAAAAGGTAAACAATGGAGTTCGCCCAAGCATAGGAGAGGTGAACACTGAACCCCATAAAACAACAAGACGTAAAAAAGATGCCATCTTATGAACGATGGGCGGTAAAACCCCAATGGGTCCACACGCCGACTCTGGTCACCATGTCAGCTGTCTTTGGATCAAAGGACTCTCGGGTAAGGGGGTACCAGGTGCGCACCAGGCAATATTTCAGGAAGAGGTTAAGAACTGCCTCAAAGGCTCTGCAGCTCAGCCTTCAAGTGATCTGAAAACATGCGTCCATGTTCCAGATCACTAGTTTATGAGACCTGCCACATAGCTGGAGTTCACCTTTCCTGATAATATTCCCTCTGGTACCCCTTTCGTTCCCTTGTTCCGCAGACCACTGACCTAGGAAACCGGAGCAGTTACGCATGTCCGTATGACAGACGGAACTAAAAGTCTGAAAACACTCGGAACCCTGAGAAAGAAGTCACATGAGACTGTCAACGAAGGAGGCATTAATTCGATGGAAACACTAAAACCATTCAGTGAAAGAGGCACTTAAACCTGAAGACCACACGCAATTCTGTGAATAAAAACACTGAATATTTATCCATCAGAAAGAAAACATGGAACTTAACCGACAGATACTTAACCCTAAAAACATAGGATTGCTACACTGGAAGTGGAGGAGAAGAAAAGAGTACGGAGAAGAGAATAAAAAAACAACCCCCGAACTCCCCCGCTTTTCCGCTGCATTCTCCAAGTTCACTTGCGCTGGTCTCCGTTTCCCACGGCCGTTCATGCTGGAGTCCTTTGTTCCTGTTGAAAACAAAACTGCATTGAACGTATTTGGATATTTCATGTACACAATTCAGATCCAAGTGTAGCAAAACTTAGCAAGTTTCTTCTTTGCCCTCTACCAACATGCATGCTCAGACGATGGGTAGTGAGAACTACATAACTCTATACTATGAAATACCTTCCTATGCCAAAAGCACTTCAGTATTCCTGCAATACTCGTTTTATATAGCTAAAAAAGTATTGCTAGTAACGAATTGGTCGGTAGCCTTTGCAACTCTTATTTTTGCTTTTTATTAACTACGTCATTGAGCAATAAAAAAAATTTATCTCCTGCCTCATACTCTTCTCTCCCTCTCTCTATGCGTGTGTGTGGGTACGCGCGCGCGCGCGCGAGAGGAGAGAGAACTCAGAACATTTAATGAACTAGGCCATATGCCCATGTCATGGAGGTGGGATCACTTCAAAATAAGGGAAATGCAACTAACTTGAAAAAAAGAAAAGAAAAAGAAAACAAAATATCAATACATTCGCATATATATATATATATATATATGTGTATACGCAAACCGGACACACACTTCAAGATGCACAATAACGTTGACTAACACATGTACGTGCATATATTCACATACGCATACGCATGCACGCATGTGCAAATCGTATAGATTACCATAATATTTGCAATTATGAGAATATGACGGTGTGTATGTATGAATATATGAAACAAAAACGATATTAGAATTCCGATTGTTTATGTACGTTATGTTGTTCCGGTGCCGATTTTAAAAAAAACAAAAAACACCTGATTCTGGGCACTCATTTGTTCTATCAACATATGAAAGGTTTTACACTATTTTATAAGTTATATTCAGTCTTAATTATTGTTTAAAGATTGTTCCATATCGAGAAATCTCTTTCAAAGATTCAAAAAGGTACCAACCAACTACATTACAATATTTCTCACTCGCAATTAAAAGGGTCATTGTAAACGCCGATGGTCGCGCGAAAAATTTGCGAGGTAATATTTTTCTCTGATGTCACGATAATTTGGACACACAAGTAAAAAGTGAAGTTCAGATTCTGGAACTTCTTTACAAAACGGGCAAAACGTTGTGTCAGGTGACCGGGCAGTATAACGATATTTATGACTCTTCAATGGCGACACACCTAGTCTGAAACGTAAGAGTACTTTTCTAACGGCAATGTTCTTTATGTTAAACACAGATTGCGGAGACTAGGAACTGACTTGAAAGAGGTATAAAAGAGAATCGTTCTCCTGAAACGTCACCATTCCAGTTCTGCAGGAAACAATCTGTTTGAATTCAGACAGAAAAACATTACTATGAGATACTCCTCGATTTTCCCAAACGTGGCCGAATCCATAGCTGTACAATGTGAAGCAAACATTAGAAACCCAGTTATTCTTGTCTTTACAATGAAGATTATTTAACATTTTATAAGCCCTGTAAGGGAGTCGACCTTCAGGCATTATTAATTTAAGCCAAAATTTTATACATTTGGTTTTAGTACATATGTAAAGAGGATACCTCCCAGTTTCAGCATAAATCAGGGCATTAGGCGTCCTGATACTGACGTTCAGGAATCTCTTAAGCGCAAACATATGCACCCTTTCAATAATTGTATGATCCGTCATAAGACCCCATACTTCAGAAGCGTAAGTGAGCATTGGTTGGATCCGACAGTCAAATAACTTAAAAAACAATGAAGGAGACTGGTCACCAACTGTCCACAGCCAATTTTAAAATGCAAAGAAACCCTTCTTAGCTTTAAGAGCCATGTCTTCCAAAGCGTATGAAAATGTCAGGCCAGTAGAAAAAATAAACACCAAGGTATTTATAGCCGTTAACAATCTCAATCTTTCTATCGCCGTAACACCATTTTTCTTTTGATGAAATGTATCCACCATTTCTAAAAATAACTATTTTAGATTTGTCAAAGTTCACTTGAAGACCAAGTCTGCTAGCTGTATTTTTTAAAATATTCAGTTGCTGCTGAAGGCCAGTCACAGAATAAGACAAGAGAATGGACATCGTCAGCGAAAAGAAGTATAAAGATTTCCAAAATGTCATCTGGTGACAACTTGATGCCATGTTTTCCTAAAGTGTGGACATCATTAGCCAGTTCATTGATTCAGAAAGAGAACAGAATGGGACTACATATTTCACCTTGCTTTACTCCAAGAGGACATAAAAACGCGTCCGTCAAATCACTACCTACTCTTACTCTAGCTTTCACAACACTGTACATGCTCTTGATTGCTCTGTACAATCTACCATTAATTCCGTGTTTCTTAAGGACTGTCCACAAGTTATTTCTATCTGCTAAATCGAAGGCCTTTTTAAAGTCAATAAATGCGACATAAAGTTTACAATGGCTAAGAAGTTGCTTCTGTACTAAAGCTAAAAGAGTGAAAACATGGTCTATTGTACTGTAATTGCGACGAAATCCAGCCTGCGCTTCATGTATGATATCGTTGTCCTCTGCCCATGCAGTGAGACGTTTATTCAAAATGTAGCTGTAAATCTTACTACACACGTTTAACAAGGAAATGCCTCTGTAGTTATCGGGGCAATCAATATCCCCTTTTTTATGCAAGGTATGTATTACAGATTCTGTCCATTCATCTGGAAAAACTCCGGATTCAAAAAGTTTGTTTAGGTATTTAACAAGGAATGGTGCTACGTACGAACTAGAATATTTATAAAATTCATTTATCAAACCATCTGGCCCAGGAGCTTTGTTATTATTCAAAGCTCTAAGGGCGACAAGTATTTCGTCTTCTGTAATATCACAATCTAGATTTTCAATCACTACAGAACCATCATTTGTATCCACGTCCACAAGGTTTTCCTCCAAATTGTGATCATTGACACTGGAAGAAAACAAATCCTTAAAGTGCTTATACCACACATCTGGAGTAATGCTACTTTGTGTGAATTCTTTCTTCGTTAAAGATCTGACCGTTTTCCAAAAACGCTTGGTTCTTTAGAACTTGAGTGAAGTGCGTTAAGAACTTTTCTTTGTGTTTCTCTTTTTTCTCTGCCAGAACATGCTTATATTCTTTCCTTTTATTTATATATTGTATTCTGTCTTCCCCAGCCTTTTCTGGCGACTTTTGAGATGTTTGGAACTTCCGTAGAGTTTGTCTCAGAAAACGACGTTTGATCCAGCATTCACCATCAAACCATGCTTTATTATTTTTGTCGCCCAACGTGATCTGTTTTTGCATAACTGAGCCTGCTTTATGCATAGCTTCATTAAATTTTATCAAGGCATCATTGATATCGATGTCAATCAAGCCAATGCGCTTGCCATCAGTGACAGTACTTCTGAATAAAACTTAGATTTAAACTCGAAACTTTCTCAGCATTCCAAATGTATTTTACTATTGTTTGTCTGTTAGAACTCGGAGCAGTTTCATTTGGTGGACATAATTTAAGTTTCAACTCAATAGGCATATGTTTGGATTCCACTCTAGGAGAAACATAAATGCTGAGTCCAAGGTCCAGGATACATCTAGACAGAATGAAATGGTCAATGATGCTTGCTCCATTGTGAGCTATATAAGTAAAGTCCCCTTCTTCATCACCAGATAACAAACCATTCAAAATTACTAAATTAAACTGATCACAAACATCCAGTAAATATTTTCCGAACTGGTTAACAATGGAATCTTTAGATGACCGTATATGGACAGAATCGTCAAAAGAAATGTCAGGGTCGATGTCGAAAGCAGAACATCTCGCCCATTTTTTCCACCTGTTCTTGCGTTTAAGTCACCACATATCAAAACAGGAAGATCACCAGTAATTTCAAAGGTATCTAACAAACATTGTTCAAGCAAGGACATGCCATTGTAAATATCAGTTTCATTATAATACGTACTCTGAGATGGAGGCAAATACATACCAAGCAAAATACAGTCTGTCTTTAAACCTGTATGTGTCTTACACAACTTAAGTACGATACAGTTGTCAAACTCCACATGAATCAAAGATATCATATTTTTCAATCGTTTTCTTACAAGCATTGCAACACCTCCAGATAGCCTTGCTGTAACAGAGCTTGTCAGTCTGACTGGAGGTGAAAGAAAGACGTTATAATCTGGGAAAAGAAAATCTGGAAATTTTGCAGAGAAAATTTCAGAAAGGAAGACAAAATCAAACATACGCAGGTATGACCTAATGCTTGGGTCATACAGGCAAGTCAGTCCTCCTATATTGTATGTGACGAAGGACATATAATTTTGGACATTACTTTTAAGAACATGGGCACGGCCGAGTCCCTAGCTGTTGACTTACAATTAACATCTTTATTTCTTGGAGTGCTTCTAAATGATTTCTGTGAGTTGTTTGTCTGCATTTAACCTTGCTGCGTGTTTGAGGGCCAACAACTGGCGTTTGTTTGAGTTCATTCTCAATGGCAAGGAAGGACTCTGTGCGATTCTCTGTGTTAACTGATGGATTATCCTGACTGTCATTGTTATTGTGTACACTGCTCTGTGGGAGCCAGAATTCACTTGTTTTGTCACATGGTTCTCCTTCCAAAGTGAATCTCTGTTTTACAAATGTCTGACTTTCGGCATCGAACAGGCTGATGTCAGCGGGATGGTCAGGACCGGAGGAAGCATGTGCAGACCGGGACAAGACAGGTGACAGTTCATGAGTCAGGAAGCCGGAAACATCTTGACTGGTGCCGTCCTTATGAAGCTGGGGGACTGCATCGTTCACCGCAGACGGACAGGTTGATTCACGAGCGGGGTGGCCGGTAGGAATCTTGACGTCAGTCAGGAAAGCCGGAACCTCAATTTGCTCACTGGGAGGGGACAGAATTTCACAGGATCTGTCCAGTCTGTTGCCTTCTGGATCAGCTTCCCTCCCAACAATACTATCATCACAGACTGTTCCTGGAGTTCCTGCAGGCTGTATCAGCTGTTCATGACTAGGCGGTGGTTGTTGCTTTGAAAGTGACGGATATTCTGCCATGTCAGAGGTGGGGGGTGGAGAAGACGAAGGTCTGGAACATCGTTCGTTGGATGTCCGCTCAGCATAGTGTCTTTCTCTGGGCATTTTCCTGGGAGGGGACGCCGGCTTGGTGCTGTGGGCCGATCTTTGATGGCTTGGTCCACCAGGACGACGACTTCTGAACTGCAGACGTCCATTGTGGAAGTATGCATGTCTCCATTCTGCATATGTTGCTGTATTGCTCTGTGTTGTCGGGTGGTTAGGTCAGAGGCAATACGGACACCAAGTTCATCTGCCATCTGTTTTCTTTTATCCTTGTCTTCCAGAAGCATGAGTTTGTCGGGGAAAGTGTAGTGACGTACCAGCAGAACACGTGGACGGTTTGATTGTGTTGCCTCTGGCCAAGTCGGTAGGCACACTCTATGTCAGCAACAGTCCATGTTTCGCTTGTATAAAACCTATTCAAAAGCTTGACTTTTTCGCAACATGTCTTTTTGTCTTCATGAGAGCTCTCGTAGACATTGAAGAAACGGACGTTGTTGCTTTTGGAGTGGGCCTCAAGTTTTTCCACTTCTTCAGACTGTTTGATGTGTCAAAAAAGTGCCTTTGCTCGTTATAGAGTTGCTGGTTTTCTTGTTCTAGCCGTTTACATTTGCCGTATATCCAGTCAACATCTGCCTTAAGCTGGTTGGAGAGAGAGAGAGAGAGAGAGAGAGAGAGAGAGAGAGAGAGAATGTGTGCATGCCCGTCCGCGGGGGGGGGGGGTGCGCGTGTGCGTATGCGTGTGTGTGTAGGGGGGAGGAGCATTCAACCATATCTTCACTCTTTCCACACATCCCACTCCCAAACACCACCACTCATATGACCAACAATAACAATCGTCAACTAATTAAACGTAGGCAAACGCCTACTATGCTCCAAAACACAGTTAAGTTAATTTATGTCGATTTGAAGGAAAAAGAAAGGTTTCCCTATTTGATTTTTAAAATATGTCAGAAAAGTAGAGTGCATCCAGTGGGAAATGCGGACGAGAAACGGACAAAAAAAAAAGTTCACGTAATGGGTTCTCTGCCATATCTCGGTAAAATACTGAGATGACTCGATGGACTTGAAGCAGAGGGCCTGCACTTTCAGGTACACACAAGATTTGATGAAGAGGGAGCCAGTGAACAGAACGTACAACTGGAGAAATATCAGATATAGAGGAACGGCATAGGCCCATTAGGCTGGTAGCATGGTTTTAACTGTCTCCGATGCATTCAGACAGCTTTAGAGATACATATTTATAATAATCAAAACGAGACAGTATAAATGCCCAGACGAATATATTTTCCGCGCGCGGAAGTTTTCTTTTTTTTTTTTCTAACTGACGCGATTTCAATGTCGCAAGCTACCTTGCTTTTTTCATTTGATCCCAGCAAGAAAACAACGTTTCAAAATAAAAGCATCTAAAAAAATATTAAGGTATGAAGTGCTGGTGTATCTCTCCTCGTCACTCCACATCTCTCAGGTCATCCCTGCAGGACATCCTGTGTCATATACTCCACCTGCCCGCACTTGCAGTAAGCAGGGACAATCTTCAGATGGAGCATACGAATGCAAAGCCTTGTATGTCCTGTGTAAAGCCTGAAGATGATCTGATCTGCACTACCCACATGTGTGGCATTCCCTTCTGCACCCTAACAGTGCTCTTCATCAAGGCCTTCTGCTCTTTAAGAGAACTGGTCTATAAATTCTCTTCCCATCTTCCTACGATTCAATTCAATTCCTTCAACCTAGTCCACAGAATGGTTTATGAATGGCGGTGATCAGATCCCTGGTTAATTTCAAAATCGAGTCAGTCCGTTGATTTTCGCACCCTCGTTCTCAAAATCATGCAACAGCAGTTTCATCTCTTCAACATTTCGTTTCACAGCCTCGGTCTTTGCTCCAAAAGAACTTGTCGTTCTGTAATGAAGGATCCTCGTCTACTCTGTCCCTTACCGTTGTTGTGTATAATAAAATCCTGATGTTCGTTGGAGAAAGGCTCGTCTTTTCTCCTGCATCCCCTGGCATATCTAATAATATGCCGTCTCTGGAGTGATGTCTTTGGTGATGATATTGGTTGTCCAGGACAGTGCAATGGAATGGTTCTCTGGTAGACTGATGGGGATATTCGGAGTGTCCAGCCTTATAATCTGCCAAACAACGTCTTAGATTAAATGCTGATTAAAAAGAAGTCGCTAAAAATTAAAGTCAATAAATCGTGTCATTAAGACACAAGTCTTTAACGTAGTTCTACACACACACACAGAGTGTGTACCATGGCTCTTCCACAAACACTTAACCACACGCCAAGAGAGTATTTATAAACCATGTGACTGAAGCCTTAGCTCTAGAAGTTAATTGCAAGAAGAGAAACTCATTTTGAAAGATTGCGAAAGCGGGACATTAAACCCAACAAAATAAGACATTATGACAAGAGGAATGTAAACCCGTATGAAAAAAAAAAACATACTAAAACATACGTACGAATGACAATAAACCATGTGAAAGGAGGCAATAACCTGTTCAAAAAAAAGTATTTTGTATTCAGATAAGGGCTGTGTGCCTGATGACCGCAGGGAACTACTGTGAAAGGAGACTCAACCGTATCAAAGGAAATTAAACCCTACGGAAACAAGACACTAGATCACAAAAGAGATGACAATGATCAGAAGAGGACACCAGTACCCTGCAAGGACGCTACACAATAAGATGACAATGATCAGAAGAGGACACGAGTACCCTGCAAGGACGCTACACAATAAGATGACAATGATCAGAAGAGGACACCAGTACCTGCATGGACGCTACACAATAAGATGACAATGATCAGAAGAGGACACCAGTACCCTGCAAGGACGCTACACAATAAGATGACAATGATCAGAAGAGGACACGAGTACCCTGCAAGGACGCTACACAATAAGATGACAATGATCAGAAGAGGACACCAGTACCCTGCAAGGACGCTACACAATAAGGAAAGACAGTGAAGCTTGTGAACAGGAGAAACTAAACCTCTAAAAGGATACCACAAACTAAAAGGAGAAACTAAACCTCTAAAAGGATACCACAAACTAAAAGGAGAAACTAAACCTCTAAAAGGATACCACAAACTAAAAGGAGAAACTAAACCTCTAAAAGGATGCCACAAACTAAAAGGAGAAACTAAACCTCTAAAAGGATACCACAAACTAAAAGGAGAAACTAAACCTCTAAAAGGATACCACAAACTAAAAGGAGAAACTAAACCTCTAAAAGGATACCACAAACTAAAAGGAGAAACTAAACCTCTAAAAGGATACCACAAACTAAAAGGAGAAACTAAACCTCTAAAAGGATACCACAAACTAAAAGGAGAAACTAAACTCTAAAAGGATACCACAAACTAAAAGGAGAAACTAAACCTCTAAAAGGATACCACAAACTAAAAGGAGAAACTAAACCTCTAAAAGGATACCAAAACTAAAAGGAGAAACTAAACCTCTAAAAGGATACCACAAACTAAAAGGAGAAACTAAACCTCTAAAAGGATACCACAAACTAAAAAAAAAACCACTCGACCCGATGAAAGAACACTACACGAGAGGATACTAAACCCAATTTCCTCTAGTACCCACTGTTTTCGTATCATCGTTCCACAGCACACAGATTTTGACAACTAGATAAGAAAGGAACACGCGTAATCCTGTGAAAAGGAGACTGAAAGA
Source organism: Conus ventricosus (assembly GCA_018398815.1). Taxonomy (NCBI): domain Eukaryota; kingdom Metazoa; phylum Mollusca; class Gastropoda; order Neogastropoda; family Conidae; genus Conus; species Conus ventricosus. The sequence continues at coordinate 134,145,301 of CM031597.1, read as the reverse complement.
AGAACACTATTTTTTATAAGAAGACCGAGCCATGCAAAGATAAATTCTGAAAACAACAAAAAATAACGGATATGAATGTATGAAATGAAGACGGAAACTAATGAATATGGTGATACTTAGGCCCAAGAGAGAACGACACTAAGCGCTATGTGACAGGGCACTTACGGCTATAGAGAACAGTGATCCTGCAACAGTCAAAGGCACTACATTTTTTAGGACAGAAAACACAATGTGTAGAAGGAAAACACCAACACTATGAAAACAAATCCCCGTACAAGAGGACACCGTGAAAGAACACTAAACGAGAGGATGTGAAACCCAATGAGACGGTATACTAACAGATGAAACTAGATTCTATGAAGAAAGGGCAGTACAATCTATGAAAGGATCCATATGTTTCCTGTGATTGGCATGTCATGCGTTCTGTTGATCAAAGGACACTGGAATCAGGAGGTAGCAGGTGATCACTAGGGAATACGTCAGGAAGAGGTTTAACGACTTCCTCAAGACTATTGCAGCTCAGCCCCAAAAGATCTGAAAACATGCGTCCATGTTCCAGATCCCTGACTTGCGAGACCTGCTACATAGCTGGAGTCAGCCTTTCATACCTTTCCGCAGCGTATTCCCTTTGATACCCCCTGTTGTGTCCTTGTTCCACAGCACACCGACTCAGAAAACTAGAGCAGCTAGAGAAACAATTCAAGTTGGTTTTAAGACGACTGAAAGAATACTCTCATCTTGTGAAAAGACTGAAAGACGAACACTCTTATCTTGTGAAAAGACTGAAAGAAGATCTCTTATCTTGTGAAAAGAATAAAAGAACATTCTTCATCTTGTGAAAAGATGAATGAAAGAACACTCATCTTGTGAAAAAGATAACCAAGCCCTCCAAAGACAGAAATGAACCGAGTGAAAAACAAAAACGGTGGACATGAATGTATCAAATGAAGACAGTAATCCTCTTGAACGATGGTGATACTAAGCCACATGAAAGGAGACTACTAGGTACTATGTGTCAGGCTGCTAAACGCTATAGAGGACAGTGATCCCTTATAGGACTAAGGCACTATATCCTTTGAGAAAAAAAGGACACCAAATTTGTAGCACGAAACCACCAAGACCATAAAACCCTGTGTGGAAAGAACAGGACAGTATGAAAGGACACAACATTCTACGTAAGGAAGGCACTAGGACCAGTGAAGGGAGGGTGCTACATCCTATTTAGGAAGAAGACATCAAGTCCTATGAAGGGACAAGAATGCACTCACACTCACACTCTCACTCTCTCTCTCTCTACACACACTCAGTGTCTCTCTGCAAGCCAATCTGTCTTTCGTTTTAACTTTCCGTTTCATGCTTCATGTATTTTATATTCATTTAATGTGAACCCCAAATAGGGAAGATGACTGGATGTAGCCAAGCACATCATTTGAAAGAATTGGACGTTGAACTCGTCTTCGGAAAGAGGACACTAAATCCTGTGAAAAGAGAACTGTCAACCTTATGAAAGTACACCACCTGAGAAAGGAGAACTGTCAACCTTATGAAAGTACACCACCTGGGAAAGGAGAACTGTCAACCTTATGAAAGTACACCACCTGGGAAAGGAGAACTGTCAACCTTATGAAAGTACACCATCTGTGAAAGGAGTACACGAAATATACAATGATATAAAATTCTGAGAAAGGAGAACGCACGCTCAACACTGTAAACCAAGGACATCAAGCCCCTTCAGAACAATTCTGATGTTGACGATTACCGTGTAAGATTTTCAATGGTTACAGGATACCAAGATCAGCAGGTACCAAAGCACACCAGAAAAAGGAAATTCAGGAAAAGGACTGAAGACGTTTTCAGCAATTCTGTCTGATGGATCATAGATGTCTGATACCCACGTTATTTTTGTTTTCAATTCTCATTCCAGAGTAATGATATAAAAAAGTCTCAATGATCAAACAGAAAGGCACTCCACCCTGGGAAAGAAAAGGACATTAAATCCTTGTAAAGAGAAATAAAATCACCATGGATACAGACACATAAGCCTAAGAATGAAAACCCTAAAACTGCCGGTAAAAGGGGCACTGAGCTAGGAAGAGATGACGCAAAGGTCTTTCTATGAAGATAACACTAAATACTGAAAGGAAAACAATAATGAATGTTAAACAAATCTGTGAAAAAAGACACTCAACAGAGGAACATATAACTAAGATACTAACCTGGCGGCAACAAAACTATGCTATGAAACAAGAGACTATACTGAAAGGACAGGAGGATGGAGAACATGAAAGAGAAATTATGGAATGTGAAGAGCAACACTACCAGCACTTCCCTTTTAGTATGTACATGTCCCCGATTCTCTTGACCTATCTCCGTTTTCCGTAGCCGCTGAGGCAAGATTTGTGTTGTCTCTGGCCGTTGATGGCGGAGATCTTTATCTCTGTTGAGAAATCAAGACCACATTTGATTATTGGACTGCATGCGGGAAAAAACAAAATACAAAATCCTGACCCACCCAATTCAGCAAAGGCAGCCTAACGTTTATGAGGTGTTCTCGTGTCACCCGAGAATAATTTGGTTTACACCAAGTGATAAGGGAGCTGCACGACACCTTTCTCCTATCCCCAATGCCACAACCGTGGCACTATAATGCATCATCCTTTTTTTGCATTCTGTATGGATAAAGTAAAGCAAGTACACCTTCGAGTGTTTGAGTGTGATCTCGTACTGAGAGAGAGAGAGAGAGAGAGAGAGAGAGAGAGAGAGAGAGAGAGAGAGAGAGAGGAGAGAGAGAGAGAGAAAGAGAGAGAGGGGGTGGTGCAAGTTCATGCGGACTATCACGGTATGACTGAGGTGGCATCCACATGATGCTCATGCATACTTGCTATGCGACCAATCTGGGAGACGGAGAAGGAAGCGAGGATTATCAAGGCGAAACTGCCGCAAAGAGGGAAGCGTGGCATTTATCTTGCCGATCATTTGCTCACCCTCTTTGAAAGGCGGATTTTCTGCAACTCGTGATTCATTACCTCATGCCGAAAAAAAGGAAACTAAACACGCTGATAAAAACAAATCTCATTTCAAATCTAGTAAACATTTTGCATGTGCTTTTTTCTTTCCAACCAACGCCATTCCAACGTCCCAAACTACTCTGCTACTTTTCATTCGACTCCACGAAGTATCTGGTCGTTCAAGAATAAAAACTTTTTTTAATTCAAGGTATGAACTAGTTCTGTACCTAGTCCTCGCTACTCCGTAGTTTGGGCGATTCTTCATTCTAGTTCGCCGCCACTCTGGTAGTCCCCTAGTCCTCGCTACTCCGTAGTTTGGGGCGATTCTTCATTCTAGTTCGCCGCCACTCTGGTAGTCCCGTCTCCTTGTCGCTCTGGTCAGCATGGCATGGGCATCTCTGAAGGACATCCCGAGTCATCTACTCCACTTGCCTGCACTGCCAGTTGTGGTGGGGGCAACCTGCAGCTTCTGTGGACCCATGTAAAGCCTTGCGCGTCCTGCCAAAAGCATGAATAAGGTGATCTGGTCAGAACGCCCACATGATGCATCGAATGCATTTCTCCATTCTGATAATGGGTTTTGATCATGCTCTGAACTTGAACATGTGGACCTCTGCCCGTTGCCCTAACGCTCACAGGTTAGCGAACTGGTCTACAAATTCTCTTCCCATCTTGCTTCAATTTCATTCATACAACCCAGCCCACAGAATGGTTCACAATCCTGCGATGACAAAGTATTCACGGCAACACCGTCATTCAGTCTGTTGGTCTGACGAAGCTTACCTGTAATCTGTCCATGAACACGGTTTCCAAGAACGACCGGGCATCTGTGAAGATGACCGACTGTCTGCAGTCACATCGGGACGCGACGTTTTAGGTGGATTGCCGCTAGTTCTTTCTCGCATGACATTTTGATTTTGCCGACACATCGGGAGAGCGCACTCACGCCGGCTCCGCAACTAAATTATTGTCGTCAGTAGGGGGCTTAGTAGGTGGTGTCCTGCGTATGTTGGATCAAAACAGTAGCCACTGAACACCACCGAAGTCACTCGGCAGCAGTGCAGTATCTCCTCCAGTGGGCTGCCTCTTGGCGACTTGACATTAAATGCTCCCCTGTGGATTGCCGGTACCGGCCCTACGGCGGGACTGACGGGGCGGTGGTTGTGGACAGGGGGTTGGAGTGAGCGGCGTGGGTGCACTGCCACCGAGGTGGCACAGAAGATGGGACAGAAAAAGGATCGTCATCTGCTCTGTCCTTTACCGTTGTTAGCGTACACTAAAACTCCTAATGTTGGCTGGTGTTGAAGGGCTCCTCTTTTCTCGTGCACGCCCTTTCAATGGTTTTCTGAATGGTTGTAGTAGCCCCGAGTGAAACTCGACATGTCTGATTAAGTACTGTACCTGGTGTCATGTCTTTGATGATATTGGTTGTCCAGAACAGAGCGATGTATTGGTCCTCTGGTAGACTGGTTGGGATACCCGGAGAGAAGCCAGCCCTATGATCTGCCAAACACGTCTTAGATTAAATTCCGATGACAAAAAGTCGCTAATATTGGAAGTCAATGATCGTGTCAAGACATAAGTCTTTAGTAGGGTAGTTATACACACGCGCGCTCGCACGCACACACACACACAGTGTGCGACATGGCTCTTGATACAAGACACGAAACCACACAAGAGATAATAAACCATGTGACAGAAGACTTAGAAAAGGACTGTAAACCCTTTGGAAGAAAATGCTAAAACCTATGTAAGAGTTTAGAAATAGAGTTTGTTTCTTACCGCCAATGACATTGACAAACAAAGCACATGACAAGACACGATGCATTTCAACCACTTGGGTCTTCTTCAGGCGAAAAAATAAATCACATTTAACATTTGGGACAGTACAAACAAAGAACGAAAAATGACAAAAAGAACGAAAATGACTCATCTGTTGTCCATGTGGTGGGGAGAATAGCCGGTAGGCGGAAATGACATGGGGGATTATGGGAGAGGAAAATGAGGGGGGGGGGGTTGCGTAGGGGGAGGTGTGCGTGTGTGTGATATGATAGGGTTGTGCGTCTAGTTTATTGGGATGGTGTGATATCTTTGTGATGGTTGTGGTAATGGTGGATTGATAATAATGGCAAGGGGGAAAAAAGGGGGGGGGGGGGGGGGGAACTGAGGAAAAAAAAAAAAAAAGGTACTACTTTTTAAAAATTATTACCATTTATCAGTCACTGAAGAGACTCCCATCCAGTGAACATCTTCATACTGCACTATATGGAAATGAAGAAGCCAACTAACTGACAAAGGAAGGACAGCAGCCCCAACTGTAAAAGGTAGTCTCCTTGGAATAAATCTAAAATATTTCCAAGGAGACAAATAGGAAGATGACTTGAGCAGCACCCAGACTTCAACAAGAGGGATGCATACTACCGGATGCCCCGATCAGACAAGTGAACATTGTTGGACTGAAGATAAGGCTCCCCTGACCTCAACATCACAGGTCCACTATACTCCACACCTGTGAGTCTTTCAAATTATCAATGCAGTGCAGCCCAAGAGACAGCTGAGCATTCCCAGCTAGGCCCAAAGTGGAAACCTGGCCTGCCAACTCACCAATGAGTGCAAAACCCTACTGACGACTGGAGGGTCTTCACCATACAGCAACCTCTGTCAGTACCTCCAGGATTCCCACCGAAGTAAACGAAGACGACCACCATTGTGATACTGAGAACTGGGCACTCCAGACTGTGACATCACATCTCTGCAATACTCCACCCTGGTGGGTCTTTAATTTATCCATGCAGCCCCAATGACGGTGGAACAGTCCCAACAACACCAAAAGAACAATCCTGGCCTGCCAACACACTGATGAGTGCAAAACCTTATTGACCACTGGAGAGCCTTCACCATACAGAAGCCCTTGCCAGTACCTCCACCATTCTTGCCTAAGGGAACGGAGAAGAATCTCTTCCTACACTACCATTGACTTCATATGATCACCTATCAGTGACTGATTGATGATGATTTTTTTTTTAAAGTGTGTGTGTGTGTGTGTGTGTGTGTGTGTGTGTGTGTGTGAATGAGGGGTATGTGCGAGTAAATGTGTGAAAACTCCAGTTAGTCTCACTATGATCACATGATCTTAACTCACCCAGAACAATGTTTTTTATGTGGTCCCCCATCCCCCACCCTTTGTGTGCGTGTGCGTTTGTGTGTGTGCGTTTGTTGTGTGTGTGCAACACATGATACCTGTTTTCATTGATCACTGCTATCTTCTCTCAACAAACAGCATATTGATGCCAACACATTATTTCACCTGTTGCAATGAACATCATCCCACAGCATTGTTCACTTTTTTAAACACCATTTTATATGAACCTCCCACCCCACAGTGGATGAGATATGAGCTCTCCTCTTGCCCCCCTTCCCTCAACCATATCAAAGGTCATTTTATCCTATGGAAAACAAGACACTACCACAGAAGAAACAGATGACAATGGTCAGAAAAGAGGACACTAATCCCAGCAAGGTAGACGATAAACGAAAAGGAAAGAGGACAATAAGCTTGTGAAAAGGAGGAAACTAGAAGGAAAAGATGCTCAACCCTATGAAAAACACTGAACGAGAGAACACTAAAGCCGGTTCCCTCTGGTACCCTTTTTTATATCCTTGCTCATAGCCCCAACAGACCGAGAAAACTAGAGCAGCAAGAAAAACACTGTAAAATCTCGTGAAAAGAAGACTGAAAGAAGAACATTCTATAATCTTGTGAAAAGACAACGAGCCCTGCAAAGAGAATTAATTCTGAAAAAAAAACACGGTGGACATAAATGCATCAACCGAAGACGATAACTCTTTGAAAGATGTTGTACACACCCCCAAGAAAGAATGAAAACTACGCTCTATGTAACAGGACACTGAAGGCTAAAGAGAACAGCGATCCCTTAACGGTCCAAGTCACTATATTCTTTGAGAAAGAAGACAATTTGTAGAAGGAAAACACCAACACTATGAAAGAACATAAAACCCATACAAGAACAGTCGACTATGAAAGTACACTAAACGAGTGGATGTGAACTCAACGAAAGGGTATACTAATTGACAGATGAAACTAGATTGTATGAAGAAAGGGCAGTACAGTCCATGAAAGGATCCATGCGTTTCCTGTGATTACCATGTCATGCGTTCTGTTGATCAAAGAACACTCGAATCAGGAGGTACCAGGTGATCACTAGGGAATATTTCAGGAAGAGGTTTAAAGACTTCCTCAAAACCATAGCAGCTCAGCCCAAAAGATTCTGAAAACATGCGTCCATGTTCCGGATCCCTGACTCACGAGGCCTGCTACATAGCTGGAGTCAGTCTTTCATGCCTTTCCGGAGCGTATTCCCTCTGGTACTCCCTGTTGTCTTTGTTCCACAGCACAGATTTAGAAAACTGAGCAAGTAGAGAAAGAACTCTAGATTGTGAAAATAAGACTAAACGAAGAGCGCTCTTAATATTGTTAAAGAAAACCGAGCCCTGCAAAGAGGGAAATTAACTCCATGAAGCGGTGGACACGAATGTATGAAAAAAGGACAGTAATCCTTTTGAACGACGGTGACATTAAGCCGAAGAAAGGAACACAGTAGGCTCTATGTAACGAAGACACTAAAGGCTATAGAGGACAGCGATCCCCGATAGGAGTAAGGCACTAAACCCTTTGGGAAAAAAGACATACATTCGTAAGACGAAAAACACCCAAACTATGAAAGAACAAAAAACCCCTGTGGAAGGACATGACAAAATTTGAAAGGACACAAACTCTACGCAAGGAAGGTACTAAGTCAGTGAAGGGAGGACGCCACATCTTATTAAGACATTTAGCCCTATGAAAGGACAATAATGCAAGGAGGAGACGAAACCCATCAAAAAACAGGATGCTAAACTCTGGTGAAAAAGGACAATAAATCATATGAAAAGAAAACTGTAAACCTTACTAAAGTAAACAACCTTGTGGAATATCACAGTACTTGTATAATGACAAGGACGATGTGGAATTCTAAGAAACGAGAATGCTCAACCAAGGATATCAAGCCCCCCTTACAACAGTTCTGATATTGACTATCACCCTAGTAGACTTTCAATGGGTTATAGGATACCAGATCAGAAGGTACAAAAGCACACAGGAAAAGAAGACTTTCAGGAAAACGACCAAAGACTTCTTCAGCACCTCAGCCTCTGAGGGATCTCACGTGTCTTATAACCCCACCTTTTTAAAATTCTTCTTCCGGAATAAACCGATATTTAAAAAAATTTAAAACTCTATGAAACATTAAAGACACTTTTTCCTTGGGAGAGAAAAAGACACTAAATCCATGGAAAGAGGAAGAAAACAATACGGATAATGACACATAAACCTGCGAATGAAGACACTCAAACTGCCGATGTCGGATGACTGGGACACCGAGCTTTGAAAAAGATCACGCAAAGTTCTTTGTATGAAGATAACACCACATCCCGAGGGAAAATGATAATGAATGTTTTAAAAAAAAAAACTTGGAAAAAAAGACACTGAATCAGAGTAGGCAACTAAGATACTAATCTGGCGGCAAAAAAGATAAGCTATGATACAAGCAAGACCATACTGGAAGGACAGGAGGATGGAGAAACATGAAAGACATTACGAAATATAAAGAACACGATCGGCACTTTCCTTTTGGTGTGTACATGTCCGGGTTCTCGCGACTCATCTCCGTTTTCCGTGGCCGCTGCGGTTGATTTTCGTTGTTCTCTGGTCGTTCATGGAGCAGATCCTTATCTCTGTTGATGGGAAAGCAAGATTACCTTTAATTATTGGACAGTACGTGGTAAAAACAACTAAGGAATTCTGCCACACCTAATTCGCCAAGTGCAGTCTAACGTTTGTCAGATGTTCTCTTGGCATCTGAAAAAATAATTTGGTTTACAGATATGGGAGCTGCATGAAAGCCAATCCCCATTGCCACAACAGTGGCACCGTAATGAATTGGTCCTTTCGCTTTCTGAATGGATAAATTAAAACACGTGTACCTTCGAGCGTTTCAATGTGAGCGCGTACTTAGAGAGAGAGAGAGGAGGGAGGGAGTGTATTGTACGTGAGTGTACGCACACGTGCTTTTGTGTGTGTGTGTGTGTGGGGTGTGTGTGTGTGTGTGTGTGTGTGTGTGTGTGTGTGCGTGCGTTTTCAGTGTGTACGTACACGCTTCTGAATGCACTTTTGTGCCTATGCCAGTGTGGGCACATGCATTGTCTGTATACGTGTGCACATGCATATTTAAGCTAGTGGCGAAAGGTATGGCTGGAGGAGGGAGGGGAGTGGTATTACAATTACTTTGTACCTTTTCAAAAAACAAAATGCTATTCACTTTGTAAAAATGTCGGGTCAGCACTAAATTCAAACCGATGTTCTTATTCCTTTCGACCTGAAATTGTCAACTTGCTTAATGTCTGCAGAAAAGTCAAGTCCTGAGAGAGAATTGGGGGAGCGAGTGGGGACGAGGGGCGCTGAGGTGGGAGATGCCTGGGAGAGAGGGAGGAAGGAGGAAAAAACAGACGAGATAGATATGGGGAGTGAGAAGGCAAGAAGGAGACAGACAGAGCGAGAGGGGGGGGGGGGGGGGGAGAAGTTCATGGGGACTTTCATGGTATGACCGAGGTGGCATGCATAGGATACTCATCCATTCCTAGTAAGTATCAGTATTGCTTATCACTTTTCACCCTCTTTGAAAGGAAGGCCGAGTTTGTGGACGTCGGGATTCATGTTCCCGTGCAGAACGAAACGACAATGAAAAGCGCCGATAAAAACAATCTCATTTCCAGTCTAGTGCTTTATGCACAGAATTTTGTGTGCTTCTTTGTATCAATGACGCATTTTAACATCGAAACAGACTTCTTTTCAATTGATCCCAAAAATT
>CM031597.1:134113584-134134367 GCA_018398815.1 Conus ventricosus | reverse complement strand
GGGGAGCGAGAGAGAGAGAGAGAGTGAAGAAAGGGGGAGGGGAGAGAAGGGTGCCCTCCGGGGGGGGGGGGGGGGGGGGTGCGTATGCGTGTGCATTCACATATCTTCACTCTTTCCCAATCCCACTCCCAACCACCACCATCGACCAACAATAACAATCGTCAACTAATTAACGTAGGCAAACGCCTACATGCTCCAAAACAACACAGTTACAGTTTAATTTATGTCGATTTGAAGGAAAAAGAAAGGTTCCCTATTTGATTTTTAAAATATGTCAGAAAAGTAGGTGCATCCAGTGGGAAATGCGGGCTAGAAACGGACAAAAAAAAAAAAGTTCACGTAAGGGTTCTCTGCCATATCTCGGTAAATATGAGAGATGATCGATGGAATGAAGCAGAGGGCCTGCACTTTCAGGTACACACAAGATTATTTGATGAAGAGGGAGCCAGTGAACAGAACGTACAGCTGGAGAAATATCAGATATAGAGGAACGGCATAGGCCCATTAGGCTGGTAGCATGGTTTTAACTCTCTCCGATGCATTCAGACAGCTTTAGAGATACATATTTATAATAATCAAAACGAGACAGTATAAATGCCCAGACGAAATATTTTCCGCGCGCGGAAGTTTTCTTTTTTTTTCTTTCTAACTGACGCGATTTCAATGTTGCAAGCTACCCTGCTTTTTTCATTTGATCCCAGTAAGAATACAACCGTTTCAAAATAAAAGCATCTAAAAAATATTAAGGTATGAAGTGGTGGTGTATCTCGTCTCCTCGTCACTCCACATCTCTCAGGTCATCCTTGCAGGACATCCTGTGTCATACTCCACCTGCCCGCACTAGCAGTAAGCAGGGGCAATCTTCAGATGGAGCATACGAATGCAAAGCTTGTATGTCCTGTGTAAAGCCTGAAGATGATCTGATCTGCACTACCCACATGTGGCATTCCCTTCTGCACCCTAACAGTGCTCTTGATCAAGCCTTCTGCTCTTTAAGCGAATTGGTCTACAAATTCTGTACCCGTCTTCCTACAATTAAATTCAATTCATTCAACCTAGTCTACAGAATGGTTTATGAATGGCGGCGATCAGATCCCTGGTTACTTTCAAAATCGAGTCAGTCCGTTGATTTTCGCACCCTCTTTCTCAAAATCATGCAACAGCAGTTTCATCTCTTCAACATTTGTTTCACAGCCTCGGTCTTTGCTCTAAAGAACTTGTCGTTCTGCAATGAAGGATCCTCGTCTACTGTCCCTTACCGTGTGAGTGTATAATAAATCCTGATGTTGTTGGTGTTAGAAAGGCTCTCTTTTCTCCTGCATCCCCTGGCATATCTAATAATATACTGTCCCTGGAGTCATGTCTTGGGTGATGAATTGTTGTCCAGGACAGTGCAATGGAATGGTTCTCTGGTAGACTGGTGGGATATCGGAGAGTGTCCAGCCTTTTAATCTGCCCAAAAAACGCCTTAGATTAAATTCTGATAAAATTAAGAAGTCGCTAAAAATTAAAGTCAATAAATCGTGTCATTAAGACATAAATCTTTAACGTATTCTAACACACACACAGTGTGCGCATGGCTCTTCATACAAGCACCACACCCAAGAGATATTTATAAACCATATGACTGAAGCCTTAGCTCAAGAAAATTAATTGCAGGGAAGAGAAACTCATTTTGGAAGGATACTGCGAAAGCGGGACACTAAACCCAACCAAATAAACAAAAACATTTACAGAAAAGGAATGTAAACCCGTATGAAAAAAAACCATACTAAAACATACGTACGAATGACAATAAACCATGTGAAAGGAGGCAATAACCTGTTCAAAAAAAGTATGTCGTATTCAGATAAGGGCTGTGTGCCCCATGACCGCAGGGAACTACTGTGAAAGGAGACTCAACCGTATCAAAGGAAATTAAACCCTACGGAAACAAGACTCTAGATCATAAAGAGATGACAATGATCAGAAGAGGACACCAGCACCCGCAAGGACGCTACACAATAAGGAAAGAAGACTGAGCTTGTGAAGGAGAAACTAAACCTCTAAAAGGATACCACAAACTAAAAGGAGAAACTAAACCTCTAAAAGGATACCACAACTAAAAAAACCACTCGACCCGATGAAAGAACACTACACGAGAGGATACTAAACCCAATTTCCTCTGGTACCCACTGTTTTCGTATCCTCGTTCCACAGCACACAGATCTTGACAACTAGAGCAACTAGATAAGAAAGGAACACTCGTAATCCTGTGAAAAGGAGACTGAAAGAAGAACACTTTTTTTATAAGACCGAGCCCTGCAAAGATAAATTAATTCTGAAAACAAAAAACAACGGATATGAATGTATGAAATGAAGACGGAAACTAATGAATATGGGGATACTTAGGCCCAAGAGAGAACGACACTAAGCGTTTATGTGACAGGGCACTTACGGCATAGAGAACAGTGATCCTGTAAAAGTCAAAGGCACTACATTTGTTAGGACAGAAAACACAATGTGTAGAAGGAAAACACCAACACTATGGAAAAAAAAATCCCCGTACAAACACCGTGAAAGAACACTAACGAGAGGATGTGAAACCCAGTGAGACGGTATACTAATTAACAGATGAAACTAGATTCTATAAGGGGCAGTACAGTCCATGAGATAAGATAAGATAATGTTGCTTATAGCCCTGCCGCCCGGGCAAAGGGCCATATCAGGGCTGTCCCCAAACGTTAAAATCAACTCCCCCAGTCATTAAAAAAAAAAAAAAAAAAAAAAAAAAAAAAACAAAACCACCACTTTCATACATCTCGTTTTAAATGACATCGTCTACAACGCACCAGAAACTTGTTAAAAATCTTTTTTCCGTAAAATCTTAAATCAGATGAAAAATGTTAATCTCTCTCAAAAACTCAAAGGATCACATCAGGCGGGACATCCCTGAACAGGATCTTCATGGACTCCGCTGTAAAATGTTTGTGTCTCACATCGTGCAAGTCCCAACACTCTAAAGGACATGTTTCATTGTGAGTGGTGCATGACATGGAATGCACCACGGAGCTTCTTCACTCTTTAAAGGTAAGAAGGGGTTTAAAAATACGAAGGGCCCGGTGTGCACCCGGCACAGAACTGTTTCCTCTTTACGACCACCCGACGTAGGGAGGAAGTCTTTAAGGTTTGGACGGATCTGAAAGAGTTGTTATTCGTCTGTGTGTTCCAATCCTCCTGCCAGAGGTCACTCACATAATCTTTAAATTTTTGGTTTCACATCTGAGCGGGGATATAAGTGTTGGACGTTTCTCTCTTGTGGCGTTTTTGGCTAAACGTCACCATTTCGTTCCCCGCCGATGCCAACATGGCCAGGAACCCAAGCAAGGGATTAATGTTGTAACCGTCCGCCTTCAATTTTGCAAAAATTTTAAAAAAAAAAGTAAAAGTTCTGGATGCTGAAGGTTGCGGCCAGCTATGGCCCCAAAGCTGACAGCAAACCCGACAGAACCAAAAGTCCCTCCTCGAAGAATGGGAGATTATCTTCAAAGCCATACTAGAGCAGTAATTTCAGCAGAATAGACAGAAGCATCTGAATGTATATGTTCAAACAATATCTGAAAAGGGAGCCCCAGGGCAGTAGGCTGCACAGGCCACTCCATCCTCGACTTGGAACCGTCAGTGAAAACTTTTTGATAGGATGGGAATTTGGAACAGAGCTCGGCATACAAAGCCTTGTACGCCAGAGAGCTGGTAGACTCCTTACGGAAAGCTGCGAGATCAAAACGAATCTCTGGTGTGAAAAAGGTCCATGGAGGTTGATCCGGAAAACTTGGAAAAATCGGAAAACTACCCCCAGGTCATACCTGCTTTCCCGACGTGAGGCTGCATACGAAGCCCAAACGGCGGAAATACATTTCGGGTTATTTTCAAACTTACTTTGGAACGGAGGGTCAAAAACACAGTCATAGGCAGGATTCTGTGGTTCTGAGAACAGTCGGATATAATAATTCAAAGACATTTTCAGCCTGCGATTGGACAGTGAAGGTTCACCTGCCTCTGCGTACAGGCTGACACAGGGTGGTGCGGAACGCTCCAAGACAGAGACGAAGCCCTTGATGGTGGATAGGGCCCAAGAGTTTGAGGTAAGATGATCTTGCGGAGCCGTACACAGCACAACCGTAGTCCAGTTTAGAACGGACCAGGGCTCTGTAGAGGTGCAACAAAGTTTTTTTATCAGCCCCCCAGTGGGTGTGTGGCTACGACCCGCAGAATATTCAGTGCCTTTTGGCAAGCAGTTTTGAGATTTTTAATTATGGCTGAGAAAGTTAAGTTTTTGGTCAAAAATGACTCCCAGAAATTTGGCCCTTTAACAGCTAGAATGGGAGATTTCCCTACTTGAATTTCCCGGGATCGGGAAAAAAAAACTGCGGAAGTTATGGAAGTGAATACATTGGGTTTTTTGTAGCAGAAAAGGTGAAACCGTTTTCATCCGCCCTCGATGGATTTTATCTACGCAAAGCTGGAGCCTGCGCTGGACACTCGGGTACAGGCTTCCAGTTGCGTAGACAGCAAAATCATCCACAAACAATGACAGTCTGAACCCTGCTGAACTGATTTCACAATGTTGTTGATTTTAATACTAAAGAGGGCAGGAGACAGTATGCTCCCCTGGGAACACCCAACTCCTGCTCGTGGACATCAGAGAGAGTGGTGCCAACCCCGGGACCTGAAACTGTCGTTCTGCCAAAAAATTTTGAATAAAAAGGGGAAGATGACCTCGAAAACCCAGATCGTGGAGATCATGAAGTAATCCCCGATTTCCCCCAGGTGGTATCGTAGCCTTCTCCAAGTCAAAGAAAATTCCCACTGCATGCTGTCTGTTTAAAAAAGCGTTCCTAAGTGTAGATTCCAGACGAATCAAATGGTTCAACTGTACTACGATGTTTGCGGAAACACACTGTTCTTTCCCAAAGGCCATCGGTTTCGAAGTTTCCACATGGCCTAGCATTGACCATTTTCTCCATCAGTTTACAGACACAGCTGGTCAAAGCTATTGGACGGTAGTTAATGGGATTGAAAGATCTTTTCCAGGTTTGGGGATGGGAATAATGAGGGCTGTCCGCCAAGAGGGTGGAAAGAAAACCCTGTAGTCCACACGTGGTTGTATACCTGTAACAGGATGTTCAGACCTTCTTGCGGAAGATGTTTCAATAGTTGATAATGTATGTCATCTATCCCTGGAGGGAATCGCTGCAAGGAGTAAGGCAGATTTCAGCTCGTTAAATGTAAAAGGAAGTTTGTAGTCTTCCATGTTGTCGGATGAAAGTTGCGGGGAGTTTTTTCTTTTGGGGGCTTTGTGTTTGCCCAAAGTGACTGATTTATTAGAGAGGAGAATTTCTTTTCAATGGTTGAAGAAAGCAGATTAGCAACTGCTTTCTTCTCTGTTATTAAAAGAATCTGAAAACTTGAGATGGTTCACAGTGGGACAGGTGTTCTTCCCTTTGATTTCTTAATGATTTTCCCCACATTTTTTTCTTAGAATTTTTTTGATGTCAGCCTGGAGCAGAAGCTTCTCCGGACCGACGTTTACTGATTTTAAAAGTGTGTCTAGATTTAGCACGGAGTTTTTGATGGCTCGAGCGTTGGGACCCGAAGGTCGTTGGTTACCTGACGCTGAGCCCGTTTTCGAACTTTGGAAATTTGTTGGCAGCCCTGAATCAAACCGGGTTTTTTTTGGCATTTGTAGTTTATCGGAAGACACGGGAATAACAAGCTTTAGCCACTTGATCACATGTTAGTCAGTGATTTCAGCTGGGTCCGGACTCTGAAGAAAGTCATGTCCTGGAATTCTTTAGAAATAGTGGTTGCGAATAGATCCCAGTTTGCTTTCTTGAAATTTAGATGTTGAGAAACAGAGACGTGTTCATTTTATTAAGGTTGTAGAAGGACAGGGAAATGGTCACTTCCGTGCAGATCGTCATGGACAGACCACTCATAGTCCGGGACCAGCGAGGGTCACAAACCGACAAATCTAAACACGAAAGTGAACCAGTGGAAGAGTGGAGGTAAGTTGCAGATCCGTCATTCAGACAACACAAACCCAAGTCTGAAAGGACATCTTCAATCACCCAGACCTTGGTGACGTACCGGCATTTACCCCAAAGAGGGTTGTGACCGTTAAAGTCACCAACAGCAAAAAAGGTCGGGGAAAAGTTCTCCTATCAACTGACAAGGTCCTGACGAAAAAAACCGGGACAGAAGGTGGAAGATAAAGGGAACAGATTGTCACAGTCTTTTGGAGAGTGACTCTCGCAGCTACAGCCTGAAGGGAGGTAGACAAAGTGACAGGACTATACAACAAAGTTTTGTGTAGGAGAAAGGGCAACACCGCCCGACAATCCAACGTGGATGGTTGTGCAGGTTTTGAAAGTATATTAAAGCCAAAAGAGAAAAGGGTCTTCTGGCTTTGAATTTGGGTTTCCTGAAGAGCACGACGGAAGGTTTTTATAGATCGACACAGAAGCTGCAGCTCCTCAAAGTTGGAATTTAGTCCACGGATTTTCCCAATGGAATATTGTACTATCCTGGTGCAGAGGGCGAAAGGAGAGAGATCAGGTCATCTCCTCATCAGCATCTGCGGCCAATGAGTGAACTTATTTTTTAGTTTCACTGGACTGTGTTGGTCTTTGGACCCGCTGGCAGACTTGCCCGCAGGTGACAAAGGCCTGGAATTTTGGAGATGGTGGAGGTCTGGATTTGGGAGATGGGGAGGTTTTGTCCTAATCTCCCATCTCCACACTGGGTGGAACTCCCTTGCCCGCACGGGCACTGGACAGAGGAGTTCGAGGTGCTGGTTTTTTAATCTGCCCAGCAGCAGATGTTGTAGACTGCTGGGCAGTCTGAGGGTGGCGGATTTTTTGCCTCCACCAGGCAGTCACTTTGGTTTGGAAGGTGGGACCTGCTACCACCAGAACTGACAGATCTTACTTGCAATGTTTTCGAAAACATGAATTCACAGTCTGGCGCAGACTGACCGAGTAGAAACTGTGGGGAAACCCTTTTTAACAGCCCAAGCGTAGGGAAAAGCTGTCGGCGTCTGACTGCCCACAACCTGTTTCCGGCTTCAAAAAAGAGATCTTTTCCGTTTTGACTCGTTGTATAGCAGATTCCCGAATCCAAGAAGGACAATTTCGGGAAGAGGAGGGATGGTCGCCACCGCAGTTAGCACAATGTGCCGGATCAATGACACGGCCCATCATGGGTTGCCTTGCAGCAAATACCACACACCTCCCGCCAGAACAGCGGTCCCTGACAAAGGCCAAACTTCTGGGACCTGAAGCACCTCAACGGGGGCGGAACATATAACTCAAACCCGGGCATTCAGGTAGCCGACTTTGATGACCGGAGGCAGCACAGGGTTGCAGAATGTCAGAAAAAAGGGTTTTTGGTGGCCACTCTTTCTGCACCCTTCTTTACTGTCACCCTGCCGCACCTCCGTCCCCACCCTGGGACGCCAGCTCCGATTTAATTTCTGCTTCCGAGACACCAGATAATTCCCCGCAGCGAATCACGCCTTTTGATGAATTTTAATTGTTTGGGGAGTTACTCTGATCTCCCTGTCCACTAATTTGTTGCCTTCAGCAGCTGGGCAGATTGTTTCTGCGATTTACACTCAATAAGGAACGAGCCCTTTCGTAACCTCTTGATGGACCGAGGGTCACCTGCCAAACCTTGAAAGCCCTTTTGTATGGCAAAAGGGCTCAGAGCTGAAAGGGGTCGTTCCTGCTCCGTCCCCTCCATCACGAGCCAGGAAGCCCAAAAACCTGTCTTCTGTCTCACTCTGTATCAGAATCACTATCTGTTTGACCATCCCCTGAAATAGGGGACGCCGACTTCCTCTTCCTTTTGGGGGAATGTTTTTGGAAAAAAGCCATATTTAGTGTAGTTGATTCATCTCTCCCTTACCCACCCCACCTTGGAGTCCAACTAAGGGGCCAGGCCAAAAATAAACCCAAAGTCTTGACCCCTTCCAGGCTTCGGGAGAGACATACGACAAACAGAAGCAACTAACCCCATCCCCCTGATCATGCTCAACTCCCGGGGACAGAGAGCTGAGCACCCGCAGGGGTTCACATGGCCGCAGGGGAACTGCTTGTCTTGACCCAGCCCCAGAAGGGGAGCCGAAATTTGTACACCCGGGGCCAAAGTGTACTCCCTGTCTATGGAGGTCCGAGCAAAGTGATGTGTTTTAGAGCACAGGCCTCCTCAAGCACTGGCCCTCTCAATCACCAGGACCTCATTCCCCCGACACAGGGCGCAAACCCCACGGCAAACACGGCGGATCTTAAGGAGACCACAGAGAGAAAAGGAGTGTGAAAAAGAAGGGCTTGAAGGGGAGACGAAGAAAGAAAAAAGGGGCCCAAAAAAGGGAGGCAGAAAACAAGAAAAGGAGAAAGGCGGGTTACTCTTAGTCAGGATCCTCACCCTTAGCCTATCTGACATGGGAAACCCTACCAGGGGCATCAACTTCTTACCACGTTACGCTTAGGCCAAACAGCATCTGCACCTCTCAGGCCTAGAAGCAGTATGAAAAAAACAGCCTATCTTCAAGTATTGATGCCCCCGCCAGCAGAGCCTAAGGGATCACTGGACCACGCAAACCCTCCGACCACGACAAGGTCGTAACCCCCCGGGGGTACAGTCCATGAAAGGTCCCAATGTTTTCCGTCATGATCATGTCATGTGTTCTGATCAAAGGACACTGGAATCAGGAGGTACCAGGTGATCATAGGGAATACATCAGGAAGAGGTTTAAAGACTTCCTCAAAACCATTGCAGCTCACCCCAAAAGATCTGAAAACATGCGTCCATGTTCCAGATCCCTGACTTGTGAGACCTGCTACATAGCTGGAGTCAGTCTGTCATACCTTTCCGGAAAGTATTCCCTCTGGTACCCCGTTGTGTCCTTGTTCCACAGCACACTGACTCAGAAAACTAGAGCAGCTAAAGAAAGAATCATTTTGTGTAAAGATGACTGAAAGAAAAACACGTTTTATCTTGTGAAAAACTGAAAGAAAAGCACTCTTACTTTGTAAAGAGATTGAAAGGACACTCTTGATCTTGTGAAAAGACGACCCGAAAGAAGAACACTCTTGATCTTGTGAAAAGAATGAAAAAAACTCTTCATCTTGTGAAAAAAAATAATCAAGCCCTGCAAAGACAGAAATGATCTCTGTGAAAAAAATGGTGGGCATGAATATATGAAAGAAGACCGTAAATCTTCTTCAACGTGGTGATACTAAGCCCCATGAAAGAACACTGGGAACTATTGTCAGGCTGCTAAACGCTATAATGGAGGACAGTGATCCCTTATAGGACTAAGGTACCCATACTTTGAGAAAAAAAGGACACCAAATTTGAGCACGAAACCACTAAGACCATGAAAGAACATAAACCCTGTGTGGAAAGAACAGGACAGTATGAAAGGACACATTCTACGTAAGGAAGGCACTATGACCAGTGAAGGGGGGTGCTACATCCTATTTAGGAAGAACACATTAAGCCCCATGAAGGGACAATAATGCAAGGAGACCAAAACCCTTTGAAAGAACTGGACGCTGAACTGTTCGGAAAGAGGACACTAAATCCTGTGAAAAGAGAACTGTCAAACCCTTTTTAAAGTACACCACCTGTGAAAGGAGAACTGTCAACCTTAGGAAAGTGCACCACCTGTGAAAGGAGAACTGTCAACCTTATAAAGTACACCTGTGAAAAGGAGAACTGTCAACCTTAGGAAAGTACACCACCTGTGAAAGGAGAAAATGTCAACCTTAATGAAAGTACCACCTGTGAAAGGGAAACTGTCAACCTTATGAAAGTACACCACCTGTGAAAGGAGAACTGTATCCTTAGTAAAGTACACCACCTGTGAAAAGAACTGTAAACCTTATGAAAGTACACCACCTGTGAAAGGAGAACTGTAAGCCTTAGTAAAGTACACCACCTGTTTAAAAGATAACTGTAAACCTTATGAAAGTACACCACCTGTGAAAGGAGTACACGAAAAATTTTCAATGAGGAGGAGGATATAAAATTCTGAGAAAAGAGAACGCACGCTCAACACTGTAAACCAAGGACATCAAGCCCCTTCAAACAATTCTGATGTGGACTATTACCGTATAAGATTTTCAATGGGTTGCCAGATACCCAAAATCAGCAGGGACCCAAGCACACCAGAAAAAGGAAATTCAGGAAAAGGACTGAAGACGTTTTCAGCAATTCTGCCTGATGGATCATAAGGTCCCGGATACCCACCGTTATTTTTTTTCCAATTCTCGTTCCAGAGAGTACCGATATATAAAAAATTCTCAGTGATCAAACAGAAAGGCACTTCACCCTGGGAAAGAAAAGGGCATTAAAATCCTTGGAAAGAGAATAAAATCACTATGGATACAGACACATAAGCCTAAGATGAAGACCCTAAAACTGCCGATAACAGGGGCACTGAGCTAGGAAGAGATGACGCAAAGGTCTTTGTATGAAAATAACACACATACTGAAGAAAAACTATAATGAATTTAAACAAATCTGTGAAAAAAGACACTCAACTGAGGAACATAGCCCAAAATACTAACCTTTGGGGGCAACAAAACTATTTCTATGATACAAAGACTATGCTGAAAAAACAGGAGGGATGAGAACATGAAAGAGAAATTATGGAATGTGAAGAAAACTACCGCAGTTCCCTTTTGGTGTGTGTATGTCCCCGATTCTCTTGGGCCTATCTCCGTTTCCGTGGCCGCTGAGGTAAGATTTTTTTGTCTCTGGCCGTTGATGGCGGAGATCTCTGTTGATTTAGAAAAACAAGACCACATTGATTATTGGACTGCATGCGGGAAAAACAAATACAAAATCTTGACCCACCTAATTCAGCAAAGGCAGCCTAACGTTTGTGAGGGGTTCTCTTGTCACCTGAGAATAATTTGGTTTACCCACTGATAATGGAGCTGCACGACAGCTTTCTCCTATCCCCATTGCCACAACCGTGGCAACTATAATGCATCCATCCTTTTCATTCTGTATGGATAAAGTAAAGCAAGTACACTTCGAGTGTTTGAGTGTGATCGCGTACTGAAGGGGAGAGAAGAGAGAGATGAGGGGAGAGAGGGGAGAGGAGAGAGGGGAGAGAAGAGAGAGAGAGCGAGAGCGAGAGAGGAAGAGAGGGGGTGCAAGTTCATGCGGACTATCACGGTATGACCGAGGTGGCATCCACAGGAGGAAGCTCATGCATACTTGCTATGCGGACCAATCTGGGAGACGGAGAAGGAAGCGAGGATTATCCAGGCGAAAATGCCGCAAAGAGGGAAGCGTGGCCTTTATCTTGCAGTCATTTGCTCACCCTCTTTGAAAGGCTGATTTTGTGCCAACTCGTGATTCATTACCTCATGCCGAATAAAAGGAAAAAAAACACGCTGATAAAAACAAATATCTCATTTCAAATCTAGTAAACATTTTGCATGTGCTTCTTTTCTTTCCAACCAACGCCATTCCAACGTCCCAAACTACTCTGCTACTTTTCATTTGACTCCACGAAGTATCTGGTCGTTCAGGAATAAAAACTGGTTCTGTACCTAGTCCTCGCTAATCCGTAGTTCGGGCGATTCTTCATTCTAGTTCGCCGCCACGCTGGTAGTCCTGTCTCCTTGTCGCTCTGGTCAGCATGGAGTGGGCATCCCTGAAGGACATCCCGAGTCATTTACTCCACTTGCCTGCACTGCCAGTTTGGTGGGGCCACCCTGCAGCTTCTGTGGACTGATGTAAAGCCTTGGGCGCCCTGCCAAACGCATGAATAAGGTGATCTGGTCAGAACGCCCACATGATGCATCGAATGCATTTCTCCATTCTGATAATGGGTTTTGATCAAGCTCTGAACTTGAACATGTGGACCCTCTGCCCGTTGCCCTAACGCTCACAGGTTAGCGAACTGGTCTACAAATTCTCTTCCCATCTTACTTCAATTTCATTCATACAACCCAGCCCACAGAATGGTTCACAATCCTGCGATGAGAAAGTATTCACGGAACACGGTCATTCAGTCTGTTGGTCTGACGAAGCTTACCTGTAATCTGTCCATCAACACGGTTTCCAGGAACGACCGGGCATCTGTGAAGATGACCGTCTGCAGTCACATTTGGATGCGACGTTTTAGGTGGATTGCCGCTAGTTCTTTCTCGCATGACATTCTTTTGATTTTGCCGACACATCGGGAAATCTGATACTCTGGACCCTACTGCACTTACGGCATATCCCTCCGTGTACCAGTGGATCCAGCCTCTTCTTGTACTCGATCAAAATCAGCAATGGTGCTTTCTAAACGCAACTGTCCCAGTTTTCACGTGACGGCAGTAGTCGGCTATGGTTTCCACGCCTGGTGTCTTTCCCATGTACGTTTTGAAGCGTTTGATGGAGATCTGCCAATGTGTGGTGCGCGTTCAATTTATTTGTTCTCATGTCTCTTGAATTTCATGCTTTCTGCTCTCTTGTAGTTAGACTGAAGTGTTTCTTACTGACGTGGATATCGCTTCCATTGGCGCAGACCCTAGCAAAGTGACCTTCCTGCTTTCCCATCAGCAGCTCTCCATTTTCCACGAGAGTGGTAATCTGATATTTGGTTACTTTCAACATCAACAAGTACGTTAATTTTCGCAGCGTCTTTCTCAGTTATACATTGCAGTCTGGTCCCCTCAACATTTTTTCACAGCCTCAGTCTTTGTGTTTAAAAACTCGTCGTTCTGAAAGGAAGGATACTCATCTGCACCAGCCGCCGTGGCGAAGTGGTTAGCGTCGCGGACTCCCGGCTGGGAGGTCGTGGGTTCGAATCCCATCAGAGGCATGTGGGTTTTTTCCTGCCCCGACCGGCTCCTACCCAGAGTTGAGTTTGCTGCGGACTCAGTTGGGAAGACTGGGACCACACAGTCGAGTTTCATCCACTTAATGGATGCGTTTCTGAGAGTGTTGCTCAAATTTCCTGACCAACACTGCAGGTGCCTGTATCTCTCGGGCCTGGTTGACGCCAGGATATATTATGAAAGGAAGCGTAGAGTACAGCCCTGTCATGTAGTCTCAGACCGAAATGGAAATCCGTAGCATCATCTTAATCATCCTCATTCCCATTGATCAGCATTAAAAAAAAAAAGTCTCAAATTCTGTGGCCCTTCATGCCCTGCTCTAATGGTGACCTCAATTTCGATGTCCTCTCCACGTCTGTGGCCTTGGTTTGCTTCCGTCGGGGTCACCGGTATCGGCGAGTCCATGGGGGCTGTCGTTGGACGGACGTGGTGGCGCCCTCCGGGAGAGTTCACTCACGCCGGCTTCGCGACTAAGCAATTATTGTCAGTAGGGGGCTTAGGTGGTGTCCTGCGTATGTTGGATCAGAACAGGCGCCACTGAACACCACCGAAGTGACTCGGCAGCAGTGCAGTGTCTCCTCCGGTGGGTTGCCTCTTGACTTGACTGCTCCCTGTGGATTGCCGGTGCCAGGGCTGCGGCGGGGCCGGCCGGGCTATGGCTGTGGACGGGGTGTCGGAATGAGCGGCGTGGGTGCGCTGCCTCCGGTGACGCAGAGGTTGGGACAGCAAAAAAAAAAAAAAAAAAAGGATACTCATCTGCAGCCGCCGCCGTGGCGAAGTGGTTTGCGTAGCAAACTCCCAACTGGGAGGTCGTGGGTTCGATTCCCATCAGTCATGTGGTATTTTTCTTTCTTTGTACGGGCGAACGCTTTCACTTACTTTTAAGGACATTTACAAATAGAAAACATGAAGAGATAACAGTACTAAAACAAATAGATCGTATATTACAAAGCAGCATTAACTTTCCAAAATAAACAGCAAATCACATCTAACATATACAGTACAAACCAAGCACAGCACTATGCCTACACTGTCGGTGCCACACATTGTACCTTCTGTTTGGGAGCATTGTCCTTTTTTCTGAATCAATAATGAGAGAGAGAGAGAGACCCTCGATTCCTAAAATTTTCTATACATAAGCAAAGGAATCGACATCAACAGTACAAATAAATTACTTATCGAAAAACGACGGCTGAGTTTTAACTGCCACGATCTTGCTCAAAATTATGTATAATGATCGCTCTTCAAGTTACATGCGGGATTTTTCTGCCCCGACTGGTTACTACCCAGAGCCGATTTTTCTACAGGCTCAGTAGGAATGACTGGGACCACACAGTTGAGTTTCACCCACTAAATGATTGGTTTCCGAGTGTTCCTTAAATTTCCTGAAAAGCCCTGCAGGTGTCTATATCTGTCGGGCCTGGTTGACGCCGGGATATATCATGAAAGTAAGCGTAGAGAACAGCCCTGTCATGCAGTCTCAGACCGGAATGGAAATCCACAGAATCGTCATCATCATCCTCATTCCCATTGATCAGCATAAAAGGTCTCAAATTCTGTGGCCCTTCATGCCCTGCTCTCATGGTGACCTCAGTTTCTATGTCCTCTCCACGTCTGTGGAATTGGTTTGATTCCTTCTGGGTCATCGGTATTAGCGAGTCCATGGGGGCGGTCGTTGAACGGATGTGGTGGCGCCCTCCAGAGGGAGAGCGCACTCACGCCGGCTCCGCAACTAAGCAATTATTGTCAGTAGGGGCTTAGGTGGTGTCCTGCGTACGCTGGATCAAAACAGGCGCCACTGAACACCACCGAAGTGACTCGGCAGCAGTGCAGTTTCTCTTCCAGTGGGCTGCCTCTTGGCGACTTGACATTAAATGCTCCCCTTTAGATTGCCGGTACCGGCCCTGCGGCGGACTGATAGGGCGGTGGTTGTGGACAGGGTGTTGGAGTGAGCGGCGTGGGTGCACTGCCACTGAGGTGGCGCAGAAGATAGGACAGAAAAAGGATCGTCATCTGCTCCGTCCTTTACCGTTGTGAGCGTATACTAAAAAATCCTAATGTTGGCTGGTGTTGAAGAGCTCGTTTTTCCTGCGTGCCCTGACAATTTTCTTAAAGGTTGTAGTAGCCCCGAGTGAAACTCGACATATCGGATCAAGTGCCGTACCTGGAGTCATGTCTTTGGTGATATTGGTTGTCCAGAACAGAGCGATGTATTGGTCCTCTGGTAGACTGGTTGGGATACCCGGAGAGAAGCCAGCCCTATGATCTGCCAAACACAACGTCTTGGATTAAATTCTGATGACAAAGAAGTCGCTAAAAATAGAAGGCAATAATCGTGTCTAGACATAAGTCTGTACTAGGGTAGTTCTACACGTACGCACGCATGCACACACAGTGTGCGGGGTAGTTCTACACACGCACGCATGCACACACAGTGTGCGACATGGCTCTTGATACAAGACACTAAACCACACAAGAGATAATAAACCATGTGACAGAAGACTTAGCTCTAGAAAAAAAAATAATTGCAGGAAGAGAGGACGGTCATATTGAAAGAATATTACGAGAGAGGGACAATGAACCCAATAAAATCGGACAGTAAAGGGCTGTAAACCCCTTTGGAAGAAAATGCTAAAACCTATATAAGAGTGACAATAAACCATGTTAAAGGAGACCTTAAGCCTTTAAAAAAAAGAACTTATATCATATTCAGAGGTGGGCTATGTGCCTGACGAAACAAGGGAACTACCGTGAGATGAGACTCAACCATATCAAAGGTCATTATATCCTATGGAAACAAGACACTACCTCTGAAGAACAGATGACAATGGTCAGAAAAGAGGACACCAATACCCAGCAAGGTGGACGATAAACGAAAAGGAAAGACAATAAAGTTTGTGAAAAAGAGAAACAAGGATGACACAAGCCTCCCAAAAAGACACTCAACCCTATGAAAAACACTGATCGAGAGAACACTAAAGCCGATTCCCCCTGGTGCCCCTTTTTATATCCTTGTTTCATAGCACACAGACTGAGAAAACTAGAGCAGCAAGAAAAAGAAGAACACTCTAAATCTTGTGAAAAGAAGACTGAAAGAAGAACATTCTATAATGTTGTGAAACGACTACTGAGCCCTGCAAAGAGAAATTAATTCTGAAAAAAAAACGGTGGACATAAATGCATCAGCTGAAGACGAGAACTCTTTGAAAGATGTTGATACACAGCCCCAAGAAAGAATGAAACTAGGCTATATGTGACAGGACACTGAAGGCTAAAGAGAACAGTGATCCCTTAACGGTCTAAGTCACTATATTCTTTGAGAAAGAAGACAACTAAATTTGTAGAAGGAAAACACCAACACTATGAAAGAACATAAACCCCCCGTACAAGAACAGTCGACTATGAAAGTACACTAAACGAGTGGATGTGAAACCCAACGAAAGGGTATACTAATTGACAGATGAAACTAGATTCTATGAAGAAAGGGCAGTACAGTCCATGAAAGGATCCATGTGTTTCCTGTGATTACCATGTCATGCGTTCTGCTGATCAAAGGACACACGAATCAGGTGATCACTAGGGAATACGTCAGGAAGAGGTTTAAAGACTTCCTCAAAACCATTGCAGCTCAGCGCCAATAGATCTGAAAACATGCGTCCATGTTCCGGATCCCTGACTTACGAGGCCTGCTACATAGCTGGAGTCAGTCTTTCATACCTTTCCGGAGCGTATTCCCTCTGGTACTCCTTGTTGTGTCTTTGTTCCACAGCACAGATTTAGAAAACTAGAGCAAGTAGAGAAAGAACTCTAGATTGTGAAAATAAGACTAAAAGAAGAGCGCTCTTAATATTGTTTAAAGAAAACCGAGCCCTGCAAAAAGGGAAATTAACTCCATGAAAGCGGTGGACATGTATGAAAGAAGAACATAAATCCTTTTGAACGACGGTGACATTAAGCCCGAAGACAGGAACACAGTAGGCTCTATGTAACGAAGACACTAAAGGCTATAGAGGACAGCGATCCCTAATAGGAGTAAGGCACTAAATCCTTCGGGAAAAGAAGGCACTACATTCGCAAGACGAAAACACCCAAACTATGAAAGAACATAAAACCCCGTGGAAGGACATGGCACTATGAAAGGACACAACTCTACGTAAGGAAGGTACTAAGTCCAGTGAAGGGAGGGCGCTACATCTTATTTAGGAAGAAGACATTTAGCCCTATGAAAGGACAATAATGCAAGGAGACGACGAAACCCATCAAAAAAACAGGATGCTAAACTCTGGTGAAAGAGGACAATAAATCATATGAAAAGAAAACTGTAAACCTTACTAAAGTAAACAACCTTGTGGAAAGATCACAGTACATGTATAATGACAAGGACGATGTGGAATTCTAAGAAACGAGAATGCTCAACCAAGGATATCAAGCCCCCTTACAACAGTTCTGATATTGACTATCACCCTAGTAGACTTTCAATGGGTTATAGGATACCCAGATCAGAAGGTACAAAAGCACACAGGAAAAGAAGACTTTCAGGAAAACGACCAAAGACTACTTTCTGGAAAACGACCAAAGACTTCTTCAGCACCTCAGCCTCTGAGGGATCTCACGTGTCTTATACCTCCACCTTTTTTAAAATTCTTCCGGAATAAACCGATATTAAAAAAACAAAAACAAAGACATTTTACCTTGGGAGAGAAAAAGACACTAAATCCATGGAAAGAGGAAGAAAAACAATACGGATAATGACACATAAACCTGCGAATGAAGACACTCAAACTGCCGATGTCGGATGACAGGGACACTGAGCTTGAAAAAGATCACGCAAAGTTCTTTGCATGAAGATAACACCACATCCTGAGGGAAAATGATAATGAATGTTAAAAACAAACTTGGAAAAAAAGACACTGAACTCAGAGTAGGCAACTAAGATACTAATCTGGCGGCAAAAAAGATAAGCTACGATACAAGCAAGACCATACTGGAAGGACAGGAGGATGGAGAACATGAAAGACATTACGAAATATAAAGAACACGATCAGCACTTCCCTTTTGGTGTGTACATGTCCCAGGTTCTCGTGACTCATCACCGTTTTCCGTGGCCGCTGCGGTAGATTTTCGTTGTCTCTGGTCGTTTATGGAGCAGATCCTTATCTCCGTTGATTGGAAAGCGAGATTACCTTTAATTATTGGACAGTACGTGGTAAAAAACAACTAAGGAATTCTGCCACACCTAATTCGCCAAGTGCAGTCTAACGTTTGTCAGATGTTCTCTTGGCATCTGAAAAAAATAATTTGGTTTACAGATATGGGAGCTGCATGAAAGCCTATCCCCATTGCCACAACAGTGGCACCGTAATGAATTCGTCCTTTCGCTTTCTGAATAGATAAATTAAAACATGTGTACCTTCGAGTGTTTCAATGTGAGCGCGTACTGAGAGAGAGAGAGAGAGAGAGAGAGAGAGAGAGAGAGAGAGAGAGAGAGAGAGGAGGGAGGCAGTGTATTGTACGTGAGTGTACGCACACGTGCTTGTGTGTGTGTGTGTGTGTGTGTGTGTGTGTGTGTGTGTGTGTGTGTGTGCATTTTCAGTGTGTACGTACACGCTTCTGAAAGCACTTTTGTGCCTATGCGAGTGTGGGCACATGCATGTCTGTAAACGTGTGCACATGCATATTTAAGCTAGTGGCGAAATGTATGGCTGGAGGAGGGAGGGGAGTGGTATTACAATTACTTTACCTTTTCAAAAAAAATGCTATTCACTTTTAAAAATGTCGGTCAACACACTTAAACTGATGTTCTTATTCCTTTCGACCGAAATTGTAAACTTGCAAAACGTCTGCAAAAGTCAAGTCCTGAGAAGAATTGGGGGGAGCGAGTGGAGACGAGGGCCAAAGGGAGGTGGGGGGAGCCTGGAGAAGGGAGGAAGAGAAAAACAAAAAGAGATAGTATGGGGAGCGAGAAGGCAAGAAGAGACAGAGCGAGAGGGGGGGGGGGGGGAAGTTAAAGGGGATTTTCAGGGTATGACCGAGGTCATGCTGGGAACTACCTTTTCCTAAAAGTATCAGTATGTTTATCATTTTTAAAACCGTTTTTGAAAGGAAGGCCGATTTGGGACTGGGGATTCTTTTCCCGTGCAGAACGAAAAGACAATAAACGCGCCGATAAAAAAATCATTTCCAGTCTAGTGCTTTATGCACAAAATTTTCCGTGTGCTTCTTTGACCCCAACTGACGTCATTTAACATCGCAAAAGATTTCCCTTTAAATTGACCCACTAAATATGTAGGCCCAAAAGCAAAACATTTAAAACAAATCAAAGATATAAAGATGTTCTGTCCCAGCCCTCATGCGCAGTTCTCCGATTCTTATTATTTCGCCGGGACGTCAGCGGGAAGCCCGCTCATCTTCGCCCCCCGTATCCCCGGGTACGGGAGGAAAGCCATCGATAAAGGGACACCTTGTCTCTACTCCCAATTCCCTGCACAGGCAGGGTATCTGCGCTTGTGCGTATTATTGAGTAAAGCCTTCGGTCCGTTGCCTTCTGACTTGACACTGTTTTGGATTCCCGGTCCCGGAGAAAACGACGACCGGATGGGCGTGGACGTGGGTCGGAATAGCGGCGTGGGTGCACTGCCGTTTAGGTGGCACAGAAAATAAAAAAGCAGAAATTTTTAAAAAAAAAAAAAAAAACCCATCTGCTCTGTCCCTTACCGTTTCGAGTGATCTACAAAACCTGATGTTGGGTGGGGTGAGGGGCCCCCTTTTCTCTGCTCCCCGGGAATGGTTTTCGAAAAGTTGTGGTACCCCGATTTAACTCGTCGACTATTTAACAAACTACGTCCCTGGAGTCATGGCTTGGATGTCTTTCAGTCGGGTTTATAAGTGCAGTCAGTGGCCCTCGGGCAGCGTCTTTCAGTCAGGGATTAGTGGCAGTGCAGTGGCCCTCTGGCAGACTGTCTTTCTGTCAGTGGATTAGTGGGAGTGCAAAGGGCCCTCTGGGAGACTGTCTTTCCCTGCTGGTTAGTGGCAGTGCGTGGCCCTCGGGCAATTCTTTTCTGTCGGGATTAGTGGCGTGCATGACCCCGGGGAACTTTCATGCATGGATTAGTGGGAGTGCAGTGGGCCCCCTGGGAGACTGTCTTTCATGTCAGTGGGTTAGTGGCAGTGCATGGGCCCCCGGCAGACTGTCTTTCATGTCAGGATTTGTGGGAGGGATGGCCCTCGGGGAGCTTTTTATGTCAGTGGATTAGTGGCATGAGGGCCCTCTGGGAGATGACTTTTTTGTCAGTGGGATTAGTGGGAGTGCAGTGGCCCCTGGCAGACTGACTTTTTTTGCAGGATTAGTGGCAGGCAGGGGGCCCCGGCAACTGTCTTTCATGTCATGGGTTAGTGGCAGGCAGTGGCCCCCTGGCAGACTGTCTTTCCCTGTCAGTGGATTAGTGGGGGTGCAGTGGCCCTCTGGCAGACTGACTTTCATGTAGGGATTAGTGGGGTCCGTGGCCCCGGCGACTGCTGGGGATCCCCGACAGTGGGCCAGCCCTGGGAACTGCCAAACACAAAGACTTCGATTAATTTGGACGAAAAACAAGTCGCTGAAAATTTTAAACCACTAAATTGTGAAAAAAAAGACACAAAAATCTTTAAGGAAGTTTTAAACCCCACCACAACACAACACACTACACCACACAGCTCGCACCACAGCTCTTATACAAGACACTAAACCATGATAAAAGATTATTTTTATAAACCTGGACGAAGCCTTACCTTTTAAAACCAAAAAAGCGTGAGGAGAACACACTTTGAAAGAAATTCTGTCTTCATATTAGAGGGGGACACGAAACCCCAAAAATCTGAAAAATAAAAAACAAAGCCCTTGGGGGAAACCCCAAA
>CM031597.1:134106720-134113484 GCA_018398815.1 Conus ventricosus | reverse complement strand
TGTAGAAAATGTTTAACAAGAATTCCATCTGCTCCAGCCGCGCTTGAACATATAAAACATTGTAAAAGTTCTGTAGACTGTAATACAGAACTAATTACGCCCCCACCCGGATCTAAAGTTAGTTTTAAGAACTGGAAACGGCTGCAAACGAGCCCATATGCTGTTTACGCAGACTTCGAGTCGCTCATTGTTCCCTATAAGGGGCCAACCCCACAGAAACTTCCGAAAACGGTCCTAATGAGTAATCATCAGATCTGTTCATTTGCCTTCATCATTCAAAGCCAGAATTATATAGAGGGCCTAATGCTGCAGAATACTTCTTAGAACGCATGCAGCAAGTGCGTAAACGCCTGTTCTAATGAACTGAATCTCTCAGACATTATTATGACTCCTGAAGATCAACAACAGTATAAATCAGCCACTCACTGTTAAGTTGGATTTGCGGTTTAGACCTCTCATCAGACGCAGAGAATCCAACAGTAAGAGACCATGATCACATTAGCGGGAAGTTCAGAGGAGCAGCGCACAGTAAATGCAATCTTCAACTAAAGTTTGATCCTAAGACATGGAAGCTGCCCATCTTCTTTCATAACTTGCGAGGTTACGACTCTCATCTTATATTGCAAGCAGTAACCAGCGACTCCAGGTGTCATGCATTGCGCAGTCATCAGAAAAGTACATGTGTTTCACTTTAAATAACATGTCTTTTTATGACTCTATGCAGCACATGATGGGATCATTAGAGTCACTAGCTATGTCCTTAAAGTCCTGCCCAATAACGGAAGAATATTTTGACCCAACTCTCGTTAGAAAGGGCGTTTACCCTTATGAGTACATGAACAGTTGGGAAAGGTTTGACGAAGATACACTTCCGCCTAAAGACGCGTTCTTTTCTAGTCTTAGAGGAAAGGGCATCAGTGATTCTGATTACCAGCATGCTCAAGATGCGTGGCAGAAGTTAGATTGTAAAACGATGGGAGACTATCATGATGCATACATTAATGGCCGATGTATGTTTGTTGCGGACATTTTTGAAAATTACAGAAAGACCTGCATTAAACATTATAGCCTAGATCCCGCGCATTACATTTCTGCGCCCGGGATGAGTTGGGACGCTTTCTTAAAAGATACTGGAGTACATATTGACTTATTGTCAGATTTACCAATGATTCAGATGATTGAAAACGGATTGCGGGGAGGAATTAGTATGGCGTCGCATCATTATTGTAAAGCAAACAACAAATACTTGGACGACCATGATCCAAGTAAAAGGTCTAACTATCTCATGTATTTAGATGCAAACAATCTGTATGGATGGCAATGGCGCAATCACTTCCGTTACGCAACTTTAAAATGTACACAGAAGACAATCCGAAAAATATTCAAAGAGCATTAAAGTGGTTGAGCAGTTTAACGCCAGATCAACAGCGTGGATACATTCTAGAAGTTGACTTAGAATATCCTCAGGAACTCCATGACCTACATAATGACTACCCATTAGCAGCAGAAAGTCTAAAGATGAATCCCACAGAGCCGCCTAAACTTGTGCCTAATCTTCGAGGCAAAAAAAATTATGTCTGTCATTACAGACTTCTACAATTTTATTTAAGACATGGTTTGAAGTTGACAGCAGTCCATCGTATAATTGCTTTCGACCAAGAACAGTTCATGAAACCATACATCATGAAGAACACTGATCTCAGAACTAAATCACAGATGCTTCAGAAAAAGACTTTTTCAAGCTGATGAACAACAGCTGTTTCGGAAAGACTATGGAGAATCCGCACAAGCGTAAAGATGTCAGATTGGTCACCAGAGAGAACGAAGCAATTAAGCTGACTTCAAAACCAAATTATCAGGACTTTAGAAGATTTCATGACCAGCTTTTTGGCATAATGATGAAAAAAAAGAAAGTCAAATTAGACAAACCTGTATTTATTGGGTTTACCGTTTTAGAATTATCAAAGCTTTTGATGTTAGAATTTCTTTATGACACTTTAAGCCCTCGTATCCTGAGTCCAGAGTACTTTACACAGATACAGATAGTTTTGTTATAGATATCCCTACTGAAGACATCTATAAAGACATGGAAATGGAAGTAGCTAAAGGGCATGCGGGATGGTATGATACATCTGATTACCCTAAAGATTCGCCTTTACATTCATCCGTTAATAAGAAGGTTTTAGGAAAGATGAAGGATGAATTATCTGGAGGGTGATTAAGGAGTTTATTGGTTTAAGGTCGAAAATGTACAGTATTTCGAGCCAGGAGAAAATCATTAAGAAAGCAAAGGGAATATCTCGCAGTGTTGTGCAGTCAAACATATCGCATGACAACTACAAAGAAGCATTGTTTGGCAATAAGACTTTTCATCATGACAACGTAAAACTACGATCTAATCTACATGAGATCAACACAACTGTTGTAACAAAGAAGTCATTAGATAGAACAAACACTAAACGAGTATTTGTTAATCCAGAGTTTTCATATGCAATCGGGCACTGGAGAACAGTATAATTACATATTTTCTTCACCGAAGAGTTTATATTCGGGTTCATATTTTTCCTGAAATTTATTTAGAAGATCAATCGCATCATCTTCCAATTTATTCAAATTTTTTCTTATTTTTGCTTGACGTGCTCGAATTTTTTTTATTATTTCAAAATATTCTTTTCTCCATTCTTGATAGTCAAAATTTGGGATTAGGGGCTGTAAGTGCTCTGGCTGCCATGCCCTGTGCCAAGGAATCCTCGTAGCTGTTTCTTCAACAGCAGAATACGTATCATTTGATTTTTGCATTAATTCCCTAATAGCAGAACACGCCCTAAATGATTCTCGTAATAATTCAAAGGTCTCTTTATTTATCCTTCTTGCTTCCATTCACGTTCTTTCTTTTGGGCTTCCATTTTAGTCTCAAATATATTTTTGTAAATTAATTAAGCAACTGGAACTGTGTCTGGAGGGATTATCTGCAGTTCTTCCTTCACAAAAGATCTTTGAGGAGCTGGTTGTTTTGTCGTGTCAGTTTCTCGTAAATAATACACGGGCAGATTCATTTTTGCAATTCTTTTATTTCATATGGATCAACACTCCAAACTGGATCGTTGCCCTAATGCGAGTGTCCCCTTCTGCTTCCCCCGGTAAATAAAGGTACCTTACTTTCAAACCAAACGGTAATAGTTTGCCGGATGAAGACCCTCCTTCAACAACATCTATTGTTTGTTTTTTGATTGCTTGTACTGGTTTTAGTCCTTTAAATTCTTCATTATTCATTGCGCGCAAAACTGAGGGCAGTCTTCTAACCCATTCTGTGTTGCGAGAATTGTCAATCAGCTCTCTGTGATACTGGTAGGAAAAAAGTCTTTCAGATAACTGTTTGTTAAAGTTTTCAACTAAAGCCTGTGATCTGTGAACTCCCGGAATGCCTCTTTTAATGGTAACTCTATGTTTTAACAATAATTGATTCACTCGGCCTTTAAATTCTTTTCCGTCATCGACTTGAATCATGCGAGGATAAGTTAGCGGGCCTCATTGGTATATTAGTTGTATGGCAACAGCAACAGCAGAAGCACTCTTTTTGTGTTAATGGTTCCGCATCTTTGTATCTTGAAGCTATGTCAATGACTGTGAGTGCGTACTTAAATCTTTTTCGTCTAATCGTATCATGGGGTAAATATAGAAGGTCCATTTGATGGGTGTCGTTCGGTATTGTATTCACAAAGTGTGGTCTCTGTATTCGCCTAGGCGCAGGTAGATAAATTTGCCAAATCGCTTGTTTAGATAACCATTCCTTTGCTGTTTGTTCACTGACTCCCGCTGCTTGGCTTAGCATTTTATTGCCGTGATTCCCTTCCAATATCCTTTTGGTGAATAATAGATTTTGTTCATTTTTATTCAGCTAATATTATGCGCACAAAATACACAATGGTCATTCCAAAGACGATAAATAATATTTCTTGCATCTTTTGTTTTTCTGATGGTTGATAAAAGTCACTGAATTTTGGTGGGGGCAATGTCTCGATTGTTTGCCTGTTACAAGATAATATTCTTTTATTGCCTGGTCAACGTCTTTAAATGTGTAAGCTGCATGCCCCTGTTTTTTCAGTTTGTCGTTAATAAAATCTAACTGCTCAATTCTCTGCTTTTCATAGGCGTCTTGTGCAGCTGCTAGTTGCTCCATAGCTTTGTTATGTCTTTTTCTCTCACCATCATCCCGTAGTTTACTAAACGCGTAATTACTTCCGCTAAAAGCAAGCGCATTCACTACTGCACCCCTATCATCATTACGAGTGAAGCCATTTTTATAAATGTGTTTTTTTAATTTTACATATTTATACTGTCTGGAATTATTCCTTGCTTAACTAGAAAATCTTTCGTAGCGAATGAAGCTGCTATAACAGCAATTAGCTTTACTGATCCTCAAAGTCTAGCTTGCCAAGATCCGCTGGTTTAATTTTTAACAAGCTTTTACCAAGCATTGTGTATCCTACACTTAGGCCTCCAATAACAGCAGAATGGTATACAAGATTAGTAACAGTCTTTTCGGCGCTCATTTTTTAAAAACAAAATAATTATAATTAATAAAAACATGAACACCGATGATCTACTACAGCTACAGGGAAGCCTAAACCTTCCTGAACTTATGATTACAAATGACCTGGTTGATGACCCAGCTATTATGCCCAAAAAAGAAAGGCTGTATTCTTTGGCAGCATGTGGAAAAACAAAACAGTTCCTCGGAAATGAATTCAGCATAGAACAGATTCAACAGATGTCGCCACAAGACATTATAAAGTATCATAACAGGTATGAAGCGCAACTAGGATCGAGAATGGTGAAAAGTGTGGGGCAAACGGTTCTTAGTTTGTACACTAAACTAGTCAGTAGATTTGCTCCCATTGATTCTGAACAAGATTTTATGTATGATTTAACGCAGGATCCAGTTTTAACAAAGTCATTAGAGTCTCTAGGATGTGATCTATATTACAGATTTGGAACATTATTATCGCCGCTAATCATGGGATTAATTACTTTTAATCATATAGATTTTATTTCCCTTCAAAATGACCGAGCCAGAAAATCATCAGAATCAGAATCAGAAAACATTGAATCAGGTGAAAGTGGTCACTAAACCCCCTCATCCTGGACGCATTGCAGCAGGAAAAAATTAGCTGAGTGGAACAAACAAAAAAAATTACAGTTACAATCACAGAATATAGCTCATAATGAAAACATAACGCCGCCAACGCCAACAGTTGTTTCAATGCCGGCTATAAAAACACCTTTTGATTCAAGGCCAACAGCACCAAAGCCTTCAGGGAATATTGAACTTAAAACTTTTTCCCCATTTTTGGGCCCTTCTGCTTTTGGGGGTGGTTTTTTAGGGTTTTATAAAATATTAAACAAAGACACCAAAAACCAAGCAGCCCAAACAATCTAAACCTTTAAAAAAAGAAATGAAAAAAAAAAGCATGCCAAAAACCGCCAACAAAAAAAGATCTTTTTGATCCTTTTTTCAGTTTGCAATAATATTTTAAAATTTAAAATTTTAAATTTTTTTTTTTTTTTTTAATAAAAAAGACCATGGCGGTTTAAATTATTTGTTTAAAATGATGGAGTCAATAAAAAAAGCCCTGGAGCCCCTATAAAAGGCATTTCCATAGACCAAAATTGTAATCAATGGGGTTTGTTTTGGGGTTTAAACTTCATTAAATCTACCAAAACCAATCTCGCGCCAATGCGCGAGCAAGACATCCTCGCGATGACGCCCTTTTTTGAGGCGTGTGTGGGACTATATTAGGGAACTACTATTTAAGATAAAAAAAATAGTTGTATTGTTTTTGGGTAATTATAAGATAACTTAAATAAGAAATTGGTTTTACTAGAGGATGACTTAGTTATGAAAAAAAAACTTTAGGGTTTTTTTGAGTAAAAACTTGAGGATGACCTTTGGGGCGACTTTAGTAAGAACTTAAAAAGTGACTTTAGGATAACTTTTAGGGCGAAATTGAAATAAGAACTTGAAGGGTGACTTAGGACGACTTTTAAATAAAACTTAAAATAAAACTTTGAAAATGACCTTTGGGGGGACCCTTTAGTTAAGAACTTTTGAATGACTTGGGGTGACTTTAGTTTTAAAAACTTAGAAGTGGGCTTGGGGTGGGTAAAAGGGAAGAAGGGGGTTAAAAAAGTCAAGGGAACTGGGGAAGGCCTTTGACGTCTTTTTACAATTTTAGGCCAAACACAGTAATTTAAAAGTGGGTTAGTTTGGTTTTGGGTAACCAACCAAACGGCATCCATGCACGTTTTACACCGTTTTGGCGCCCTTTGGGATTTCACTACTCTTTAAAATAGACCCCAAAAAGCAACCAGCACGTTTGACACAGTTAGAGGGCTTGCGACTTTTAATTTTTTATGTCAAAAGGGATGGATGCACGTCTGTCCCAAATTTTTCGAGCACCACAACATCCTTTAACCATGCTGCTTTTTCTCACAAAAAAGTTTTTTAAACCCCACCCCCCTCTTTTTTTCAACCCGGGGTTTTGGGAAACCGGGATTGGAGAGTTAGTGTTTTTTTTTTTTAAAAAGTAAAATCGCTTTGGCAAGCTTTTTTGGGGCTCCTTTAAACCCCAGTTAGTACACCGGGCCTAAATTTGGAGCTTTTTTTGAATAGGGCGCCCCCCACTACCCCCCCCGTTCCCGTTAGGGGACTAAAGAAAACTCGATCTAATTTTTGCCAGAAGTTTCGAAAATTTATCATTTTC
>CM031597.1:134096720-134101720 GCA_018398815.1 Conus ventricosus | reverse complement strand
CTTCTGTATTCTATTTTCACTGCACACATCTGTTAGCTTTTTTCTGTTGTTTTTTTCTCTATTTTTTTTCAACTCTTGGATATGGAATATTTTCTCCCTCCCAATACGTTACGAATAGTAACATCAGCTGACAGCTAGTGATTCTCCATTGGCATTTTTATCAGGGTTGACCTTCCTTGCTGTTTTGGGAAAAGGCCCATCGATCAATTGAGCGATCGAGTGTTGTCGATGGAGAAAAACCGTGGCTTGTTTATCGATCTGGTCGATGTCACCTACATTGGCAGAAGGTTTCAGGATGAATATTCTCTCTTCTTTTTAAAAAAAAATCAGTTATAAAGAAAGACTGACACAGCTGTCAACCTCTCTTGACATGATCAATCTGAGTTCACCTTTCAGGTGTATTGTAGGTAAGAAAAAAAATTCGGACGGTGTGAGTTCTCAAATTAGGCAACGAGTTTGGTTTGGATTTCGCAATCATTTATATTTACACCGAAGAAGAGGGGAGGTGGAGGGGAGGGGGGGGGGGGGGGGTCATACCTTATGAAAACATATTTTAAGAATAATTCTTACTGAGTCTGCCAAAAACAAGGACAACAAGTTACAAGGCAAAGCACGTCGCGTTTCGACCTTTTAGTTCTTGTTCAGGCAAGATAACATTTAGAACAATGAAAGCAAAGAACGAGCAATTTTTTTTTCTTCTCCTAATCAGCCCAATATGGGCGTTTATTTGTGTGTGGATAAGACCTCAGAGATCGAAACAGGTTGTGGTTTGTCTTCTAACTTATTTGTCCCTGGAGCCGTGGAGAGAGAGAGAGAGAGAGAGAGAGAGAGAGAGAGAGAGAGAGAGAGAGAGAGAGAGAGAGAGAGAGAGAGAGAGAGAGAGAGAGAGAGAGAGAGAGAGAGAGAGAGAGAGACCCAGGCTACTGTGCGTTAGGAACACAAATGGTGGCTTCGTGTTTTTGTTTGTTTGTTCATCGTTGTTGCTGTTGTTGTTGTTGTTGTTGTTGTTGTTTGTTTTTTAAGGGATAAGCTTAACCATTTCTGGGAAGAGACAAAACTGGTCTGTTCTCGTTATCGCGCACAAATCAGATCGTGCCATAGCCATTTCCAACCCCACCACACACACCATAACCCCCCTCCCCCTCCCAATTAATCCTTTACACAAAATGTTTCAACAGGCGTGATGATCCACCAACATTTTCCTAAATCACTGAACACTGTCCCACGTGGGTCTAACAAAATGTATGATCACCCCCCCCCCTCCCCCCAGATGATTTCATCCAGACAACAAGACAAGCCTGTCGCAACATACCTGGTGATTGACGACCGTTCCTGAACAATATACCACGTGATATTTGATAAGCCTGCTTGCTTTCTACCCCCCCACCTCCCCCTACCTCCCCTCCCACCCCCCCACCCCCCTAAAACAAACAAACAAACAAACAAAAAGAGTTGGCGATATCTCCACGTTTCACCGTTTATCGCCAGCCTGTGTTGTGTAAATCAAGTTCTCCCATAGCCAACACAGTGCCCGGCTTCCATGACGTTCGCTAGCAGCAGTGCAGGAAATGATTGCTGTCTCGCTCAGAATGCCGTTTCTAACAATCAGCAGGAAGGAATGGAGTGGCGGTGGGGTAGGATGGAAAAGGTGGTGGTGGAGGGGGGTGGGTGTTGGGAACTGGATTATGGTGGGGTGGGGGGGGGGGGGCAGATTCTTCAAGGCTGCCTACGTCTTTGTGGAGATAATGCAGTTGACGTCCTCTTCAATATTAACCTTTTGTTACATTTTCCACCTTCTCTCCATTCTCTCCCATTCCCCAGCCTTTATGATGTAAACGACGGACGTAACTATGATGGACAACCATTCATCCAAATCAACAGTGTGCATAATAGCCACACACATACATACACTAACACACAAACACACACACGCACGCACACACATACGCACGCACGCACGCACGTATGCATACACGCAAGTACGTACACACACATATGTTCATGCACACTTGCACATATATTCACACATGCACACACGCAAGCATGCACATGAGCACGCATGCAAGCACTCACGCATGCATGCACACACGCACACATGCACACACACACACACACACACACAACACACACACACACACACACACACACACACACACACACATACACACACACACACACACACACACACACACACACACACACACACACACACTAACCACCACCACTACGTACTGTTCAGCATTAGGACATTAAAATCTGTCTTAGAAATGGCAACAGTTCAACCCCACCACAGTCCATTAGTCATGCGCTTCCGCCTATGGTGCACGTCTTGTTTTCTGTAAGGACTACTTGGCAAAACGCTATGATGCGCCGCCACCCCACCCCACCACCCAGATTCACCTTTCCTCCACCCTCTCCACCCCCCACCCCCATTTGCTGTCCCAATCCTCTTTTCTAAACCATCAACCTGTTCACACACACACACACAAAAAAAAAAACCCTGTCGAAATCAATCTCCTCTATGTCGACCATATTTACCTAAAGCACACAGCCGAGCATCAAAAGAATATGGACAGCACCTGAGACAGGCTGGGAAAT
The DNA here is from genome assembly GCA_018398815.1 of Conus ventricosus. Lineage (NCBI taxonomy): Eukaryota > Metazoa > Mollusca > Gastropoda > Neogastropoda > Conidae > Conus > Conus ventricosus. The sequence continues at coordinate 134,099,122 of CM031597.1, read as the reverse complement.
AAAAGAAATAAAATTAAAAGACAGAAAAAGCTCACACACATTATTCTTCCCCTTACACACACACAAAACACACACACACACACACACACACACACACACACACACACACACACACACACACACACACACACACACACACACACACACACACACACACACACACACACACGCACGCACGCACGCACGCACGCACACACACACACACACGCACACACACACACACACACACACCACACACACACACACACACACACACACACACACACACACACACACACACACACAATCACGCCAAAAAAAAGCACACACTAGCATACCCACCTGCACCACCACTGCCACTACCACCAGCATCACAACAAAAACAAAACGTTAACAATCTCTCTCAGACAGACAGACAGACAGACAGACAGACAGACAGATAGACAAAATAATGGAATCCGGATGATTGGATGTTAGGAGAAAAAAAGATGAGAGCCGTGTTTATATAAAAGATGAGAGCTGTGTTTATATAAAAGATGAGAGCTGTGTTTATATAAAAGATGAGAGCTGTGTTTATATAAAAGATGAGAGCTGTGTTTATATAAAAGATGAGAGCTGTGTTTATATAAAAGATGAGAGCTGTGTTTATATAAAAGATGAGAGCTGTGTTTATATAAAAGATGAGAGCTGTGTTTATATAAAAGATGAGAGCTGTGTTTATATAACAGATGAGAGCTGTGTTTATATAAAAGATGAGAGCTGTGTTTATATAAAAGATGAGAGCTGTGTTTATATAAAAGATGAGAGCTGTGTTTATATAAAAGATGAGAGCTGTGTTTATATAAAAGAAACAAACAAACCGGCAAGCAAACAAACGAAAACAGATTAATTGACAACCTCGATCATTTCGTGCGAAAGACAAAAATGGTTCGTTCACATTACAGTGCATTGATCTGAACACCCTGCATCCATTTCCACCACCATCCACCCCCATTTACTACTGCATACAATTCGTTGCAACGTTCTTGACGTTCCACCAACGTCGACCTGAATCCCAGAACGCCATCCCTCGTCTGCCTCACAAACCGTTTTACCATCCCCAGAAGATTTCACCCGGACAAGAAGACAGCGCCCGGACATGCCCGATGATTGACGATCGTAGCCGAACACTTGGTCACGTGATCTTTGATAAGGCTGCCTGCTTCGTCCCCAATACAAAAAGAAAATCGTCGGCGATGTATCCGTCTTTCATCCCGTAGATCACCGGCCCACGTTGTGCAAAGCAAGTTCTTCCACAGCCCCCAAAAAACAGCGTCTGGCCTCTGGGACGTTTGTTAGCAGCGCAGCAGAAATTGATTGCTGTGATGCTGAGAGTTGATTTCAATGCCTGGCGGCGGCGGGGGACGGGGGGGGGGGGGAGGGGGGGGGGGGGGGGGGGGCGGGGGGGGGGAACTGAGGTGGGGAATAAACGGGTAGCCTTGGCATAAAGATCTACATCTTGGCCCGGAGAAAGGAAAGCGTTTAACGCCCCCTTAAAAATTGATCCCGTGGCACACCTCGACCCCCTCCCCCCTTCCCCTCTCTAGCTCCCCAACCACTGCCTCACTGTTTTTTGTAATTTAAACCATGGACATAATTGTGGTAGGAAACTATTCATGCAAATAAATCAGTGTGGATGATAACCACACACACACACACACACACACACACACACACACACACACACACACACACACACACACACACCACACGCACGCACACACACGCACGCACGCACGCACGCACGCACGCACGCACACACACACACACACACACACACACGCACGCACGCACGCACGCACGCACGCACGCACGCACGCACACACACACACACACACACACACACACACACACACACATACCAATGCACGCACGCAGGCATGCGCGCACGCACGCAATCACACACGCGCGCGCACACACACACACACACACACACACACACACACACACACACACACACACACACAACACATGCACACCACCTTATAGGCTGTCTTAAAGACGTCAGTACCCCCAACTCTTCAATCCCACTCCAACACCCGTTAAATCCCATCAATCATTCACTTCCTTCCATGTTTCAAGTCAAGCTTTCTAGGAATGATTCTTGGCCAAACTCCTAAATGAACTGCCACCCCACCCCACTCCCCACCTTCCCACCTTCACTCTACCGCCCCTCCCTCCCCCCTCATCTCCCTCTCCACCCTTCTCTTATCATCACTATGAACAAATCTGTATACTTTTCGAACTGCAGCCCCTGTCTGTTGAACACTCAATGATATCTAAATTCAGATCGATTTGTCTGGGCTTGTTATCTACGTCAGCATTCGGGAGAAAGGTCGGGGTTTGTCCTTTTGATTAATTAACTCCTATGATGCACATGACAA
>CM031597.1:134076720-134079220 GCA_018398815.1 Conus ventricosus | reverse complement strand
TAGCAGAAGAGGAGTTTTTTTCTGGGGAAGAGGCAAAGAGCATGGCAGGAGAGGAAACAGGGAGGACTGCCAGCACAATGTAAAGGTCGTGATGTCAGAAGGGGAAAAAACTCAGCGAAGACAAAGCCAGTGCACGTGCTCTCCAGAAAGGAAGACGCGACGCTGAAAAGGTCAAGCTTCTTTCACACAAGCATAAAGAGTTTGGTCCTAAAGAATGTTTGGAAACTGAGAACCTGCCCGAAACTTAATAATGAAGTTATAAGAAAGCAAACATCATCAAATGTTCGTCAGAAAGGGAAGAGCCTGAAATACAATCAGTCGTAAGCATAAACCCAAGTTGAGACTTTCAAAGCTCAAGGAGAATGTATGGGCACAGGACATCGGGAGATAGAAAGGGTAGTTCACATAAGATTGAACAAAAAAAGATATAAAGAAGTCGACGGCGCATCTGTTGAAGAAACCATGAGGAGGATCATGAAGCTGCTATTTAAAAGGCCAAACAGCAAAAGGACTGCGATACAGACTCCAACTTCTTACCATGGTCGCTAGACTCCCCCCCCCCCCCCCCCCCCCCCCCCCTTGCAATGCCAGCCCCAAGACCAGTTTAAACACTCCACATCCACACATACTGTGTGTAATCTACACAGGCATAAAACAAGCAACAGGCGAAGCAGTCTTTGCAGTTGACGCTTTAGCGCTCTAAAGGACTTGTCACAAGAAGGCTTACAAAAATCACACATTCAAATATTCCGTGTCATTTTCACTAGCCAAGACGGACGCTCTGTGAACATGTATCAACATATACGCTTAGTGTCCGTAAAGGGTCGTGTATACAGAGATGCTGAAAAACTTGTTAGCTCTCAGACAAGTTGGGGAAAGTACGCCTTATGAAGTTTACTTTCGTCCTGCCTCGACCGGATCCACCTTGACTCTGGTCTTCTGAGCAGCTTCCGCGATTGCCTTCTTGGCTCTGATTCCCTTATTTCCAGAAACTTATAACTGCTTCATTGTATCATAGGCAGATATGTCCACCGCCACCACCACAACCATTACCTCTAGCTGCAATCTCTATGGCGAGACATTTGGCTGGATGGACCTGCACATATTTCAGTCATGTAGATCTTGTAGATCTTGTGAGCTTCGTCCATTTTGCTGTCATTCAGTACAGTGGATTCAGTTGGATTGTCCCGATGAACACGAGTGGAGTAGTATATCTTGTCTCATGCTAATGATGCCTACAGTCTCTCTCTCTCTCTCTCTCTCTCTCTCTCTCTCTCTCTCTCTCTCTCTCTCTCCTCTCTCTCTCTCTCTCTCTCTCTCTCTCTCTCTCTGTTTGTCTGTCTGTCTGTCTGTCTGACTGTCTGTCTGTCTGTCTGTCTGTCTGTCTGTCTCTCTCTCTCTCTCTCTCTCTCTCTCTCTCTCTCTCTCTCTCTCTCTCTCTCTCTCTCTCTCTCCTCTCCCCCCCCCCTTTCCCTCTGTCTGTGTCTGTCTGTCTGTCTGTCTCTCTCTCTCTCTCTGTCTCTCTGTCTCTCTGTCTCTCTCTCTCTCTCTCTCTCTCTCTCTCTCTCTCTCTCTCTCAATGACAATCATTCAGTCTATCCAGTAGTTCCCGTTTCCATGTGTTGGATGCATACTGCTTCCTGCTCTATGGAATGTTAATACTGGAGCTTCTGGCGGCCCTGTGATTTCTCTCTGGCAGTACTAATGACTTGTTTGATGGCGCACAGCACTTGGTTGGGCCACCATGTATACATGCCTTAGATCAACGCTGCTTGGCGTGAGCTCAGGACATATTCTACGGTGTCTTTGCCCTAACAGAAGGTACATCCACGTTCATGTGATTTCCCCAAACTGCACAGGGTTTGCACTTGAGAACAGTAGGTCAAAGGTTATAATTATAGACCCTGGGGATAAACCTGACCCTCACGCAGTCTATGTAATAAATAGCGTTCTTCTTACGCAGGTTATGTAATAAATAGCTTTCTTCTTGCGCAGGCTGTGTAATAAATAGCTTTCTTCTTACGGCAGTCTAGGCAATCAATAGCTTTGTTCTTACGCAGACTATGTAGTAAATAGCTTTCTTCTTACGCAGCCTATGTCATAAATAGCTTTTTTCTTACGCAGCCTATGTCATAAATAGCTTTCTTCTTACGCAGCCTATGTCATAAATAGCTTTCTTCTTACGCAGTCTATGTAATAAATCGCTTTCTTCTTACGCAGGCTATGTAATAAATAGCTTTCTTCTTACGCAGGCTATGCAATAAACAGCTTTTTCTTACGCAGCCTATGTCATAAATAGCTTGCTTCTTACGCAGTCTATGTAAATAAACAGCTTTCTTCTTACACAGGCTATGTAATAAATAGCTTTCTTCTTACGCAGTGTATGTAATAAACAGCTTTCTTCTTACGTAGTCTATGTAATAAATAGCTTTCTTCTTACGCAGGCTATGTAATAAACAGCTTTCTTCTTACGCAGCCTATGTCATAAATAGCTTTCTTC
>CM031597.1:134056720-134059220 GCA_018398815.1 Conus ventricosus | reverse complement strand
CGTATCTGTCAGTCTGTCTGTCTCTTCCTCATACTATCCACCTATCTGTAATGTATGTATGCCCCCCCCCCCCCCCTCTCTCTCTCTGTTTGGTTTTCTGCTTGTCTGTTTGTCTGTCTGTTTGTCTGCATGATATCTGTCCATATGTCTGTCCATTTGCCCGTCTCTCTCTCTCTCTCTCTCCTCTCTCTCTCTCTCTCTCCTCTCTCTCTCTCTCTCTCTCTCTCTCTCTCTCTCTCTTCTCTCTCTCTCTGTTTGTCTCTCACTCTCCGTCTGTCTGCTTCTCTGTCTGTCTATCTCTTTCTCACTCTCTCCACCTGTGTGTGTGTGTGTGTGTGTGTGTGTGTGTGTGTGTGTGTGTGTGTGTGTGTGTGTGTGTGTGTGTGTGTGTGTGTGTGTGTGTGTGTGTGTAAAAGACGGTGGGGGAGGGGAGATAAAGCTTTGGTTTCTGTCTCTCTTCACGTCCGCCTCTCTTCCCTTATTTCTTCACATCTTTGCACGTCTTGTGTGTTGTCTGTACCCTACAATCAAACCTTGCTTTGCTTCTTTGCACGTCTTGTGTGTTGTCTCTACCCTACAATCAAACTTGCTTTGCTTCTTTGCATGTCTTGTGTGTTGTCTCTACCCTACAATCAAACCTTGCTTCGCTTCTTTGCACGTCTTGTGTGTTGTCTCTATCCTACAATCAAACCTTGCTTCGCTTCTTTGCACGTCTTGTGTGTTGTCTCTACCCTACAATCAAACCTTGCTTCGCTTCTTTGCACGTCTTGTGTGTTGTCTCTACCCTACAATCAAACCTTGCTTTGCTTCTTTGCACGCCTTGTGTGTTGTCTCTATCCTACAATCAAACCTTGCTTTGCTTCTTTGCACGCCTTGTGTGTTTCTCTACCCTACAATTCCCATATTTCTTCACTTCTTTGCACGTCTTGTGTGTTGTCTCTACCCTACAATCAAAACGTGCTTTGTGTAAACATGTTAACAGAGAGGATGTGAGTATTGACAAACGTACATAGGTTTTCCCCCCACTGGATAAGAGTAGACGTCGACGATAGGGAGATATCAAAAGATAGATGTGGAGTGAGGTGAAAGTGGGGGTGGGGGGCGGGGGTGGGAGGGGAAGATTTACAATGGCGTTAGCCACGGATCATCCCCTAAAAGTGATACTTAGAGCACCAAGTGGACGTCAGTTGGTAAAGGACTATGATTGGGGAGGACAGCAGACGGACGTGGGTGGGAAGAGGTCCATAAGACATTCTCCACTTTGGTTCTATCTTTAAAGTGCAGAGAAGATGGTGGTAGTCGTGATGGTAATGGTGATGGTGTGCGTGTGTGCATGTGTATGTGTGTGTGTGTGTGTGTGGTGTGTGTGTGTGTGTGTGTGTGTGTGTGTGTGTGTGTGTGTGTGTGTGTGTGTGTGTGCACGTGCACACATGTGTCTGTGTATGTGATTGTTCTGGATGAATGTTTTCCCACCGAACTCATGTTCAGAGTTGGTGAGTTTAGTGAGTATGCGCTGTTTCATGTTTTACAATGTCTGTGTGTGTGTGTGTGTGTGTGTGTGTGTGTGTGTGTGTGTGTGTGTGTGTGTGTGTGTGTGTGTGTGTGTGTGTGTGTGTTCGTTCGTTCTTTAATTTAATGTCTATCCACTTTACAGTGATCTTAGACAAAGACAAGAGACAAACGAACAGGCAAACAAACAAAGACAAAACAAAAAAAACATGTAAAAGGGGCCGGTGTGTGTATATGTCGCGAGCGCGCGCGCGCGTGTGTGTGTGTGTGTGTTGGGGGGGGGGGGGGGGTGAGGGCATAAATGTGTCTATTGTTTTCAAAATGTCATTAAAAGTGTATGGAGTGTGGAGGTAGTGTAGTAATGCTAATCTTTGCATGCATAGTCTATTCAGTTAATGAGATACCAATAAGTGACCATCACTTTAACCCCATTCTAATCTGCCGGCATAACGGTAAACTGCTTTAGCCTTGATTCATATCTGAACATTTGTAAAGAAACAAAACATTTTAAGCATTGAAATAATAAGAGAATAAAACCAACAAATAACTAGAGAATCAAAGTAAATGTCCAACTGGACTCTTAACAATTGCCCTAACAACTTCTATAGCTTTCGCTTCGTTCCCAAAATGTCCCAAAAATTCGCGATTGATGGGTTCAAAACTTAATAACCAAGTAGGCAAATATTTTTTAGTATTTCTGCAAAGAAAGATGACATGGAATGGTGTAATATTTTGGCCACAAATGCAAATGACATTTTTACAATATTTTGTTTTGTTTGCATCTAGTCTGAGTCTAAAGATCAAACTCTTCAAAATCCGTTCCTGATGGAGATTGTGTCCCGTTTTATATTTTACAAGCTCCTTAAAGAATTTTCCCTTGTTGTCCTTTATTTGTTTGGACACTCTTTTTGTCTTCGTAACACCGAATCCCATGATGCTTTACCTAAAGGCTGTAATTTTCACACAAGGATAAAGGAATATTTTATCTTTG
>CM031597.1:134036720-134046720 GCA_018398815.1 Conus ventricosus | reverse complement strand
AGATCAGTATCAGAGTTACAAAGTAAGGTCATTTGCGATATTTCTACACTCATGTTATGGAGACATACCCTCTGTACTTTAGATAAAATGTGAAAACCGTACACATATGACTTAAAAAAAATTATTATCAGGCAAACTATCAAAGATACACACTTTTTGATTGTCTCACTTTGTTCAGGAGCCACTTTTACACCTATGTGCAAAGTTGTATGGCAATAGCTGCTGTGTAGCTTATACAAAAGTGGGGGCAAGCTCGCACCTAAGGAAGAAAAACAAGTTTTGGAGAAATTAAGCTTCAAAGATAATGTTTACTTAGAACATTCATACCTAAATTTTGCTAACTCTCAGTCACACTGCTGTTTGGCATCTTATAAGTTTGGTACTTGACAGTGTTTTTATCATAGATATGGCCATATGGATTTACTATACTGAACATGATGACTTAGAACTGTCCAGCCCGTAGACCTTCCTTCTCTGTCACGTCTTTTCTGTTGTTCTTTACGCCTTGCTATCTCAACTCTTTTCCTCCTCTCTTTCTCTTTGTCTGATGACTTTTTGGTGGCTTTGGACACCCTGGAAATGTCCTCTTTCAGTGCATACTCCTCCAAAGAGGATCCTACCACCAATCCAGTTCCTTCATCACATCCGAGGGCGGTGGAGCCTTTGTTGAAGCGTTGGACAGCAATGTTCAAGGCAGTATCCACAGTCCTTAGCAACTCTGGTCCTCCTCCAGCACCCTCAGATTCTGAAAACAGAAGCATTGTGTTTTGTTTTTTAGTGTCTGTGCATCTTTTTATGTGCATGTCTCTCTCATTCTCTCTCTGTCTCTGAAAGTCTGTCTCTGTGTACGTCTGTCTCTTTCACATTTACATGCATGTCACACAAACACAAAATCAACCCCACCATAATATATACACATACATACAATTTCTGTGCATGCACAACACATGCACACACACAATCAACCCCACCCCCTACATACACACACACACACAGTGACACACACACATATATACAATTTATGTGCACATGCACGCGCGCACACAACACACACACACACACAAAACACACACACACACACACACACACACACACACACACAAAATCAACCCCCCCCCTCCATACGCACACAGAGTGACACACACACATACAATTTATGCACACACACACACCCCACACACACACACCACACACACACCACACACAGAGAGTAGGGGGAAAAAAACCGAGTAAAACGCAAACTCGCACACACACACACAATTTATGTGCCCACATACACACAGAGTAGGAAAACAAAACATGCTTACACACACATACACACACAACACAAAAACCACACACACACACACACACACACACACACCACACACACACACACACAGAGTAAACACAACACAACACAACACACACACACAGAGTAAACACAACAACACAACACACACACACACACCACACAGAGTAAACACAACACACACACACAGAGTAAACACAACACAACACAACACACACACAGAGTAAACACAACACAACATACACACACACACACACAACACAGCACACAAATACATGCAGTGAAAACAGACTTACTGGCTCTTTGCACTCTGGGCATAGGGCACCACTCTTTGTGATCAGTGACTGCAGACAGCTCAGTTGACGATCACATTCATGTCAGAATCTGGCACAGGTTCAACCTCTTCCTCTCCCTCATCTTCCTCCACTCGGATCTTTTTATGACTCGGCCCTGATTCATGTCACTGGGCACGTGGTGGGTACTGCCTCAGGCTCCTCACTCACTTGGTCAGTTGATGAACATCACTGCTTTTTTTTTTGCTGCACGCTTCTTCCTCTTGCGTTTCCCGAACGCATACACAGTTCCCTGCTTCGTTCCTACCTTTGGCGTTGTGCAGAACAGTGAAAAACTTGATGAAACCGTTTAAGGTAACAATCGAATCGAAGCAATGGCGATGTAAACAGCGTCATCCGGGAAGAAAGTGATTGCTATGCGATCAGCCCAAACCCGAGCTAGGATTTCGTCAGTGACTCGTGAAAGCCAATCAGTTTCTTGCAATTCTAAAACCGGTCAGGGTGTTCTCTGGGTCACAGTGCGGCTAAATTTAGACTATTCTACTCATAAATAGGCCAGGGGTGAAGGGCCGTTCTGCTGCAGAGAAAGAGTGGTCGCTTTACTGTAACACAGTCGCAAAGTGGCCGTTGCTAGGGCTATAGAAATCGGCGTTTTTTTTGGCTTTTTGCCTCTTTTTTGTAAATGTTTTTTGCCCACAGTTACTCAAAAAAATAACAAATAAAACTTGTAGGGATTGTGAACAATAACAAAAGACATTTGTAATGCGTTAGTTGAGTTCTTTATTCTGTCTATAAACAACAATAAATTCAATCACCATTTTAACCGACTTTTTCATCAAAAAGGGTGGGTGTCAAGTAGTAAACCTTACGAAAGACAGTTCCATCCTTCAGCTTCAGAAGTTGTTTATTTATGCAAAAGCAGCCGGAGAAATATGGGGAGAAAAAATCGAGTACATCCCTGACAAGGTTTTGTTTGTTTGTTTGTTTGGCCAAGCAAGCGTCGTTTCGAAAGACACGAAAAAAGGTGGTTTCAGCTACAATAATCAATTCATAACACCTTTTCAGCAGCATGGCTTCTCTTGGAAACTTATTAGGGAGATTAATCTTGTATGTGAGCAAAGGGCGACAGGTTCTGTTATAATGTCAATATTTGTAGAACATCACCTGTCTTTAATAAGGAGTAGTAGTGGTGATCATGTGGAAGAGGGAATGGCTGTGGGGCGGTCATCTGATTTCCAATTGTATAAAACAAACACACCCTGAAACCAAACAAATGTGGTTCATGTATATTTTGCTTTCCACGAGATGGAGGACTGATCCAATCGTTTTGCTTTCGTTTGTGTCGAACAAAAAGTGGCTTTCTGTGTTCCTGTCTGTTTTATTCGATTCTCTCTCTGTCTCTGTATTGCATTCGTTGGCTGTCAGTCTGTCCTCTCTCTCTTCTCTCTCTCTCTCCTCTTCATCTCTCCTTCTCACCTCTCCTTCTCTTCTGTATGCGTGCTGTTGCGTGTTTGTGTGCGTTGCGTGAGTGCGTGAGTGCGTTGCTAGTTGCGTGCGCGCATTGGTGTGTGTGTGTGTGTGTGTGTGTGTGAGTGTGTGTTGTGTGCTGTTGTGTGTGTGTGTGGTGTGTGTTGTGTGTGTGAGTGTGTGTGTGTGTGTGTGATGAATTATACTATATTTTGGATGAATGGATTTTCTACCACAAATATGTTGTGTGTGTGTGTGTTGTGTGTGAGTGTGTGTGAGTGTGTGTGTGTGTGTGTGTGTGTGAGTGATGTGTGAGTGTGTGTGTTGTGTGTGTGTGTGGGTGTGTAGTGCGCGCGCGCGCGCGCGTGTGCATGATTCAAACTATTCTTTTGGATGCACGTGTTACTAACACAATGACATTCAGATTGACATGGAAAGGCAGGGGGAGAACAGGAGATGGAAAAGCGGGCCAGGTAGGGGCAAGACGTGGACTAACTAAGAAACGTCAAACCTTTTCTTTATCCGGGCCCAGAAGTGCCTAGAAAAAATGTCTCTTTAACTACAACGACTCCACTTTAACCCTCATATCCCTTTCCCCCTCAAAAACCAGCTAAAACCCCACACCTCTTCACCCCCCCCCCCCCAACTTCCCTCCAGCAGTCCCTTCCATGTTTGAGTGCGACACAGCAGCCATTTCTTGCATTGCTGGAAGCAAGCCTTAGACAAGGCAGGTGTATTTTTTTCAAACCGTGCGTTAAACTTCATTTATACACATCGTGAAACTGGTGATATCGGGGAGAGATGGAGATCTCGCGGACTTTTCCACGTTGGAGACTAAGTAGAGACACTATTAAAAAGATCACGTGACAAAAGTGTTCAGCAACTATTGTCAAACCATCTGACGTTATTTGGGTCGTATCTTGTTGTCTTTGTGGAAATGTCTTAGGGGGAGGGGGGGGGAGGGATAAAAAGTTCATGAAGCATTTCTATGACGATTGTTTAAAATGTTATTTTGCAGACATTTATAGGAAAATTGTGTATCTTGATATGGATAGCGTGTGGCAGATGATCCGAAGATGGAAATGGCTATGGGGGGGGGGGGGGGGGGGGGGTGGTACTCTGTGTCAACACGCCCTAATCTGAACAGTGATGGTTGATATTTTCGTTTTTTTTTTCACATGAGATGCTAGGAAGCGATCTATTTATTTCTTGTCGCTGTGTTTGTTTCTTTCAACTACAAAGCGATTTTTCTTGTTCTACGTCTTTCACTCTTTCTCTCTCTCTCTCTCTCTATCATCTCTCTCTTCTCTCTCTCTCTCTCTCTCTTCTTCTCTCTCTCTCTCTCTCTCTCTCTCTCTCTCTCTCTCTCTCTTTCTCTCTCTCAGTGTGAGAACCCAGTGAACTAAAATGAAACAGGCGAAAGGAGGGAAATGGAGGCGAACTGAACGAACGGAATCCTTTTTTTAATGAGGGAAAAAGCGGAATAAGCACAAAATGCTTTTTTTAAAATCCGGCCCTCAACAAAGGGGAAATATTATAGAAAATGCAATACTACTCAGCAAAACTAATCTAGAATTGAAGTAAATATACATAAACGCTTATAAATAGACAGAGGGAAATGGTTAACACAAAAGAACAGAAGACAATCAATTGCCTGTAAGAGAGAGGGAGAGAGAAGGGGGGGAGAACAGAGAGAGAGAGAGAGTGAAAGCGGAGAGGAGAGAGAGAGAAGAGAGAGATTGACGGAGAGATAGGAGCGTGAAGAGATCGAGAGAGAGAAGAGGCGGAGGAGAGAGAGAGATGGGAGGAAGAGAGAGAGAGAGAGAGAGGAAAGAAAAACCAGAGGGATTTTGAGGGGTCATCCTATATAGTTCATGAAAACAAATGGTTATTGGAAATAGTCATTACATCAATAAACATTATACAACAATAAATATAACACCCTTTTCTGGGAAAAGAAAAAAATCATTGAACCGGAACCATCATGTAAGGCAAAGACACCATTTACACTTGAAAAGCAGCACCTTTGGAACATTAATGAGAGAGACCAGTACAGAGGAGAGAGGAGAGAGAGGAGAGAGAAGAGGAGGGAGAGAGAGGACAGACAGGGACCGGACAGAGAGGGAGAGAGAGAGAGAGAGAGAGCGAGGAGAAAGAGAGAGAGAGAGAGAAGCGAGAGAGAGAGAGAGAGAGAGAGGAGAGAGAGAGAGAGAGAGGGAAAGTTTAAGAGCATGAATTGGAAAATTCAGTCATTCGTTGGGTATGAAGTGCCATTTTAAAAGCTATATATGCTGGCCTGAACATAAGAGTGGGTTGAAATGCGGTTCCACAAGTACCGCCAGAGTAGTGGAGACTGGTTTTAAACATATTATTTAGGACGGGGTATTCCAATTTTATGGAAAATGGTCGATTTCATTAAGTTAAATATTCTGTAATTTTGTCGAAGGGGGAGCACGACCCCGAAAGCGAAAGGAGAAAAGAATCTTTAAACAAGAGAAAAAAAAAAAAAAAAAATAAAAAAAAGAAAAAAAAAAATAAAAAAAACAAAAAAAAAAAAAAAAAAAAAAAAAAACCTTTAATTGAATTTAAGACTTCCAGTTTAATTTTAATGGTTTTTTTCTTAAAATATAAGATCTGTATAGTCAGAGTATGATAAACGTACCGATATTAACAAAAACTAATACAGGTAACGTCATAAAGACCTAAACAAAGGTTTGGATGTTGGAGTATATGATTACTTGCTGAATCCCAAATTGTAGATGCATAAACTTTAAGGGATTCAATATAAGCGTTGCAAAATATTTTACGTGAAATGGAGTCAGGAAAAATGCTGTATCTGGACAGCTGGTTATATCTTTTTTGAAACTGATTTCGCACAAAGAACCGTACATGTTTGGACATTGACAGATTGTTGTCTATCAACTAATCTAAGAGTTTATGGACAGTTCTTCGATGGTTATACCATTGATAAAAAAGGGGTGTGCTCGTTAAGAAAGGATTTGACGTTTTAGTCTTGTGTGATGATCATTATGTTTGGTTTTTGACAGGGATATTTAAACCATTATGGTTTTTAATTCAGGGACCATTCGGTTACCTGGTTAATACTTTGCTTAATTAAATAGACCATTTTTTGCTTTGCGATCACAACGATGGACAGTGTGTCATCGGCGAACATATCACAAAGCGCTGTGAGAAACAGGGTGAGATCATTTAATATATATTGAGAAAAGTCATGGGTCTAGTCTAGGACGGAAGCTGAGGAACACATGTTGAGAGGCAAGATAGAGACTGGCGTTCATGAAATGTAGACCAATTTGTTTTCTGTTTCGCTCTTAAAACGTAAGAGTCAGAGTTTACTTATAGATCTATGGATAAACGGTACAATTTTAACTTTTTTAGAGCAGTGTATGGTCAATTAATCAAAGCTTTTGCAAAGTCACTAAAAGGACACCGGTCACATTGTTATCATTGATATTTGTCTACGAGGTTGGTCAGTGCTGTATGTGGCAGGAGTGAGGTTTTGGAAACCAGACTGCTTCGGAGTGAATAAGTACTTATATTTGTCAAAAATGGTTAGAATGCATGTATTAGATGATCCTCTAAAGGTTTTGATACCACGCCAGGGATAGAAATTGGTCGGTATTACAAGGATCCGAGATGTCACAAGATTGATAGATGGGTCTCCCCTAGCAATTTTGAAATTTACGGAAACTTGGTTTTTAGATAAACATAAATTGAAGATGTTATGTAGTGTATCAGAATATTGAGCTGAAAGTTTTAGGATTTTGCCATCAATACCGTCTACGCACCGAGCACAAGTTTTTTAGAGGACCAGGGCATATATACATCATGGACTGACATTAAGGGATGTCTAAGTCTGTGGATATGGCTTTTGAATCACAGAATCGTAAATAATGTAGAGTGTTTGGACAGATTCTATCTGATTTTATTGTTGTCTTAGCAATATTACAAAATTGGTTCATTAAGTTTCTCGGGACACAGGTCTTCTGAGATGTATTTTTACTGAAGTTTTTGTTCGTCAGCTGATTGGATAGCATTCAAATTGCTCTGCAATTGGTATTAGCAGAAAACACAGTTTTCTGAAAAAGTACTCTATCTTAGCTGCTCGGTTTTACCATAATTAACATGATTTCTTGGATATACAAATTCTTTCCTTCGTTCCCGTTGACAAATAGGTGTTCTCTTTGGTTATAGCGTCTGTACATTATTTATGCATGGTAACAGAGGGCTGCGTCAACGCGATTGGTTTTGACAAGGTATGTTTATCATTAATAATTTAAAAATGTGGTACCAAAAATACCAAGGCTTCATCAGGATATGTACTTGGAAGATAAGAACAGATGTGAATGCTCAAATCAAAAAAAAATCTTCTTTTTTTTATCAAAATTCGTAAGCACCTGTATTTATTAACGTGTGACCATTCTTCGGAGACGGAGAGAGGAATGCTTGGAAGGAATTAAGAAAAGTGAAAAGAAACAGTAGCATTTCATTTACTTGTGAACAAATGAGTCGCAATCGCAAAATGGATTTGAGACATCGTGACGCATCTACGCTTCCATTGCAGTGGTGTTTTGCGTGCTGTCAGAGTTATTGTTCATCAGTACTCTTTGTCTGTCTCAAAACCTTTATGCAATTCACTCGGACCAGACTCAAGGACTCAGACTAAATTGTCCGCCTAAAGGGTCTGCCGACACAACATGATATATTAAGTGATCTCATCAAGGGACCTCAATGTAAGGCAATGGTCTTCTTCCCAATCACCAATTTTGGCACTGTTAATTAGTTATTTATTGATTTCTTATTTATTTATTTAATAATTTATTTTACCTTCAACACATCCACTTTTTTCTTCCGCTCAGACACTCTGTACAGACGTTGTTGGTTATTGTATCAATCGACCTTTTGCACTCGGGTAGCCTCTTCATCGGTGAGAGGATACGGAGTGCAGTCGAAGACAGTTGAAGCACAGCCAACGTTGGAAATCCATCTTGTCTTTCTGTCTTTGCCTTTGGCTGTTTTGTCGTCTGTCTGTCCGTCTATGTCTGTCTGCCTGTCTGTCGTCTGTCTGTCTGTCTGTTTGTCTGTCTCTGTCTGTCTGTCTGTCTGTCTGTGTCTGTCTGTCTGTCTCTCTCTCTTCTCTCTCTCTCTCTCTTCTCTCTCTCTCTCTCTCTCTCTCTCTCTCTCTCTCTCTAGCCTTTGGCTAGGCAGTTTTTGGAAAATGTCGTTAACGATTATCACATTGATTCACAAGAACGAACCTTTTCAATGGGAGAGGAAAATGAGGTCAAAAGCAGTAACATCCCGGTTGTCAAACAGTTTCAGGATTGTTCCCCCCATCAGCCCTCTTTCCTTGTGGAGACTTCTGGCAAACCAGAGCAACTTGTCTGTCCCCAGGGCAGATGTGTTTGGCTTGGAGCGAACTTGTTCAACTGTAGTAGCAGGTTCAGACCAATCGACCGGAATTCAGAGAGAGAGAGAGAGAGAAGAGAGGAGAGAGAAGAAGAGAGGAGAGGAGAGAGAGAGAGAGAGAGAGAGAGAGGAGAGAGACTAAGAGAGAGAGAGAGGAAGGGAAGAGAAGAGAGGGAGAGGGAGGGAGGGGAGAGAGAGAGAGAAGAAGGGAGAGAGAGAGAGAGAGGAGAGAGAGAGAGAGAGAGACAGACAGACAGACAGACAGACAGACAGAGACAAACAGACACATAGAGACAGAGACAGGAGAGATTGATATACATGTGTGTGCGCGCGCGCGCGTGTGTGTGGGGTGTGTGTGTGTGTGTGTGTGTGTGTGTGGGGTTGTGTGTGTGTGTGTGTGTGTGTGTGTGTGTGGTGTTGTGTGTGTGTGTGTGTTGCGTCCCTCAACACCTCCATTACGGATTGATTTAGTAAGACCACTGAATTTTGTTTCCGTGACTAACGTAGTTTTCTTTTCTTATCTGATGTCAGAACACCTTCCGTTTGTCCAGTTGGCTTCTGGATGGTTTGGCCGACTTGTTCGTTGGTCATACGATCAGTATAGCTGGTATATAGTATCTAGTGGTACTGTTTTGATTCCCATGGCTTAGATTCTTCTTATGTGTTATATGCTGATCGATGGGAATGAGGATGATGAAGATGATGCCACGAATTACCATCCTGGTCTGGAACTGAATACCAGGGCTGTACTCCACGCTTACTTTCATATACATCCAGGCCTGTCAACCAGGCCCGAGAGATAGAGACACCTGCAATGTCGATCAGGAAACGTGAGCCATACTCTCAGAGACGCATCCATCAAGTGGATGAAACTCGACTGTGTGGTCCAGTCTTCCCACCTGAGCCCCTAGCAAACGCAACTCTTGGTAGGAGCCGGTCAGAGGAGAAACATCCCATATGGTTCTGATGGGAATCGAACCCACGACCTCCCGGCCGGGAATCCGCGACGCTAACCACTTCGCCACTGCGGCGGTGGCATAGATTCTTCTCTCCGGATCAACTGTGAGTATCCATGCCTTCCATATCTACACTAAATGGAATGTACCTGTATAGCCAGGTACATAGCCTAGTGCTTTATGACGATGTTATTGTCCTTCCAAGCAGGTGATAGTCTAAACAGTGCTTTTAACGATTTTATTGACCCCATATTTGGATACAACCCACCGTGCCACATGAAAGCAGAATAGAGCAAGCAGGACTGAGAGGTATGTCAGTCTACCTAGCAGCTCGAAAGGTTCTCAAGCCAGCGTCCCTGCCATGAAGACGAGAGGTAGGGAATGTTTGGGCTCGTTCTGGTAATATGTCTGACACAGTTCTCGTTTCTGCCTTAGAGAACCACAGTCTTAGACCCTGGCAGAACCGTTGAAATCAACTGTTCCAGCGATCTGAGAGGAGAAGCAAACTGAACGCATCGGGCTTATTCTTTTAGAGCTTAGAACAGGTACCTGATAAAGATGCA
>CM031597.1:134017643-134022643 GCA_018398815.1 Conus ventricosus | reverse complement strand
TTCTCACGATGGACACTTCAAATACGTAGCAGACTGATCAGTCAAAAAAACAAAAACAAAAGAGACACTAAGACCAAAATGTTTGGTTGACCTAGCTCTTTGGATGCACTTTTCACCTCACGGGGGAGCATGCAGCTGACTGTTGCATAATGTCAGCCAGGCAGCTGACTGTTGCATAATGTCAGCCAGGCAGCTGACGGTTGCATAATGTCAGCCAGGCAGCTGACTGTTGCATAATGTCAGCCAGGCAGCTGACTGTTGCATAATGTCAGCCAGGCAGCTGACGGTTGCATAATGTCAGCCAGGCAGCTGAGTGTTGCATAATGTCAGCCAGGCAGCTGACTGTTGCATAATGTCAGCCAGGCAGCTGACGTTGCATAATGTCAGCCAGCCAGACAGATTTGATCATGCGCAGGATGCTTCAGACTGCCGCCCAAATAGCGACCAGATGGAGCGGAGCGAGTGAAGATGCAGAGAGGACGTGAAGAGAGAGGAAGGAGGAGTAGAGTAGAGCAGAGAGAGATAGAGAGAGAGAAGAGCAGACTGCAGCAGACAACAGACAGATGGAGCAGAGAGGGAGGGAAGAGAGAGGAGAGAGAGAGAGAAGAGGAGAGAGAGAGAGAGAGAGAGAGAGAGAGAGAGAACAGAGACAGAGACAGAGACAAAAGCGACACAGAGAGAGAGAGAGAGGGGGGGGAAGGAAAGGGAGAGAGAGAGAGGGAGAGAGAGGGGGAGAGAGACAGAGAGAGAGAGGAGAGGGGGGAGGAAGGAAGGGAGAGAGAGGGGGAGAGAAAGAGAGGGGGGAGGAGAGACAGAGGAGAGAGAGGAGAGAGACGAGAGAGAGAGAGAGAGAGAGAGAGGAAGGAGAGAGAGAGAGAGAGAGGTGCGGGGGAGGGGACAAGCTTGGAGTGAGAGGAGAGAGTAGATGGAGGAGCGGAGGGGAGGAGGGGGGAAGGTGGGAGGAGGGGAGTGGAAGCTTGGCGCTGGAGAACCACAGGTAATTGAAGAGCCCTGTCGAACTAACTGTCCATCAACCTATTTCTCTACGTGAGAAATCATGATGTCTTGGAGACTCCTACTGCCTGTCACGTGTGTTGTCCGTGATGTCGTCTGATGTATTACCGTGAAGTACAGTATAGGCGGTGCTGGACTGGAGTGTAGTCTGTGCGTTCCGTCGGGTCTGTTGCCGTGAAGTACTGTGTTTACGGTGCTGGACTGGTCTGTGTTCTGTGCGTGTCGTCGGGTCTGTTGCCGTGAAGTACTGTGTTTACGGTGCTGGACTGGTCTGGGTGAAAGTGTGAACGTACTAGAGTGAAACTGCTCATTATCTATTCATCATTTACTTCTTTCTTTCTTTCTTTATTAATTTATTCATTTGTTTATTTATTTATTCATTTATTTATTAGTCATTCATCTATATATGCATCGGTTTATTCATTTATTTATTTATTATCTATTTATTCATTTAGCTATTTTCATTGCCCTCTTGTTTGTTTGTTATCACCCCATGAATGTGACATGTTAATGTGAAGCTTAATGTCGACTATCCTGCGCAGAAAGTTCTGATCGTTGCTGTTGTTGTTGTTATTGTTGCTGCTATTGTTGTTGTTGTTGTTGTTGTTGTTGCTGTTGCTGTTAATTGCTGCTGCTGCTGCTGTTGCTTTTGCTGCTGCTGCTGCTTCTCTTGTTGTTACTGTTGTTGCTGGAATTAAATCTGCATGCCTCTGTCCTTTCCCAGTGCGAGAATAACATAAAACCGAATTTCCAATCCAACCTGTGCCCAACGTCCGGGTGTTGGCATATATTCACCCTATGTGAGTCTAATAGGCAAACTGCCTTTCTGGTTATTCATCTTAAGTCCTGTACTCTGTCTGTGTTCTTGGCGGTAACTAACCCCCTCTCTTTCCAGATTTTGCTTCATTTTCCGCCCTCAGTCACTCCGTTTCGAAACTCATTTTCATTTAATTCAGAAATAGGGCAGAATGAGCCGCTGATTTCCGCGAATATAATCCCGATTTGTGTTCATCAATGCAGTCTTTATTGGGACGAACGGCATGTGCTCAAAACAGTTAGTAGCACAAATCTGATTATGACGCAGCTTCAGCTGAGATGACGTCAAATACTATAACGTGCAGCAGAGATAATGACCGTCCTGCTCATCGGGGGGGGGGGGGGGGGGGGGGGGGGGGGGGGGGGGGGTCTACGGAATGTCGTCATCGTAAGGCAAGAATCTCTCTCCTGTGCACAAGACTCTGATTATGTATCAATGCATTCAAAACAAAGGGAGGAACAAAAAACAAACATGCATACAAACAAACAAACAAACAAACAAGCAGCTAGATCACAGTATAGGAATTAGGTCCTTACGGCCAGTCAGTCAAGTGAAGCAGCAGTAGTACTACAAGAGCAAATAAAACATGCTTGCTGATACCATATAGCCTGAGACTTGGACAAAGAACATCCTCGATGGCAGCAATCTGGAACATCGTTGCTTTCGCCATGGAAAATACTGTAAAATATCTAAAACAGTGTCTCTGACATTTTGTGACAGATCTGTGTCTTAACTAGCGTGTCGGGCTAATGCGTACGTCAGACATCCGCTGAGTCGTAGCCACGACACCCTCTTCTTCAATTCTCTCATCTTTGTTGATAATTCATTTATCCATCAGCTTCAAATCATGCGTAGTGTGGTCTCACAACTTAGCGGATGTGGTGTAGCGTATATGGAATAGTTCGCACGCAGTGACGCCTTCTTGATGAAACTGAAACTGAAACTGAACTAATTAAAAGAGAAAAGAACGCGCGAGGGATGCCCACAGTAATTCTGCCTTGTTCGAGTGGAACGTGGCCGTTCCCGTGTGTGTGTGTGTGTGTGTGTGTGTGTGTGTGTGTGTGTGTGGTGTGTGTGTGTGTGTGCGCGTGCGCGTGCGTGCGTGCGTGCGTGCGTGCGCGTATATGTGTGAGTGAAAGTGTGTGTATGTGTTTGTGTGTGTGTGTGTAAGCAAGATTGTGCATCTCTCTCTCTCTCTCTCTCTCTCTCTCTCTCTCTCTCTCTCTCTCTCTCTCTCTCTTCTCTCTCTCTCTCTCTCTCTCTCCCCCCCCCTCTCTGTTTGTCTGTCTGTCTCTCTGTAATGGTATGTTTGACTTGCATCTGTGCGTGCATGCGTGCTTGCGGGAGTACGCGCGTGTGCGTACGTGCGGGCGTTCGTGTGCGTGTGTGTGTGTGTGTGTGTGTGTGTGTGAAAAGGAAAAAAACTACTGGCTGATTGTGTCGACATAACTAGAATTATTTACAGTGGAATTAGATCACATGCTATGGAAGAGGCACGTACCAAAGATAGAACCAGATAAATATCTTTCGTAAACTAGCCTCTACCCGTATATATCATGTAGTTTTTTTTTTGTTTTTTTTTATTTGCTTGGCATTTGAAATTGAAAAACAAATTGCCAGAGCCAGATTTATTTCTATCTCAAGCGATGGTCGAAGATATTGTCAGAATACGAAACCGGTTACAGTGTCAGGTTTATCCATGAAAGGTTTCTGCCTGTTAGTTTCTCCTCTTCAACTGCGTGCAAACGTGCGCGCTTTGCGCGTGAGTGAGCGAGTGAGTGAGTAAGTGAGTGTGTGTGGGTGGGGGGTGGGTGAGGGGAGGGGGATACGTACGCCAGTGTGTAAATTTTTAGGTGGAAAGAGTAAGTGTATTTATGCATGTGTATGTAAAGGTATGCATGAGCGAATTCATAGGTATGTGCGTGCGCCCTTGTTTATGAATGCACGCGCGCGCGCGCGCGCGCGCGTGTGTGTGTGTGTGGTGTGTGTGTGTGTGTGTGTGTGTGTGTGTGTGTGTGTGTGTGTGTGTGTGTGTGTGTGTGTGTGTGTGTGCCTGCGTGCGTGCGTGCGTGCGTGCGTGTGTGTGTGTGTGTGTGTGTGTGTGTGTGTGTGTGTGTGTGTGTGTGTGTGTGTGCGTGTGCGTGTGCGTGAGTGTGTGTATGTGTGTGCGTGTGTGCATGTGTGCGCGCGTGTGTGTGTATGTGTGTATGTGTGTGTTTGTGTGCGTGTGTGTCTGTCTGTCTGTCTATCTGTCTATTTGTCTGTCAGCTGCCTGTCATTCTGTCTGCGCGCGTGCGCGCGCGCACACACACACACACACACACACACACACAGAGAGAGAGAGAAGAGAGAGAGGAGAGAGAGAGAGAGAGAGAGAGAGAGAGAGAGAGAGAGAGAGAGAGAGAGAGAGAGGACGATGACGGCGAACTAGCAGTGACGACTGCCATTTTCTGCTTCACGTCTACATGTTTCTGACAGCTTAAATCGTTGTTTTGGGCGTACCACAGATACGATGGAACGATCCGCGATATTTCTGGCCATGTCGCTTCATCTTCGGGCAATAAGGACGAAAGGTTTATTTACATCTTGCCCTCAAATAAAACTTGGGAAAATAAAGAAGGGCGTGGGGACCAGCCACCCCCCCCCCCCTCCTCAGCCCCCGTCCCCGTACCTTCTGTTCCAGCTCCACATCTACTCCTGCTGCAAGGACCACACTCACAAAAATATTATGATATTGAGAGAGAGAGAGAGAGAGAGAGAGAGAGGAGAGAGAGAGAGAGAGAGAGAGAGAGAGAGGAGAGAGAGAGAGAGAGAGAACGAACGAATGATCTTTTTTAATGAGGGAAACGAATAAGTACCATACAGGTTTTTTTTATTTTTTTTTACATCTTTCCCTCCATGAAGCAGAAAAGAAAGAAAGAAAATAATGAGAATATGCGACTTCAAATGTAAATGAACTATCTAAATAGTGAAAAGAATACTGTAAATGAACTGTCTAAATAGTGAAAAGAATACTGTAAATGAACTGTCTAAATAGTGAAAAGAATACTGTGAATGAACTGTCTAAATAGTGAAAAGAATACTGTAAATGAACTATCTAAATAGTGAAAAGATACCTGAAAAAAGAACTGTCAAAATTTAGTGAAAAGAATACTGTAAAGAACTGTCT
>CM031597.1:134002643-134012643 GCA_018398815.1 Conus ventricosus | reverse complement strand
AATCCAAAAAAAAGCATTTTTTCCCCCCCCCGAAAAAGATTGCTTTTTTGTGTCTCATTCCCTCAGGGGAAAAAATGGGGGGCACTAAGAGAGAGAGAGAGAAGAGAGAGAGAGAGAGAGAGAGAAAGAGAGACAGAGAGAGAGAGAGAGAGAGAGAAGGAAAACAGAGGAAGACATACAAACAGACAGACAGGCAGACAACAGACAACAGACAGGGACGACCCCACACACCACAACACACACCACACACACACACACCACGCACACGCACTCACCCCACGCACCACTACCACACACACACACACACACACACACACACACACACACACACACACACACCACACACACGAAAAAGAGGCGACAGACAAACAGACAGAAGAAGACGGCAGAGAGAGAGAGACAGAGAAAAGACAGAGAGAGGGGGGGGGGGAGAAAAGAAGAAGAAGAATAGTGAGTAGTAGTAGTAGTAGTAGTAGTAGTAGTAGTAGTAGAAGAAGAAAAGAAAAGAAAAGAAAAGAAGTAGAAGAAGAAGATGATGATATATTGAGGGTGAGATGTTTGAGATAAGATGAATGAGATGATGAGTGATGAGAATGAAGATGATGACAAGCAAACGCGACAAAGACGACGATGGGGACACGACGACAACGGGCGGGTCAAGAGATGGGGGAAAGAAAAAAGAGAGACGGGCCCCGGGCATCGCCCAGCTCCCAAAGGCTGTTGCATGCATCTACGGGAAAGGGGAAAGCTCTTTTTGGACACAAACCAGCTGTGGGCACATCTCCGGCGCCTTTTCCTCTCCTCGTCTCTTTTCAAAACACCAAAACGCCGACGGAAACGTTTTTTATCTTTTTAACTCTTAACCTCCCCCCCCCCAACCCTCCCCCCCTATTTTAAAAGAAAAACCCCCGGGGGCCCAAAAAAAAAAAAAAAAACACACACACAACCCCGCGCGCGCGCCCGCCCCGCACGCGCGGCGCACGCGCGCGCGCACGCAGCTCTCACGCAACAAAGCACATCACACACGCACGCAAAAACCCAACACAACACCAAAACCCCAAAAAAACACCCACAC
This sequence comes from Conus ventricosus, assembly GCA_018398815.1. NCBI lineage: Eukaryota > Metazoa > Mollusca > Gastropoda > Neogastropoda > Conidae > Conus > Conus ventricosus. The sequence continues at coordinate 134,011,568 of CM031597.1, read as the reverse complement.
ACACACACACACACACACACACATAGAAAGAACTCCCGCGCGTCAATTGAAGTCTTTCCATTAATACAAACCCCTTATCCCCTCTCTCTCTCTCCTTTCTCTCTTCTCTCCCTCCCTCTCTCCCTCCTCACTCCCCCCTCCTCTTCTCCCCTCTCCCCTCTCTCTCTCTCTCTCTCTCCTCTCCTTGTTGCTTTTCCCTGCTTCATTATTTTTCTCTTGGTTTTTTTCTTTTGTTTTAAAAATTTTTTAGCTTTTTTATGTTCAATTGTTTCTTTCTTGTTTATGAGGACAGGATGTTTTAAAAAAGCTGCAAAAAAAACTTTTTTCTTTTAAACCCCCCCTAAAGAAATTTTTTACTTGACTTGACTTGACCCTTTACACACACACCCACACACACACACACAAACAAACAACACAAAAAATCACCCCACACCACGAACGCGCGCGCGCGCACACACAACACAACACAAACACACAACAAAAGCACGCAGCACGCGCACACACACACACACACACACACACACACCTCTCTTTTTCCCCTCCCCTTTTTTATTTTTCTCTCCTTTTCTCCCCTCGTCTCTCCCCTTTTCTTTCCCCTCTCTCTCTCCCCTCTCGCCACTTCCGCTCCCACACCCCGTATCTTCTTCCCCCCCCCCACCCCCCCTCTTCTCAGGCGCGCGCACACACAAAACACACACACACACAACCCCACACACACACACCAACACACACACACAACAGATTATTCAAGCAAGTTTTTATCAGAAATCCTGAGGAGAATTGTCGTTTTAACCCGACTTTTTTTTCGAGGTGTTTTTTTTCAACAAAAGTTTTGGACCTGGGGTTCAAAGAAATGAAAAGAAGGAACGGGCAAAGACAAATTTTCTTTAAAAACCATTCTAAACTGAAAGAACGCTTGTGAACAAAAACCCTTTTTAAAAACAAAATTTTTCTTTTAAAACCCGCAAAAATAACCCCCCCCCCCCCCGCCCCCCTCAACAACCCCTTCCCTTTCCTCTCTCTCTCTCTCTCCCCCTCTTCCCCCCAACCCCCCCTCCTCCTCTCTCCTCTCCTTTTCTCTCTCTGTGTCTCACACACACACACACACACACACACACCCACACACACACACACACACCCCACGCAGCACGCACGCACGCACGCACCCACAACCATACACGCATACACACACACACACACACACACACACACACCACACACACACACAACACACACGCAGCACGCACACACAACACACACACACACAAAACACACACACAACACACCACACACACCACCACACCACGCATGCACGCACCACCACCCACCACCACAGCGCCACACCGCGCACCACTCACAGAAACAAGCGGAATATTTTGGGAAAATTTAAATTTTTAAAAACAATAATCTTTCGCCAACCTCATAATGGGGAAACTGTTTGGAAATGGAACGTGCGGAAAAACACACTTCCTTGTGTTCGTGGTGTGTGGTTGTGTTGTGTGTGTGGGTGGTGTGTGTCGTGCGTGCGTGCGTGCGTGCGTGCGTGCGGCGGCTGCGTGCGGCCGCGTGGTGGGATGTGTGTGTTGGGGATGTGGGGGTTTTTGGGTGTGTGTGCATGCGTGCGTGCGTGCGTGCTGCGTGCGTGCGTGCGTGTGTGGTGTGTGTGTGTGTGTGTTGGGGGGGAGGGAGAGAAGAGAAGAGAGAGAGAGAAGAAGAGAGAGGAAAGGAAAAGGGTTTTGTGGGGGGGGGGGGGTTATGTTTGCAGTTTTTTTAAAACAAAATTTCGTTCTTGAAAGACCAAATGAGCTTGTCCCCCCCCCCCCCCCCCCCCCCCCCCCCCCCACCCCCCCCCCCCCCCCCCCCCCCCCCCCCCCCCCCCCCCCCCCCCGGTTATATCTGCCATGCGGGGACAAGGGACTTCGAATCGTCCACTTCTTTACTGAAATTAAACTTCAAAACTCACTGCCATAATTATCTATCTTCTTGTTCGAATGCAAGAGTAGAAGACCAATAGAACGATCTCCAGCAAACACATTAGGCGCTCGAAAATAAGATCTTTTTTGGAGAAGCTCTCAGCACTCAAGCACAAGAAACTGTGACAAGTAACTGCGTCTCAAACAGTCTTTCGTTTATAGTCGGAAGAAAAAAAAGACGACTCCACTACTTTAAATCATGGCGCATTTATTAATGAAGTTGTACATTTTTCTTTATTTATTTTTTTTGTAGTTTATTTTTAATGAATAAAGTTTGGATTAGCTTAGGTTCAGAACTAGGTCTGGTGAAGGTTTAGGTGAGTTTAAGGGGTAGGGTTAAGGTCACCTTATGTTAAAGGTCGGGCCTTCAGAGATGGAGTCTTCCGGTTCTTTTATCTGATATTTATCTCTGATGCACAAATACACCGCCGTGACATCTCCGACAGCAGAGCGTCACATGGATGAAGACAACAGACAACCTCTCCACCAGTCATCAAGTGCTCGGACTGATCAAAAGAAGTCATGGATTGAACGCCTCTACCCTGTTGCACGGGACTGAAGGAGAGAAGGTTGGGGATATCCTGACACTAACGAGTGCCCGCCATGGCGCCGCAAGGACATTCTGATACGAAGCAATGATGATGACATTAATGATAAAGATGTTGACGATGGTGACGATGGTGATGATGATGATGATGGATGATGATGATGATGATGATGATGATGGATGATGACGACGACGACGACAACAACACGACGACGACGACAATGATGATGATGATGATGATGATGAATGGATGATGATGATGATGGATGATGATGATGATGATGATGATGATGATGATGATGTGGTGGTGGTGGTGGTGGTGATGGTGGTGGGTGGGTAGTGGTGGTGGTGGTGATGATGATGATGACGATGTTAATGATGATGATGGTGATGATGATGATGATGATGGCGGCGGCGGTGGTGGTGTGTGATGATGATGATGATGATGTTGACAATGAAAATAATAATGATTACGATAATGATGATAACAACAACAACAATTGTAACAATAATTATAATGTTGATCATGATGATCAAAATGATCATGAGGATCATGACGACGATTATAATACTACTTCTACTACTTACTAGCGCTACTTCTACCACTACTAAAACCACCACCAGTAATGAGGGTGATGATGACGACGGCGACAACGACGACGACGATGACGACGACGACGACCATTATGATGATTGATGATGATGATGATGATGATGATGTGTGATGAGATGATGATGATGAGATGTGGCATAATTTTTGTGCACTTCTGGCAGCGTGCATGCTGGCACTTATTCCAATTTGCTTGGCAGAACTTCACCAAATGATGGATAATTTGAACAAAGTGCCTGGATAACGTCCCAGTCATGTTGCGTTATGATACTGATTAGAGTTTGGCTTTCTAAGGTAATTTTTGGCTGCCAACCTACGATGTGGTAGGTAAGATAACGCGGACAAAGAGATTATAGATCAACTGTTTTGTAACCACCTTGACCCTCTCTCACCCTTCTATCCCTCCCTCCCTCCCTCTCTCATTTAACAGTAGAACCCCTTCCCTATCTTTCTGTCTTCCTCTCTTTTTCATCGGCATGGGCAAGATTTACCTGAATCAATGTTCCGAACATAATAAAAAAGTATAATCACGGTTGATTCTACCGATTTAAAGCATAAGCTCGAAACAAATGAGTACATTTTTTATTTCTCACAAATAAATGGCAAAGGACACATTATGCCAATATAAGATAGCAGAGGTTTGACTCTTGAGGTAACTAAAGAGATGGCTTCACACGAGGATATCCACAGAATCATTTTGCCCACAGTACAGCCATATGAAAAACCACACACACACACACACACACACACACACACACACACAACACACACAAAAATAAGCTCATCTTTAAGACTTCTCAGAGGAGGAAGAGGAGAGAGAGAAGGAGGAGAGAGAGAGAGGGGAGAGAGAGAGAGAGGAGAGAGCGGAGCATCATTTGTTTGTTTTTTGCTTCAATTACAACCATCCGTTTGTATGTTTGTTTGTTCGCTCCGAGTACAACCATCTTTTTTGTTTGTCTGTTGTTGGTTTTTGCTCTGATTACGACCATCTTTGTTTGTTTGTTTTTTGTTGTTCCAAGTACGAAAAAAAAAAACACTTGGAAGCTCATTAACTCGCTAACCCAGTTTAGTCGCCCCCCAAAATCTCGGGTGAGGGGGTTGCCTATTCAGCAGTCCGGGAAAAAATTAACAAAAACATCCTGGAAAAAAAAGGGATCGGTATCAAAGAAACCGCGATCGGTGGCCTGTTTTTTACAGGCGTTGATCGGTGGCTGGTTTTTACAGGCGTTGATCGGTGGCCTGGTTTTTACAGGCGTTGATCGGTGGCCTGGTTTTTACAGGCGTTGATCGGTGGCTGGTTTTTTACAGGCGTGATCGGTGGCCTGGTTTTTACAGGCGTTGATCGGTGGCCTGGTTTTTACAGGCGTTGATGGGTGGCCTGGTTTTTTACAGGCTTTTGATCGGTGGCCTGGTTTTTACAGGCGTTGATCGGTGGCCTGGTTTTACAGGCGTTGATCGGTGGCCTGGTTTTTACAGGCGTTGATCGGTGGCCTGGTTTTTACAGGCGTTGGTTAATTTGGCTCTGCTGGTTTCGTCTTCCCCGAAATATCCCTGGTTCTGTGTGGTTAATGACTAGGTTGGTGAGAGTGATCAATCAGCACCTACCAGCAGAAATATCCCTGGTTCTGTGTGGTTAATGACTAGGTTGGTGAGAGTGATCAATCGGCACCTACCGCAGAAATATCCTGGTTCTGTGTGGTTAATGACTAGGTTGGTGAGAGTGATCAATCAGCACCTACCAGCGAAATATCCCTGGTTCTGTGGGGTTAAGACTAGGTTGGTGAGAGTGATCATCAGCACCTACCAGCAGAAATATCCCGGGTTGTGTGGTTAATGACTAGGTTGGTGAGAGTGATCAATCAGCACCTACCAGCAGAAATATCCCTGGTTCTGTGTGGTTAAAATGACTAGGTTGGTGAGAGTGATCAATCAGCACCTACCAGCAGAAATATCCCTGGTTCTGTGGTGGTTAATGACTAGGTTGGTGAGAGTGATCAATCAGCACCTACCAGCAGAAATATCCCTGGTTCTGTGTGGTTAATGACTGGGTTTGGGGTGAGAGTGATCAATCAGCACCTACCAGAGAAATATCCCTGGTTTGTTTTGGTTAATGACTAGGTTGGTGAGAGTGATCAATCAGCACCTACCAGCAGAAATATCCCTGGTTCTTTTGTGGTTAATGACTAGGTTGGGGAGAGTGATCAATCGGCACCTACCGCAGAAATATCCCTGGTTCTGTGTGGTTAATGACTAGGTTGGTGAGAGTGATTCAATCGGCACCTACCAGCAGAAATATCCCTGGTTCTGTGTGGTTAATGACTAGGTTGGTGAGAGTGATCAATCGGCCCCTTTCCAGCAGAAATATCCCTGGTTCTGTGTGGTTAATCACTGGTTGGTGAGAGTGATCAATCGGCACCTCCCAGCAGAAATATCCCTGGTTCTGTGTGGTAATGACTAGGTTGGTGAGAGTGATCAAATCAGCACCTACCAGCAGAAATATCCCTGGTTCTGTGGGGTTTTAAATGACTAGGTTGGTGGAGTGATCAATCGGCACCTACCAGCAAAAATATCCCTGGTTTTCTTTTGGGTTAATGACTAGGTTGGTGAGAGTGATCAATCGGCACCTACCAGCAGAAAATATCCCTGTTCTGTGTGGGTTAATGACTAGGTTGGTGAGAGTGATCAATCGGCACCTACCAGCAGAAATATCCCTGGTTCTGTTTTGGTTAATGACTAGGTTGGTGGGGAGTGATCAATCGGCACCTACCAGCAGAAATTATCCCTGGTTCTGTGTGGTCAATGACTAGGTTGGTGAGGAGTGATCAATCGGCACCTACCAGCAGAAATTACCCCTGGTTCTGTGTGGTTAATGACTAGGTTGGTGAGAGTGATCAATCGGCACCTACCAGCAGAAATATCCCTGGTTCTGTGTGGTTAATGACTAGGTTGGTGAGAGTGATCAATTCAGCACCTACAGCAGAAATACCCCTGGTTCTGTGTGGTTAATGACTGGGTTTGGGTTTGGAGAGTGATCAATCGGCACCTACCAGCAGAAATTCCTGGTTCTGTGTGGTTAATGACTAGGTTGGTGGAGATGATCAATCGGCACCTACCAGCAGAAATATCCCTGGTTCTGTGTGGTTAATGACTAGGTTGGTGAGGTGATCAATCGGCACCTACCAGCAGAAATATCCCTGTTCTGTGTGGTTAATGACTAGGTTGGTGAGAGTGATCAATCGGCACCTCCCAGCAAAAATATCCCTGGTTCTGTGTGGTTAATGACTAGGTTGGTGAGAGTGATCAATCAGCACCTACCAGCAGAAAATCCCTGGTTCTGTGTGGTTAATGACTAGGTTGGTGAGAGTGATCAATCGGCCCCTACCAGCAAAAATACCCCGGGTTTTCTGTGTGGTTAAATTGACTAGGTTGGTGGAGTGATAAATCGGCCCTCCAGCAGAAATATCCCTGGTTCTGTGGGTTAATCACTAGGTTGGTGAGAGGTGATCAATCGGCACCTACCAGCGAAATATCCCTGGTTTCTGTGTGGTTAATGACTGGGTTTGGGTTTGAGAGTGTCAATCGGCACCTACCAGCAGAAATATCCCTGGTTCTGTGTGGTTAATGACTAGGTTGGTGGAGTGATCAATCGGCACCTACCAGCAGAAATATCCTGGTTCTGTGTGGTTAATGACTAGGTTGGTGTGAGTGATCAATCGGCACCTACCAGCAGAAATATCCCTGGTTCTGTGTGGGTTAATGACTAGGTTGGTGAGAGTGTTCAATCAGCACCTACCAGCAGAAATATCCCTGGTTCTGTGTGGTTAATGACTAGGTTGGGTTTGGAGTGTCAATCGGCACCTACCAGCAGAAATATCCCGGTTCTGGGGTGGTAATGACTAGGTTGGTGAGAGTGATCAATCAGCACCTACCAGCAGAAAAGGAAATGTCAAATCAAAACATGAAAAAAAAAAACCCCAGAGGGTAAGCTTTATTTATCATAACAGCCTTTGGGCATCGATTCTCTCTCTCTCTCTCTCTCTCTCCTCTCTCTCTCTCTCTCTCTCTCTCTCTCTCTTCTTCTCTCTGGTGTGTGTGTGTGTGTGTGTGTGTGTGTGTTTTGTGTGTGTTTTGATTTTCTTCGTTGTTCTTTGTTTCCGTCCATTCTTCGCCCTTTCCCTTTCCCAAAGGGACCGCTTTTTCCTCCCTTCCCTCTTTCCTCCCTCATCTTTTACCCCCTTCTCTTTTTTCTCTGCGATTGTTAACTCGCTAAATTTTCTCTCGTACAGTTCCGTATCCTGAGCGTCCATTGAGCACATGGACTGGAGTTTCCTCCACTGATCGATTTTGTGAATTTCTTCCCTGGACCTGACCATACGAACACCGGTACTGTCATGACGGAACGCTGGAGAACAGGGAAACCACAGGCAGGCGTGGCGTTCATCCAATAATCGCCAGACGAGTGCTTCAGGAAGTCAGGCGGATATTCTTGAGATTCTCATGGTATTGATTATGTTGGAACCGTTCGGCACTCACATGTTCACAAGGAAGTATTTGTAATGTCATCTGAAGACACGATTATGACAGAAAAAAAGTCGAAGGCTTACCTCAAAAGACATCTCTCTCTGTGTCTCTCTCGCTGTCTCGCTGCTCTTCTGTCTCTGTCTGTCTGTCTGTCTGTCTGTCCTCTCTCTCTCTCTCTCTCCTCTCTCTCTCTCTCTCTCTCTCTCTGCAAAAACTATTCCACAGTTCATCAGACATCTAATTTATATGTGATATTAGTAGTGTGTTAATTCTAAAAATCAGCTTTGCTGATTTTGGAAAGGCGTTTGATTCGGTAACGGATAAAGAAATTTTCTTCGCAAGAATATTCGTTACCACCGGTCTTTTTTCTGTACATTAACACATTAAACACAACAAATTGATGTCCTCTGTTGTGTCAATCGTGAACACATGGACTTTTTGTTGATGTTAATTTTTCACTCTCAAACGGACATTATCAATGGCGATGACATAGTCACACCTTCGTTTCGCCTTTTACTCCTGAATTTGTCGCTCAAAGCACAGACACAGGCACACTTTTTTTTTCTCTGCAACTCTTTTATCATTCTTTTAATAACAATGCTGCGTAGTATGTCGTTAATGCTTGAAGATCATGTTAAATAAACTGACATTTAAATTCAACAAAGGGAAGACCAAAAGCAATTATACCTACGAATAGGCGGCTATCTATCCGAATTCAGACAATGGCATCGTGATAAAAGCGAACTTGAACTTATTATCGGTGCAGTTATTTTGGCTTCAACATTTGACTTAGGAGGGAAAAGACACTGAGCGTTTATGAAAGCAGCCAATAGGTCTGATGTATAGCGAAGGACATAGTCGTGGCCGACTTTGGGTGTCCCATTACTATTTCTAAGGATTTGCTGTACTTTTAACTCGGTAGATTGTATCGTTATATTAATAGTATCATAAGATGTGTAAAGTACTGGCTCCCGCTGTTGAAATTCATGGACCCAGACTTTAACATGAATAGTTATGGAAAGGTTGTTAGGTGTAAAAAAAAATAGTCAGACATTCTCGAGGGCATTGTTTAAGGTTTGTATGGTTGTTCAAGGTAGCTGCAGAAGAACAGATGTTTTGAGTTCATTTAGGGAAAGATTAAAAGAGATGCAAACATGCGACAAACAGACTGCCACTAGAGACAGGACTGTTATGACATATATTGTTCAATTTTCCAGCGTTTGAAGCTGCAAAATATCTGGCATTCATTTTGCAGCTTTAGAGTAGTACAAATG
>CM031597.1:133987643-133995143 GCA_018398815.1 Conus ventricosus | reverse complement strand
TGTAATGCCTAGCAGTCAGGGCATGCCTCATTGTTGGCAGAAGAAGGGGCCTGGACACCTCATGTCGTGCCAACCGCGAACGCAAACCCGGGCAATTTCTCATGTTCAGATGCTGGCATTATAGCGTTGTTACTGTGTGCTCACTGTCACTCTCTAAGATGCTGCCATTATAGCGTTGTTACTGTGTGCTCACTGTCACTCTCTAAGATGCTGGCATTATAGCGTTGTTACTGTGTGCTCACTGTCACTCTCTAAGATGCTGCCATTATAGCGTTGTTACTGTGTGCTCACTGTCACTCTCTAAGATGCTGGCATTATAGCGTTGTTACTGTGTGCTCACTGTCACTCTCTAAGATGCTGGCATTATAGCGTTGTTACTGTGTGCTCACTGTCACTCTCTAAGATGCTGGCATTATAGCGTTGTTACTGTGTGCTCACTGTCACTCTCTAAGATGCTGGCATTATAGCGTTGTTACTGTGTGCTCACTGTCACTCTCTAAGATGCTGGCATTATAGCGTTGTTACTGTGTGCTCACTGTCACTCTCTAAGATGCTGGCATTATAGCGTTGTTACTGTGTGCTCACTGTCACTCTCTAAGATGCTGGCATTATAGCGTTGTTACTGTGTGCTCACTGTCACTCTCTAAGATGCTGCATTAAGCGTTGTTACTGGTGCTCACTGTCACATCTAAGTGCTGCATTAAGCGTTGTTACTGTGTGCTCACTGTCACTCTCTAGATGCTGGCATTATAGCGTTGTTACTGTGTGCTCATGTCACTCTCTAAATGCTGGCATTATAGCGTTGGTTACTGTGTGCTCACTGTCACTCTAAGATGCTGGCATTATAGCGTTGTTACTGTGTGCTCACTGTCACTCTCTAAGATGCTGGCATTATAGCGTTTTACTGTGTGCTCACTGTCACTCTCTAAGATGCTGGCATTATAGCGTGTTACTGTGTGCTCACTGTCACTCTCTAAGATGCTGGCATTATAGCGTTGTTACTGTGTGCTCACTGTCACTCTCTAGATGCTGGCATTAAGCGTTGTTACTGTGTGCTCACTGTCACTCTCTAAGATGCTGGCATATAGCGTTGTTACTGTGTGCTCACTGTCACTCTCTAAGAGTGGCATTATAGCGTTGTTACTGTGTGCTCACTGTCACTCTCTAGATGCTGGCATTATAGCGTTGTTACTGTGTGCTCACTGTCACTCTCTAAGATGCTGGCATTATAGCGTTGTTACTGTGTGCTCACTGTCACTCTCTAAGATACTGGAATTATAGCGTTGTTACTGTGTGCTCACTGTCACTCTCTAAGATGCTGGCATTATAGCGTTGTTACTGTGTGCTCACTGTCACTCTCTAAGATGCTGGCATTATAGCGTTGTTACTGTGTGCTCACTGTCACTCTCTAATGTCTGAGGTGGGTTCACCACCAATCCTGACGCGAAGAACAGTACACAGAAAACGTTTTCTTTCCGATCTGACTTGTTTTTGATTACTACATTTGTCTTTAATGGAAGTTGACGTGGATTATTGATGTTCAGATGCTGAAACAATCTGGACTGTTTCATGTTATTTCTTTCATTTTTTTCTCTCCATATATTCATTTAATTGCATTTTTGTATGTATGTATTAGTCTACATTTCTACCCCAGTGCTGTCACCTTTCCTGCAGTTGGTACAAACTTATCGTGGAGTTTGTCTTCCTCTCAATCTGGGGGCATAAATGAGTGGGGGCTGGTGCATGATGAGGCGAGCTACTGGTTTCAATGCGATATCGATATCATTTCTTCGTCTAACTTCTTCATACCTACATAACCGAGGTTCCGTGTGTGAACGCACGCATAACATCTTGCACACACGTAAAATCCCATCACCAACATTCGGAAGAGTAGGCCAGTTTGGCCGTTGGTATGGATAACACGTTACACATAGCATGCACCCTGCGTGAGAAATGGAAAGAATGATGGAAGTAAGGGAAATGAGTGATCGATATTGAACGATATTGACTGGATGACACGGGAAACGACTGAATGAAGCGCCAGCTGGCAGCTCTTCAGTCGGCACTACCCAGGTAGGCAGCCCGTTGTGTAAACGAGTGTTGATTGTGAAGCGCTTAGAGCTTGGTGTCTAGCCGAGAATAGGCTCTATATAAGTATTCACTATTATATTATTATTATTATTATTATTATTATTATTATTATTATTATTATTATACCTACCATTCATTTGTCTATACAATCCACAAGATAGGTGGCTGTAGGCATATTCAAAACACCTAGCAAAGGAAAAAGAAAAAGGCTTCAAAATTGATTTACGTCTCCTTCCCTTAATCCCTAGCCCTACCCGCAAACCTATCAACAGATGAATTCTAATGGACCTCTCTGCAATCGCAACGGAATGTACAGAATTCGCCCTGACAAAATACATGCAGATAAAAGACTAAGCTATGAAAGCTAACGGACACATTTCAAACAGCCGTGTTACTGATTCAGCTTCTTCAGGTTCAAGATTCACCACAACTTTGAGAGAAACGAGACCGATGTTGTCTTTATATGAGGTCAAAAAGAAAATCGTTTCTAAATATTTTCATCCTTCCTTTGATCCCATACACGTGACATCGTCTAATTGGGGGAAAAGGCCATCTTTTTTCACTCGTTTCTGATGCATGGGGGTTTATGCCATATGCATTGTGTTGCTGTCATTATATTCCTTCTATTTTGAGGGAAAATCCTTTATCAGGTTTGAATGCCAACTAGAAGTAATCTAAAAACAGAAAATACAAATAAGGTTACTTGGCCCCAAACTAATGGAACAGACAAATTACATGTTTGTTTGTTTGTCTTTGGTTTGTGTGTGTGTGTGTATGTGTGTGTGTGTGTGTGTGTGTGTGTGTGTGTGTGTGTGTGGTGTGTGTGTGTGTGTGTGTGTGTGCGTGCGTGCGTGTGTATGTGTGTGTGTGTGTGTGTGTGTGTGTGTGTTAATTATGCTTCTTTGCTTTGAATGAAAAACGTTCATATTCTGTTCATAATGTTTTCTTAAATGTCAGTACAACCTTGAGTTAATCTGACAATAAATTGGTTTCAGTCAGTTTCAGTCAGTGTGTGTGTGTGTGTGTGTGTGTGTGTGTGTGTGTGTGTGTGTGTGTGTGTGTGTGTGTGTGTGTGTGTGTGTGTGTGTGTGTTTTAACAGCACATAGCTTCATTTGTCTATTCCCTTCGATTCGCACATATGTTCCCTAATATCATCCAAATAGGGGCTGTTGGAGTGAGAGGGTTGAGGGGGGGGGGGGGGGGGGGGCGTTACTGTATTATGGAACCTCTGCACACCACGTAAAACATTACAATCAAAAGTGAAAGTAAGCATGAGTCAAAAGTCAACAAACACAGAGAAGATGGAAATTACTGAATGTTTATTTTGCTATTTTCTGATGTGTTTAATTATCTTTTCATTTATTTATCCTCATTCTTTATTTAGAACATACTCTTTGTAGTAAACTCGCACACTAACTATATCGTCGGTCTTTAAAGACTGTCATTTCATAACTAAAAAATGGAAATCTGGCTTCCACACACACAAACACACACACACACACACACACACACACACACACACACACACACACACACACCACACACACACCCTACCCCCCTCCCCTCCCCTCTTACTACACACACACTACACCACACAACCTACCACTTTCCACGCAAAACTACACGCACATAAGTGCGAACGCACCTCCTACACCCACACGCTTCCATCATCCACCCTTCCCCATACACCCCATCACCCCCAGGGCCCCCACTCTCCAACAACCCCACATCCATTCCTGCAACGCCCCTGGGCATACGAATCACGCAAAGACACACACACACAAAACACACACACACACACACACACACACACACCACACACACACACTCACACACACACACACACACCCACACCACACATATATATAATTATATATATATATATATATATATATAATATATATATATAATATTAATATATTTTATATATATAAATATATATATTTTAAAGGGTTTTAGGATGACCAATGGTTGACAAAAAAACCCGTTTTTTATTACTTTGCACTTAGGAAAACCGCGATTTGGTCGTCCTAAGGTTTTGGCCCTGCTACGAGAAGGGAATCGTGCATACGCCTTTTTTCAATACGCTATGGGGGATTCATTGTCTTAAGTTTGTCTGGGTACATTTGGCTTTTTTCCCAATAAGCCGTTGGAGAGTAATATCGTTTTAATGATCTTCACCTTAGGGCAACCACTGCAATAAAGATTTTATGGCTACCAGCAAATTTGGTCAAATATATTTTTTTCAAAGGGGGTTGTTTTAAAAAAAAAGTTACACATGAACTTCTTTCATCACTTTTAACATTTTGAAAAACAGAACAAAGGGCTTTGTAAGTTTTTTCTGAAAACCCGGGTCGATCTTCCCAGATATACCACACTCAAGCTTTTTTTAGAATTCAATCGTCGCTTGAGAAAGCGAGCATTAACGAGCCCCAAAAATCTGGGCCAAATCCGATCATTCCTTTCGTACCCCCTTTTCAATTTGCTTGGAAAGTTTTTAACAAATTTTGCGGGTTGTCCTAAGACCCAAAAACACTAAGAAAACCTTAGGGTAACCAGGTAAAAATGTATATCTGTCCTATTTTATCTTTTACATTTATTTCTTTACACTTCAAGTTCAAAGTATACAGAACATAAAGAGCTAATTTGATTTAGTATCATTTAAAATTAACAGATATAGATGTGGTAACCTTAACATCCCCTTTTAAAAGTGGTTGCCATAAGTAGCGATAGATGAATATAACCAAATGATGACACCTGATGACAGGCAGCAAGCTCGAACCAAATTTGTAGAGTTTTAACCTCGAGTTTTAACCTTCCTTTTTTAAAATCATTGACATATATATAATATTTATATATATATATAATATATATATATTATATATATATTAAATATATAATATATTTTATAAATTATATATATATATATTATATTTTATATATATATAATATAATATATATATATAATATATATATAATATAACGACGGCCCCTATCTTGACAGAGCAAGGCTGATAAGAATGCCACTAGGCCATTAACTCGAGGATTGTCGGAGCAGCGCCCTTCGTGATTGGGTGGATAAAATTACCCCATGGTCAGATAATAGCTTTACGTCCCTGCGGGATTAATGATGGTATCGGCCGCCTTTCTGGCTTTGGAGAAAGTTAATGGCTTCCCCGGAATTCCCGGGTGGGGCTGACTAAAGGGTATGTTGGGCGGCGGATGGGGTGGGAGAGGGTGTTGGGGTGATGGGGAGGATGGGTGTATGAAGAAATGAAGAAACTTGTTGTTTCACCAGCGATTGGTTTCCATTACAAGGCATCATCGTTTTTTAAAACTGTTTTAGGCCCCTTTCAGTCTGTCTTTCTGTCGTCTGACTCTCTCTCTTCTCTCTCTCTCTCCTCTCTCTCTTCTCTCTCTCTCTCTCTCTGCCTGTCGGTTCGTCTGCCCCCCCCCCTCTTTCCCCTCTCTCTCCTTGTATCATGAGTGCAAGTGCACTCACTCATTCTCTGTCTCAGTCTCAGTCTCTGCCCCTGTCTCGCTCTCCCTCCCTCCCTCCCCTCCCTCCCTCTCTCTCTCTCTCTCTCTCTTCTTTTCTCTCTCTCTCTCTCTCTCTCTCTCCTCTCTTCTCTCTCTCTCTCTCTCTTTCTGCGCCTGTGGTTCGTATGTCACCCCTCCCCCGTCCCATCTCTCTCCCTTGTATCTTGAATGCAAGCACATTCACTCATTCTCTGTCTCTGTCTCTGTATCTGACTCTGTCTGTCTGTGTGTGTGTCTCTCTCTCTTTCACTCTCTCCTCTCTCTCTCTCTCTCTCTCTCTCTTTCTCTCTCTCTCTCTCTCTCTCTTCTCTCTCTCTCTCTCTCTCTCTCTCTCTCTCTCTCCCCTCTCTCTCAAGAACGAGAGTGTCATTTCCTGTATTTTCTCTTTCATTTTCAGTTTCACCAAAAAAAACCATTTCTGCGTGCCCGAACTCTCTGCATACTCTACGCAAAACGGGAAGACATAAATTATCAAGTATCTATTGAAGTAGGTCACATCTGTTTTTGGTTTTTTTCGTTCCGAAATATAGCGGCTTTTTCCCCTGAAAAATGTCCCCACTCACACACACACACACACACACCACACACACACACACACAACACACCCCACACACCACACACACTCACACACACACACAGAGGGGGAGAGAGAAGGGGAGAGGGGAGGGGAGAGGGGGGAAAGAGGGGAGAGGGGGAAAAGGGGGAGAGAAAAGAGAGAGAGAAGACGGGAACAGACAGACGGCCAGAACAAGAAGACAGAAACGGGAACAGGGGTTAAAAGGAATGATTCTAGAGAAGGTCACCAGGTACGTGTGGGGCATTTGAAGGGGGGACCCAAAAGCAAGAAATAAGGGTGGAAGAAAAATAAAACCGAACGGAACATGTTTGATTGGGAAGCGATGAGTTCTAATGGGGAAAGGGGGCCTTCGGTTCAAAACCTTTCCCCCTTTTATGAGGGCCCGAAAAAAAACGGGGGCTGCCCCTTAGAACGCAGGAGAACAGGGCTTTCCCCCTGCAAACCCTTTGCAAAGCCACACGCGGCACTGAAGCCCGCACAGCCCCACCTGATTATGATTGCTGTCATTTTAGGGGTAAAGATCCCAGGGTTTTCTGTTTTTTTCCTCTGGTTAGGTTGAATTGTTGTTCATCTCTTTTCTCTTCCCCCTTCCCCTCTCTTCTCTCTCTTTTCCTTCCTTCTCTTTTCTCTCTCTTCCCCTCTCTCTCTCCCCCCTCTCTCTCCCCTCTCACTCTCTCCTCTTTCTCTCTCTTCTCCCCCTCCACCCTTTGAATCTTTCCCCATAAGATTTTTTTGGGTCTTTCTCCTCCCAGATTGGCTTTTCCTCATCTGCCCCCCGGGCAAGATTTTTAACGCCCAAAAAACAGGGGGAAAAAGTTCTCCTATTTTGAAAACCAAATTTTCGAGTTGAGAAAAAAGGGGAGAGAGAGAGAGAGAAGCGAGAGGGGAAAAGGAGAGGAAGGGGAGAGAAGGGGGAGAGAGAGAGAGAGAGAGACAGCCCGACGGGACAGACCGACAGAGAGAGAGAGAGGAGGGAGGCCCCGAGAGACAGCCCGACAGGAGAGAGGAGGAGAGGGAGGGAGAGAAGAGAGAAAAGGGGAGAGGGGGGAGAGAAAGAGAGAGAAAAGGAGGGGGAAAGAGAGAGGGGAGAGCATCTTTTTTCCCGCCTCGAAAACCACACAATTCTGTACTTAAAGACATAAACTTTCTTCTAACAAATAAAAGGGCCCAGGGGAATTTAGATGCCCCCTCTTTCTCAGACTAAACTACGCCGCCGGGGACCCCCCCCCCACCAGCCTCAAGATCAGGGATGTTTTCCCGACGACGTGCCCGGTCGCAGGGGGTTTTTGGA
>CM031597.1:133978266-133985043 GCA_018398815.1 Conus ventricosus | reverse complement strand
AGAAAAAAAACCAAAAACCCGACCCTTTATCGGGAAAAAAAATTTGAGGGCAGCAAAAAGCCCCAACACAAGCGCTTGAATTTTTACTGTCAGCACATTTACAAAACCTTAAACCCCAAACTTTTCAAAATTTTGGGAGAATCCCGAAAGATACAACTCACCCAAATATGTAACACCCCAAATACCCTGCACATACAATTTGTCCCATTTCTTCCCCGGGGAAACCAAACAACACAAACCCCAAAAAAAAACCACACCACCCACACCAACCAAAGAAAAAAACCAAACAAACAACAAAAACCCCCCTTTAATTAATTAAATTTTATTAATTTTTTATTTTTTGATTTTTTTATTTAATTATTATTAAAACCAAACCATTTTTCATCATTAAAGGGTCCCAATACGTACCGACCCAAAAAGGTCGTTTTTTTTGGATTTAAAGTTCCCCCAGAACAATTTTTCTTTTTCTTAAGGCAAAAGAATTCGAAAACGACAAAAGCCCTTTTTCTTTTGCACAAAAACTAAAAAATGGTCTTCATTTGTACTTTTCTTAACCCATTTCTTAAAGAAGAGGAAAGAAAAGAACCTTTTTGACCAAAAAGGGCAGCAAGGGGGATTTTGACGCGGGTTTTTTAGAAAGTTTTAGGGAAAAAAAGAATTTTGGAACTGGGGATTGGAAATGAAGGGAAAGGGGAGAATGAAAAAGAGGATAGGAAAAAAGGAATTTTGGGTTTTTTGGAAGAACAAATTTTTTGAATTTGGGGGAAAAGAACGGAAATAGAAGAGACAAAAGAAAAAAGGAACAAAAAAGAAGCGGTTTGGGAAGAAAGAAAGCGGGAGAACAAAGAGAGGGGGGGAAAAAGGGAAATTTTTGGTTTTAAAAAAACCGGGGGATAAATTTTAAAAACTAAAAGTAAAAATTTCGGGTTTTTGGAAGGAAAAGGGAGAAAAAAGGGAAAAGGGAAAAAAAGGGAAAAGGGAGAAAAAGAAAAAAAGAGGGAAGGAAAAAAGAAAAAAAAGGGCACCAAAAAAGGAAGAAAAAAAGAAAGAAAGAAGAGAGGAGAGGAAAGAGGGAAAAAGGAGAAGAGGGGGAAGGAAAAAAGAGAGAGAGAGAGGAGGGGGGAAGGAAGGGGGAGGAAGGGAGGGAAAGAACAAGGGGGAAAGAAAGGGGTGGGGAAAAGAGAGGAGAGAGAGAGAGAGAGAGAGAGATAAGAGAGGAGGGGAGAGAGAGACAGACAGACAGGACGGCCCCAGACAGAACGAGCAGACAACAAACAGAGAAGAGAGAGAAGAAATTTGGGAACAAACACTGAACAATTTTAATGTCTTTGGGCTATACACCCTTTGTGCATGGGGGGTGCAAACAAAAGAAAAAAACAAAAAAAGGGGAAAGGGGACAAGCCCCAAAAAGTATGCTGAAATTGAAGCTTGGCTTCAAGCAAAATAGCCCTGCATCGAGCCATCCAAAATAACCCCATTCTAAAGAAGTAGCATGAAAAAAACGAAATTTTTAAAAATTCGTGGTTTTTTTTACTAATTACATCAGTTGAGTTAGTTTTTTGTTCCGATGTTAAAAGCTTCTGCAATAACTTTGCAAGGATTTCACAGAATCTGTATAGTTCAGTTTTAGCACACCAACTTGTCCTATTTTTGCACATTGTTTTTCAAAATTTGCATTTTTCGCGGGATACTGCTGTATTCTTTCAATGGAATAGGAAATGCTTCTCATTTTCCCTTTTTAAAGGGAAACCCACACAATGGCGGGGGCACTGTGTAGGGGCCTCAGTAAGAAACCTTTTTTAGGGGCATTAAACCAAGTTCTGGATCTAACCCGGGCAAGGCAAATTCTGGCCCCCTGAGAAATCACGATACATTTTTTTCTGTTTAAAATATATTTTTTTTTTAAAACTAAAAACCAACTGTACCTTTCTGTTTTTTCCCTTTTGGAATGCCAGTTTGTTTGAAAAGCAATCTCCTATTTTTTAAATTCCCAAAAAAATAAAATCGTTTTCATATCCAACCCCCTGGCACATCCACACGATTCCAAATCCATTCATAGTTAAAATCTTTTTGATAAAAAATACCCAATTTTTTTTTTCTCCCCGATCGTTCATTTAAAGCTTTTTGGGATCCCTTTTACAGAGTCTTGGTCAGGAAATTTCAAAAATTTTTAAGCCAATTTTTATACTTTTAACATACGTTCAAAATTTAAAGGGTATCTGCCAGTTTTCCCCCATACATTCTGTATTTGAGGTATGCGGGTGGAAATTTTAAAAAGCGTTTTTGACTGCAAAGGGTTTTTGTACTTTCCTAGTCACTGCTATCACGAAAACCCCCCAATTTCAGCACCATACTAAGAAGTGGTTCGATTTTTTGCACAAAAAGTTTCCAAAAAAAAAAAGAATAAATAATTTTGTTTCCTTAAAGCTTTAAATTCTTGACCCCTTTTTTTTCCTTTTTTCTACATTCTCTTCTCTGCGGTTTTATACTAAACCCTGGTTGTAAACAGCATACCAAATTTTTAAATTTTAGTTATTATTTTTCCCTCTTTGTCCCAAAAACCACTTTCAACGTGAAAGGGACCACCTTTTCTGAATCCATTACTTTCGTTTTCTCAAGATTAACGTTAGAGAAGACGATCCCCCTTTTTTTTTTTAAAATTATTCAGCTGATTTTGAAACCCCCCAGTATTAGATACTAATATCACCATCTCGAATAAAAGAAAAAAATTTTTTCAACCGCTCCTGGGTTTTTTTTGAATCCCATGCTTCCTTCTTTTTTATTTCAACTGCTAATTCTTTTAATAAAGAATAAACATCAGGGATTAAATAACATCCTTGTTCACTCTTGTGGACATTCAAAAAATCCGAATAATCACTTATCCGCACAATGCTGAAACAAATCTAAACACCCGAAGTGCCATGTAAAAAACTTGCCACCACCCCACTTTTACTTTAAAGGGCCCCCATAACTTTTTACATTAACGGGCGAAGGCCCTTTCTAAAGTCGACGAAAGCAATGAAACCTTTTTTGTTTTTCAAAAAGGTGTGTTTGGATATTGCAAAAAGCGTAAAAATAGGTCTATAGTACAAAAGTGAATCGGAATCCGTTTGTTCTTCGATGATTTTTTCCTCCCTTTCTCCCCCATTTTTGGAGTCTTTGTTTAAAAATATGGGTGTAGATTTTACTTACGAACTTTCGAGCAACTCCACGTAGTTATCGGATTATTTTGGGTTCCCTTTTTTGAATAGGGCAATAATAGATTTGGCCCAGGGGAGCGGGAAGTTCCCATCATTAACAGTCTATTAAATAAAAATTACAAGGGGAAAAAATGAAACATAATTGAGTTTCAGCATTTCACTTTTTAAAAATTTTTTCTGGGGCCCCCCCTTTTTCCCTGACTTTAGATGCTTTATACTTTCAATCCTCATTTTAAATGCTCTTTAAATAAGGGCTTTCAAAACCTCCCCTCTTCAACAAGGTGTAAAATTTTATTTTAATGTCATCTGTTCTCCAAAAATGCTGAAAAAAAAGATCATACCCTGTTTAGTGCTTTTTTTATTTTAAATAAATGGCCTTCTACTCACGATCTAATTTTGACCAAAACAGATTGAATCTTTAACCGAAATTTTTTTTTTTTTTTTTTAAATTTTAAATTCTTCAAATTCATGTTTTTTTTTTCTTCACTGCCCATATTCCCTTCTTTCATTTACTAAGTTCTTTGTAAATTTTTTTTTTATCTTTCCCTTTTACACCTTGGAAACGTTTTTTGAAGACCTTTGACTGTTTTTTTTTTTTTTCACACTCTTGTCAAAAACCCTTCTTATTCTTTCCTTCGATTTCCCAAACCTTTTTTAACATACAGGCAGCAGTCCTTTCTCGCACGTGGAACTATCAAACAGACATTTACATCAAAAGAACTGTCCAAGGGATTTTGTAAACATTCCTTAAATAATCCTATCAAATTCTTTTTTTAGCATTCCCCAATTTTCTTCCGACCACACAATTCGTTTTTCCTTTTGCGTGGAAATTTCCTTATTGCCCAAAAGGGTTTTTCCATTTCGTTCGAGCGGCAAATTTCCCGGGGAAAAAACCCTTTAAACAAAACATTGTGATTTTTCGACCAAAAAACTGAAATAAGAAAATAATAATCCCCACTACATCCTTGGGGTGCACAAAAAATTAAATTCCTTCCCGATCTCCCTTGCAAAACCTTCAAATAATAAGACAAAATAAAGCAAAAGTCCAAAAAGGGATTTCCCAAACTATTTTTTGAAAATTTTGGAAAAACCGCAGGTTAGACGTTTCCTTGCTACTTCCCCCCATCTCGAAACAAAATCTCCTGTCCTCAAAACTGGGTTTTTTCACATCTTTCTTGATTTAAAACTCCCCCCACTTAAAATACACATCCTCCTCCCCAGTTGTAGAATACTTTCTTCTAAAATTAAAATGTTTTTAAATCCCTATTTGTACAGCGGGCCCCCCCTTTTGGTACAACTAAGATGCAACAGAACCACATCCTTATCTGTGTTAAAAAACGTTTTTTCACTTCAGTACGACAGTATTTACACCAACATGGATTTCTTCCCAAAATGTTTTAAACAATCCCGACCAAACTGAACACCCCCTGAATTTTTTCCAGTTTCCAATTTTGTTTCAGGGGGAAAAGAAATTTCAAATACTCTGGAAAAAAAGTTTTTAAAAACATAAAAGGGGTTTAAAAAAAGTTTCGTTAAGCAAAAAAAATAAACAAAAAAACAAATTCAAAAAATAACTCAGTAATTTATTGTACAGATTTTCCACGTTTTAATTAAGGAAAAGTCCATTTTTTTTGGATGGTCAAAGCCTGTCCTATTTTTTTTCTGTCTCTTAAAATTTCTGTCAGTGCCACTGCCACGGTTTGCCCAGTGAGCACGAAACCTGTCTGTCTGCCAGCCCCACCCCCTCCGTGACCCCGTGTCCCCCGGGGGGGATGACCCCCTAGTCACGGCGAAGGGGAATCCTATCACTGCTGTTGCGCAACCCTGTCTCGCCGTAGACTTCCCGCGAACGTAAGGGGAAATTTCCCGTTACCCGTGACGTCATCTGCGGCGAACGCTGGGGGAATCCCCCCTGGTAGCTGTTGCCCGGTCGCCCCCTACTGCTGCAGGGGACGGGCTCCCCCCCGCTGTCCCCCCACGCGCCCCTGCCCCGGCTGGACGGTTTTCCGCAGAAAAAGGGGGGGAGGGGGAAAGGACACCCATCTCACCCCCCGGGGCTTCTGAGCGATTTCTTTCGACGGGCTCGAGTGTTGTTGCTTGGGGCAAAAAACCCCCGCTGAGGAGACAGTGGGTTCTACCAAGTGTCATGTCACGTTGTGGCTTGTGGCAGACAGCTTTATCTCCCCTTTTCACCACCTCCAGCATAGTCCGGGGTGGGAGTTGGGGGCCAATGACATTTACCTTTCTAAAATAAACTCTCTTTTTCCCCCACCTGGGTTTTGACCGACTGGGCCTGCCTCTTTCAGGCATTTGCCATTCTAAATTCCCGGTGAAAGCCGTTGTCGGGGTGTTCTGTTCTGTTAAAGACTTTTACTCTCCACCTTCTAAAATTAAAGTCCGGCTATTTGACCCTTCGCTGCTGCCTGTTCGGTTTCCTGTCAATGTCCCCCACTTCCGCATCTGCTGATTACACTTTCAGAGCATCGCAACTGCCCTGGCACGTGTATCGAATTTTGTTGGTGTTTTCGGGGGAATCCCGAAAAAGCGCAATTGTTCGGCGAGAGAAAGTTCTCCAGTTTGTCAGTGTCTATTTTTAGTTTTTAACTTCTTCTTTTTATTTTCCCTTTTTCGTTTTTATCAGTTTAGTGTTCCCCCTTTTTTTCTGTCTTCAGACGCTTCAAACAGGTGTTGGGTATTTTTGTCATGTCGTGACCGTCTCTGTCAGCTGCCCTTTCCAGTTTCCAGTCTGCACATGTTGTTTTATCTCCTCCCTGAGCTTTACTTGGGTTAATTCGTCTTTGATTTTCCCCAAATCTTTTCCGATAAGCGATGTCTGTTGACTGAATTGAGCTGTATGGCGTGCATAACCCGTTAAACAGTCTTCCCGACCTATCGGCAGTCAGTCGCCGCGCATTTCCCGTTTTTTTTGTCCCTCGGGGTTGGGGGCCGGGGTTGGGTTTTAAATCCCCGTCAGAAAAGCCTGCGGGAACGAGAAAACCGCGTTTATGGCACAAAAGCGAGAACGGTAGCACGTGCGTGCGGCCCCTGACCAAAAGGGTAGCTACCAAAAGGAAATTTGCACATGACCCCGTTCCTCTCAGTTTTGTTTTCTTCTGAAGAAAGAATTCCCTGCATACTCCCACCCCATTTCTGCAGAAGTATAACAAAACCCCATGAAAACCCCGACACCAAATGTGACGAAATCAGTCGCGTTACCTCTTTTCGTGTCAGTGTGATTTTTAAAAACATCAACCCTTTTTTTTGTCTCCCTTTGACCGAAGTTCAGCCTACCACCAAAATTGCCGATAGCAGTCCTCCACGTTACCAAGTCCACCATTGTCACTTACGACCACTGTCACAGATCACTTACTGTACCACTGCAAAGGATTCCTGTTTGAAATAGTCCAGCACAACTCCACACAGAGCAAAACTCCTCGTACCATTCAGCGGAAGCTGCTAACCGGACGCCATTGCTCGTCACGCCCCCGAGAGAGAGAGAGAGAGAGAGAGAGAGACAGACAGACAGACAGACAGACAGACAGGCAGACAGACAGACAGGCAGAGACAAAGACAGAGA
>CM031597.1:133955766-133963266 GCA_018398815.1 Conus ventricosus | reverse complement strand
GTTGCCATGACGAAAGGTCTCTGACCCACAACACAAGCTTTCACTTCCTTACCCACGTTGCCATGACGAAAGGTCTCTGACCCAAACACAAGCTTTCACTTTCTTACCCATGTTGCCATGACGAAAGGTCTCTGACCCACAACACAAGCTTTCACTTCCTTACCCATGTTGCCATGACGAAAGGTCTCTGACCCACAACACAAGCTTTCACTTCCTTACCCATGTTGCTATGACGAAAGGTCTCTGACCCACAACACAAGCTTTCACTTCCTTACCCATGTTGCCATGACGAAAGGTCTCTGACCCACAACACAAGCTTTCACTTCCTTACCCACGTTGCCATGACGAAAGGTCTCTGACCCACAACACAAGCTTTCACTTCCTTACCCATGTTGCCATGACGAAAGGTCTCTGACCCACAACACAACACAAGCTTTCACTTCCTTACCCATGTTGCCATGACAAAAGGTCTCTGGCTCATCCCATCTCAGATCTTCCATTTTCACTCAGAAACTATTTATTAACCTTTCCCAGTATTTGTTTTCCCGACACACCACCCATACCCGCCTTATACTTAATTTTTATTTCATCTTGTTTATCTACTTACCTTTTTTTGTCCTAATAATGTCTCGCCTAATCACGGCTCACCTAAATTCCTATCCACCATACTTGAGATCCACTAATATAAGCGAGATTTTACACTCGGTAGGTGTGTGTGTGTGTGTGTGTGTGTGTGTGTGTGTGTTGTGGTGCGTGCGTGCGTGCGTGCGTGCGTGCGTGCGTGCGTGCGTGCGTGCGTGCGTGCGTGCGTGCGTGCGTGTGTGTGTGTGTGTGTGTGTGTGTGTGTGTGTGTGTGTGTGTGTGTGTGTGTGTGTGTGTGTGTGCATGCGTGCATGTGTGTGTGTGTGTGTGTGTGTGTGTGTGTGTGTGTGGTGTGTGTGTGTGTGTGTGTGTGTGTGTGTGTGTGTGTGTGTGTGTGTGTGTGCGCGCGCGTGTGTGTGCGTATGTGTGTGTGTGTGTGTGTGTGTGTGTGTGTGTGTGTGTGTGTGTGTGTGTGTGTGTGTGTGTGTGTGTGTGTGTGTGTGTGTGTGTCTACGTTGGCTCAGTGAGGGCAGCGCCTGCTCAAGAGCATGACAGACAGGATCAGGCGAGGCAAGGAGCACCTGTCATGGAGTCGAACATCATCCAGACACCATGTTGTGCTGTCTGCTGCAATGCAAACACTTTACCACAGGATTGAAGTACAAACCAACCAACCAACAAACAAGCACACCACATAACACAATACTGGGAGAATAGTTGCAATATTTTATTTATTGCAGATGCTTTGTGGTAATGAACGTGTGCACGATGACTAGTAAGGCTCTTGGTTTCAATGTCTAAGCATATGTCTAGATCAACCTGGCATGATAGGAAAAAAGTAAAGTAAAAGAAACGTTTTGTTTCAGATTAGTATTTATATGTTCTTCTGTTGGGTCTGCTGTATCACGCTGACTATCAACAACATTTCGAAGACTTGCCAGTCATGTTTAGAGTGACATGTACGACAAAAAGACTGTTTCGTTACTTTCCCACCTTTAGAAACGAAGTAGTGTAAACTAAATAACATTCTCAAACCGTTCCGCTGTATGTTAGCATCTACCCGAGGAGGGCAGAGTGTGTGATTGCACCATTGCAAATGATGGTCACTTTGCTCCTCAAGAACTCTTCGGCCTTGGTGTGATTGCACCGATACAAGTGATGACCGTTTGGTGTCCACAGGACTCTTTAGGTCTGCTGTGACTGTGCCAATGCAAGTGATGACGATTTCGTCCATGGTAGACTCACTCTTCAGCTCTCCTTTGAGTTGTTGCTTCAGTGATGATCATGTTATCCATGGTGAGCTCTACGGGTCTGCTGTGATTGTGCCAATGCAGCTGATGATCAGTTTTGTCCATGGTGGACTCTTCAGGCCTGCTTTGAGATGCAATTGAAGTGATTGTCATTTTGTTCATGGTGAACTCTTCAGGCCTGCTTTGAGATGCAATTCAAGTGATGGCCATTTTGTTCATGGTGAACTCTTCAGGCATGCTTTGAGATGAAATTCAAGTGATGGCCATTTTGTTCATGGTGGACTCTTCAGGCCTGCTTTGAGATGCAATTCAAGTGATGGCCATTTTGTTCATGGTGGACTCTTCAGGCCTGCTTTGAGATGCAATTCAAGTGATGGCCATTTTGTTCATGGTGGACTCTTCAGGCTCCTGCGATTCCACTGATGCATGACGGTGGCAGTTTGGTGCCCGAAGGATTCTATAGACCTGCTGTCGTTGTACGTATGCAAATGATGGCCACTGTGTGTGAACTATTCAGATCTGCTTTGAGCTGCAATTCAAGTGATGGCCATTTTGTCCACGTGGACTCATCAAGTCTGCTGTGTACTCGTATCAATGCAAGTGATGGCCATTTTGTCCACGGTGGACTCATCAGGTCTGCTGTGATTGTATCAATGCAAGTGATGGCCATTTTGTCCACGGTAGACTCATCAGGTCTGCTGTGATTGTATCAATGCAAGTGATGGCCATTTGTCCACGGTGGACTCATCACGTCTGCTGTGATTGTATCAATGCAAGTGATGGCCATTTTGTCCATGGTGGACCATCAGGTCTGCTGTGATTGTATCAATGCAAGTGATGGCCATTTTGTCCACGGTGGACTCATCAAATCTGCTGTGATTGTATCAATGCAAGTGATGGCCATTTTGTCCACGTGGACTCATCAAATCTGCTGTGATGTATAAATGCAAAATGATGGCCATTTTGTCCACTGTGGACTCATAATCTGCTGTGATTGTGTCAATGCAATGGATGGCCACGGTGGACTCATCAAGTCTGCTGTGATTGTGTCAATGCAAGTGATGGCCGTTAAGTCCCCGGAGATCTTCTCACGTTTGCTAGCACTGGCTGCCAATGGCACTGCAAGCGCCAGCGCAGACCACGGCTCCATGCTGTACACACTGTCAAGACTGAAACTAAATTTCAAAGACTGGAACTACATTTCCAAGACTGAACCCAAATGTCAAAGACTGGACCGGAACTAAATTTCAAAGACTGAAACTAAATTCCAAAGATTGGGACTAAATTTCAAAGACTGAACTCAAATATCAAAGATGGACTGGAACTAAATGCCAAAGACTGAAACTAAATTCAAAGACTGGACTCAATTTCCAAGACCAGAACTACATTTCCAAGCCTGAACCTAAATTCAAAGACTGGACTGGAACTAAATTTCCAAGACTGAAACTGAAAGACTGGAACTGAATTTCAAAATTTAAAAACTTAATGTCAAAGACTGCAATGCTGTGACTGCACCATGCGCAACGAGCAGAAGGCACATAACAGGCGGCGTATGATTTTATTGAAGTAGATCTGCACCAAGGCTTTCTTTTTCGGGCCTCGTGGGAGATTTAAGGCAGGTTTCATAGTACGGTCAGTTTCTGCGCTCCGCTGTAACTTAGGACCACCAATATACCCGACAGAGTCTGGCATCAGTATCAGTATCAAATATGTATCAGGTGCTGATTGGGATGACCTGTCACAAACGTATCAGGTGCCAGAAGAGAAATGACTGCCATCTGGACACCATGTCGTCACAACAGATAACTCACAAACAGATAACCGATCGAAGAAGGCTGACAAGATTTTGAATACGCCATCCCGCCTTTGTAGTCGACGTGATGATACTTTGTGGACTGTCGCGAGCGAACGTTAGGACAGACACAGTATTATGACGGGGCTTGTTAAAAAAAACAAATGACCTACTCTGTTACAAGTATCCTGGCAGATGAACTATCTCTCTGCACTGCGAGTAAAACATATTCTCCATTCGCTTGATCCCCTATTGCTGTTTGACAAATCGATGTGTTCAATCAGCTAGTTCCTGTTTTGCCGTCCATGCCAGGCCCGCCTTCTTGCTGTCAGGCTGCATGCGTTTTGTCTGTGCTAAAATGCTGATCGGGGAAATGCAACAACAACAACAACAAAACTAAGACTGTTTGAACAAATTTTTAATGTAATTAATAGCAAACCTCCAAGAAAACGTAGACAAACGAATCACAAGACAAAACACGACGCGTTTCGACCTCTTAGGTCTTCTTCAGGTAAGATATGAAACACTCAGGGCAACGAAATTGAACGAGTTATCACTTATCTTCATTTATTTCAGTGCAAGATGAGCGTTGAATGATAATGATTGCTCGTTCATTTTCGTTGTCCTGAGTGTTTTGTATCTTGCCTGCAGAAGACCTAAGAGGTTGAAACGCGTCGCGTTTTGTCTTGTGATTCGTTTGTCTACATTTTCTTGTCGGTTCGCTATTAATTACATTAAAAGTTTGTTTAGATTTCCGCCTGCAGTCGTGTCACTTTGCAACAAATACTGTTTGACAAAGGTTTGCGTTTTATTCAAGTTATGGCCAGTGTGGCAATTTGTCAATTTTCCGATAATGTTTGGAATACGGGAAACAAAATCCAAACGATTTAAGCTATTTAAAGAAAAGCTATAATGGGTAACAAACAACAAGAACAAACAGGGAAGAAATTATTGAAAGAGAGGTAGAGAGAAAGGAAGATAGAAATGAAACGACACAATAATGTAAACATTATGTTCGTCCGACTGTCTCTTATTCATTTAACATGAATTCATGAAGTAAAAAAAACACAATGCAAAAATCATTCTCCATAATTAATCAGTATAAAAAGCAACTTTTCACCCCTTTTTAGTGCTCATACATACAAAAGTATTCACTGCGTGTGCGATGGAAATTAAGGGACTTGGTGATGGTGGCAGTATTCATATCAGGACAGCTCAAAAAGTTGGTCGTTTGATGAAATCCTATTCAGAATTGCCCATAATAGGGTACGTTTGAAATGTTCCGTAGCGCACAATGATCAATAGCACCAGTTGCATCCGGCAAGGTCAAACACTTCGTTTCAGGGGAGGGAAAGAAAAAAACACATACAGTGACTTGGTTTTGCCACAGGGGACAAGTACATACGATCCATTGAGACCGATCCATCTTTGCCCCATGCAGCTCCCATCATCCCTCCGCTCTTTACCGCCCACGCCCCCCAAACCCTCCCGTCCTTTGATATCATCAACTGGACCGGTGCCAGCAGGCACGGAGCTGAAATATTGAAGACACCATGAGCGAGTGCCGGCAATAGATGTCACAGGGGGATCGATCATCGGCAGCTGAAAGCGTTCCCCAACCTGTGCCAGACTAGTTGTTCAGCACCCGTTCACAGCCAACCTGGTGCCAGACTAGTTTGTTCAGCACCCGTTCACAGTCAGAAGGTCCCTGACAGTACACCCACTGCCACAGGCACAGACAGGATTTTTCTTTTTCTTTCTTTTTTTTTTTCAGTCTGTGCATTTTAAAGTTTAACTCTCTTCAAATGCACTGGTAAAGGAAACGTGAACCCGAGAGAAGGAAGTACGCACTACAGAAGCTACGTTCACCTCAGTACGCCTCCCTCCACCCCCACCCCCACCCCCTCCACCCTCCACTTCCCACATATATCCTTTCCCTTATCATTCCCCCGCCATTCTGTATCCGTCTCCTCCACTTCACGTGCATTCCCCTATCATTCCCCCGCCATTCTGTGTCCGTCTCCTCCACTTCACGTGCATTCCCCTATCATTCCCCCGCCATTCTGTGTCCGTCTCCTCCACTTCACGTGCATTCCCCTATCATCCCCCCGCCATTCTGTGTCCGTCTCCTCCACTTCACGTGCATTCCCCTATCATCCCCCCGCCATTCTGTGTCCGTCTCCTCCACTTCACGTGCATTCCCCTCTCATCCCCCCGCCATTCTGTGTCCGTCTCCTCCACTTCACGTGCATTCCCCTATCATCCCCCCGCCATTCTGTGTCCGTCTCCTCCACTTCACGTGCATTCCCCTATCATCCCCCGCCATTCTGTGTCCGTCTCCTCCACTTCACGTGCATTCCCCTCTCATCCCCCCGCCATTCTGTGTCCGTCTCCTCCACTTCACGTGCATTCCCCTATCACCCCCCCCCCCCCCCCCCCGCCATTCTGTGTCCGTCTCCTCCACTTCACGTGCATTCCCCTATCATCCCCCCGCCATTCTGTGTCCGTCTCCTCCACTTCACGTGCATTCCCCTATCATTCCCCCGCCATTCTGTGTCCGTCTCCTCCACTTCACGTGCATTCCCCTATCATTCCCCCGCCATTCTGTGTCCGTCTCCTCCACTTCACGTGCATTCCCCTATCATTCCCCCGCCATTCTGTGTCCGTCTCCTCCACTTCACGTGCATTCCCCTATCATTCCCCCGCCATTCTGTGTCCGTCTCCTCCACTTCACGTGCATTCCACTATCATTCCCCCGCCATTCTGTGTCCGTCTCCTCCACTTCACGTGCATTCTCCTATCATTCCCCCGCCATTCTGTGTCCGTCTCCTCCACTTCACGTGCATTTCCCTATCATTCCCCCGCCATTCTGTGTCCGTCTCCTCCACTTCACGTGCATTTCCCTATTATTCCCCCGCCATTCTGTGTCCGTCTCCTCCACTTCACGTGCATTTCCCTATTATTCCCCCGCCATTCTGTGTCCGTCTCCTCCACTTCACGTGCATTTCCCTATTATTCCCCCGCCATTCTGTGTCCGTCTCCTCCACTTCACGTGCATTAACATTTGCAGGCCTGCACTCAAGCAGCGGTTCTCAGTGTTCTCACCTGGTAATTTGTGAGAGTGATTGTTGTTGTTGTTGCAGTTGTTGTTGTGGTGGTTGGTGGTGGTAGCAGTTGTAGCAGCAGTTGTTGTTGTTGTTGTTGCTGTTACTGTTGTTGTTGCTGTTGTTGTTGTCGTTGTTAGGTTTTCACTTGCAAACCACAGAAAACCATAATCCTGTCTAAGTTCTAACTGCACGAATGTCTAATAAAACATATAAAACATAATCATAGTCATGATCATGATCATGATCTTCGAAGCTTTTTCTTCTTCTCTTAACGGTTATGAAGATGATGAGAATAAAACTACTACTGCTACTGTTGCTGCTGCTGCTGCTGCTGCTGCTGCCTGTTGGCTGCTAAAGTTTGATGAAAAATAGTCCTAGGTCATTGAACTTAAGTTTTGATCACAATTTAAACATCTTTGGACTAAACACAATGTGCATGTTTTGTTTATTCTTTTCTCTTATTAATGACAGTAATAGCATTGATGATGATAGGGTTAAACATATGTTGCAACTCACAATCGTCCAATGATATAAAGGCCCATAATGTAAGTATCCTTACACACACACACACACACATACACACATACACGCACGCACGCGCACGCTCGTAGGCAGGCAAGCAGGCAGGCACGCACGCACGCTCGACTGAAAGATTTTGGGATGTATTAACCTGCCTTGTTTTCCCCACTACTGAATTGTTCAGCATTATATATATACATATATATTTAGTCCCTTATATATATATATATATATATACAACAAACTAATA
>CM031597.1:133930766-133950766 GCA_018398815.1 Conus ventricosus | reverse complement strand
ACTTTTAAAATTTTGAAAGGGGGATGTGGAATGTTACCTGTTTTAGGGGTTTTTTAAAAATTATATTGAAATTTTTTCTTTGGAATGTTTTTACCAAAATTTTCCCTTCTAAGATTGTTATGGGACTTTTTGGGCCTCAGCCGAGGGAAGTACAGCGACTTTTATCGTCCCTTTTTCTTGGAAGATGGTAGTGGTATGATGTTGCCCTTTTTGTTAAGAGGTAGTAAAACAAGCCACAGGGGAAAGCACTCCACTGATTCAATTATGGGAACAACAAATTAAAAAACAAACCACTCCCAACTTTTCCCCAGCACTGGGGGTTTTTTAACAGGGCCCCCGGGAAAAAAAAACAAAAAACAAACCCCAATTTCCCCAAATTTCCCTTTTGCCAGGTTTAAAAACCGGGTTTCCCCTTGGAGAACGTTATGTTAAACAGAAGTGGTGATCATTGAGGAAATGACCGGTTCCGGGGGAAGGGTCCTAGAACAGGGGCCCTTTTCCCCTTTTTTCTGGGTGGGGGGGTAAGAAGTTCTTCCTCGGCGTACGAGGATTACCGTGGGGGGGGGTACACAAAACTTTTTACCCTTTATAAAGGGATGTCCATTTGGGGGGGGGTTGCCCCCAAAAAAACCCTTGGGGGGCCACAATTTTTATGGGGGGGCAAGTAGGTGGGGGGTACTTCCTTATTGTAATAGAAATATCACTGAATTCGCACTCGTCTTTTGTACTTTATTTGCTTCTTTATTCTTTTTTCTCTCTCCATGTGATCTGTTCGCTTTAGTGTCCAAGAAATAGGCCTATACACTGCAAGTGTTCGTATGGACTTGGCTATTTAAAATTTTTGAACTGACGTATGTCGTGAATGCTCATACTCCTTCGCTTTTTCGTGGTTTTTTTAATAATTTTTTTTTTAATTTTAATTATTATTTTGTTATTTTAGTGTCTGTGTGAATGTTGTCTTACAACATTTTACCCACTTCTAATTGATTTGTTATTTTGTGTACTTTTTTTGTTTTTCTACAGACGAAAATAGCACATACATAACTAGCTTTCAGGCGATGAGCTTACTCGCCCATCCTTGAAAAGGTATTAGTGAATATATGAAAATTTTCAGAACTGTTTTAAGAGTGTGTTGGACAATGGCCACACAAGCGCACACAAAAATGTCCATCCTTCACCCTGATTCCCACCTCTATTACACACACACACACACACCACACCAACACACACACACACACACACACACACACGCACGCACTCACGCACACACACTCACACACACACACGCGCGCACACACGCACACACACACACACACACACACACACACACACACACACACACACACACACACACACACACACACCACACACACACCGCATCAGGAGTACACACACACACGTCCTAAGGAGTACATCAGTTCCAAATTCAAATTATGATGAAGTGTGCGTAAAATCAGACACGGATTTTCCCAAAAGAGGAAAGT
Organism: Conus ventricosus; assembly: GCA_018398815.1. Classification (NCBI taxonomy): domain Eukaryota; kingdom Metazoa; phylum Mollusca; class Gastropoda; order Neogastropoda; family Conidae; genus Conus; species Conus ventricosus. The sequence goes on along the minus strand of CM031597.1, from coordinate 133,949,282 downwards.
CGGTTGCCTCTTTAGAAACAATAGGCACTTTCACTTATGACATTTTTCAAGAGTCAGGAATCAATAAGAAAGATATATCATCTCGTGTACTGTTCACTGCAGTCCCTAAATGGGAATACTATCAGCCTATTTCGATACTAATTATACAAATATAAAGAAAAATGATGGTCCCACTTTATCTGCTTCTGTAAAAGCTCATATTTTTTAGCACTACCGGACCATCTAAAAATTTACACTGATGGCTCTAAGCTAGATAATGACATGGTTGGAGCTGCATTTGTAATCCCAGCTTTAAATGCAGAAAAGGCTTACCATCTTGGAAAACATTTTTCAATATTTACAGCAGAACTTATTGCTATTTTGATGGGTTTGAATTTTCTGCTTGATCTTCCTTTTAGTCTAGTTCAGGTATTACTTTTGGTTGATTCTAAATCTGTTTTAGACGCGCTACAGTCTTATAATCTAAAAGTAAGAGGTGATATTATTGCAGAAATTTGTCATACAATCCATTATTTGTCACTGCGCGGAACTAGTATCTCATTCTCTTGGGTTCCATCACATTGTAATATTTTTGGTAATGAATGGGCGGACAGAAACAGCTAAAAAGGGTGCAATGAACATTAAAAATTCTGTATGTGTTAAAATTCCTTTATCTTTATCTGAAAGTTATTCCTTAATAACGAAAACTTGTTGGAATCATGTGAAGGAACTATTAGGAGGTTCTTTTGTAAATTTCACTGAAAGAGGAATATTTTCAAAGTCAAACATATGCATTCCTGCAATGGTGAGCTCATGTGTGAAAACCGAACACTGTCATCCCTGGTCTACAGATTCAGACTGATTGCTCTCAGATGCAAATTCAACAGTCATGTTAAGTGCGTCTGCGGTGAGGAAAATAACACCTGTCCATGTTATTCTACACTGTCAGCATTTGAAATCAGTTTTACCCACTTCGATTTGTGATTCAACGGTTTCAGATTCATCTTTTAAGAATATTTTATTGAACGATTTGCTTATGCTGGATGCTGTTAAAGGCTTAAAACGGAGCCAGTTGGCTCATTGATTTAATGTTTACAAATGTTTTGAGTTATGTTAATGTATGTTATTGTTGTTAAGATTTCATTTTTGAAGGGAAATGGTAGGGAGGTTCAGAAATAGGAAGACGGGAGGTTTTTTTTCTTTTTCTTTTTTTTCGTCTAATATCACAGCATTGTGAAAAGACGTTAAAGAGAAGAACGAACACGCACTCACGCACACACACTCACACACACACACCACAACACACACACACACACACACACACACACACACACACACACACACATACATACACACGCGCACACACTCCTCTCTCTCTCTCTCTCTCACACCACACACACAACACACACACACACACACACACACACACACACACACACACACTCTCTCTCTCTCTCTCTCTCTCTCTCTCTCTCTCTCTCTCTCTCTCTCTTCTTTCTTAAAACACCACAGATTCTAAACACACAGAGAGAGAGAGAGAGAGAGAGAGAGAGGAGAGAGAGAGAGAGAGAGAGACAGACAGACAGACACAGACAGAGTCTGACCTGCAACGCCGTGGTGGTTGTCTGGGCTGCAATCAACATGAAATGAACTGCCTTGCCCCGCCACGCGGATGATAACCCCGGGGCCACAACATTCAGGCTGGCTGAAACTCTTTGATTCCATCCGCTGTAGTCTGTAAACCTGCACTTCCAGCACTTTGTGTCCGGGACTGACGACGTCACCAAATAGACGGACTCGCTGAGAGTGGAGGAGGTCTATTACTGTGTGCACTAGTCACAGCACATTACAAAGTATGGTGTTAGGAGAAAACTACGTTTTGCAGAAAACAAACAAACAAAGTATAACAAGATGCAAAGCTTTATAAACGTACTCCCGTTTATCTTGAATACAAGTACTTTCTGAGATATTCCATAAAGAAGAAAACCTTTTTGGGCCGTTATAGCCGTTAGTAACGGCTATTTTGGAAATTTATAAAACATCGGGCGTCATCCGTACCCATATTGAACATACTTACAAATTTTCAGAAAGGTGGGCCCCAGAAGTTTTGTCTGGAGCGAGTGGAACACATTTTGACCACGGGCAAACGCACAGACAAACACACGGATAGACAGACGCACGACAGCATTTTTTCGTTCCCATTGTAAAGTACTCCCGTTCTATAAGAACTGTGGGTACAATGAAACAAAGCACCATAGAAACAAAACTGAAACCTTTTGACCTCTAGTTCTGACGACACATTTAATTTAATCCAATTGAATATACATATTTAGGGCCTATGTATGATAAGTTTGATTAGATAAAGTATGTGTGTGTGTGTGTGTGTGTGTGTGTGTGTGTGCGTGCGTGCGTGCGTGCGTGCGTGCGTGCGTGCGTGCGTGTGTGGTAGCCAAAGTGAAGTTTAACAGATAAACCAAAAGGGGAAAGTGGCCTGCTTTTTCAAACGTTGAGAAAGGAGTCTTATGTCAATGAATACATTTACACGTGAAACTTTTGGGTTTTAATCTCGTTCGAAGACTTTTTGGGGAAACTGAATCAGAATCAACACCAAGGTGAAAAACAAACGAACGAAAAATAAACAAAGAAAATATATACCAAAATAGCAGCAGAGATTCGAAACGTGCGACCCCGAGGATCACCAGAAATTACGAGTTTGGCGTTCTACCAACTGAGGTATTCCGGCCTATGGCTCAACAGCGGTCTATGTTTGAACTAGGGATCGTCTGCAGATGTGATAATCTTTATAATGGACGGGGTTATGCTGGCGAGTTGGATGAATGGGGGGAGGGGGGGAGGGGACGGTGGGGGGGGGCGGGAAAGAATACATGCCGCGAGAGGTGGCAGAGGGAAGCAAACTTTGATTCATTTGATCTTCTAAAGACTTCCCTGCTTGATTACGGAAGAAAGGGAAGGGGAAGGAGGCAGACAGAAAAAGAGGAGGGACTGGAGGAAGAAAACTGCCGTAACAGACAGCTTTTTTGCGAGCCAACATGTAATTTGAAAGATGCTATTCTGAATTTACTTTCAGCCCGAGGTGAGAGAGAGAGTGGAGAGAGAGAGAGAGAGAGAGAGAGAGAAGCGAGAGAGAGAGAGAACCTGCAGAGCGTTATGTTTGGTAAGGAGTGAAAAATGTAGCCCCACCAGTGTGCTTCCCTTTGATCCCTCCACATCCGGCACCACTATAGTGATAGCATCATTAATGTTCACGCCACGCTCTGAGCTACTGATAGGAAACAGCTTGAGACAAGCCAGATGGGCAGATATATGGGCAGGTTGCCAGGTAGATAGATAGATGGTGACTAATAGCCAAATGCCTTCCCGTTCTTACCGTAAATTGCGTTGTATTCGGGTTAGGTCGATGGGTTTTTGGGTTTTTTTTCCGGTCTGATTCAGAGCTGAAATCTTGTGTTGTTTGTCAGTGTGGCGGACTGCTGTTCTTCAGCGGGAGAGACAGTCTTGAGGATACGTGAAGACTATTTCTGTGTAGGTAGCTGTGTTGACACTGTAGATGTCGTGGATATCTTTGACTAGTAAACTTCCCCCTTTTCTCTCTTTCTTTTTAACTAGGCTTTTTTTTGAGTGGTGTCAGCTGTTTTTCGGACCTTTTGACCTATACATTCTCGTGTCTGGTTCTGACAAACTCTTTGGCGGTTTCTTCCTGTCCGTAACAAATGAAATGCTAGTTCATCCCCCATCCCCCTTCAGTTGTGAAATTGTACCCACTACCTAGAGTTATTCTAGTTTCCATTTGCAATGACTATTAAGCGTCAGAGCGTCTGTGTTGAAGGTTTCGCCAAATGTACTTATTTCCACCTTTTTTTCAGTCTGGGGCTCATGATTTTGCGGATGGCTGCTTCTGACGCACGACTAGTTATCTTTGGTCGACAGTTCAGCTTCTTCGTCAATTAATCTTTATTTTGTTGTTGTTTACAGGATGTGATCCTTGTTCTTTCAACAGAGTAATACGCCATGAAAAGTCTCTGCATGGTCAAGGGCCTATAGTCACCACTATACGATAACTAATACGCCTCTCACTACCACTGACACCTATCGCCTATCCGCATACCACCTATGATCGATCACCTGCCGCTATCACCTACCACCTATCGCCTATCACAATCACATGTCGTATCAACTATTACCTATCACGATCACCTGTCGCCTATTCGGAGTCTGAGGACCTTTGCGGGCGCCACAGAAGATTCGCAACCAGCTTCCGCCATTCTACGGTTCGTCAGGACGCTCTTTGGCAGATGCTGAAGTGAGGACCAGTCATGCACTGATGTATGCCCTCCCGTCTTTTTCTTTGTCTTCCTCTCCTTCTGGCTCCCTGTCTTGTTCCTTGTAGCGTGGTTTTGGAAGTCCTGTTGATTTCCTGATACATAGACCATAATATCCATAACGGTCTCTAGTAATGCCGGACCACAACATTGCAAGGGTGGGGTTCAGAGTGTGGTCACCACATGAGCATCTGTGGTGAAGGCGGTTCAAGGGGATGACCTGTTCGATGACTTGATGCTTTTCCAGCGCAAGGGCTGTCCGTGATCTTTTCCGCAGTCTGCGTTGATGAATACAACACCAGCAAGGGGTTAGGCCACAGGCGCTGTTCTTTGGGAGTTGTTCAAAGGACCGATTAGCTGTCAGTAGTTCTCTCTCTCTCTCTCTCTCTCTCTCTCTCTCGCTCTTCTCTCTCTCTCTCTCACACACCACACACACACAACCACACACACACACCACCCCTACTTCACCCAGTACAGTACAGATTCCTGCGTGTTATGTCCTGGGGCGTCACTACGTATGGAAAATGTCGGGCTTGGTTTGATGAGGCGATTCACGGTCTGTGGTATGGATGGATGTAAGCAGTATGTTTGGGCGTGGCTTGCTGAGGCGATTCACGATCTGTGTTATGTTATGGGGGTGGGCGGCTGGGTCTGGAGGATGGAAGTTGGCCAAGTTTTGTTTTGATCGATGTTAGCCCACCCCCGCCTACCCACCCCCCCTCACCCCTCCCCCCCCCCCACCCCTACATCTTGCAACCGATCAGCAGTACTCTGTGTGCGGCCCAAGGCGGGTTGCTCCCACTTCTTGGACGCTGATACGGTATGGCAATGCATCATCATCCATTGGAGAATGGACAGAATCCTTAGCGGCTAATGTTTTCTCTCCGCCATTGATTAGTTTTCGCTTAGCTCGTTGACAGGTGTGCAAACACTACCAACGCCTTTTTTATTATAGAAAAAACGTGGTGGTGGGGAATGTGGAAATAGGCGGTTAAGGAAGGTAGCTCCTTTCATCTAAAGTGTGGATTTGTTGGGCACGGATCAGGAACAAAATCCCGATTTAACGAGGTTCAGTACACGTATGTGTGTGGTTCCAGTACAAATATATGGACACGGAGTGCATATCAAGATCTGTTGTTGCTATTGGTTCATTGTTTTCAATCACAGAACATAAGATACAATGAAGGTATTGCTACGGTTCCCAGAACTTTTGTTTTAAGGGTTCTCAATGGCTTAGTGGAATAGTAAATATTCTAGTGATACAAGTATGATGTTTCCCATGTCGTATTGTAAACAAAGCACAGGGGAGCTGACTTCTTAATGTTAAAGTTCTTATTATTGTGACCTATTCTTTATAGCATGCGGAGTCTGTGTGCTTTTTATTTTTAAGAGTATTTTATTGTTTTTTTTTTTTTATAGTTTTTATTTTTTATATTTTTTATTTTTATTGTTTATTATTAAATTTTTTTTTTTGGTTAATTTCGTTTAATATATATATATATTTATAATATATATATATATATATCTGAACAATTAAATAGTGGGAAAAAACAAGTGCAGGGTAACAATTCTTTTGTCGTTTAGTAATGACTTGGCAAAGATTTGGAAGTATGAAGAAATTGGGGAGAGATTATATTATAATATGAGAAGCCCTTCACTAGCTGCCTGAGGGAACCATAGTAATCCCCTTCAAAGGCATCATTTCTTTGTATTGCTGCTTTATGCCTTTAGTCCGCTGGATCGGATCAATCAGGGAGGACGGCTGTTTGTGTTGTGCTCTTGGTGTCAAATATAGAGACACACCACAGTCCATAATTCTGTGGTGTCCTCACCACAAGGGTAAATAAAGAATCCAACAGCACCCAAAGCAGCAGCGAAGAGAAATAAATGGAACAAAACAAAGTGTGGAGAGGAAAGATGTTGCTGAAACTAAAAGCATTATTCAAACAGTATAAAATGCCCTTTTTAGGGGGACAGTCTTTAAGCCTATGCTTGAGGATCCATTCAAGGATGCCAAGGGAGATCAACGATATGGAAACTGTCTGAGGTGGTCAGCTCTGCTGTTCAATAACCCAAGCATTGTGAGTGGCTACGAATTGTACAGAACAACCTTTACTGGATCTTACAGAGATGCCAATCTTCACTTGATTGACCAAAACATTATAATGCTGAACAATTACGTGTGGTAGAAAACAAGTGCAGGTTAACAAGTCTTCAGTTGTTATTGTAATGCCTTGGCAAAGATTGGAACATAAAACAAAAAAGAAGATGAAGAAATTGGGGGGAATTTATATATTTCTGATGACAACACACACACGCACCACACACACACACAACAACACACACACACACACACTTTTTTTTTCACAACACACAACACACACACAACACTCACCCACATATATATATAACCATGGCATATACAAGAGACTATCAAACCTGTCATGCAATGAGAGAGTGTTCAACAATGCAGCAGTGGAATACAGGAGGCTCTACAACAGTGGATACCCATTACAAATACAATACAACGGACAAAACAAAACACAAATAGGCAAGGAAAAATAGGAAAAAGAAATTCATATGGTATAACCCCCCTAGACGGCAAACTCAAAAAACATAGGGAAGGACTTCTTCAAAATCCTAGCAACTTTCATCCAAAAGAGCACAAACTGTCCAAAATATTTCACAAAAACATGTCAAAAAAACTATCGTACTCATGTATGACAACTCAAAAATGATTGACGCATCAACCAATGAAAATCAAACGCAAAGAAGGGTGAATAAGGAAATCTTGCACAATTGCACGAGAAAGGAGCCGTGCCCACTAAAATAAATGTTCCCACACATTGTATACCAGGTACTGTAACATAGAAAATGAAAAAGAAACATAACATAGGGATCACTGAAACCACTTCAACCAGATATGCAAACACCAAACGTCATTCAATAAAAGAAAATATAAAACCAAAACAGAAACTGAGCAAATATATCTGGAACTTAAAGACGCCCCAAAAAAAAAAACCAAGCTAAATATATCCTGGAAAATCATAAAAAGAGCAAACCATACAGGGCAATGTTTCAAAAAGGTGCAACCTATGTTTAACTGAAAAATGGTTACATACCTATGCAAACACACTTAGCAACCTTTATAAACACCAAAACAGAAAGAGTAAACAACTGCAGGCATAAATTGGAATCGTTGTTAGTGACACATCCAAAACAAAAACCTGAACGCCCCAAAAACACGGAGCCAACCCGCACGTGCAAAACAACCGCCAAACGTGAGCCACCACGCTATAATAACATCGGCGGTGGGCAAACAAAAACCATCTGATGACAGCGCAACGCGCTAAGAGAAAAAATTTGTTCGAGTTTTAACCTGAGTTTTAACCTTCCTTTTTAACATCATTGACAATGGTTGCCCCCAAGGGGTCGAGCACTTTAAAATCATTTTAGGCTCTTGGGTTTATAATTTCTCTTTATATATATTATTATATATAGATATATCTATATATATATATATTATATATATTATATTATATGTGTGTGTGTGGTGTGTGTGTGTGTGTGTGTGTGTGAGCGCGCGCGTCCGTGCGTGGGCCCGTGGGTGCGTGTGCTTGTGTGTGTAATTAATGTAAGGTAAAGGATTAAATAATAGAGCACTTTACTCGCAAGAGCACCCTAAGCGCATTATTACAGAACATTGATAAATTAGCTAATTCTAACTCAAAGCAAACACACACAAACACACAAACACTACACACACACACACAACACCACACACACAACAACGCAATCACATAACCGCAGCAGCAAGACCGCTGGCACGCACGCACGCACGCACAAGGCACGCACGCAGCACACACCCACCAACACACACACACACCACAACAACAACACTGACGCACGCCGCAGCACACACACAACACAACAACACACAACACACACACACACACACAACGGGCAGGACAGACCACGAGCGCCTCACACCGTAATTGTCAGTAAGTCACATGTAGTGTGCGTGTATATGTTATTGCGGGCGCGTAATAGCTATTTATATATAAATTCATTTATTTGTTTGTTTGTTTTAATCGTTTATTTCTTTATGACATATTCCTTCGCTTGATGTTGGTTACATTGTGAAAAACATATTGGGAAGAAAGAGAGGGTGGTAATCTCACAAAGAGAGAGAGAGAGAGAGAGAGAGAGCTGATTGATGAGAGAGAGGACGAGAGAGAGAGAGAAGTTGTGCCTGTGGGAGATGTGGGGGTGGAGGGATGGAATATGAGTGGAAACGCGAACACTGCAGTCGACAGCAACGGGAAGACGAAGGCAGGGAGAAAGCTTTGTCGACTAATATTTCGTCGAAATGTTGTTGAGTTAAACTATTCTTTAACTAGTTCGTGTGAAAGAATTTTTTTTTTTCTTGCAACGACAGATGCTGACAATTTTATTTTCATGTGGTAAATGTCACCACTGCTTTTCTTAGTTCTGACCTTTTATCCGTGAGAGGTCCCAGTTGGGGCAAACGCACAAAGATTTTTTTTTTCTCCAGCTCTCACGGTTCCTGTGCTGAGACCTAGGTCATTGGACATGGTTTCTCTGTCCCTTCTGCTTTTGTTTCAATTATCGTGTTTTCTGTATTCTCTCTTTCTAGTTTTCCTAGTCCATCCTGCCTTGTGTTTTCAATCTATCGTGTTTTCTGTCTTCTCTCTTTTAGTTTCTCTGTACATATCCTGCTTTTGTTTTCAATTATAGTGGTTTCTGTCTTCCTCACTTTCTAGTTTCTCTGTCCACCATGCGTTTGTTTTCAGTCTCATCGTGTTTTTGTCTTCCTCTCTTTTGTTTCCTCTGTCCCTCCTGACTTTTGTTTTCAATCTATCGTGTTTTTTTGTCTTCTCTCCTCTTCAAGGTTTCCCCTGTCTCCTGCTTTTTTTTCAATCTATCGTGTTTTTTTTTTGTGTGTCTTCTCTCTGCTAGTTTCCCTGTCCATCCTGCTTTTCGTTTCAATCTATCGTTGTTTTTGTCTTTCTCTTTTCTCGTTTTCTCTGTCCATCCTGCTTTGTTTTCAATCTATCGTGTTTCTGTCTTCATCTCTTTCTAGTTTCTCTGTCCATCCTGACTTATGTTTTTCAATCTATCGTGTTTTCTGTCTTCTCTCTTTCTAGTTTCTTTTCCGTCACCTGTTTTTCGTTTCTATCGTGTTTACTGTCTTCCTCTCTTTCTAGTTCTTTCCACCCTGCTTTTGTTTTCAATTCTATCGTTGTTTTCTGTCTTCCTCTCTTTTAGCATCTCTGTCCATCCTGGCTTTTGTTTTTCAATCTATCGTGTTTTCTGGTCTTCCTCTCTTTCTAGGTTTCTCTGTCATCATGCTTTTGTTTTTAATCCATCGTGTTTTTCTGTCTTTCCTCTCTTTCTAGTTTCTTGTCCCATCTGCTTTGTTTTCAATTTCGGGTTTTCGGTCTTCCTTCTTTCGTGTTTCTCTGTCCATCTGCTTGTGTTTTCAATCTTCGTGTTTTTCTGTCCTTCTCACTTCTAGGTTTGTCTGTCCATCCTGCCTTTTTTTTTTGTTTTTTCCAATTCTATCGTGTTTTCTGTCTTCTCTCCTTTTTTTTTTTTAGTTTCTTGTCAACCAGTTTGTTTTACTCATCGTGTTTTCTGTTTCCTCTCTTTTCTTGTTTCTCTGTCCATCCTGCTTTTGTTTTCAATTCTATCGAGTTTTTGTCTTCCTCTCTTTCTAGTTTCCTCTGTCCATTCCTGCTTTTGTTTTCAATCTATCGTGTTTTCTGTCTCTCTCTTTCTAGTTTCTCTGTCCATCTGCTTTTGTTTTCAATCTATCGGTGTTTTCTGTCTTCCTCTCTTTCTAGTTTCTCTGTCCCTCCTGCTTTTGTTTTCAATCTATCGTGTTTTCTGTCTTCCTCTCTTTTAGTTTCTCTGTCCATCCTGCTTTTCGTTTTCAATCTATCGTGTTTTCTGTCTTCTCTCTTTCTAGTTTCTCTGTCCCTCCTGTTGTGTTTTCAAATTATGTGTTTTCTGGTCTTCCTCCTCTTTCTAGTTTCCTGTCCCTCTGCTTATGTTTTCAATCTATCGCCTGTTCTCTGTCTTCTCTCTCTTTCTAGTTTCGTCTGTCCATCTGCTTATGTTTCAGTCTATTGGCGTTTGTCTTCCTCTTCTTTCTAAGTTTTCTATGTCCATTCTGTTTTTGTTTTCAGTCAATTCGTGTTTTCTAGTCTTTACTGCTTTTAGTTTTCTCTGTCCACCTGCTTTTGTTTTCTATCTATCGTGTTTCTGGTCTTCCTCTCTTTTATAGTTTCTCTGTCCATCCTGCTTTTCGTTTCATTCTATCGTGTTTCTGTCTTCCTCTCTTTCTAGTTTCTTGCCCTCCTGCTTTTGTTTTTCAATCATCGTGTTTTCTGTCATCCTCTCTTTCTAGTTTCTCTGTCCATCCTGCTTTAGTTTTCCAATCGTCGTGTTTTCTGTCTTCCTCTCTTTTAGGTTTCTCTGGCATCTGCGCTTTTGTTTTCAATCTATCGTGTTTTCTGTCTTCCTCTCTTTTCTAGTTTCTCTGTCCATCCTGCTTTTGTTTTCAATCTATCGGTTTTCTGTCTGCCTCTCTTTCTATGTTTCTCTGTCCATCCTGCTTTTGTTTTTCAATCTATCGTGTTTTGTTCTATCCTCTCTTCTAGTTTCTCTGTCCTTCTGCTTTTCTGTTTCAATCTATGTGTTTTCTGTCTTCTTTCTTTTCTAGTTTCTCTGTCACCCCTGCCTTTTGTTTTCAACTATAGTGTGTTATCAGTCTTCCTCTCTTTCTGTTTTCTCTGTCATCCTGCTGTTTGTTTTCTATCTGTCGTGTTTTTCTGTCTTTCTCTTTTTTAGTTCTCTGTACATCTGCTTTTGTTTCAAGCTATCGTGTTTTCTAGTTTCTCTCTTTCTAGTTCTCTGTCCTCCTGACTTTTTGTTTTCAATCTATCGTGTTTTCTGTCTTCCTCACTTTAGTTTCTCGGTCCATCCTGCTTTTCGTTTCTATCTATCGTGTTTTCTGTTTCCTCTCTTTCTAGTTTCTTCTGTCCCTCTGATGTGTTTTCAATCTATCGGTTTTCTGTCTTCCTCTCTTTCTAGTTTCTCTGTCCCCTCCGCTTTTGTTTTCAATCTATTCGTGTTCTCTGTCTTCCTCTCTTTCTAGTTTCTCTGTCGATCCTGCTTATGTTTTAAGTCTATTGTGCTTTCTGTCTTCTCTCTTTCTGTTTTCTTGTCCTATGTTTTTGTTTCAGTTCGATCGTGTTTTCTGTCTTACTTCTTTGTTCTCTGTCCACTCCTGCTTTTGTTTTATATCTATGTGTTTTCTGTCTTCCTCTCTTTCTAGTTTCTTGTCCATCTGCTTTTCGTTTCAATCTATCGTGTTTTCTGTCATCTCTCTTTCTAGTTTCTCTGCCCTCTGCTTTTGTTTTAATCTTTCGTGTTTTCTGTTTCCTCTTTTCTAGTTTCTCTGTCCATCCTGTTTGTTTCAATCTATCGTGTTTTGTCTTCCTATCTTTTTAGTTTCTTGTCCCATCCTGCTTTTTGTTTCAAGCTATCGTGTTTGCTGTCTTCCTCTCTTTCTAGTTTCTCTGTCCATCCTGACTTTTGTTTTCAATCTATCGTGTTTTCTGTCTTCTCTCTTTCTAGTTTCTCTGTCATCCTGCTTTTGTTTTCAATCATATGTGTTTTGTTTTCTCTCTTTCTGTTTCTTGTCCATCCTGCCTTTTCGTTTCAATCTATCGTGTTTTCTGTCTTCCTCTCTTTCTAGTTGCTCTGTCCACCCGGCTTTTGTTTTCAATCTCATCGTGTTTTTGTCTTTCCTCTCTTTTTGGTTTCTTGTCCATCCTGCTTTTGTTTTCAATCTATCGGTTTTCTGTCTTTCTCTCTTTCTAGTTTCTTGTCCATCCTGCTTTTAGTTCAATCTTCGTGTTTTCTGTCTTTCTCTCTTTCTTGTTTCTCTGTCCATCTGCTTTTCTTTTCAATTTATCGTTTGTTTTTATGTTTCACGCTTTTCACCCTCAAATATCATTGAGGATTGTTTTAACGAGGCCATTGCATTTCGAAACCTGGCCATGCCTTATGTCGTTTCTGTTCTCGCTGCTGGTAGATATTTATAATTCTGGGTCTGAGGCTGCTTTATGGACCGACGCACCTGTTGATTCTTTCAAGACTACTGCGAAAGCAAAGCCCTGTGCCTCTTAGAAGTGATGCATACCGAATTCAGGTTCGGGACAGTGACGAAGTTGTCTCTTTGGTGTTTAGAGAGATGTCTTGGTTCGGATCTCTAATTTCTAATGATTGGATCCCAGGCGCATGGGATTGGTTGAACTGTCTCTTATGCTTGTTACCATGGTTGGTCATATCAGTGGTGGTTGTGGTTTTGTTGGCCTCGCGCTGTCTTCCTTTCCATATCTTGTGGATTGCATTTATCTAAGGTTTTTAAATGGTTAGCAAGTCTTCGTCGTACTTTCATTGACAACGCTATCATCTGACTAAGCGCAGGTCGTAAGTGTTTTTTTCTTCTATTCCAGTGCTAGACCGCTGCTTTGACAGGTTACGTTCAGCAGTGTGTTGAAAAGTAGGGGGAAAACGTCGTGTTAAGTTCCAGCAGTGTGTTGAAAAGTAGGGGGGAAAACGAAAGCCGCCCTGACGAGTCAGTGTTAAGTGTGGACCCATTCTGATATTAGCATCCTGTGTACTTACCACCTATTAACTGTGGAGTATAGCTTGCCGGATAGTGTTGATGAGCAGTTTTCGATGGGAAATGTCATTCATTGAGCACGTGGGTGCCCACACCAGCTTGTTACAGCTTCAGTGTGTGTGTGTGGTTGTGTGTGTGTGTGGGTGTGTTGTGTGTTGTGTGGGCTGTGAGTGTGTGTTGTCTGTCTGTCTGTCGGTTGTAGTCTGTCTGTCAGTGTGTGTCGGTGTCGGTGTCGGTGTGTGGGTGTGGTGTGGTGTGAGTGGTGTGTGTGGTGTGAGTGGAGTGTGGTTTGGTGTGGTGTGGTGGTGTGGTGGTGGTGGTGTGTGGGTGTGTGTGTGTGTGTGATTGTGTGTGTGTGTCTGTGTCTGTGTCTGTGTCGGTGTGTGCTTGTGTGTGGTGTGGTGGTGGTGGTGTTGGTGGTGGTGGTGGTGGTTGTGGTGTGTGTGTGTGTGTGTGTGTGTGTGTGTGTGTTGTGATGTGCGTGTGTGTGTATGTTTTGTGCGTTTGTGTGCGTGATTGCGTTCACGTTACTAGCGTGTCTATGTGTGATGTGGTGTTGTGTGTGTGTGTGTGTGTGTGATGTGTGTGTGTGTGTGTGTGTGTGTGTGTTCAATTTCAGTATCAGTAATGGTTAAATCCCCGAGCACCCGAAAGTGTTATGGCGTCACGTGATTGTGTGTGATGTGTGTGTGTGTGTGTGTGTGTGTGTGTGTGTGTGTCGTGTGTGTGTGTGTGTTGTCTGTTCTGTCTGTCTGTCTGTCTGTTGACATGTGAGTCAGTTTAAACTTTGATTTTTATCAAGCCTTGTGGTTAGTCGGGGTTTCATCTTCTTCTTCTTCTTCTTCTATAATCCGTGGGTTTTTTTTTTCTTATATCACACCGACTGACAAGATCACCAGATTCATCAATATTAAGAGTCGTCTACGCTTGAAATCTGTCCCCCTAGCGCACTTTATTAACAATTTTAAGGTATTAAAAACCGACTGTAGATCGACCAAAGGTGGAAGAATTGTGTTCATGAAAAGCATAGCTTTTTAGAAAACTGGTAGATTGGACAAATTTGTAAACTCATTTAAATGTTCTCAGCATTGCAATTAATGTTTATTTTAAGAAACATAAGGCAAGAAGACAGAGGATGAAGGGATAAATATTGTGGCAAGCACGCAGCGCCCGCGCGGACACCAACACAACACACACCACAACACACACACCCAACACCACACACACACACACACACACACACACAACCGCGAACGGACATAGAGAGATAGAGAGAGAGATATATAGTGCATGAATAAATGAATAAATAAACATGAACCGAATATTGAATGAATGAATGAATGAATGAATGAATGACTGGAATGAATGAATGAATGAATGAATGAATGAATGAATGAATGAATGAATTATTTGAATGAATGATTGAATGAATGAATGAATGATGAATGAATGAATGAATGAAAGTGCCAAGCATTCAGACACCGTTGAAAGTTGTAAAGAGGACGTAGTTGGTAGAAAGCACATGAGTTCAAAAAGTTAAACATTTTATCAGTTCACTCATGATGATAATTTTTCACATAGAATTCGATCACCGGGACTCTTTAGCTAGAATTATGTACACGTTTGTGTTCGATATTATGATGAACGTTTTCATCTTACCATTGCACCCTAAGCTTAAAACGTGTTTTGCAAGGCGATTTCCGACAGTTTCCCCTGTGATGCGTTCCTATGACCATTCCTCTTAGGACTTCTTGTTGTTTGGGGTCCTAGGAGCGGTCGCCGCTCCAGTTTACGTTGAATTGAAAAAAGAAAAAAAAAAACAATAACAACTCCACCCCCTTTCTGTTCATTGTTGAAAAACAATAACAACTCTTTGTTCATTGTTAGTGTTTTAACAGCGCACTATTTGAGAAAATCTGGAGAACTTTGCCCATCGAAGCTGGCGTCTGTGTAGGGACTTTCTTTTGGAAACAGGAGTCACTGTTTTGAATTCACCCAGTGTACAAGCGCACTCCTTACTTGAAGCTGAAGAATGAAAAGAGACAATGGGCGCGGGGTGAATGTTTGAACAATGCAATCACCAAATAATACTATCCTCCAGTCTGTCGTCCTTCTAAACAAATCTTAAATAAATGTTAGCGAACTGTAAAATCAAAACAAAAAACAAAAACAAAACAAATGGGGGACAAACGATCACAAGGCAAAACATGACGCGTTGCGACCTCTAAGGTTCTTCGTTCGGTAAGACCAAATGAATTAGGATTCGAAAAAAAAGAACGGAGCATTCATTATCTTCAGTTACTTCAGAATTCCTTCTCAATCAAACCGTACGGTGAAACACCACAAAGCAGAAGGCGAGAGTTAGTTAAACTTCGTTTGCCTTCTTCCAATTCCCGAGATTGTGCGCCTCTCCCTCTTCCTGTTTCCAAACCACTGGACGTCACTGTTTCGGAACACATTCTCCGTGATCTGAGTCTGAGTGGGAGGTAGTCCTCGTTGCAGTGTAGCGTCTGAGATCGATGGTGCATCTAACTTCCTCTGCCTTTCATTTCGTTAGAGAAAAAGTTCATGCTTAAGTACAGAATTGTGTGAGTTTTCGAGTCGAAAGCAGATGCTCTCTCTCTCTCTCTCTCTCTCTCTCTCTCTCTCTCTCTCTTCTCCTCTCTCTCGCTCCTCTCTCCTCTCTCTCTCTCCTCTCTCTGTCGTCCTCTTCTCTCTCTCTTCTCTCTCTCTCTTCTCTCTCTCTCTCTCTCTTCTTCTCTCTCTCTTCTCACTCTCTCTCTCTCTCTCTCTCTCTCTCTCTCTCTCTGTCTGTCTGTCTGTTTCTTGTCAGTCTGTCTCTCCTCTCTCTCTTCTTCTCCTCTCACTTCTCTCTCGCTCTCTCTCTCTCTTCTCCCTTCCCTACCCACCAACCCCCGAATGGTTGCAAATACGGATGAACTTTACCGCTGTTATTGAACGTAAAAAAAAAAAAGTCTTGCTGGACGTCAGATGGGAGCAATCTGTGTGTGGAGAAAGATCCAAAAAAAAAACTTCTGGAGTAAGATTCAAGAGGGAGGCGTGAGAGAGAGAGAGAAAGAGGAGAGAGCGAGAGAGAGAGGAGAGAGATGAGAGTGAGAGAGAGAGAGAGCGAGAGAGGAGAGAGAGAGAGAGAGGGAAGAGAGAGAGAGAGATGAAACAACGAATATCAAACCTAACCAGAGGAAAGCAGAACGCATGCATCTTTACCTGTAAAATGACAGCAATCTTTAATCGGTGGACAGTGCGGTCATTAGTGCAGAGTGATGCTTTGCAGGCTTTGCGGAGACGCTCTGTTCTCCTGCGTTCTCAAGACAGCAGCCCGGTTTCTTATTCTGCATCATGAAATGGGCAGGTCTTTGACCTGAAGGCCGCTTTCTCTTAGAACTCATCGTCCTAATCTAACATGTTCCGTTCGGTGGATTTCTCTTCCATAGTCTATTGCTTGGTGGATCTCTCTGTTCACTGCCCACACGTACTTGGTGACCTTCTCTAGAATCATTCCATTTTACCTCTGTCTTCTGTCTCTGTCTGTCTGTCTGTCTGTCTGTCTGTCTGTTCTGTCTGTCCTGTCTGTCTCTCTCTCTCTCCTCCTCTCTCTCGCTCTCTCTCTCTCTCTTCTCTCTCTCTGTGTTGTGTGTGTGTGTGTGTGTGTGTTGTGTGTGTGTGTGTGTGTGTGTGGTGTGACATCTTTCAGGGGGAAAAACCGATCTATATTTCGGAACGAAAAAAAAAAACAAAAAACAGATGTGACCTTACTCATTAGATACTGATAATTTATGTCTTACCGGATTTGCGTAGAGTATGACAGAGAGTTCTGCACGCCAGAAAATGGTTCTTTGGTGAAAATGATTACTGAAAGCAGAAAATACGGCATGACACTTCGTTCTTGAGTGCGCGAGAGCGAGAGAGAGAGAGAGAGATGAAGAGGAGAGAGAGAAGAGAGAGAGAGAGGAGAGAAAGATAAGAGAGAGGAGTGAAAGAGAGAGTGACACACACACAGACAGACGAGTCAGATACAGAGACAGAGACCCAGAGAATGAGGAATGCTTGCCATTCAGATACAGGGAGAGAGATGGAGACGAGGGAGGGGTGACATTACGGAACGACAGGCAGAAAGAACGGAGAGAGAGGAGAGAGAGAGAGATGAGAGAGCGAGATGAGAGAAGAGGAGAGAGAGAGAGAGAGAGCAGGAGGGAGGGAGGGGGGAGAGTGACGAGGACAGAAGCAGAGGACTGAGACTGAGGGACAGAGAATGAGTGAGTGCACTTGCACTCATGATCAAGGGAGAGAGAGGGAGAGGGGGGGGGGGGCCGACGAACCGACAGGCAGAGAGAGAGAGAGAGAGAGTGGAGAGAGGAGAGAGAGAAGGGGAGAGGAGAGAGAGCGCGAGTGCGGCAGACTGACAGACTGAAAGAGGTAAAACAGATTTAAAACGATGATGCTTGTAAACTGGAAACCAATCGTGGTGAAACAATAGTTTCTTTTTTCTTCATACACCCTATCCCTTCCATCACCCCAAACACCATCTCACCCCCCATCCGCCGCCACAACATACCCTTTAGTCAGCACCACCACGGATTTGGGGGGAAAGCTTTAATTTTCTCCAAACCCAAAAGCGGCCGAACCTCATTAATCCCGCGGGGGAAAAACTATTATCGCCAGGGGTAATTTTATCCACCCAAACACGAAGCGCTCTCCCACAATTCTCGGTTAATGCTATGGATTCTTATCAGCCTTTCCCTTTCAAGATGATGCCGCGTTATATTAAAAATTTTAAAATATATATATTATTATATTATATATATATATATATATATATATTTATATGTGTGTGTGGTGTGTGTGTGTGTGGTGTGGTGGTGTGTTTTGGGGTGGTGTGGGTGTGTGTTTGTGTGTGGTGGTGTCTTTTTCGTGATTGTTTGCCCGGGGGGTTGCAGGAATGGATGTGGGGTGTTGGAGGTGGGCGACTGGGAGAGGGGGGTATGGGGGGAAAGGGGGAGATGGAAGGAGGGTGAGGAGGTCGTTGCACTTATGTGGGTTTTTGGTGGAGAGTGGTAGTTGTGTGGGGTAGGTGGTGTAGTAAGAGGGGGGGGGAGGGGGGTAGGGTTGGTGTGTGTGTGTGGGGTGTGTGTGGTGTGTGGTGGGGTGTTGGTGTTTGTGTGTAAAACCAATTTATTTTTTTTAATGAAATGACAGTTTTAAAGCCCCACATAAAGTTTGTGGCGGTTTTTACAAAGAGTATGTTCAAAAAAAGAAAAGAGAATAAATAAATGAAAAGATAATTTAAAAAATTTAGTAAATAGTAAAAAAACTTCAGTAAAATTTTTTTTCTTTCTGGTTTTTTACTTTTGACTCATGCTTTTACTTTTTCAGTTTTGATTGAAAAGTTTTACGTGGTGTCAGAGGGTTCATAATAGTAAAGCCCCCCCCCCCCCCCCCCCCACCCCCCCCCCTTTT
>CM031597.1:133926222-133930666 GCA_018398815.1 Conus ventricosus | reverse complement strand
TTTTTGGGAAGGCCAAAGTCCCAAAAAAAAGAGCCTAGAAAGAGTTTTCCTTTCATCATCTTTCACTGAGTAACAAGCACGTGTAAGAGGGGGTCATTTCTTGAATACTTTCAAAGTTTTGTTTTATCAAAGGCTTTGAAGGCAGCTCACAAAGCTTTGTTTTCAAATATTTGTCAAGATCTTCAACTGATAGTTCCGTTTTTTTGCTGAGGGAACAAAAACGAAATGCTTCCTTTTGGCTTTAAGGGGGGAGAACAAGACTCGCCACTCAATTTCTTTTTCAAAAGTTTGTCATGGCCTCATGATAAACAATGTATTTTTCCACAAGATCGGTCTGTTGATCGGACAGTTTTTCTTGCGAAGATAACAGCAGTTCACACATTTCTTGAGAAATATTAGTGTCACTTCCAGCACTGGCAGAAGGCATTGAACATCACTTCCCTGACTCGCCATGTTTTTTACCCAACCAAGCTCTCTCCGATCTGTGAAGAAATGCTAGCACACAGCATACATCCGAACGGCACGGCTCTCAAATGTTAAATGACGACCGCCCTACCTTGTTGCCAACAAGCCCCGTAGAGATGATGTCATACCTCCTGCACGGGCAATGAATAATAATGTGTCGCACTGCGGCAGTTCGTTGTCGGGCAGTAATTGCAATTATAATTACTGCCGTGTCGAGTAACAACAACGGCAGTTCGTTGTCGGGCAGTAATTGCAATTTATCGATTTGCCGTGTCGGGTAACAACAGCAGCAGTGCCAGTCTGAAGTATGACTGTCAACCCCTTTTTAGTTCATTTTATGTGTCTGGGAGAGAATGTCTTTATGCGGGCTCACGATCGCCCATGTTATTCTGCACAGAAACCCCCATTTCAATTTGCTAATTTCGTCAATATTTAGAGGTTTTGAGGCGTTAATTTTTTTGTGAGACAGGTGTTAATTTTGGCCAAAACTGATATGTGATGGACGTGATTTGTATGTGAAAAAGGGGGTTTTCGTGCAGAATCACATGGGTGGTCGTGAGCCCGCATAAAGACATTCTCTGTGTTTGTTTACTGGCTTACCTATTTAGCATGCATGTGCATGTGTGTAGTTTGAGAGTGTGTGTAGTGTGTTGTGTGTGTGTGTGTGTACTTTTTCATGCATTGTCTATTTCTATGTTGGTGGTTTTTTACTGGCTTACCTATTTAGCATGTGTGTGTAGTGTGAGAGTTTGTGTGAGTGCATGTGTGTGTGTTTACCTTTTTTTGCATCATCTATTTTATTTTTATGTTTGTGTGTGTGCTTACCTATTTTATATGTATTATATATATATATTTGTAGTATTATATGTGTGTGGTGTGGTGTGTGTGTGGTGTGTGTGTTGTGCAGGACTGCCAGTTTACAGCGCAGCAGTATTCCTGTGCCCGGATGGATGGTAGCGATGACGTGACCAAAGGCTTCGACATCAACCAGTCCATGGTCCTGTGCTTCAATGAGCTGGGCTGTGGTGAAGCGGCTCTGCGCAAGTTTTCTGCCATCACAGCCATTCCAGGACTGGCCCACAACACCTACAGACGCCGTCAAAGAAGGTGGGCGTCGCACACACAGAAGTCACTGCCAATGTTCTGACTGTGCTGTCCGTGCTGTCAACGATGCATACCAAGAATGGTGCTGATGTTTCAGACGACGGTGATGCAAGGGATGATGGTGGGGTACCAGTGATGGTGATTCAATTAGGGGAGATGGTGAGCTGAGCATTTTGGGGGCGATGATGGTGTTTCAATTAGGAGATGGTGATGCTGGATGCAGTTGGGGGGATGAAAGTGATGGTCCCCAGTTCTAACAGTGATGACAGTGATAGTGAGGGGGATGATAACAATCATGGTGCTTTCGTTGATGTCACGGTTTCATTTGATGGAACGTGGCAATAAACGTGGCTTCACATAAAATTACGGTGTAGGCATTGTCATTGATGTGATGACTGGCTTATTTTTGGGACTATGAAGTCCTCTCCAAGTACTGCCATGCATGCACTGTCAATGAAAAAGCTATGTTGACAGAAATAGAAAGGGCAGAGTGGATGAGGGAGCATGGTCCTGTTTGTGAGAAGAAACTACACTGGTTCTTCAAAAGGAAGGAGAGAGGCAGCTGTGCGCATGTGGCGACGCTCGATTGAGAAGAAGGCAATGCGGTAAAATCAACATGTTGTCTGATGGAGACTCGGTAGCATATAAGGCAGTGTGTGATGAGAATATTTATAACGTAAAAAAACTTGAATGTGTCAACCACTGTGACAAGTGGATGGGTACAGCTTTGCGCAAAAAAGCTAAGGAAGCCAAGCTGGGTGGACGCCGTCATGGAGCTCTGATGCTGGTGCCTGCAACATTCTGCAGTCCTACTACAGGAATGCCATCATGCAGAACCTGGGGGACCCTGCCCAAATGAAGGAGGCCATTCTGGCTTCTTTTCTGCACTGCACTTCATCTGATGACAGTCCACAGCACATGAACTGTCCTCAGGGCCCACAGTCATGGTGCTTCTACAACAAAGCCATCGCCAACGGTCAGCAGCCACCACCGCACAAGGAGAATGTTGGCACACCCCTCTCAGGAGATGTGGCCAGAGCCATCAGGCCCATCTATGAGAGAATGTCAGAACTTTCTCTCCTCAACAGGATCCAGCATGGGCGCACGCAAAATGCCAATGAGTGCGTCAACGGGCAGATCTGGGCAAGATGCCCCAAAACGGTCCACGTTGGTGCCAGCCGGGTCAATGCTGCAGTAGCTTCTGCTGTGTCGCACTTCAACCAGGGCTGTTCTCACCTTTCTCAGGTGATGACAAAGCTTGGTTCAGCTCCTCCAGCAACCTACAGCAGTACCAGGCAACACAGACCTGAAGAGGTGTTCTCAGGCTGATGATGACTGTGCGCCAGCCAAAAAACGCGCGCGTAAAGCCAACGAATGTGAAAAGAAAAGGGCCACCAGAACACAAGAGAAGGGAGAAGGACAGACATATGGACCAGGAATGCTTTGAAATGACTTGTGGGTAGATTGTGTTGCAAATTTTCTTCCGTCGAAAGAACTTTCATAACTTTAGATATTTTCTGAATCGTTTTCTTCGTTTTTCTCAAATCGGCATATTTTGGCCAGGTGACATTTTTAAAAAACAAATATCTCAAGAACAAAGTAAGTTAAAAGTTCACTGATTTAAACTTTATTTTTAATTATGTTTTCATTTGTATAATAATGCCAATGTCATCTTGATGTATATCATTTACAAATATCATAATCGTCTAAAAACACGCCATGTGAAAAGACGTAAAACTAAACAAACTAAACACACACACACACGCACGCACGCACGCACGCACGCACGCACGCACGCACGCACACACACCCACGCACGCACGCGCGCGCGCGCGCGCACGCACGCACGCACGCACGCACGCACACACACACTTGCAGCAGGCGCCAAACTACTTCCGCGTCTGCGTTTACTTCCGAGCAGACACTGAAGACAAGACAAGTATATTCTTGTCAAAGACGAAGTGAGGTTTTAGTACGACTAGGTTCATCACTCCTGCCTGTCATTCATCTGTCAATTCACGTATTATCCGTGTGCCGGACTTTTCACCTGTCTGTGTTGTAGAGACTCCGCCGATGACGATATCGTGAATTAAACCACACTGGTTGGGAGACCAGTCGTCTGGGTTTCTTGCGAAGGACGTGTCAGTAGTTTTGCTCCCAGACCACGGCATTTTTTGCGTTGGAAAGTTTCTGTGTTGAGTTATATCACACCCCCACCCAGCCTTAACCCACCTCAGTCTTATTGTTGGAATTACTGCCTCCGTGAAAGAGGTTCTGTCGGGGTTGATGGTGGGAGGGAGGAGGAAGCAATAGGAGGTGGAGCTAGGGTAATGGTGGAAGGGAGGGGGGGGCAGGGAGGGAGCGAGGTGTGTGTGTGTGTGTGTGTGTGTGTGTGTGTGTGTGTGTTGTTGTTGTTGTTGTGTTGTTTTTTTCTTCTTCTTTCTTCTTCTTCTTCTTCTTCTCTTCTCTTCTTCTTCTTTCTTCTTCTTCAGTTTAACGTCTTCCCACTAAAAGTGATATCAGACGAGTGTGTGTGTGTGTGTGTGTGTGTGTGTGTGTGTGTGTGTGTGAGTGTGTGTGTGTGTGTGTGTGTGTGTGTGTGTGTGTGTGTGCGTGCGTGCGTGCGTGCGTGCGTGTGCGTGCGTGCGTGCGTGCGTGCGTGCGTGCGTGCGTGCGTGTGTGTGTGTGTGTTTTGTCTGTCTGTCTGTCTGTGTTAATGTGGAGGATGGGAGGGGGTGCTTTCATGATTTACCTCTTTGCCATTTGACTGTAGCCAATGCAAAGGATTCCCTATAAGTCTGCAGCCACATGTCTCCTTTACTGTTTACCTACAAATCAAAGTGTCACTATCAATAACAATTTTCAAGACCACCTG
>CM031597.1:133909934-133916122 GCA_018398815.1 Conus ventricosus | reverse complement strand
GACTAGAGAGAAATGCCAAAAAATACAACTTAGGCTATCCCTTAGACTAAAAACACAGATCACACTTTTATAACAAAATAAACCTACAAGATAGTCTTTCCTTGTTTGTGAGCTGAAGTAAATACACTTACGTAAGACCGAGTTTCGCGCAAACACGGTATCGGAACTAAGTGTCAAAGTTTGCCTTGTAAACAAAGCACCAAATGCTTGGCAAACCTGCCTACACTTACCTTGCTAACACAGTCGGCGTCTTGGGTACAGGCAAATGCAGACCAAAATCCTAAATCAGTACAAGCACTGACATCGACGACTCTGCACAAGCAAGATCTATTTATCTAGAGTTCAAAACCCCCTTCTTTCTCCACCCAAGTACCTATTCTAACTAAGGTAATGAGAAAAGGAGAACGGAACTCTAGAACAAATAACCGGCGGTACTAGACAAAACAACAAACACGGAGACGAACGCGGAACGGAAGCGCCGAAGGTCCGACCACGGAGCACGGAACTCTACTGCCGACAGCACCCCCAAAACCGGTCCGCTCCAGTGGGTTCCCTACTGACACTAGAACCCACCCAACCAACCACCCGTCAAATACACAAAGAAAGATAGACAGGTCCCTCAAGGGTCGGGCGGTAGTGAGTTCAGAGTGTCGCTTTTACACTACCACATACACATTCCTGTTCCCCGGCATCTCCACCATAATTGTCACGTGCGAGTACACCTGACAGGGGGGTTCTTATACAGGTAATGTGCAGTGGCAGAAACGGAGCGATCACTCAATCCCTCACACCACCAGACCACAAGAGAAAGAGGTTTCAACAATATTTTTACTTCACATTACAATCATTCACTCACACTAACACTCCAGATGGGATATGGGTCATAGCAAAGAAGAGGAAAACAGCCGAGAGAGGAAAAGAAAGAGAAAAAACAATGGGGCATAGAAGAGAAAAAAGCACTATTCAGAACTAACTGACCTAGGGGACAAAGTAAATTAAATAGACCACAAAAACCCGCCAATATACCGAGATCCCGCTACCGTCCCAACCTAACCCACTAAACCGCTACAAAGGCATTAACATAACAGAAGAAAGACAGTACTAGAAACAATAATACATCAAACAGGACCTAGTCAGGGTTAAGCAAAACAATAAGAAAAAAAAACGAATCAGTGACCGGCTTCAGGCCCACACACACACACGCCAAACCCACACCCACACCACACACGACTGAAGACTCATCTTATCCCGTGCCCGAGGAGGTTCACCGTGGGAGGTGGATCCTAAGAAGGGCGAAGCCCGCAGTGGGCTGGTCTTCCAGTCCGAGGCGAAGATGTCCCAGTGAAGGGTGAGGCGCACCTTCAACAGTCCTCAGTGCAGCGACTGGTGCCTGGATACCGGATGGCGTCTGCCAGGTCCCGGGATGCTGGTCCTTCAGCCAGTCCAAGACCGGAGCTGCCGGAAACAAATGGCGAAATTTTTCCCGCCCCAAAATGGCGGTGGGCGAGGTGAGAAAACGGTCCGCTCCCCAGTCCAATGAAGGATGGCAGCCGAAAACCGTGACGGTCCACACTGAAGTGGACTCCAGGTCGGGGATGACCTAAGTTGCTTCCTCCAGCTGGCAGGGATAGGGATCCAGAGGTTACAAGTGGAATTCTTTCCTTCCCACCGAAGGGTGAAAGACAGTTCCACGCAACCCACGCAAAAGTGGATTTAAAACAGGAAGGCTCCAGCTGGCAGAGATGGAGATCTCTCCGACTCGAAGGTTCGTAGCGAGTCTCCCCCACTAGCCTAACCAAGATGGCAACAGGTAACAAAACAGCTCACCTGTGCCACCTGACATCAGCTGATGAACCACGTGGAAAACGATAACAGAAAAAAAAAAAACTTTAAAAGAAAAAAAGAAAAATGAGAAATATTGGAGGATGAGAGCAAAATGCACGGACGTAGCGCACCCGGAATGACACAAATAGCACATGGTCAACACCGGCCAATGTAGTAAAGATGTCACTGGTAACACTCCACTTTACACTGGGTTTGAGAAGAAATGAATTATCTTCCAAACCAAAAGTATTTACGTCCGTGACATTCTTCTTCTTCTTGTTCTTCTTCTTCTTCTTCTTCTTCTTCTCTTCTTCTTCTTCTTCTTCTTTCATCATCATCATCATCATCATCATCATCATCATATCATCATCATCATCATCATCATCATCATCATCATCGTTGTTGACAAATGAGTCTGCTACAAATGTCTCATGTTTTCGTGATCTGGATGCATTTTATACTCGCTGGCATCCTTTTGTTTTTGGCTATAGCGCCGATAGCGAATTGCGGCAATCATAAAAGATCGCGTTACTTAGTATGCAACCGACGACCTCATGGCTATGCGCCGATAGCGAATTGCGGGGCTAATATGAAAAAGACCCTGTTACTTAGTATCAACCGACGACCTAGGTATGCGCCGAAGCGAATTTGCGGGCTAATCATGACAATGTCGCTTTTACTTAGCATGAAAACCGACGACCTCAGGTATAGCGCCGATAGCAAATTGCAGGCTAATCATGACAATGACGCTGTTATTAGCATGCCCCCGAGACCTCAGGGCTTAGCGCCGATAGCAAATTTGCGGGAAATCATGAAAAAGATCGCTTTTTACTTGCATGCAACCGACGACCTCGGCTAAAGCCCCGATAGCGAATTGCAGGCAAATCATACAATGTCGTTTTTTTACTTAGATAAAAACCGACGACCTCAGGGCTTAGGGCCGATAGGGGGGAATTGCGGGCTAACAGAAAAATGACCTTTTATTTAGTTGCAACCGACGACCTCAGGCTATAGCGCCGATACGAATTTTGCGGCTAATCATGACAAGTCGGTTTTACTTATAGCAACCGCGCCCCTCAGGGGCTATAGCGCCGATAGCGAATGCGGGCTAATCATGACAATGATCGCTGTTACTTGTATGAAAACCGACGCCCTCAGGCTAAGCGCCGATACGAATTGCGGGCTAATATGACAATGATCGTGTTACTTGTATGCAACCGACGACCTCTGGCTATAGCCCGATGCAATTGCGGGCTAATCATGACAAGATCGCTGTTACTTATATGCAACCGACGACCCATGGCTTAGCGCCGAAGCAATTTGCGGCTTCATGACAATGATCGCTGTTACTTGGGGCATCAACCGACGACCCATGCTATAGCCCCGATAGCGAATTGCAGGCAAATCATGACAAGATCCCCGGGTTATTTAGTATGCAACCGACGACCCCCAGGCTAAGCGCCGATACGAAGCAGGCTAATCATGACAATGACGCTTTTACTTAATGAAACCCGCGACCTCATGGTTTACGCCGTAGCGAATTGCAGGCAAAATCATGACAATGATCGCGGGGACTATATGAAACCCGACACCCAGGGCTATAGCCCCGATAGCGAATTGCGGCAATCAGCAATGATCCCGACAGTATGAAACCCCCTCAGGGCATACCCGATAGCGAATTGCGGGTAATCAGGAAATGATCCTGTTACTTAGTATCAACCGCGACCCAGGGTTTAAGCGCCAAAGGGGGAAGCAGGCTAAAAATTACAATGACGCTGTTACTTATATGCAACCCGACGACCTCAGGGCATAGGCCCCGAACGAAGCGGGCAAATAGACATGACGCTGTTCTTATTGCACCGACGACCTCAGGCATAGGGCCGATGCGAATGCGGGGAAAACATGACAATGATCGCTGTTATTTATATGAAAACCGCACTCTTGGCTAAGCGGTACAAAATTGCAGGCTATCATGAAAGATGCTGTTACTTAGTATGAAACCACGACCTCATGGCTAAGCGCCGATAGCAATTGCAGGGAACATGACAAGATCCTTTTTACTTAGTAGCAACCGACACCTCATGGCTAACGCCGTAGCGAATGCGGGTAATCATGACAATGATCGCTGTTACTTAGTACACCCGACGACCTCAGGGCTATAGCGCCAAAAGCGAATTGCGCAATCATGACAATGTCGCTGTTACTTAGTATGAAAACCGCGACCCGGGCAAGCGCCGATACGAATTGCAGGCAATCAGAAAAAACGCTGTTATTTTGATGAAACCCGACGACCCATGGAAAGCTCGGGGTTTCATTTTCATCAAAAACGACGCCCCCCACATTGTCTTCTCGTTATCACCGCTCCATCGCTTTGTCGTTTTTTGGGCCCTCCTCTCTCCCCCCTCTCTCCCTCTTTTCTCTCCCCCTCTCCCCTTCTCCCTCTTTCCCTCTTTTCTCTCCTCCCCCCCTCCTCCCTCTCTCTCTCTCTCTAAAATGCAAAAAAGCGGCAATTGACAAAAGATTTACCTTTGTTTAAAAAGAAAAATAGTGGGAAGAGCCCAAGCTTTCAATTATTTCTAAATCTTTGCAACACGATTTGTAAGCCCTCCTCTGTTTGTCCCAATTTGGGGGAAAAATGTGGATGTTCCCCCTTCCCCAAACCCAAAACCCCTTTTTATGCTTACAAAGTCATTTACCAATTTTCTAAACACGTCCATAACTCAATGACCCCGGGAAATGCCCCCTGACGGCGTCAGTTTTCATCATCCGGACTAAATGTCCCCTCCCCCAGAGAGAGTTCCTCTTTCGGCTAAAGAACGAGGGGAACCCGAATGTCGGGAGTCTACCAACCCGGTTTTTCTCATGGGGAAAGTAGAATGAAGAAAGTACTCACGGTTTGTCTTTGCCATAAAAGCGTTGGGGAAATCGCTTGGGCCGCTGATGGGGAAAGTGAATACATAACAAAAATCGTTTAAAAGCGCAAATCGGGCGAAAAAACCCAAAAAAGTAATTGTCATGATTTTGTTTCCTTTTTGTCAAAAAAATGTAAAGCAGCAAAACCCGGGAATAAACAGAAGAAATAAAAAAAAACAAACACAGATTTCAATTAAGCATTTGGCTTGCAATTTTTCGAAGAAAAATAGCCGGTTTCGTTTAAATCTTTATTGTTCATTACATTTATAAAAACTGAAAAAGGGGCCCCCCCTGCCGATGGGTTTATTAAACTTGTACTTGTGTTTTTATATTTGGGGCTTTTCTCACTTTCGGAAAATTCCTGTAAAAAAAAGTGGTGGTCCGTTGTGAATGTTTTAAGGATCCATAAAGGAAAAGTGTCGGGAAATTTTTCCTTTGAAAACGGCAGGACTCCAAATTTGTTTTGAAGATAAACATTTCTTTTTAACCCGTATAAAGTGGTTTTACCCTGTACTTTACTAATTGGGGCCGGGGGTTGAAGTGTCTATTTGGTCATCCCGGGCGCAACGGCCTCATTTCGGGGCCCCCTCCTCCAATATTTTTCTTCATTTTTTTTTTTTAAAGCTTCTTTTTCTGTTCTTTTTTTCGCTTTCCCGTGGGGGGCATCATATGTCAGTGCCCCAGGTGACTGGTTTTTACCTTTGCCATCTTGGGGTTTGGCAAGGTTGGGACTCATTTACGGACCGTCGGTCGGGGCCCCTCCTGCGGCGGGCCCACATTTCTTTATCCACTTCGGTGGGGGTTTTGTGGAAAGTCTTTCGCCCTTTTAAGGGCGGAAAATATTCCCCCTGGGCACCTCTGGGATCCCCTGCCCCCGCCAGCTAGAAGAACCACTTGGGTCGTCCCGACCTGGAGCCCCCCATTTGGGGCCGGGAGTTTTGGCTGCCCCCCCTTTGTGGTGGGAGCGAACCGTTTTCCCCTCGCCCCAAACCCCCATTTTGGGGGGGATTTTTCGCCCTTTTCCTTTTAGCTGCAGCTCCGGGGTTGGGCTGGCTGGCACCAGTACCCCGGGGCCCTGCAGTCCTCTCCTTCGTCCGGCACCCGTCGTTTCCAACGTGCGGACTGGTGGAGGGGAACCTTGTTCCCTTTACTGGGACACCCGCCACCTCGGAAAGGGGGAAAACCAGCCCACTACAACGTCCCCTCTACAGGATCCCCTCCCTCGCGAACCTCCCCGGTTCTGGACCGAGTTGAGGTTCAAATTTGTGTGTGGGGGTGGGCTGGCGGCGTGTGCGGGGTTAAACCGGGGCACTGATTTGTTTGTTGGTTTTTTTGTTTTTTTGTTTTTTTTTGTTTTTTTTTTTAACTCTAGTGGTGGGGCCCCTTGGATGTAGCATTGTTTCTAATACGTCTTCTTTTTGTCATTCTGTGAAAGGGCCTTGTAGCGGTTT
>CM031597.1:133899934-133907434 GCA_018398815.1 Conus ventricosus | reverse complement strand
CTCTCTGTCAGGGAGGTTTAACTTGGTGAAGAATGGTTGATGATATTAGCTTGACGTAGCTCTTCTATTTAGCGTGCTGTAAGGTCACACAGATCACATCTGATGAGCATCCTCAACTTTTCACCTCGGATGTACCCTCTCCCCCTTTCGTCTGTAGAACTCAGCATTCCTAATCCCCGCCATGTTCATTCTCCTTCAACAGGATGATCACCTCCTGGCGATCCGATCCCCACTGTCACCTCCTTTATCATATTGTCAACACCAGCTTACCACCTTGGCCATCGCCGCATTTCAGTGCCAGACACAGCCAGGGAATAGTACAGTGATGGCAAGATTGTCTCCAATGGGCGTGAAAGAAGGTGACAGTCGGACTTGGGGTTAGGGTGGTTACAGTCGTAGACTCACAGTGTGAAAACTTGATGCTTGCCAGTAAAATCTTTCACTGTTGTGACAGTAGACTCATTGTGTAAAACATGTTGGTGGCCAATACATCTTTTTACCTTTATGACAGTAGGCTCATTGTGTCACAACGTGTTTGGTTGCAGGTAAATTCTTTCACTTTTCGCCCCAATTCGGTTATCTCAATGGCAATGCTATTTGACCAATGTGGTGTGTTAGGGTGACGAATGAAACTCCTCTTCTTTGGTACTTCAGCCAGCGTTGCACTCTGACTGAGGTAAAGGACAAGAGATGGTTCCAGTCACTGGATCTGGGCGATTCCAGAAGTAGATTCTGGGGGATCAAACGTGTTGGTTACAAGTCAAAATGTGTCACTTCCATGACAAACCTGATGACCTCAATGGCAGCGACATGTTTAGAGAAGTGGTGTCTTATGAGGAAGAATCAAACTCCGGTCCGTTGTTTACTTAAAGGCATAGCACACTGACAGGTGAAGTACAAGAGATGGTGCCAGTCTCGTGGAATCAGTTCTAGACGGAGGAAGAGTTTGAAGCCTTCACTTCCAGCCGACGATTCACACATTGATCTTCATATCCTCACTTCCAGCAGACGATTCACACATTGATCTTCATATCTTCACTTCCAGCAGACGATTCATACATTGATCTTCATATGAGCGTTACAACGCTCCTAAATGGAGATATGTCGTCCCACGTCCACAATACATATATAGATCACTCACTTTATGCATTACTCTCTTTGAGAATCACTCTCTAAAAAAATCACTCTCTTTGAAAATCACTCCCTTGAATCGTATCCTAGCAAAGTTCCAAACTTTGATCATGAAATCGAAAGTCCAAGACACATGGTGCTGCACAATTATTCAACAAAACACGAGGTGTTTTATAAAAATCGAGAACAGTAGCGTAAAACGTTTTTTAGCTATTTAAAATGCACGGAACATTTTACCACGTTCGGAATCCGTGACATATATAACAGCCAGTCCATCTAGTCTGCGACTAATGTGTTTAAACAAGCATATTCATGTGGACGTGTGGATCTTTGTGCGAGTACACGCATCTTTTACAGACATGTGTCTCCGTGCATACTTGCATATCTTCACACATGACTGCGGATTGAATGATGAAAGAGGGAAGGCGACACATAAATTGGTAATGTCCGTCCAACCAGTTTACTTCATCATCGTCATTGTCAGTTTCTCTCCATATACAAGTGTGCCCATGCATTGTATAAGATACTGATGCATATAAAATTTGTACGTATGAATGCATTATATTCGCATGTGTGATTAGACATGTGCTTGTGGAGGTGGAATAACTATGGGAGAGCATGAATACCGGGGCGAAAAGAGCACGGAAGCATAGATTGTAAAAGTGAATCCTCTGCACTCTGGTTGTAAGACACCCTGTATTCTGGTTGTAAGACGCTCTGTATTCTGGTTGTAAGACGCTCTGTATTGTGGTTGTAAGACGCTCTGTATTCTGGTTGTACGACGCTCTGTATTCTGGTTGTAAGACACTCTGTATTCTGGTTGTAAGACGCTCTGTATTCTGGTTCTAAGACACTCTGTATCCTGGTTGTAAGACGCTCTGTATTCTGCGCCTGTTCCCTCTACTGTTCCCTCCCCGGCCTTCAACTATTGCTTAATGTA
Organism: Conus ventricosus; assembly: GCA_018398815.1. Classification (NCBI taxonomy): domain Eukaryota; kingdom Metazoa; phylum Mollusca; class Gastropoda; order Neogastropoda; family Conidae; genus Conus; species Conus ventricosus. The sequence goes on along the minus strand of CM031597.1, from coordinate 133,905,363 downwards.
AAACTGGTCATTTCAAAACAGTGATGATTCACACCATCACAAAAGAAAACATTCCGAGAGAGAAGGAGAGGGGGGAGACACAGACAGACACAGACACAGACACACAGACACAGAGAGAGGGGAAAAGTCTTTCATGGTTCATAACGATGAAACAAGAGAGTGTTCAGCAATTTATCATGTTCCCTGTTCGCAGGGGCAACACAGAGACCAACGGACGAAGGGTACAAAACAGTCTCATAGTTTTGTCTTCGCACATAACTCACACAGGAATCCCAGCTGGTCCAGCCTTCAATTAGGAAATACAGTTCCATCAAATGGAACAATGAGACTGAAATATGAATTTATGTAACGAAGTTTCTCTAAATGTCATGATGTATTTATGAGGACACTATGTGACATTTATATGACTTTGTTTGATGTTTGTAATAATGTCGCTGTTGTCCAGTGAAATACTTTCTTATGTGTGCCTATTTGTTAAAAAAAACAACAGGAAATACAGTTACAAAGAGATTGCGAGTCATTTCAGAATCAGCGTTTCACACTTTCAAATCTGAAGGGAATTTGTTACTGTCTTGAATTAAACTCAGTTCCATGGTCAATGGTCAAGCCCAAGCCAGAGAGAGAGAGAGAGAGAAGAGAGAGAGAGAGAGAGAGAGAGAGAGAGAGAGAGAGAGAGAGAGAGAGAGAGAGAGAGAGAGAGAAGAGAGAAGAGAGAGAATGTACGAAGCGTCTTTAGATGTGAGCAAATGTTCACTTTTTGTGTTTTTTTGTGGCATCAGTTGTCGGATCAATGGAGCACCTAAGGCGTGATTTTATTTTTCGTCCTAAGGCCGAAATCCACCTCTTCATTTGTTGGTGCTTCACACTGTCCTCTTCATCTGCCAAAAAAAACAAAAAACAAAAAAACAAAAACAAAGCAATTTCCAATACTCCCCCCCCCCCCCCCCCCTCAACCAATCCCTTACACACCATGCATAGTCTGTATGTTCTCTTACAAATGGACATAATCTTGCTGATTTTTTTTTTTTTTTTAGTGTTTTTAGCGTTTGATACAAAATGTCTGGATTTATTAGTGTTCTAATGTGGTGTACTGGCACTCTCACGCTGATAATGTGCTGCTTATGCAAATAGAACAACATAAAATTAACAAAAGGCATAATACTTAATTAATTTTCCTTTCTTTCAGGTTTTCCAAAAGAGAGAGAGAGAGAGAGAGAGAGAGAGAGAGAGAGAGAGAGAAGGAGAAGGAGAGAGAGAGAGAGAGAGAGAGAGAGAGAGAGGAGAGAGAGAGAGAGAGAGACAGACAGACAGACAGACAGACAGACAGACAGACAGACAGACAGACAGACAGAGAGACTCGGCGTCATAGAGTTGTAGGTTGGAATTGGTACAAATGCAAAATGTTCACCGTTTACAAAACGGCTTGTGAAATTTAAGACCCTATCCCTCATTAGTTTGGAGCCAGAAAAAAAAAATCCAAAGAAAAGTAACAGCAGACTTCCTCTTCCTCAAGCGTCTTGTCTCTACCTCCCCACCCACCCCCCACCCCCCTCGCCGCCCGCTACATTTCTGTTACCTCCATTTAGTTTTTCAATCATTAAAGAGAGAAAGAGAATAAGAACAAGATGAAAGCGAGAAGGAAGAGGAGGTGCGAGTCCCTGTTAGTGAGTGTGTTCGTTCGTACTTCAATTTAACGTCTATTCACATAAAGTGATTTTAGACAAGAGTTAGGGAAATAGCGTGTGTGTGCATGTGTGTGTGTGTGTGGTGTGTGTGTGTGTGTGTGTGTGTGTGTGGGGTGTGTGTGTGTGTGTGTGGTGTGTTGTGTGAGTGTGTGTGTGTGTGTGTGTGTGTGTTGTGTGTGTGTGTGTGTGTGTGTGTGTGCGTGTGGGGCGTGCGTGCGTGCGTGGTGGTGTGTGTGTGTGCGTGCGTGTGTGTGTGCGTCTGTGTGTGCGTTGATGGACCGATAAGAGATTTGTTACGAGCAGTTAGCAAATATATATGATTCATACTAAAATTCTTTACAATTAACATACCCCAAAAGCAAGTATTAAAACATAAAGGAGTACAGGAAAATCTGATATAACCAAAATGTTTAAGCGCTCATATCTGTAGGAACACTTGTTACAAAAAAGAGCCCATTGGACTAATCATCAAGGAATTAACAAAAGAAACAAGACCTGGTAAGTTCTGGAAAATACACGTGCCATCAAGTCGCAGGCAGTCAGGATTTTCCTTTTTGAAATATGGCGCAGTAGAAAAGAAGATGCTGGGTTTGTGAAACTTCAACTGCTCCGCAGATGCAATTAAATTTTTGCGAAATTTTGTACGGAAAGCGTTTAGCTTAAGCCTGTAAAACAGGGATTCAAGTTTTCGGTTATTTTTTTTCAAGTACTTTTGCGTTGGCCAATTGATAGGTAATCTTTCCAATTTTAACCGCATTGCTAGAAGAAAAAGTAGCTGACTGGAATTTGTCACAGCAGAGCAATTTGGAGTGAGGTAGACGTATTTTAGTAAGAACCAAGTTTTTGTAGGCTTCATAAACCTTTCAATACACGTCTTTTTAAGAGACCATATCCTTCGTATAAACACAGAGGAATGTTGATTTCTATGGATTCATCGGACTTTCGTGCTCCTTTTCTGGCAGCCCGGTCAGGCCCATTCATTACCAGAAATCCCACAGTGAGACGGGATCCAGCAAAAATCAACTGTTGTACCTCTTGATATAAGAATACTGACAAGAATGTTTTATTTCTAAAATCACCTCACCTCGATTTTTCACAGCAATAGATTCAAGGCCTTGTAAGACAGATTTAGAATCCACACAGAAAAGTGTTTTGTAGATAGTAAGTGGAGTATCAACAAGAAAATTAAGCGCCATTAGAATTGCCACCAGCTCAGCCGTGAAGATAGAATAACCCCTTCCCGAGATGAAAAGATTTTTCAACTTTAAGGGTAGGAATAACAAAAACCACTTCCAGCGTTTTCATTTAACAGTGATCCATCGGTGAAAACTTTAAGGTGATGTGAATATTTACTATCAATATGAGATTTGGCAAGAGAGGACAATATATTATTGTTAACATTCTTTTGTAGATCAGTATATTTAAAAATCAAAACATGCGGTGTGCAATTCCCAATTTGGAATCGGGATACAGGAAAACGATCAGCAATATTCTTGGGATCAATCTCAGCGTCTTTCAGTAAGTTTGAGGAATATGTCATTATGGTTGTATTAGATTTAATAGATCTAGCTCGCTTCGGGAAATGGATATCTGATCGTAAATCTAATTCATCTTTGCTCGAGTTCTGAACAGATGAGCTACGTAGGATGAATTTAGCACAGGCCAAGTTTCTATAGTCGTCAAGGGGCAGAACTCCGGCTTCGTAATACGTTCCTGGTGCACTGGCATGAAATGGGGCACCTAGTGCGAGTCTAAAAGCCTTGCAGTCTATGCTTTGCAACTTTTTAAGTAAATAGTTTGGTGCGCTGAAGAACACTTCCTGTGCGTATGATAATTTTGATCTTACGAAGATGTCGAAAGGTGTACTAAAGTTTGTGTAATCTGCACCCCAATTTTGTTTACTGATTATTTTAAGAAGATTTAGAGATTTGCTGGCTTCGTTGATAATATGTTCAATATGGTTGTTCCAAGTTATTAGAGTAATATTTACTCCTAAAAATTTATCTCGGTGACATAACTCAATACATTGTTATCTACCTTAAAAGTAGGACTATTGCAAGTACTTCCACCAGCGTCAAATAACATCATGTGGGTTTTTTCTGCCGATAAACTAAGGCCGTTTTCAAACATAAATATTGCTATATTATCTAGGTCACGCTGATATGTTTTTTTAATAAAATTGAAAGATCTGACTGGAGTTTTTCTTCTTTAAAGTTACGTTCATCCACATGCAAATATCGTCAGCATATTGCACCAAGGAACAGTTTAGATAAATGCTTTGGGAGATCGCATATCAGAATATTAAATAGTGAGTGTGTGTGTGTGTGTGTGTGTGTGTGTGTGTGTGTGGTGTGGTGTGTGTGTGTGGTGTGTGTGCGTGGCGTGCGTGCGTGCGTGCGTGCGTGCGTGCGTCCCGTACGTGCGTGCGTGCGTGCGTGCGTGCGTGCGTACGCAAATGCGTGTGTGTAGGTGGATTCGTACACGGGTACGAGAACGCTTCCTCTCCCTCCCTACTCTCTCCTCTCTCTCCTCTCTCTACTCTCTCTCTCTCCTCTCTCTCTCTCTCTCTCTCTCTCTCTCTCTCTCTCTCATTCATTTCATTCATTCATTCTCTCAAATCATATACGATATACGCAACACGTTTAGGAAACCATCTGTCTTGAATCATCTATATTCTTTTGCTCTAAAATAAACGCATCACAAAGAAAACAAGCGGATATCACCAACAACTACTCAGTAGCAACCATTTGTGCCATTGCTGATACTCATTTAACCCATTGCATCATCATCGTCATCAACATCCTCCTCCTCCTCCCTCCTCCTCCTCCTCCTCCTCCTCCTCCTCCTCCTCCTCCTCCTCCTCCTCCTCATCATCATCATCATCGTCATCAACATCAAACCCTCATCATCATCATCACATCATCATCATCATCATCATCATCATCATACTGTGTGCATTTTCTGTGCTTCATGTAAACAGAGCCCTGAGTGCTTACAAATGGCATAGGGAAAAAAACAGGGCGGCAAGGAGAGATATGACAGGTGCATACAAACATTCAATGGGAGGTAGGCGATCTTATAAGAAGGAAAAGAAAACACAAAAGAAAATACACAACTTAAACACAGACCAAAAGACAAGGTATGTCGAACATTCGCACGTACAGTTTTAGTTTCAGTCTCAATTTCATCAATGAAGCGCCACTGCGTGCGGACTAGTCCATATATGCGCTACACCACATCCGCTAAGTTTTGAGACCACACTGCGCATGCTTTTCAGCTGGTGGATAAATGAATTAACAACAAAGATGAGAGAATTGAAGAGGGTCTCGTGGCTACGATTTAGCAGATGTCCGACCTACCCATTAGCCCGATGCACTGGTCAGACCTTGAATGCCTACATAACATTGGTTGTGTCCTTTTTTTTTAAATGTATATGTGTGTGTAGTACACGTGCACTGACGTCATATGGCCAGCCTTTTAACCCTGCTCCCCCCCCCCCCCCACCACCATCACCATCACATCACCACCACCACCACCACCGCCTTCGGTCTCCTTGATGTGAAATAGTTGACTTCAGCAAAAGACTTTGCCCGATATACCCAAAAGCCAAGCCAAGAGGGAAGCTACTCTGCTAATAAATCGATGTGTAGTTCCAAGGGGAAATAAAGATTTCAACTATGTTTAAAATTCGGAAGAACGTTGTGAGATCTTACCAATAGAACAGGGAGTACAAAAAAAAGAAAG
>CM031597.1:133860508-133895508 GCA_018398815.1 Conus ventricosus | reverse complement strand
TGTGTGTGTGTGTGTGTGTGTGTGTGGGTGTGTGATGACTTATACTATTATTTTGGATGAATGATTTTCTACCACAATCGTGTGTGTGTGTGTGTGTGTGTGTGTGTGTGTGTGTGTGTGTGTGTGTGTGTGTGTGTGTGTGTGTGTGTGTGTGTGTGTGTGTGTGTGTGTGTGTGTGTGTGTGTGTGTGCGCGCGTGCGCGTGTGTAATGATTCACACTATTATTTTGGATGCACGTGTTACTACCACAATCACATTCAGATTGACATGAGAAAGGCAGGGGGAGAACAGGAGATGGAACGGGACAGGTCAGGGGAAGAGGTGGACTAAATAAGAAACGTCAAACACTTTTCTTTTTCCGGGCCAAGATGTGCACTAGAAAAAAAATGTCTCTTTAACATACAACGCTCCACTTACCCTATCCCCCTTCCCCACCCCTCAAACCCAGCTAAACCCCCCACCTCTCACCCCACCCCACCCCTTCCCTCCAGCCCAGTCCCTTCCTACCATGTCTTGAGGGCGACACAGCAGCCATTTCTTGCAATGCTGGAAGCAAGCCTTAGAAAAGGCAGGTGTTTTTTTTTTTTCAACCGTGCGTAAACTTCATTTATACACATCGTGAACTGGTGATATACGGGGAGAGATGAGAACCTCGCCGACTTTTCTTTTAGGAGACTAAGCTAGAGACACAATTAAAAAGATCACGTGACAAAAGTGTTCAGCAACAATTAAAAGATCACGTGACAAAAGTGTTCAGCAACAATCGTCAACCATCTGACGTATTTGGGTCGTATCTTGTTGTCTTTGTGAAATGTCTTAGGGGGAGGGGGGGGGGGGGGATAAAATAGTTCATGATGCATTTATATGACAGATTTGTTTAAATGTTATTTTGATGACATTGATAGAAAATTGTGTATCTTGATATGGATAGCGTGTGGTGTTGATACGGAAGATGGCAATGGCTTTGGGGGGTAATCTGATCAACACGCCATAATCTGAACAAGTGTTGGTTGATATTTTCGTTTTTTTTTCACATGAGATGCTAGAGCGAATCTAGTTATTTCTTGTCGTGTGTTTGTTTCTTTCATATACAAAGCGATCCTTTCTTGTTCTACGTCTATTATCTCTCTCTCTCTCTCTCTCTCTCTCCTCTCTCTCTCTCTTCCTCCTCTCTCTCTCTCTCTCTCTTTCTCTCTCTCAGTGTGAGAACCCAGTGAACTAAAATGAACAGGGCGAATGGAAGGGTAATGGAGAGAAGGAACGAATCTTTTTTAATGAGGGAAAAGGCGGAATAAGCACAAAATGGCTTTTTTTTACATCCGGCCCTCAACAAAGGGAAATATATGGAAAATGCAATAATAACATCAGCAAAACTAATCTCGAATTCAAGTAAATATACATAAACGCTCTAAATAGACAGAGGAAATGGTTAACACAAAAGAACGGAAGACAATCAATGCCTGTAAGAGAGAGGGAGAGAGAAGGGGGAGACAGAGGGAGAGAGAGAGAGAACTCGGAACTCGGAACTCGGAACTCGGAAACTTTAATTGTAAGACCACCGGCCTGTATACAATGGATACACGTTAACATGGGTAAATCAAACAAATAACATAAGGACAACACGCAAAGAATAAGTACAACATCCCACATCAAAATCAAACTAAAGTCAAGGAGTTACATTGGCATGTGAAATTAAGCAGACAAAAAAAACCTTAAGACAGCAATTCAATTACAAGAGTGCGCTTTACTTCTTATTTAAATGCGTATATCTAGTTTTAAATGCATAAAATATATACATTGCTAAATTTCTTAAGAGCATGACGTCTTCAGATTGTAACATTCGAGCTAAGATTCTCCATTAATGAATGTATGTTGGTAATACTTTGACAAATATTTTTCTCTTAGAAATGTATATGTTTGACATTCTAACAAAAAATGAAGTTCACTTTCTATCCTGTTACAAAACGGGCATTTCTTTGATTTTTCATTATATCTGTTATTTATATTCAGATCACACATTCCAAGTCTTAATCTAGTTAAAGCGTAACGAAATTTACTAATAGTGATAGCTGACAAGTAATTTTCTGATTGGAAGGATGATTTGAAAGACATATATGTGCTAAAACCGTTCACTTTGAGAAAGTTTTGAATGCCAGTCCTGCATGTAACAATCGATAATTCTCTGCTTTATTCTTTAAGAAAAATGGTTTCATTCCCAACCCCTCCATTGATCCAAACATCTGAAAAACCAAAAGTATCAAGACATGTTTTAACAGATATTGACCAGTTATGACAATTAGAGTGACCATGTGTAAATTCGGGGATCTTATTCAGATCATGGATGTGCCTGTTTAGGAAATCTATGGATAGACTACTTTGGAGTTTAAACCAATACTTTATTGACTTTAGAGCAGTATCAATATACAAAGGGTATCGGCCTATTTCTCCATATATCATTGTATTTGGACATTTGCGACTAACACCTAACAAGCGCTTACATGCAAACAGATGAACTGATTCAATCGACTGAAATTTAGTTAATCCCCAGAGCTCCCCTGCGTACAGTAACATTGGCTTTATTTGTGAATCAACCAGTTTGAAAATATTGACAAATCCATGTTTCCTAAAGCCCACATTGTTTGAAGATTCTGCGACTTTACGTTTTGTTCGTCTAACGTATTCATCTAATGCAATATCAAAACCCATTCTAGTGCTAAGAGTAAAACCAAGATATTTGTAACTGTTAACTACTTCCACTTCTCTCCCTTTGTAGTACCAACATTCAGTTTTAGACAAATGACCCCCTTTTCTGAAAACAATAATTTTGGTTTTATCTAGATTCACTGTTAGATTTAAAGTGTCAGATGCTTTCTGTAGATTGTTAACTGATTTTGGAGCCCACTGGGTGTTAGAAGAAATAAAACAATGTCATCAGCGAATAACAAAAGGAATATTTCTTGTAATCCGGGTAAAAACTGAAATCCATGTTTACCGTTCTTTGTTACATTTCAGCTGCCTCGGTAATTAATAAAGAAAACAATAAAGGTGACATTAAACAGCCTTGTTTCAGTCCTGAGGGACACTCAAAGAAATCTGACACTTCTGGGCCCAACGAACACAACTCTGGACAGAACTATACATGCCTTTTAACATTCTGATCATTTTTGAGGAAGCTTGAACCTTTTGGAGTATTTTCCAAAGCATGTCTCTATCTACTGTGTCAAAGGCTTTTTGGTAGTCTATAAAAGCTACGTAGCATTTTCTACTTTATGTCCATACAAATAAGATTTTATCATTGAAACGAGTGTAAATATATGGTCTACAGTAGAGTATTCTTTGCGAAAGCCAGCCTGTTCTTCACTTATTTTGCTTCTTTTTCTGCCCATTTATACAATCTCTCGTTTAATACTGATGTAAAGACCTTACTTACTACACTAAGTAAAGAAATGCCTCTATAATTTTCTGGATTAAGAGCATCGCCTTTTTTAAGTAGAGGAATAATAATTGATTTGGTCCATGATACAGGGAAATAACATTCTTGTATATTTGGTTAAATACTTTTGTCAGAAAGGGTGTTATAATGGGCTCGGCCGTTTTCAAATATCAGCGCAGATATCATCTAATCCGAAGCTTTATTTAATTTCAGTTTCTTTATTGCCTGGTGCACCTCACTGTCTGTTATCTCAACATCTAAATCGGGAATATAATCGTTTTCTTCGTGCTGGCTTCGTCCTGCTCTATATCGGAGTCGGCACGTGTCAACTCGCGATCTCCGAGTGAAAAAATCGTTTCAAAGTGTGCTTTCCACGTGCCAATTGAGATAGAGGGCCGATCCATTTTTTTTTCTTTTAATGCTACGTACAGTTGACCAAAACTTATTAGAATCGTGTTTATTTGGATTAAAGTTTCAAATACTTCTTTTCTGTAATTTATTCGCTTCTGCCTTAAAGTGTCTTGATAATCCGACCTTTTCCGTAAGTATGCACACTGATCCGTTGCGCGCTGAGTGCGTGTGCACTGAGCAAGCGCTCTACCGGCCACTCTTTTCTTCTGAAAACAAACTGAGTCGAACCATTTCTTAGTTTGCCGCGCGCGCGCTGAAGGCCAGATCGTCTGTTGCATACATTGCCCAGCTTTTAAGAGAAGGCCGTGAATTTTTCAACCGCCGAGTCAATATCACATTCAACAACATTCATACTGTCATTTAGAACCATCGTAGCTTCTTCTGATCTTAGGAAATCCAAAAAGACATTAGCTTTGTTTCCATCCCACTTTGTTTTTTGAAAAGGCTCTCGATTAATTTCTACATTCGGTTTCTCATTATATTTAGTATTTAGATATAACACAACAGGCATATGCGGGGATTCCACCCTATTTTCGACGTTAAATCGAATAACATCTGACAGTAAATCCACAGAGCACAGAACAAAATCAATCACGCTATTTCCGCGTTCAGATAAAAAAGTAAAATGACCTTTTTTGTCTCCTTCACACAAACCATTTAAAGGCGTCAACCTAAACATAGAACATAATCAATCAGGGCCCTTCCAAAACAATTAACAACAATATCCATAGTATTTCTCACATAACATACCTCGCTCTCACGCACACTCTCCTCATCCATTTCAGTGGCCTCTAAACTCCAATCACCAATCCTGGCATTAAAATCACCAGCAACTACAAAATAATCGTCTGCTCTTCTTTCATATCTCTCCAATATAAATTGCTCTAAGTTTTCAAGATTGTTTTTAAATTCCTTTTGTTGTAGTATTCACTATTTACTGGATGATTGTAAATGCCAACAAACAGTACATCTTTGTCAAAAGTGAAGAGTTTTTTAAACACTTTGACACAGACAATGTTATCCAGCCTAGTTTCTACAATCTGAATGCAGTGTTTAGTGATTTCTTTATTAGTAACACAGTACCTCCTGATCTTCGGCCCATTTTGACAACTTGACACCAGGACTATGTACAACAATAAAGTCTTTGAAGTGAATAGAAAAATCAAAATCCGGAAATGTATAAGTTTCAAGAAGACACACAATATCAAAAGAATGTAATGTAGCCAACAAAGTCTGGATCTGTTAATTTAGAAATAAGCCCATCAACATTCACGAAATGCAAGAAAGAGAATCACGTTTTATTTTATCATCGTTACGTGTGTTACGTATATGCGTGTCAGCGTGTGTATTTGCATTGTCAGTGAAAGAATGTGGACCCGGGCCTCGGCCTAATCTTCATTTCTTTCTGTTTCGCGAGGAGAAGAACGAGATGCACGTGCTTTACTGCCCCATGGCGTCCCGCAGGCTGGATTGCCGTTCACCCCCTTTCTGTTCTTTATCTCTGGTAGGGGGTGGAGGGGAGTGGGGGGGGGGGGGGAGATTGGGAGCGCGATGTGACATTGGGGGAATCCCTTTGTCAATCGCTGACCGGGTCTTCGAAAGCGGGGTAGAAGGGGAAACCCCTCTGTTGACAGAAGGCGTGGCATTTGGAGGAGGTACTGGGGAGAGAGAGAGAAGAGAGAGAGAGAGAGGAGAGAGAGAAGAGAGAGAGAGAGAGAGAGAAGAGAGAGAGAGAGAGAGAGAGAGAGGAGAGAAGAGAGAAACTGATGGGAGTGGAGGGGTCATCATATATAGTTCATGAAAAAATGGTTATTGGAAGATAGATAAATAGAATACAATAAACATTATCACAACAATAAAATTATAACACATTTCTGGAAAAAGAAAAAAAATCATTGAACAGACACCCCATCCTGTAAGCAGACAACCATTTACACTTGAAAAGCAGCACCTTTGGAACAATAAATGAGAGAGCCAGTACAGAGAGAGAGAGAGGAGATGAGAGAGAGAGAGAGAGAAAGAGAGAGAGAGAGGAGAGAGAGAGACAGACAGACAGACAGAGAGAGAGAGAGAGAGAGAGGAGAGAGAGGAGGAGAGAGAGAGAGAGGAGAGAGAGAGAGAGAGAGTTAGAAGCATGAATTGGAAAATTCAGTCATTAGTTGGGTATGAAGTGCCCTTTTAAAGCTATATATGCTGGCATGAACATCAAGAGAGGGTGAAATGCGGTTCCACAAGAAGCCGCCGAGTATTTAAGACTGGGTTAAACATATCTATTCTTGGACGGGTATTACAATTTTATGAAAAAATGGCGATTTTCATTAAATCTAAATTTTTTTGAAGGGGAGCACGACCGAAAGAATCTTCATACACATTCGGGTTGAACTGGTGGTTGATTATACGGGGAGAGATGAGAAACCTCGACGACTTTTCTTTTTAGGAGGACCTAAGCTAGAGACACAAATTAAAAAGATCACGTGCCCAAAAGTGCTTCAGCAACAATAAAAAGATCACGTGCAAAAGTTGTTCAGCAACAATCAGTCAACCATTCTGGACGTATTTGGGGTCCGTATCTTGTTGTCTTCTAAGTGAAAGGTCTTTGGGGGAGGGTGGAGGGGGGGGGGGGGGGGGGGAGGGTGGTAAAAGGGGGAGATTGGTGGGGGGGGGTGGGGGATGGGGGGGGGGGGGGATCATTGGGGCAATGGGGTTTTGGGGGGATATTTAGGGGGGGAATTTGATATGGGGGGGATAAAATTGTTCATGATGCATTGCATTTATCACACTATGACAGATATGTTTTTTTAAATGTTATTTGAGTGCATTGATAGAAAATTGTGCTATCTTGATATGGGATTAGCGGGGGGTGTTGGTTGTTGATCGGGAGTTGGCAATTGGGCTTTGGGGGGTAGGTAATTGATCAACACGCCATAAAACTGACACAAGTGTTGCGTTGATATTTTCGTTTATTTAATTTTTCACTGAGATGCTAGAGCGAATCTAGTTATTTCTTGGTCGTGTTGATTTGTTTCTTTCTTATTCAAAGCGAATCCTTTCTTGTTCTACGTCTATTATCTCTCTCTATCTCTCTCTCTCTCTCCTCTCTCTCTCTCATTCCTCTCTCTTCTCCTCTTCTCTCTTCTATTTCTCTCTCTCAGTGTGAGAACCCAGTGAACCTAAAATCGAACAGGGCGAATATGGCAAGGGATAATGGGGGAGAGAAGGAACGACTCTTTTTTATGAGGGAAAAGCGGACGGCGGGAATTAGCACAAATGGCCCCTTTTTTTTTACATACGCCCTCAACAAAGGGAAAAATTAGTATGAGAAATCGCAATGATAATAATAACATCAGCAATCCAAATACTAATCTCGAATTCAAGTCAATATAATAAACGCTCTAAATAGACAGAGGAAAATGGTAAACAAAACGAACGGACAGACAATCAATGCCTGTACGGAGTGAGGGAGAGAGAAGGGGGGGGGACAGAGGGAGAGAGGAGAGAGGAACTCGGAACTCGGAATCGGAACTCGGGAACTTTAATTGTAAGCCACCCAACCGGCCTGTTATACAATGGATACCGTAATTAACTGGGTAAATCAAACAAATTTACATAAGGACAACACGCAAAAGAAGAATTAGTACAAACATCCCACAATCAAAATCACACTAAAGTCACGGGAGTTACTTTGGCATGTGAAATATTAAGAGACAAAAAAAAAACCCTTTTAACGATAAGACAGCATATTCAATTACAAGAGTGCAGCTTTTCTCTTATTTAAAATGCGTTTATATCTAGGTTTCTTAAATGCATAAAATATAATACATTGCTAAAATTTCTTAAGAGCATATGACGTCTTCAGATTGTAAATTCGAGCTAAGCAATCTCCATTAATGAATGTATGTTCGGTATACTTTGACAAATATTTTTTCTCTTAGAGAATTGAAATATGCTGTGACATTCTTAACAAAAGAATGAAGTACAATTTCTATCCTGTTACAAACCGGGCATTTCTTTTGAGTTTCATTATTTATATCTGTTATATATATTCAGATCCTCACATTCCAGTCTTAATCTAGTTAAAGCGTAACGAAATTTACTACTGTGTTAGCTGGACAAGTAATTTTCTGATTGGAAAGGATGATTTGAATGGAAAGACATTTATTGGGCGAAGACCGGTTTAACTTCTGAGAAAGTTTTGTATTTGCCAGTCCTGATGTTAACACATCGATTAAATTCTCTGCTTTCTGCTTTAAGTCTTTAGAGGAAAAATTGGTTTTCATGCCCAACCCCTCCATTTGATCTCTAACATCTGCAAAACCAAAAGTACAAGACATAATGTTTTTTTTAACAGATTTAGACCAGTTATTATGACCAATTAGAGTGACCATGTGTAAATCTCGGGGAATCTTATTCAAGTCATGAGATGTGACTGTTATGGAAATCTTATGGACTTAGACATAATTTGGCAGTTCTTTTAAACAATACATTATTGACTTTAGCAGCAGTAGAATTATACAAAGGGTATCGGCCTATTTCTCCATATATCATTGGTATTTGGACTTTTGCGACTAACACCTAACAGCGGCTTTACATGCAAACAGTATGAACTGATTCAATCGGACATCCATGGACAATTTAGTTAATCCCCCAGATGCTACGAGCTCCCCTGCGTACAGAAAACATTGGCTTTATTCTGTGACATCAACAGTTTGGAAAAATATTGACATATCCATGTTTTCCTAAAGCCCACAAATGTTTTGAAGATTTCATGCGACTTTACGTTTTTGTTCGGTTTCCTAACGTATTAATCTAATGCAATATCTAAAACCCATTCTAGTAGTGCTAAGAGTATTAAAACCAAGATATTTGTACTGTTAAATCTTCCACTTCTCTCCCTTTGTAGTACCTACATTCAGTTTTAGACAAATGACCCCCTTTTCTGATACATAATTTTGGTTTTATCTAGATTCACTGTTAGATTTCTAAAGTGTCAGATGCTTCGTGATTGTTTAACCGGATTTTGGAGCACTGGGGCTTGTTATTGTAGAAGAAAATATAACAATGTCATCTGGCGGACATAACAAAAGAAATTTCTTGCTTAATCCGGAGTAAAAATCTGGAAATCATGTTTACCGTTCTTTGTTACATCTATTTCAGGCTGCCTCGGTAATTAATAAAGAAAAACAATAAAGGGTGACATTAATCAAGGCCTTGTTTTCAATTCCCCTGAGGGACACTCAAAGAAATCTGACACTTTGGGCCCCCAACGAACTCACACTTGGACAGTACTATACTGCCTATAACATTCAGATAGGTTTTTTGATGAAGCTCTTGAACCCTTTTTGGAAGTATTTTCCAAAGCATGTCTCTTTCTATGTAGTCAAAGGTTTTTGGTATATAGTCTATATAAAAGCTACGTAGCAATTTCTACTTTTATGTCCATACAAATAAGATTTCTTTTATCTAGTGAAACGAGTGTTAAATATATATGGTCTACAGTAGAGTATTCTCTTGCGAAAGCCAGCTGTTTCTTCACTTATTTTGGCTTCTTTTTCGCCCCTTTATTCAATCTCTCGTTTAATACTATGTAAACGACCCTTACTTACTACACTAACGTAAAGAATTGCTCTATAAATTTTCTGGATTAAGAGCATCGCCTTATTTTTTTTGAAGGTGAGGTAATAATATTCTGATTTGGTCCATGATACCGGGAAATAAACCATTCTTTTATATTTGGTTAGATACTTTTGTCAGAAAAGAAAGGGTGTTATAATGGCTCGGCCAGGCTTTTCTTTTCAATATATTCAGCGCAGTCTCCTCTAAGCCCGAACGCTTTATTTTAATTTCAGTATCCTTTATTGCTAGGCATGGTTGCACCTCAGCTGTCTGGTTATCTCAACATCTAAATCCGGGAATATAAATCGTTTTCTCTTCCCGTGCTGGCTTCCGTACCTGCTCTTTTATCGGTGTCGGCAGTGTCCAACTCGCGATCTCCGAGTGAAAAATCGTTATCAAAGTTGTGCTTTCCAGTGCCAAATTGTGATTAGAGGGCACCGATCCATTTTTTTTCTCTTTAATGCTACGTACAGTTGACCAATAACTTATTAGAATCGTGCTTTATCTTTGGATCGATTAAAGTTTCAAATACTTCTTTTCTGTTAATTTATTCGTTCTGCCTTAAAGTGTATTGATAATACGACCTTTTCCGTAAGTATGCACATGATCCGTTGCGCGCTGACGTGCGTGGGCTGTCATGAGCACAGGTCTTTCTCCGGCACTTTTTTCTTATGAAAACAAAAACTGAGGCAGTTCGAACCATTTCTTTGTTTGCCTGCGGCGCGCGCTGAAGGCCAGATGTCTGTTGCATACATGCACCAGCTTTTAAAGAAGAGGCCGTGAATTTTTCAAACCGCCGAGTCATTATCACAAATTCAACAACATTTCTTACTTCAATTAGAACCATCGTCCAGCTTCTTCTGATCTTAGGAAATCAAAAAAGACATTAGCCTTTGTTATTCCATCCACTTGTTTTTTGAAAAGGCTCTCGATTAATTTCTACATTCGGTTTCTCATTATTATATTTGTGTATTTAGATATAAAAACACAACAGGGCATATGCGGGGAATTTCCACCCTATTTTCGACGGTTTTAAATCGATTAAATAACATCTGGACTGTAAATTCCACAGAGCACAGAACCAAAAATCAATCACAGCTATTTCCGCGTTCAGATAAAAAAGTAAAATTACCTTTTTTGTCTCCTTCACACAAACCATTTAAAGCTGTCAACCTAAACATAGAACATAAATCCAATTCAGGGACCTTCAAAACAATTAACAACAATATCCTATAATTTCTCACTAAATACCTCGCTCTCACGCACACTTCCCCTCATCCATTTTCTAGTGGCCTCTAAAACATCCAATTCACCAATTCCTGGCATTTAAAATCACCAGCAACTACAAAAAAAAATAATTATTCCGTCTGTCTTCTTTCATATCTCTCCAATAATAAATTGCTTAAGTTTGCAGATTGTTTTTAAATTCCTTTTGTTTGTTAGTATTCACTATTTTGTGCTGTGTTGATTTTTGTAAATGCCAACAAACAGTACATCTTTGTTCAAAAGTGAAGAGTTTTTTAAACACTTTGACACAGGACAATGTGTATCCAAGCCTAGTTTTACAATTCTGAATGCAGTGTGTTACCTAGTGAGTTCTTTATTAGTAACCTGTACCTCCTGATATTCGGCCATTTTTGACAACTTGACACCAGGACTATGTACAAACAATAAAGTATTTGAAGTGAATAGAAAAATCAAAATCCGGGGGGAAATGTATAATGTTTCAAGAAGACAAACAATATCAAAAAGATGAAATGTAGTCCAAACAAAGTCTGGATCTGTTAATTTAGAAAATAAGCCCATCAACATTCCACGAAATGCAAGAAAGAGAATCACGTTTTATTTTATCTATGTCTACGTGTGTTACGTATATGCGTTGTCAGCGTTGATGAATTGGCATTGTCAGTGAAGAAAGGAATATGTGAGACCCGGGCCTCGGACTAATCTTCATGTCTTTCTGTTTCGCAGAGGAGAAGGAAGAACGTGAGGCACGTGCTTTACTGCCCCTTGCGTCCAGCAGTGGATTGCACGGTTCCCCCCTTTCTGTTCTTTATCTCTGGTAGGGGGTTGGAGGGGGACGTGGGGGGGGGGAGGTGGGGGGGAGATTGGCCGAAGCGCGATGTGACATTGGGGAGGATTCCCCTTTGTCAATCGCTGACCGGGTCTTCGAAGCGGGGTTAGGAAGGGGAAACCCCTCTGTTGACAGAAGGAGTTGCATTTGGAGGAGGTACTGGCGGGAGGTGAGAGAGCGAGACGAAGAGAGAGAGGAGTTAAGAACGAGAGAAGTGACACGGAGAGTCCACGGGGAGAGAGGGGATGAGAGGAAGAGAGAACGGAGAGGGAGAGGAGATCCGGTGAAGAGGGAGAGAGAGAGACGAGAGAGGAGGAGAGAGAGAGAAGAGAGAGAGGAGAGAAGTCAGATGGCGGCGAGAGACGAGAGAGAGAGAGAGGGGTGTGAGCAGATGGAGAGAGTGTGAGAGAAAGAAGGAGGACGGAGGGGAAGGAAGAAGATTGAGATTCGACGAGAGTGAGAGAGAGATGAGAGGGGAGAGGGGTATGAGGAGGAGAGAGGAGGAGAGAGACGCTGGAGAGACGATTGAGGAGAGGAGAGTGGTGAAGGAGAGAGAGAGAGAGAGAGGAGAGAAACTGGGATGGGACGTGGAGGCGGTCATATATAGTTCCAGTGAAAAAATGGATATTCATTGGAAGATAGATAAATAGACATACAATAAACTTTATCACAACATTACTAATTATAACACATTTCTGGGAAAGGAAAAAAAATCAATTCGAACAGAACCCCTTCCTCGTTAAGACGACAACCAATTACACTTGAAAGCCCAGCCACCTTTTGCGAACAATAAATTGAGAGAGACCCAGTACAGTAGGAGAGGAGATGAGAGCACTAAGAAGAGAGAGGAGAGAGGATGAGACAGAGAGGGAGCTGGAGAGGAGGAGGGAGAGGAGAGAGAGAAGGAGAGAAGAGAGAGAGAGAGAGGAGAGAGAGAGAGGGAATGAAGCTCGAGAGAGAGAGAGAGGGACAGACAGACAGACAGAGCGAGAGAGGAGAGAGAGGGAGAGGAGGCGGGGGAGGAGAGTCGACGATAGGGTGAGCGGGAGAGGGAGTGGCAGGAGAAGGAGGAGGTAAGGAGTGAGAGAGAGGGAGAGACGATGACGAGGGAGGAGGAGAAGACGGGACGTCGGGAGGAGAGAAGAGTGGAGCGGAGAAAGAAGAGTGGGAGAACGAGAGGGAGAGAGGGAGGAGAGAGAGGATGAGGCGAAGAGGGAGGAGTGTAGGAGGGAGAGGGGGAGGGGAGGTTGAGAGGAGCGGAGGAGGGAGAGAGAGAGGAGAGGGAGGAAGAAGGAGGGGGAGGGGAGGAGAAGAGAGAGGAGGCACTGAGAGATGGGGAGAGGTGAGAGGGGGGGGGGATGAGAGAGAGGAGAGAAGAGGAGAGAGGAGAGGAAGGGAGAAGGAGAGGGGGAAGGAGAATAGGAGAGGAAGGAGAGGAAAGGAGGGGGCGGGAGGAGGAGAGGGGGGAGGGGGGGGAGGAGGAGGCGAGAGGGATTGGAGGGGAGAGGGGAGATGGTGGCGAGAGAGTGAGCGGAGGGAAGGAGTGGGAGAGAGAGAAGAAGGGAAAGAGGAGGGGAGGAAATCAGGAGGAGGAGGTGGAGGCGAGTAGGAGAGAGATAGATAGAGAACCCCACGACCGAGGAAGGTAAGGAGGAGACTGAGAGTGATGGAGAGTTTTAGAGATGAATTGGAAAAACGACATAATTCAGTCATTTAGTTGGGTAGAAGTGCCTTCTTTTAAAGCTATATATGCTGGGCTTGAACATCATGAGAGAGGGGTGATAATGCGGTTCCACAAGAAGCCGCCCGGTAGTGAAGACTGGATTTAAACATATCTATCTCTTGGAAGGCGCCGGTATTACAAAATTTTATCGAAAATGAGCGATTTTCATTAAATCTATATTTCTCGGTAATTGAAGGGGGGCACGACCCGAAAGGAGAATCTTAAACAAGAAAAAATTTTAGTGAATTTTAGCATCAAGTTTTATGGTAAAATATTCCAGATCTGTATTGTCAGGAGTATGAATACGCTAAACCGATTTAACAAAAACACTATATCGGGTAACGGCATAAAGACTAAACAAAGGTTTTAGATATGGATACCATATATGATTACTTGTGAATCCCATAAATTGTAGATGCATAATTTTTATGGGTTTCAATATAGCGTGAAAAAAAATAATTTTTACGTGAATGGCAGTTGCAAGTCTAGGAAAATGCTTATCTTGCGTCAGTGGTATATCTTTTTTGAAGTGTCTTGCATACTCAAAGACCGTACTTGTTCTTTCTGACCTGACAGTTGTTGTCTATAAACTACTCCTAAAAGGACTTTATGGAAAGTTTCTTTGATAGTTATTACCATTTGATAGGAAAAGGGTGTGTGCTAGCCGGTTAAGAAAGGATTTTACGTTTTTTTTGTTCTTGTGGTTTTGCTTCCTATGTTTTGGTATCTTGCAGGGCTTTATTAAACAATTATGGTTTAATTTCTGACCATTCGGTTACATGGTTAATACTTCGCTGAAATAACATAGATACTTTTTCTGCGCTTTGCGATCTCAGAATGGTCAGTTGTGTCCATCGGCGAAACATATCACAAGCGCCTTGGTGAGAAAAAGAAAACGGGTGCGTGCTGAGATCATTAAATATATATTGAGAAATAGTATGGGTCATAGGATGGAGCTTTGAGGAACACCATGTTTGAGAGGCAAAGAAAGAAGAGTAAGGACATGGCCCGTTCATTGAATTGAGACAATTTGGTTCTTCTGTCGCTTAAAAAGAAGAGGATATGCGTACTATTCGCATTTTCGGCATAAAAGGTACACTGTTAACTTTTTTGAAGCAGTGTTTATGGTCAATTACATCAAAAGCTTTTGCAAAGTCAATAAAAAGACTCGTGTCCCTTGTTTTTCTTTGTTATTTGCATTCTACTAGGTTGGTCTGTGCTGTTTCTGGGCAGGATGTGAGTTTGGTTACTAGAAAACCAGACTGATTAGGGTGAAATAGTTATATATTTGTCAAAAAGGTTTTAAGAATGCGTCGGTCTTAGATGATCCTCCTAAGTTTTCTGATACCACAGACTGGATTGAAAATTGGTCTGTAATTACAAGGATACGTGATGTCACCTGAGTTATAGTTGGGTCTCTCACTATCAATTATGAAAGATTTCGGAAATTGGTTATTTTTTTAACTATACATAAATTGTAGATGTAGGTCAGTTGTTTAGGAAATAATTGGAGCTGCTAGTTTTAGGATTTTGCCCATCGATACGTCTTACGCCACGAGCATGTTTCTTTTTAGACGGTTCAGGGGCATTTTATATACATCTGGACTGACTGTCCAGGACGGCGGGACATCGTGATGGTTATCTTGCTTAAGTTGCACTAAGTTGATGTATTATTATAGTCAGGCGTAACCACAACAGGTTTCTTTGCACTCAGACTTCTTACTCATACAACGCATATGCTACACTCATGCGCCCATCAAACATTCAACTTCTCTCTGGGAAGGGAATATGCATGTCAGCATTCGAATTCATTTCCTTACACGCAGCGAGAACAAGAATAGCACTTTAAGAACATGCTACTCTATAATTGATCATGAACAATCAATCACACACAAAGAAAAGGAAATATCAAAAAAATAAAGATTGTATCAATACTTCCTAATCCCGGGTTATTATAAAAATGACTTTTACCCTGGCCAGGGTTTTTCACATCACAACCACGCTTTCACACGCACCACACCACAGTTCTTGCCAAAAGTTCTCTTCACGTCTTCTTTAAGCCTGCTTACTTGGATCTGGTGATGGCCCTTGGTTGACTGGTCCAGGACTATTCAGGACTGGGCTTTGTGGCTCGTCCCTCTGGGATCTCGACGTAGATAGTAGAGAACTTTCCTTCTTCGTCTCTTTCACAACTCTGCGGTTCATTTCAGTTTGTGACCGCTGTCTTCACATCTCTGGTGCTTCAAATTAGTTTCCTTCTCTTCCAGCCTTGTCCTTTAACCCGAAGGACATTGCGTCTCGTCTATCTCCCAGACAACGATTTCTCTCGGGACCCTTTCTCTGTCCTGCTCACTCCCTCTCCCTCTCTCTCTCTCGCCTCTGCTTTCTATCTCTCCCTCTCCTGGTGTTGTTCTCCTTCACGTTGTTTCTCCTCAAATTATATAGGGAGGGGAAACAAAGGATTCCCCTCGGGCCATGCCTTTGTCACGGTGCTTCTCAAACCCCTAGTTCAAATACCCTGATTCTCCATTTGCTACATTCTCCCACACATCAGCATTTACACACCACCCCTACCTGAATTGATTAGCAAACACACACTTAGCACAGAATGGACATCGAAAATTCCCGCCGACTTCGGGTTTGGTCAGTTAACACAGTAAGTTATCTTAAGGAGGGCTACTACAAACCTCCAACGGCATACAGCCAGCTGGACAATTCGAACCCAACACGTGCACCACGGCAATACCATCGAACGAATCCAAGACCCCTGTCTCTTCACTGATGTTTACACATGATACTCAGTCGACTGGGCATTTTAGCGCTCAGCACGGAGCGCCACGAACGGTCGTAGTGCGTTACATCCCTTCCCCCTTTCGCCACCAGGCAGGTCCGAAACTCCTCTCCTAGGTGTTGGTTTGTTCATCTGACCACTTCGGACTGTGTGCGTGTGGGTGAGGTTACCCTGGTTCAATTGGTCGTCAATTAACCTATTTGTTTATACCACGCACAATGTCCCTTGTCACCAAGGTCTAATGCCTTTTGTGAGATAGGTTTCTCTCAGCTCCTAGACACTGACATTTAGGGGATATATTGTTCTAAGTTGAGGATATTGGCTTTTGAATCACAGACAAATCGTTTATATTGTAAGTAGAGTAGTTTGGACAGATCTATTGTTTTATTGTTGTCTTATTAGCAATTTTACAAAAAATGGTCAAATAAGTTTCTCGGGACACAGGTCTTCATGAGATGTATTTTTAACTGATGTTTTTGTTACGTACCTGGATTGATAGCATTCCAAATTGCTCTGCTTATCTGGTATTAGAAGAAACAAGTTCTTTGAAAGTACTCTTTCTTAGCTGATCCTCGTTTTACATATTTAACTGATTTCTTTGATTTCCAAATAATTTCTTTCTTCGTTCCCGTCGACAAAAGGTGGTTCTCTTGGTTCATAGCGTCCCCCTTGTACATCTTTTCATAGCCATCGCGTAACAGAGGGCTCTGCTTCATAACGCGCTTGGTTTTGAAAAAGGTTGCATGTTTTTCATAAATATTTTTATAAAAATTGTTAGTGGTACCAAACTTGACAAGGCTTCATCAGGATTTGTAAATGGTTATAGACTAGGAAAAAGATGTGAATTGCTCAAATCAAAACAAAAATTTTATTTTTTTTCAAACTTCCGTAAGCTCCTGTATCTTATTAAACGTGTGCCATTTATTCGAGATTTTTTAAACTCATTTTTTCGACCAAGTGAAACATACTGGGAAATGATCACTACAACCATACAGCGGTGAAACCCACCTTTCTATTATATTGCTTTTTGTCGTGGTGCTGTAAATGTGATCAATTAAGGGCTTTTGGATGTGGGTGTATACCATTGTGGGTTTATCGGATTAACTGAACAAGTTGAAAGATCATAAAATGAACATGTTGGTTGTTCTTTTGAAGCAAATCAAGAGAGAGAGAGAGAGAGACGAGAGAGGAGCGGGAGCCCGGATATCAGACTCCAGGAGCTGAAAGGATGAGTGGAGAGATGAGAGAGGAGAGGAGGGAGAGATAGACGAGAGTGACAGCGAGAGAGAGGGAGACGAGAGAGTTGAGAGAGGAGGATGCTACTGGAAAGGAAATAGATAAGTGAGAAAAGAAAATTGTTGCAATATTTACTAAGTGAACCAAATGAGTCACAGTCCCCAACTCGCCAAAATGGATTGAGAATCATCCGCTGAAAAGCACTCTTTACCGCTTCCACTGCAGTGGTGTTTTGCGTGCTAGATCAGAGTTATTGTTCTTTCTGTATACTCTTTACTTGCAGGACCTTTCTGCCATCATCCATCGGGACAAGGATCAGACTCAGACTTCATTTGTCACGACTTTAAGGGTCTGCAGACACAATGATATCTAAGTGATCATCATCTAAGGGACCATCACAATGATAAGATCAATGTCTTCTTCCCAATCACCAATTTGGCACTGGTTATTTCTTTATTTATTTATTTATTTATTGTACCTACAACACAATGCTTTTTCTTGCGATCAGAACCATCTTGTGACAGACAGTATGTTGGGTATGTTATCAATCGACCTTTTCGGCACTAGGGTGGTATGGTATAGCTCTCGCATCGGTGAGAGATACGGAGTGAGTCGAAGACAGTGAAGCACTCCACACGTGGGAAATCCTCATCTCTGTCTGTCTGTTCTTTGCCTTTTTGTGTTTCTGTCTGTCTGTCTGTCCGTTCTATGCTCGTTGCTGTCTGGTCTGTCTGTCTCGTCTGTCTGTTTGGTCTGTCTCTGGTCTGTATGTCTGTCTGTCTGCGTCTCGTCTGTCTGTCTCTCTCTCTCTCTCTCTCTCCTCTTCTCTATCTCTCTCTCTCTCACTCTCTCTCTCTCTTCTTAGCCTTTGGCTAGGCAGTTTTGGCAAATGTCGTTAACGATTATCACATTGATTCACAAGAACGACTTTTCACATGGTTGAGAGGGAAGGAGAAAATGAGGTCAAAATGCAGTAACATCCCGGTTGTCAAACTGGTGTTTCAGGGATTGTTCCCCCCATCAGCCCTCTTTCTTGTGGAGACTTCTGGCAAAACCGGAGCAACTTGTCTGTCCCCAGGGCGATGTGTTTGGCTTGGACCTTGGAGCGAAAACTTGTTTTTCACACTGTAGTAGCAGGTTCAGACCAATCGACCGGAAGTCAAGAGAGAGAGGAAGAGAGAGGAGTGAGAGTGAGAGGAGAAGAGAGAGAGAGAGAGTGGAGAGAAGGGACGAGATAGAAGAGAAGAGGAGAACGGACGACGAAAGATCCCGGGAGAGAGACGGAGAGAGAGCGAGAGGAGAGAGAGAGAGTGAATGCAAAAAAGAGACTAAGAGAGAGAGAGAGGAGGAAAGGGAGAGAGAGATGAGGGAGAGGGAGGGAGGGAGAGAGAGAGACGAAGGACGGAGAGAGAGAGAGAGACGGAGAGAGAGGAGAGAGAGAGACAGACAGACAGACGTCAGACTGACCAGAGACAAACAGACACAGAGAGCAGAGACTGGAGTGATTGATTATACATGTGTGTGCCGCGCGCGCCGGTTGTTGTGTGTGTGTCGTGTTGTGTGTGTGTGTGTGTGTGTTGTTGTGTGTGTGTGTGTTGGGTGGTTGTGCTGTGTGTGTGTGTGTGTGCGTGTGTGTGTGATGTAGGTTTTGTTGGTGTTGTGTGCGTCCCTTCACCACCTCCAATTCGGATTGATTTGTTTAGACACTGAATTTTGTTTCCGTGACTAATCGTAGTTTTTCTTTGTATTATCTGATGTCAGAAAACACCTTCCGTTTGTCCAGTTGGCTTTCTGGAATGGTTTGGCCGACTAGTTCGTTGTGGTCATACGCTCAGTATAGCTGGTAGATAGTAGTATCTAGTGGTACTGTTCTGATTTCCATGGCTTAGGATGCTTCTTATGTTTGTTATATGCTGATCGATGGGAATGAGGATGATGAAGATGTTGCCACGAATTTACCATCCTGGTTGGAAATGACTACCAGGTCTGTACTCCAACGCTTACTTTCATATACTTATCATACATCCAGGCTGGGGTCAACCAGGCCCGAGAGATAGACGAGATAGAGACACCTGCAATGTCGTCAGGAAACCGTGAGCCATACTCTCAGCAGACGCATCCATCAAGTGGATGATAAAATGATTGATGATGAAACTCGACTGTGTGGGTCCCAGGTCTTCCCAACCTGAGCCCCTAGCAAACGCATAAACTCTTGGTGGAGCCGGTCAGTGGAGGAAAACATCCCATTTTTTGGTTGCTGATGGGAATCGAAACCCAGACTCACGGCCGGGAATCCGCGACGCTAACACTTCGCCACTGCGGCTGCTGCGTGGCATAGATTTTCCTCCTCTCCGGATCAACTGTGAGTATCAATGTCCTTCCCCATATCTACACTTATAATGGAAAAGTACCCTGTTATAGCAGGGTTTACATAGCCGCAGTGCTTTTGACGTGGTTATTGTCCTTCCAAAGCAGGTGATAGTATAAACAGTGCTTTTAAACATTTTATTGACCCCATGTTTGGATTTAGACACCCACCGTTTTGCCACATGAAAAGCGAATTGAGCAAGCAGGACTGTGAAGGTTATTCAGTCTTCTCTACCTAGCAGCTCGAAAGGTTCTCAAGCGTCGCGTCCCTCCGCCATGAAGACGAGAGGTTGGGAATGGATGTTTGGCTGTTCTGGTTATATATGTCATGACACAGTTCTGTTTCCTGGCCTTCTAGGAGAACCACACAGCTTAGACGCGCTGGCAGAAGAAAACCGTGTTGAAAAAATCACTGTTCAGCGGGGAATTCGGATCGAGGAGAAGCAAAACTGAACTGCGTCGGGCTTATTCTTTTTAGAGATTAGAGCAGGTACCTGAAACGATGCATGTAATGTAGCGTGACCTTCTGTCGAGAGGAAAAATCGAAAGAACTGGAGAAGGATATCGATTGTAATGATATTGACTGATTGACACGGAAAGCGATTACTTGAAACGCAAACAAGCAGCTCTTCAGTCGGCGCTACCCAGGTTGGCACAAAGTCCATGTGTGTGGATTGTAAAGGTTAAACGCTGCTCTGAATTTGAGTTTGCGCCTGAATAGAATCTATATAAGTGCCTCGTAATTTAAATGAAAATGATGATGATGATTAGAGGCACAATGATAATAATGATGATGTTGATAATAATGATGCTGATAATGAATGATACATTATTACAATAATATAATTAAAATGATGGTTGCTAATTATAATAATAATAGGTAACAACCAAGAATACAACAACATTAATGATACTGATACTGATATTAATTATAATGATGACAATAAAGAGGATGAAGATGAGAATGAGATTTGTAATATACAACAACCACAACAACATCAACAACACATTTATAATAATAATAATAATAATAATAATAATAATATAATAATAATAATAAGAATAAATAATTAATAATACTAACGATCATAATGATGATGATGATGATGATGATGATGATGATGATGATTGATTGATGAACTATGATGATGTTTGATGATGATGAACCTATAATGATGATGATGATGATGCATGAATAGATGATGATGCATTTGATGATGACTGATGCGTTGATGATGGATGATGATGATGTGGATGATTGATGATGAATAACTATAGTAATTTATAAAAAAACATTGGGAAAAAGTGAATTGATTTGAGACTGAGACACCAACGGCCCATCCAAGAGACACAGCTGGCGACAGCGACGACATTTTTTCTGACAGGAGAGTTGTGTTAAAGGAGCGATAACATGGAGGCGGCTGGCTCCCGCCACAGTCTAAAGGGGGTTCGCAACCAACTGTGTGTTGTGATGGGGCCTCCTCTTTCCCGGTGATCCTTCTGTGCTCTTCTCACCTCTCACCACTCTCTCTCTCTCTCTCTCTCTCTCTCCTTCTTTCTCTATCCTCTCTTCTCTTATTTCTCTCTCTCTCTCTCTCTTCTCTCTTTCTCCTCTTCTCTCTCTCTCTCTCTTTAAAGGAATTTTTTTTTTCTCACAGGAAAAGGCCTGATTTAAAAATTCGCTTTTTTCCACATAAGCATGGAATTGGAAATTCAAAATCATACGTTTGCAATGTCAACAGTTCATATATTTGACATCTTCGTATATCTTGTCATTTACAAGACAGCACAGGTGGAACTTAATTTTGTGGTCGGGGGGGGGACGGGGGGGGGGGGGGGGAGGGGAGGGTGTGGGGGGGGGGGGGGGGGGGGGAGGGTTATGGATGTGTTGGTGTTTGTCTGCATCATAGCTTTGGGGGGTTTTATAAATAAACGCAGAAAAAAGAACAGTATAAAAAAAAAAAATTTAAAAAAAAGAAAGGAAAGAATCTATGGAACCGGCTGCTCTGCCAATGTTGGGTGGACTCCGAGCAAATCGATAACACACAGCACTCTATTTTTCTCCATCAGCACAAATCGTTTGCTGGGCTGATCGATGGGTCTTCTCCTAATTCAGCAGAGAAAGGTCAAGCACCGCACCAATACGCTTGACAATCCTACTAGTCACCTGTTGTAGTGGACTGTACAAGGACAAACAACATCCAATCCAAGTGTGCTGATCAAAATCACGTTGTGAAGGTATACAAAGACAACGGACAACGACAAAAACAACATACACACACACACACACCTCGCACACACACACAACACACCCACACAAACACAACACACACACACACACACACACACACACACACACACACAACACACACACACACACACAACACACACACACACACACTCACACACACACACAACCAACACACTCACACACACACACACACACACACACACACACACACACACACACTCACACACACACACACAACACACACACACACACACACACACTCACACACACACACACACACAACACACATCACACACACCACACACACACACACATGTAACTCTACCAGGACTGAACAGTCAACAGGACCTGTGCAAGATATTGTCGAATATGACGACATGGGAAACCTGACTCTCACGCCCTTCCATCTCACAATAAAGTTTCAGGGAAATGTTCTTATTGGTGATGTTTTACCTTCGTTCCTATTCCATCAGACCCAGGTTAGACAGTTCTCAGCAGCATCTGGACGTCCTCTATCTTCCTGAAATATGTGTTTCATGATATTCTGGCAGAGTGGGTGCGATGGACTCTCTTCCCAGGTTACTGTGCAAGGACTTTGGCTTGGAGCCAGATTCCAGCAACCTGTTGAGAGACTGGCCATACCTCTTAGTTGGTAGGTTGTGTGCCTGTTCATTCGGCTTTTACAACATTGCCGTGGAAAATGGAATATGGAAAACATTGCGCTCGGATCAACGTGGGTGGCAGCTCTGTCTTGTCTTGTCTCTGCTGTGATGCTGCTGCTGCTGCTGTTGCTACTCTTCCCTCCCCACCCCACCCCCATCTCTCTCTCTCTCTTCTCTGGGTTCCGTGTTCGCGTGAGCGTCGTGGCTTATGGTGTGTGTGTGTGGGTGTGTGTGTGTGTCTGTGTGTGGTGTGTTGAGTGTGTGTGTCGTGTGTGTGTGTTGTGGTCGTGTGTGTGTGTGGTTTGTGTGTGTGTGTGTGTGTTCTTCTTCTTCAGTTTAACGTCCTTCATATAAATGTGATTTCAGACGATGTGTTTGTTGTGTGTGTGTGTGTGTGTGTGTGTGTGTGTGTGTTGTGTGTGTCGTGTGTGTGTGTGATGTGTGAGGTGTGTGTGTGTTGTGTGTCGTGTGTATGTGGGTGTGTGCTGTGTGTGTGTTGTGTGGTGTTTGTATTGCTCGTTGCGCGCGTGCATGCTTGTGTGTTTGTGTGTGTGTCGTGCGCCTGCGCTGCGCTCGCGCGCGTGTATGTGTTTGTGTGTGTGTGGTGTGTGTGTGTGTGTGTGTGTGTGTGTGTGTTCGTGTCATGTGTGTGTGATGTGTTGTGTGTCTGTGCATGCGTGTTTTGTGTGTGTGTGGTGTGTGTGTGTGTGTGTGTGAGTGTGTGTGTGTGTGTGTGTGTGTCGTTGTGTGTGTGTGTCGTGTGTGTGTGATGTGTCGCGTGCGTTGCGTTCGTGTGTGTGTGTGTGGGTGTGTGTGTGTGTGTGTCTGTTGTGTGTGTGTGTGTCGTGTGTGTGTCGTGTTTGGTGTGTGTGATGTGTGTGTGTGTGTTTGTACTTACTCGCGCGCGCGTGCGTTCATGCTTGTGTGTTGTGTGTGTGTGTGTTGTGTGTGTTGTGTGTTGTTGTGTGTGTGTGGTGGTGTGTGTGTGTGTTGTGTTGTGTGTGTGTGTGTGTGTGTGTGTGTGTTGTGAGTGTGCATCTGCTTCTGTGTGTCTGTGCGAGTGTCTGGTATGTGTGAACGTGGGGTTGCTTTCCATACAGGAAAGTTCCTTCTTGTATATTCCTAGTCATCCAATGTTTGCCCGCTCTCTCGGGAGAGCAGACTGGGTTTCATCTGCTGTCTTCATCTATCTCTTCCGGCACTCCCCCACCCCCCTCCCCCCCACCCCCGCCCGTTTTGTCCCATTTTGACAGGGTTGCCTTGAATGACATAAATATAAGGCACTGCTCTTATGATGGACACTTCATCCTATTGCAGGACGCTAACACTTGATGTCTTCTTTAGAGGGTCATCCCTTTGTTGGGGACTGACTTCAGTAATCTATCGGCCGTCGTCTTCTAAAATCACCTTTATCATCAGCTCCTCTTTATTGTTTTTTTGTTACTCCCTGTTCGATATGAACTGTGGAGTAAGAGTTGTAGTTCTTTACAATGGGGACGAAGAAAATGCTCTGTCTTGTGGTGTGGTGTTGTGTGTGTGTGTGTGTGTGTGTGTGTGTGTGTGTAGTGGGTGTCTAGGTGTTGTTGTGTGTGTGTAGTTTGTGTGTGTGGTGTGTGTGTGTGGGTTGTGGCGTCTGATTGTCTGTCTGTCTGTCTGACTGTTGTCTGTCTGTGTCTGTCTGTCTGTGGTCAAATTGTGTTTCCACTCGCTCCAGACAAAAATACTGGCCACCCCGACTCTGTTCTGAAAATGTGTAGGTATGTTCTTATTGGGTCACGGTGATGCCCGTGTGTTATTTTTACCGGTTATAGCCATTATAAAAGGCTATGACGGCCCTAAAAGGTTTTTTCTTTTTTTTGGGAATTATCGCAGAAAAGTACTTGGCCCCGAATCTTATCTTTCGAAAAAATGTTTGTAGTATGTGTCATTATGGGTCACGGATGATTGCCCGATGGTTCATTCAGATAGCCGTCTTATCTAACGGCTATAACGGACCAAAACGGTTTTCCTTCTGTTAGGTTACTCTCGCGGATATTGAATGATAACTGGTAGTACGTCTTTATGCTGTGCATCTTGTTTCCGTTGGCCGTTTTGAACGTAACTTCAGCGCGGTTTGTTGATACCAGTCCTGCCTGTTGGTTGGTCTAATGCCCTAGATGTTCATTTGATTAGTGGCTTCTTTAACCTGGTGGACTGCCCTCCCGGGGACTACTTCTTTTTCTACTTTGTGACGGTCTTTCAGCTAGTCTGGTTAAGATCTCCACAACGTTTCTCTTCCGAATTTTAAAAAACATAGTTGAAATCTTTTTTCCCACTTGGAACTACAATCGATGTATTAGCAGAGGTAGTTGAGTATCTTCCACTTGGCTTGGCTTTTGGTCTATATCGGGCAAAGTCTTTTGCTGTGGAAGTCAACTATTGCACATCAAGGAGAACGAAGGCGGGTGGTGGGTAGGATCGGTGGTGGTGGTATTTGTGATGGTGAGTTGGGGATGGTGGTGGGTGAGGGATGGTGGGGAGGCAGGCGTTAAGAGGGGGGTTTTTTAAAAAAAGGTCTGGCCATATGAACGTCAGTGCACGTGTGACTACTGTACTACACACATCTATATACTTTAAAAAAAAGAACACAACCAAATGTTATGTAAGGCCATTCAAGGTCCCTTACAGTGCATTGGCTAATGGGTATAGTAGGTCGGACATCTGCTAAATCGTAGCCACGAGACCCTCTTCAATTTCTCTATCTTTTGTTGTTAATTCATTTCTCCACCAGCTGAAAAGCAATTGCGCAGTTGTGGTATCAAAAACTTAGCGTATGTGGTGTAGCCGCATATGGACTTGTCCGGCACGCAGTAGTGGCGCTTCATGATGAAATTGCAGATTGAAACTAAAAATGTACGTGCGATATTTTCGACCATACCTTGTTTTTGGTCTGTGTTTAAGTTGTGTCTGTTCATTGTGGTTTTCTTTTCTTCTTATAAAGATCGCCTACCTCCATTAAATGTTGGTATGGACCTGTCGTATCTTCCTTGCGCCCTGTTTTTTTCTATGCCATTTGTAAGCACTCAGGGCTCTGTTTAATTAAGCACCGAAAAATGCACAACCGTGAGGATTGATCGCTGATGTTGATGATGATGTTGATGATGATGATGATTGATGAGATGTGATGATGATGGAGATGTGATGATGATGATGATGACTGATGATTGATGATGAGGCTGAGGGAGGAGGAGGTGGAGGGAGGAGGAGGAGGAGTAGGAGGAGGAGGAGGAGGAGGAGGAGGAGGAGGAGGAGGGATGTTGATGACGATGATGATGTGCAATGGGTATAAATGAGGTATCCGCAATGAGCACAAAGGGTTTGCTACTGAGTAGAGTTTGTTGATATCGCTTGTTTTCTTTGTGATGCGTTTATTTTAGAGCAAACGGAAATATAGATGATTCAAGGACAGATAGGTTTTCCCAACCGTTGTTGCGTATATCGTTATGATTGAGAGAATGAATGAATGAATGAATGAGAGTGAGAGAGAGTAGAGCGCTATGGGTTCGGAGAGGTGTGCAGCGCGGGTAGTAGGGAGAAGCGATTAGGTGGGGCGTTAGAGTGTGGAGAGAGAAGTGAGAGAGTGAGAAGAGAGAGAGAGGTGACAGGAGAGAGATGACGGAGGCGAGATGGAGAGGGAGAGTGATGATAGG
Source organism: Conus ventricosus (assembly GCA_018398815.1). Taxonomy (NCBI): domain Eukaryota; kingdom Metazoa; phylum Mollusca; class Gastropoda; order Neogastropoda; family Conidae; genus Conus; species Conus ventricosus. The sequence continues at coordinate 133,869,258 of CM031597.1, read as the reverse complement.
CGAGAAGAGAGACGAGAGAGGAGAGAGGGAGAGGGAGGAGGAGAGGCGGAGGGAGAGGGTGGAGAGAAGAGGGGAGAGAGTAGAGAGAGGGAGAGAGGAGACGAGAGAGGGAGAGACAAGGAGGAAGATGGCGAGAGTGGCGAGATTGAGCAGGTGAGGGAGAGGTGGGAGAGAAGGGGCGGAGAGAGCGGAGAGGAGTGGAGAGGGGAGAGTCAGAGGAGAGAGGAAGCGAAGAGGGAAGAGAGAGAGAGAGAGGTGGAGGGGAGAGAGGAGAGAGATAGAGAGAGAAGAGAGGAGAGCACGAGAGGGAGGGAGAGGGACGAGAGTCGGAGGTAGAGCGAGAGAGAGGGGAGGAGAGAAGAGAGAGAGAGAGAAGAGAGAGGAGGAGAGGAGAGCGCGGAAGGGAGGAGAGGAGAGGGAGAGAGAGGAGAGAGGTAAGAGGAGAGAGAGAGAGAGAGGAGAGAAGAGAGAACGGAGGGAGAGAGGAGAGGAGGGGAGGAGGAGTAGGGAGGGCGAGGGAGAGAGTGAGAGAGGGAGTGGAGGACGAGGAGAATGAGGGAGGGAGAGAGGGAGAGGGAGGGGGGAGGAGGAGGAGAGAGTTAGGGAAGGAGGAGAGAGGAGGGGAGAGAGAGAGGGAGGGAGGAGAGGAGGATGGACGAGAGGAGGAGAGAGGAGAGAGAGGGAGAGAGAGACGAAGGAGAGATGCGAGAGGAGAGGGAGAGAGAAGGGGAGCGAGGAGGGAGAGCGGGAGGGAGGAGAGAGGAGAGAGGAGAGAGGAGGGAGAGGGAGGAGAGAGAGAGGAGCGGAGATGAGAAGAGAGAGAAGGGATCGGAGGTCGAGAGAGAAGGGAGGAGAGGAAGAGGAGAAAGGAGAGGAGAGGAGAGAGAGAGGAGAGAGAGGAGGGAGAGAGGAGGGAGGAAGGAGAGAGGAGGACGGAGGACGACGAGAGATGAGAAGTGAAGAGGGAAGGAGTTGAGGGAGAGGGAGAGAGGAGAGAGAGAGCGGTGGGAGAGGAGAGAGGGGAGAGGAGGGAGAGAGGAGAGAGAGAGGGAGAGAATGATAGGAGGAGAGAGAGAGGAGAGAGAGAGGAGAATGAGGGCGAGAGAGAGAGAGGAGGGAGAGAGGTAGGGAGAGAGGGGAGAAGAGGAGAGAGGAGAAGAGGAGGGGGAAGGAGGAGAGAGAGAGCGGATGAGAGGGAGAGAAGGGGACGATTAGAGAAGAGAAGAGAGAGGAGAGGAAGAAGAGAGATGAGAGAGAGTGAGAGAGAGGAAGGAGAGATGGAGGGAGGAGAGAGGAGCGAATGGGGAGGAGTGGCGAGAGCGAGGGAGAGAGGAAGGGAGGAGAGGAGAGACCAAGAGAGGGAGCAGGAGAGTGAGAAGAGAGGTAGAGAGAAGAAGAGGAGAGAGAGGGGAGGAGGAGAGATGAGGAGGAGGAGAAGAGAGAGATGGGGAGAGAGAGAGGAGACGGAGGAGAGGAGCGGAGAGAGAGGGCATGAGGAAGAGGAGAGAGGTGGGAGCGAGGAGAGGAGAAGGAGAAGGGGGGGAGGGAGACGAGAACGATGAAGAGAGACGAGAGACGAGGAAGAGGAAAGAGGGAGAGAACGTGAGGTGAGGGAGGAGAGGGAGAAGAGATTGAGAGAGGATGACGAGAGAGACGGGGGAGCGGTGAGAGAAGAGAGGAGGAGATAGGAGAGGAGAGAGAGAGTGAGAAGCGAGATGAGAGAGAGGGAGGGAGAGAGTCGAGAGAGAGGGCGGAGTGAGAGAGAGAGAGAGAGCGAGGAGACGAGAGAGAGTTAGATAGGAGGGGGGAGAGGAGGAAGACGAGAGGAGGAGAGAGAGGAGGGAGAGAGGAGAGATGAAGAAGGGGATTGAGAGGAGAGAGAGGAGAGATGGGGGAGAGAGAGAGGGGGAGAGGAGACGAGAGAGGGAGAAGAAGGAGGAGAAGTAGAGACGAGGGGAGGAGAGAGAGAGAGAGGGACGAGAGAGAGAGAGAGAGTATTGGAGGAGAGAGAGAGAGGAGAGGGAGAGAGAGAGTGGTGAGAGAGAGTGGGAGAGAGCGAGGAGGAGAGAGACGGAGAGAGAGAGAGAGGAGGAGTGCGAGAGAGTGACGATGAGAGCGGGGAGAGAGAGAGCGGATCGAGGAGAGGAGAGGAGGAGAGAGAGACGAGGAAGAGAAAAGGAGGAGAGAGGGAGGAGAGAGAGGATGGATGTGGGAGATGAGAGACGAGGAAGAGAGAGACAAGAGAGGAGGAGAGAGAGGGGACAGAGGAGAAGGAGAGAGAGAAGGAGAGAGAGAGAGAGAGCGAGACAGAGAGAAGGGTGAGAGGGCAGGGAAGAGAGCGAAGTGCGAGAGAGGAGGAGAGAGGATGAGGAGAGGGGAGAGAGACGAGAGTGTGAGGAGGAGAGGAGAGAGGAGAGATGAGAGGAGTGAGAGACGAGGCGGAGGGGCAGGGCAGAGAGAAGGAGGAGGGAGAGAGAGAGAGAGAGGGGAGAGAGAGAGAGAGGAGGAGCGAGAGAGAAGAGAGAGGGAGGAGAGATGGGGAGAGAGAGAGGTGCGGAGCCGAGGGAGAGGTACAAGGGAGATAGGAGACGGAGTGAGAGAGATCGGGAGTTCACGGAGGACGAGCGGGATCGACCGCGAGAGGTCCCCGACGGACCGTATACGGGGCTTTTAGGGATCAGAGAATGCCTGGACGACGGACAGGAAGGAGCGCCATGAGGGTCATGAGATGGTCGAGTGGAGGGAGACTACGACGGTCTTAGAGATTACAGCAGGGGGACGGGAGAGGGAGAGAGAGAGAGAGAGAGAGAGAGTGAGGTGAGAGGGAGAGGATGGAGAGAGAGGAGAGAGGTTGCGAGAGAGGGATGGTAGAGGAGGAGAGAGGAGGAGAGCGAGAGAGAGCGAGGAGCGAGAGAGGGAGAAGGAGTGACGAAGAGAGAGAGAGAGAATGAAGGGTAGAGGAGAGAGGAGGAGGAGGAGTGAGGACAGAGAGCAGACGAGAGCGATGGAGAAGTGGAGACCGGGAGAGGGAGGAGGGAGAGAGGAGGAGCAGGAGGGAGAGGAGAGGGGAGAGGAGATGAAGAGAAGAGAGACGGATGGGGGAGAGGAGGAGAGAGAGCGGGAGGGTGAGAGGAGAAGGAGAGGTGATGAGGTGAGAGGGACGAGAGGGGGCGGAGATGGACAGGAGGTGGAGGGGAGATAGGAGGGAGAGGAAGGAGAGGGAGGGGAGAGGAGAGGAGGGAGAGAGAGATGAGACGAGACGTAGAGAGAGAGGCCAAGGCAAGAGAGAGACGACGATGAGAGTGCAGATGGGATGAGGAGAACGGAGATGGAGGAGGACTTGAGGAGGGGACGAGAGACCGAGATGATCGAGGGAGAGGACAAGAGAGGAGAGAGGAGACGGAGGGGACGAGGGAAGGAGTGAGAAAGTGTGAGCAGATCGAGGGAGAGGAGAGCATACGAGCGACGAAGAGAAGAATGAAGAGACGTCTCGAGTGAGGCGACCCGAGGAGAGGAAGGAGAGAGGAGGAGATGAGATGAGCTCCCCGGCAGGAACGAGTAGGGTGAGAGAGAGCGGATGGCAGAGAGATTCGGGCGAGTAGGAGAGAGACGGGAGGAAGAGGGAGGGGCGAGAGAGGCGAGGCTGAGAGGGGGACGAGGGATAGGAGAGACGAGAGAAAGGTGGAGGGAGGGGAGGGGACGGAGGAAAGAGTGATGAGAGAGATGAGGATGACGAAGGATGAGAGAGAGAGGTGATGAGAGAGAGGGTGGGAGAGAGGAGAGGAGGGGACGAGAAGGAGAGAGACAGAGAGGAGAGAGAGAGAGTAGGGAGGAGGAGAAAGCGTTCTCCGACCGTGTACGAAACCACCTACACACACGAATTTGCGCTACGCACGCACGCACGCAGCACGCACGCACGCACGCACGCACGCAACGCGCACGCACGCACGCAGCACGCACACGCACGCACGCACGCACGCACGCACACACACACACACACACACACACACACACACAACAACACCACAACACCACACACACCCACACACACACACACACACACACACACACTCCACGAACAGGGGGACTGCACTCCTCTTCCTTCTCGCTTTCATCTTTGTTCTTTTTCCTCTTTCTCTCTTTTATATGATTGAAAAAACTAAATGGAGGGAACAGACAAATGTAAGCGGGCGGAGAGGGGTGGGGGGAGTGGGTGGGGGGGTTTGAGACATGGTGGTTTAGAGACGGTAGAGTTATTTTTAGGCAGAGACAAGACGCTTGAGGAAGAAGGAATGTTCTGTTTTACTTTTCTGTGGATTTTTTTTTCTAGGCTCCAAAACCTAATGGGGGATAGGGTCCTTAAATTTCAACAAAGCGTTAGAAAACAGGTGAACATTTTGCATTTGTTACCAATTCCACCTACAACTCTATGACGCCGATGTTCTCTGTCTGTCTGTCTGTCTGTTGTCTGTTCCTTCTCTCTCTCTCTCTCTCTCTCTCTCTCTCTCTTCTTCTCTCTCTTTTTCTCTCTCTCTCTCTCTCTTATTCTCTCTCTCTCTCTCTCTCTCTCTCTCTCTCTCTCTCTCATTTGGAAAAACCTGTAAGAAAGGATAATTTAATTAAGTATTATGCCCTTTTGTTAATTTATGCTTGTTCTCTTTGCATAAGCAGACATTACAGCGTGAGGTGCCAGTACACCACCATTAGAACTAATACCATCCAGAATTTTGTATCAAACGCTTAAAAACACTAAAAAAAAAAAAATAGCCAGATTATGTCCATTTGTAAGGACCATACAGGGACTCATGAAGGGTGTGGAAGGGATTGGTTGAGGGGGGCGGGGGGGAGTATTGGAAATTGCATATGTTTTTTGTTTTTGTTTTTTGGTTTTTTTGGCAGATGAAGAGGACAGTGTGAAGCATCCACCAAATGAAGAGCGGACAGTTGAAGCACAAACAAATGAAGAGGTGGTTTCGGCCTTAGGGACGAAAAAAAAAATCACCGCCTTAGGTGGTCCATTGAACCGACAAACTGATGCACAAAAAAAACAAAAAGTGAAAATTTTGCTCACATCTAAAGAGCTTCGTAATTCTCTCTCTCTCTCTCTCTCTCTCTCTCTTCTCTTCTCCTCTCTCTTCTCTCCTCTCTCTCTCTCTCTTCTCTCTCTTCTCATAGAACCGTTTCAAAAATATAATCCGCTATTTTCTTGTTGTTGTTCGTTTTGGTTGTTGTAGCACTTTAACTGGCTGTCTTTAGTTATCTTTTTTAATTTGCTTTAAATCGTTTTTGTTAGTGTACTAGTAAACGCCTGTTTTCGCTTGCTTTATTTTATCATGATGTCCGTCTTGCGTCTTGTGCTGGTTGATATTGATTTGCTTGGTTAGTTTGATGTTGTTTGTCTGTTTGTTTGCGTTATGTTTTGATGCATTTACGTTGTATCATTTTAGTATGCTACTCTACTACTACTTACTTATCATTCCCCTGACCGCTGGGGGTCGTAGGGGGAGGCGGGGGGGGTGGGGTGGGACGTGATGAGGCAGCCGCGTTCTCTCCAGGCTCTTTTCATCTGTTTGGAGTTGTGTGAGGAGATCCGGCATGGTCATTTTGGTAAGTCGTTTACGTTTAGGACCAAACTCTTCTCTGCCGGTCCATTTAGTACTTTCTACGCTAGAAACGGCAAGTATGAAAGATGGCAAATCAATGCTTTTACCGTTAGAAAATAATGAATCATTGTCATTGTCATTGTCAGTTGTATTCTCTCTTCTCTCTCTCTCTTCTCTCTCTCTCTCTCTCTTCATCTTCTCTCTCTCTCCTCTCTCTCTCTCGCTCTCTCTCTCTCTCTCTCTCTCTCTCTCTCTCTCTCTCTCTCTCTCTGGTTGCGCTAGACCATTGAACATGGACAGTGTTTATACAGACAGTACCAACTTGCCTTCGATTTGAAAGGGTGAAACGTGATTCTGAAATGGACTCGCCAATCTTTGTAACTGTATTTTCCTGTTGTTGTTTTTACACATAGGGCACACATAAGCAGTATTTTCACTGGACAAAACAGCCGACATTATTTACAAACATCAAACCAAAGTCATATAACATGTACATAGTTGTCCTCATAAATACAACATGACTTTTAGAGGAAACTTCTTTACAATAATATATTTAAGTCTGATAGTTCCATTTGATGTAGAACTGTATTTCCTAATTGACGGCTGCGACCAGCTGGGATTCTGTGTGAGTTATGTGAGCACGCCAAAACTATGAGAATGTATTTGTACCCTTAGTCGTTGGTCTCTGTGTTGCCCTGCGAACCAGGGGGGAACACGAGAAATTGCTGACACTATCTTGTTTCATCGTTATGAACATGAAAGACTTTTCCCCTCTCCTATCTGGTCATGTGTCGTTCTGTTTGTCTGTGTCTCTGTCTGTGTCTCCCCCCTCTCCTTTCTTCTGAATGTTTTCTTTTGTGATGGTGTGAATCATCACTGTTTTGAAAAGACCAGTTTTAATTATGCAATAGTTGAAGGCCGGGGAGTGACTGTAGAGGGAACTGGCGCAAGAACAACAGAGCGTCTTACAAACCAGGATACAGAGTGTCTTACCAACCAGGAAAACAGAGCGTCTTACAACCAAGCATACTAGAGTGTCTTACAACCAGATACAGAGGTCGTACAACAGAATACAGAGCGTCTTACAACCAGAATACAGAGCGTCTTACAACAGGAAGTACAGAAGCGTCTGACAACAGAATACAGGTGTGTCTTACACAGAGTGCGAGGAATCACTTTACAATCTATGCTTCCGTGCTCTTTTCCGCCGTTATTCAAGTTCTCCAAGTTATTCCACCCTCACAAGCACATGTCTAAATCACACATGCGAATCTAATGCATTCATACGTACCAAATTTTTATCATGCATGGAGTATCTTATACAATGCATGGGGACACTAGTATACAGGAGAGAAACTGACAATGACGATGATGAAGTAACTGTTTTGGGGGGGGGGGACCCCCCGGCACAATTACCACTTTAATGGTGACGCACTCCCTCTTTCATCATTTCAATCCGCGTCATGTGTGAAGATTAATGCAAGTATGACACGGAGAACATTCTGTAAACCGATTGCGTTGTCATCGCACAAAAGCTTCCACACGTCCCACATGGAATATGTTGTTTTAAACACATTAGTCGCAGACTAGGATGGACTGGGCTGTTAATTGTTTTTCCAATACGGATTCCGAAGTGGTAAAAGGGTCCCGCCCATGCATTTTAAATAGCTAAAAACGTTTTACGCTACTGTTCTCGATTTTTATTAAATCACCTCGTGTTTTGTTGAATAATTGTGCAGCACATGTGTCTTGGACTTTCGATTTCATGATTCAACAGTTTGGAACTTTGCTAGGATACGATTCACGGGAGTAGTGATTTTGAAAGAGAGTGATTTTTTTAGAGAGTGATTCTCAAAGAGAGTTATGCACTAAAGTGACGTGATCTATATATGTATTGTGGACGTGGGACGACATATCTCCATTTAGCGCGCGTTGTAAGTATATGAAGATCAATGAATGAATCGTCTGCTGAGTGAAGATATGAAGATCAATGTGTGTAATCTTTGCTGGAAGTGAGGCTATGAACGATCAATGTGTGAATCGTGGCTGGCGAAAGTGAAGGCTTCAAACTCTTCCTCCGTCTAGAAACTGATTCCACACGAGACTGGCACCATCTCTTGACTTCACCTCTGTCAGTTGTGCTTGCCTTTACGTACCAACGGACCCGGAAGTTTGATTCTTCATCATAAGACACCACCTTCTTAAAAACATGTCGCTGCGATGGAGGTCATCAGGTTTTTCATGGAGTGACACATTTTGACTTGTAACCAACACGTTTGATCCCCCAGAATTACTTCTGGGAATCGCCCCAGATCCAGTGCTGGAACATCTTCTTGTCCATTACCTCAGTCAGAGTGAACGCTGGCTGATGAGTTACCAAAGAAGAAGAGTTTCATTGTCACCTAAACACTCCACATTGGTCAATACGCTTGCCATTGAGCTAACCGAATTGGGCCGAAAAGTGAAAGAAATTTACCTGCAACCCCACGTTTGTGGACACAATGAGCCTATGTCTTAAAGGTAAAAGATGTATTGGGCCACCACAAGTTTTACACAATGAGTCTACTGAACAAACGTGAAAGATTTTTACAGGCAAGCACAGTTTTCACACTGAGAGTCTACGATGTCACACCTAACCCAAGTCAGGACTGGCACCTTCTTACGCCCATTGTGAGACAATCTTGCATCACTGTACAATTCCCTGCTGTGGTTGGCTGAAATGCGGCGATGGACAAGGTGGTAAGTTGTGTTGACAATATGGATAAAGGAGGTGTCAGTGAGGGATCGGATCGCAGAAGGTGATCTCCTGTTGAAGGAGAATGATACCTGGCGGGGGATTAGGATGCTGCGTTCTAAGACGAAAGGGGGAGGGGAGAGGGTACATCCGACGGTGTGAAAAAGTTGAGGATGCGCATGAGATGTGATCTGTGTGACCTTAAGCACCGCTCAATAGAAGAGTACGTCAAGCTATATATTCAACCTTTCTTCACCAAGTTTAAAACCTCCCTGACAGAGAGAGAGCGAGAACCCTGCAAAGTCAGCGTGGACGATGGCTTAGTGTGCAGTGGACTTAAAACGCATATCCACTACTCGCACCTCTTCCTCACCCCTCCAAGTCAAGTTTCTCAATCATCCGCTCCCCCTTCC
>CM031597.1:133855508-133858008 GCA_018398815.1 Conus ventricosus | reverse complement strand
TTTGTTTTTTTGTTTTTTTTGGCAGATGAAGAGGACAGTGTGAAGCACCAACAAATGAAGAGAGGACAGTGTGAAGCACCAACAAATGAAGAGGTGGATTTCGGCCTTAGGGACGAAAAAAAAAAATCACCGCCTTAGTGGTCCATTGATCCGACAACTGATGCCACAAAAAAAAACAAAAAGTGAACATTTTGCTCACATCTAAAGACGCTTCGTACATTCTCTCTCTCTCTCTCTCTCTCTCTCTCTCTCTCTCTCTCTCTCCCTCTCTCTCTCTCTCTCTCTCTCTCTCTCTCTCTCTCTCTCATAGAACCGTTTCAAAAATATAATCCGCTATTTTCTTGTTGTTGTTCGTTTTGGTTGTTGTTGCACTTTAAATGGCTTTATTTATTTATCTTTTTTTAATTTGCTTTAATCGTTTTTGTTAGTGTACTGTAAACTGCCTGTTTTCGCTTGCTTATTTTATCGATGATGTCAGTACTTGCGTCTTGGTGGTGGTTGATATTATTTGCTTGTTTAGTTTGATGTTGTTTGTTTGTTTGTATGGTTATGTTTTGATGCATACGTTGTATCATTTAGTACTGCTACCTACTACTACTACTACTCATTCCCCTGACCGCTGGGGTCGTTGGGGGAGGCGGGGGGGGGGGGGGGACGTGATGAGGCAGCCGCCGTTCTCTCCAGGCTCTTTTCTTCTGTTTGGAGTTGTCGTGAGGAGATCCGGCATGGTCATTTTGGTACAGTCGTTTATGTTTCGGACCAACTCTTTCTCTGCCGTCCATTTAGTACTATCTACGTAGAACGGCAAGTATGAAAAATGGCTAAATCAATGCTTTTTACCGTTAGAAAATAAAGAATCATTGTCATTGTCATTGTCAGTGTTTATTCTCCTCTCTCTCTCTCTCTCTCTCTCTCTCTCTCTCTCCTCTTTCTCTCTCTTCTCTCTCTTTTCCCTCTCTCTCTCTCTCTCTCTCTCTCTCTCTCTCTCTCTCTCTCTCTCTCTCTCTCTCTCTCTCTCTCTCTCTGGCTTGCGCTTGACCATTGACCATGGAACTGAGTTTAATTCAGACAGTAACAAATTGCCTTCAGATTTGAAAGGGTGAAACGCTGATTCTGAAATGGACTCGCAATCTCTTTGTAACTGTATTTCCTGTTGTTTTTTTTTTAAAATAGGCACACATAAAGAAAGTATTTCACTGGACAACAGCGACATTATTTACAAACATCAAACAAAGTCATATAACATGTCACATAGTGTCCTCATAAATACATCATGACATTTAGAGAAACTTCGTTACATAATCATATTTCAGTCTGATTGTTCCATTTGATGTAACTGTATTTCCTAATTGAAGGCTGCGACAGCTGGGATTCCTGTGTGAGTTATGGTGCGAAGACAAAACTATGAGACTGTTTTGTACCCTTCGTCCGTTGGTCTCTGTGTTGCCCCTGCGAACAGGGAACATGATAAATTGCTGAACACTCTCTTGTTTCATCGTTATGAACCATGAAAGACTTTTCCCCTCTCTCTATGTCTGTGTGTCTGTGTCTGTGTCTGTCTGTGTCTCCCCCCTCTCCTTCTCTCTCTGAATGTTTTCTTTTGTGATGGTGTGAATCATCACTGTTTTGAAATGACCAGTTTTACATTAAGCAATAGTTGAAGGCCGGGGAGGGAACAGTAGAGGGAACAGGCGCAGAATACAGAGCGTCTTACAACCAGGATACAGAGTGTCTTACAACCAGAATACAGAGCGTCTTACAACCAGAATACAGAGTGTCTTACAACCGAATACAGAGCGTCGTACAACCAGAATACAGAGCGTCTTACAACCAGAATACAGAGCGTCTTACAACCAGAATACAGAGCGTCTTACAACCAGAATACAGGTGTCTTACAACCAGAGTGCAGAGGATTCACTTTTACAATCTATGCTTCCGTGCTCTTTTCGCCCCGGTATTCATGCTCTCCCATAGTTATTCCACCTCCACAAGCACATGTCTAATCACACATGCGAATATAATGCATTCATACGTACAAATTTTATATGCATCAGTATCTTATACAATGCATGGGCACACTTGTATATGGAGAGAAACTGACAATGACGATGATGAAGTAAACGGGTTGGACGGACATTACCAATTTATGTGTCGCCTTCCCTCTTTCATCATTCAATCCGCAGTCATGTGTGAAGATATGCAAGTATGCACGGAGACACATGTCTGTAAAAGATGCGTGTACTCGCACAAAGATCCACACGTCCACATGAATATGCTTGTTTAAACACATTAGTCGCAGACTAGATGGACTGGCTGTTATATATGTCACGGATTCCGAACGTGGTAAAATGTTCCGTGCATTTTAAATAGCTAAAAACGTTTTACGCTACTGTTCTCGATTTTTATAAAACACCTCGTGTTTTGTTGAATAATTGTGCAGCACCATGTGTCTTGGACTTTCGATTTCATGATCAAAGTTTGGAACTTTGCTAGGATACGA
>CM031597.1:133825508-133850508 GCA_018398815.1 Conus ventricosus | reverse complement strand
AAAGCTTGAGCTCTTCCCACTATTTTCTTTTAATCAAAGGTAAATCCTTTGTCATATGTGCCGCTTCTTTGCATTTTAGAGAGAGAGAGAGAGAGAGAGAGAGGAGAGAGAGAGAGGAGAGAGAGAGAGAGAGAGAGAGAGAGAGAGAGAGAGAGAGAGAGAGAGAGAGAGAGGAGAGAGAGAGAGAGAGAGAGGACCATACGACGACAACGACGATGATGACGATCGTGATAACGATGAAGACAATAGTTGGGACGTCGATTGTGATGAAAATGACACTAAGACTTACAATGAGGTCGTCGGTTGCATACTACGTAACAGCGATCATTGTCATGATTAGCCTGCAATTCGCTATCGGCGCTATAGCCATGAGGTCGTCGGTTGCATACTACGTAACAGCGATCATTGTCATGATTAGCCTGCAATTCGCTATCGCGCTATAGCCATGAGGTCGTCGGTTGCATACTACGTAACAGCGATCATTGTCATGATTAGCCTGCAATTCGCTATCGGCGCTATAGCCATGAGGTCGTCGGTTGCATACTACGTAACAGCGATCATTGTCATGATTAGCCTGCAATTCGCTATCCGCGCTATAGCCATGAGGTCGTCGGTTGCATACTACGTAACAGCGATCATTGTCATGATTAGCCTGCAATTCGCTATCCGCGCTATAGCCATGAGGTCGTCGGTTGCATACTACGTAACAGCGATCATTGTCATGATTAGCCGCAATTCGCTATCCGCGCTATAGCCATGAGGTCGTCGGTTGCATACTACGTAACAGCGATCATTGTCATGATTAGCCTGCAATTCGCTATCGGCGCTATAGCCATGAGGTCGTCGGTTGCATACTACGTAACAGCGATCATTGTCATGATTAGCCTGCAATTCGCTATCGGCGCTATAGCCATGAGGTCGTCGGTTGCATACTACGTAACAGCGATCATTGTCATGATTAGCCTGCAATTCGCTATCCGCGCTATAGCCATGAGGTCGTCGGTTGCATACTACGTAACAGCGATCATTGTCATGATTAGCCTGCAATTCGCTATCGGCGCTATAGCCATGAGGTCGTCGGTTGCATACTACGTAACAGCGATCATTGTCATGATTAGCCTGCAATTCGCTATCGGCGCTATAGCATGAGGTCGTCGGTTGCATACTACGTAACAGCGATCATTGTCATGATTAGCTTGCAATTCGCTATCGGCGCTATAGCCATGAGGTCGTCGGTTGCATACTACGTAACAGCGATCATTGTCATGATTAGCCTGCAATTCGCTATCGGCGCTATAGCCATGAGGTCGTCGGTTGCATACTACGTAACAGCGATCATTGTCATGATTAGCCTGCAATTCGCTATCGGCGCTATAGCCATGAGGTCGTCGGTTGCATACTACGTAACAGCGATCATTGTCATGATTAGCCTGCAATTCGCTATCGGCGCTATAGCCATGAGGTCGTCGGTTGCATACTACGTAACAGCGATCATTGTCCTGATTAGCCTGCAATTCGCTATCGGCGCTATAGCCAAAGACAAAAGGATGCCAGCGAGTATAAAATGCATCCCGATCACGAAAACATGAGACATTTGTAGCAGACTCATTTGTCAACAACGATGATGATGATGATGATGATGATGATGATGATGATGATGATGATGATGATGATGATGATGATGATGATGATGATGATGACGATGATGATGATGATGATGATGAAAGAAGAAGAAGAAGAAGAAGAAGAAAAGAAGAAGAAGAAGAAGACAACCGATCTATCCAACGTTTGAATAAATCGGATAGGCATGGTACATCGACTTGCTTGTTTTTCCTTCCTCTGATTAGTACCTCTGTCTATTAACGGTTCCCACCCCCATGCCTACCCTGCCTATTGTTCCCTCCCTCCCCCTCCTCCGCCCCTCACCACACACACACACACACACACACACACACACACACACACACACACACACACACACACACACACACACACACAACACACACACCTCTCATTATTAAAAGACTTTCTGTACCGTTCTCTGCGTCGTAATCTCGTTTCGTCTTTCTGTCTTTTAGATTTGTTGTTGTTGTTGTTGTTGTTGTTGTTGTTGTTGTTGTTGTTGTTGTTGTTGTTTTTCTGTCTTTCACTCTTTCTCTCTTCCCTGCAACCACTTCTCTCCATCCTCCTCTCTCTGTCTTTCTCTCTCTGTCTTTCTCTCTCGTTTTCTTTCTCATTTTCCCTCAGTCTCTAGGCCAGTTTGCCTCTCTTCGTTTCTTTGCCTGTCGGCTCTCCATCGATCTCTGTGTGTATGTTCAGGTCGGAGTGTCTGATTGTATCTCTCTTTCCTCTATACTCGCACCCTTCCTGTTTCTGTCTAAACCTCGGTATCTGTCCCTTTTCCCGTCGGTCCGTCTGTCTGTCTGTCTGTCTGTCCGTCTGTCTGTCTGTCTGTTTCCCTGTCTGTCCGTCTGCCTGTCCGTCTGTCTGTCTGTTTCCCTGACAGTCTGTATATATGTCTGTCTGCTTCCCTGTCTGACTGTTTGTGTGTGTGTCGGTCTGTCTGTCTGTCTGTCTGTCTGTCTGTCTGTCTGTCTCTCTGTCTCTCTGTCTCTCGCTCTCTCTCTCTCTGTATGTGTGTGTGTGTGTGTGTGTGTGTGTGTGTGTGTGTGTGTGTGTGTGTGTGTGTAGAGGCGCACACTTAAAAAAAACCCACCGGGTTACGTGAAAACAGGATCGTAATAGAAGAGAGATGCAGCCCAACTATTGAAGAAATGGAAATTATTGGCCTTTCTGGTCATCAAAGTTTATCGACGCTTTGTTAACATTAGCTTTTATTTTCTGTCAGTTTGTAAAGCTTGCGGATCAGTTTTTTACTGTCATTTTCTTTTAAGGAGGGAAAGCTCTTGAAACGCATATATGTTTGTATGCTCTTTTTTTTAGATTATTTATTGATTTCTTTGTTTATAAGCGTTTTCTTTGTTACATTCAGCCAAATTCCGATTCTCCTCTTATCCACGAAATCTTAGTCTCTTGTGTTTGCCAAGCAGAATAAAATAGTCTTTACATACGTTTTTAAGTTCTAAATTGTTGTGCATTCATTTTAAAAGTTTATTATGTTTCGATACCTACGAAAAAGAAAAAACTTACCAGAAAATAGCAAACTGCAGAAGAAAGGGGAATAGAGACAACCAAACTCTGGGATGGAGTGGTCAATGTTGTCATCGATACACTCAATCTACAGTTACTCTCCTTTCTCGGGTTGCAGCGACAAATGGAATCTCTCTCTCTCTCTTCTCTCTCTCTCTCTCTCTCTCTCTCTCTCTCTCTCTCTCTCTCTCTCTCTCTCTCTCTCTCAGTGCGCCGAGCGTGTAAGTGCATTTAAGCACATTACACCAACCCCCACACCAACACACACATACAAGCGCGCGCGCGCGCAATCACACACACAAACGCGAGCTCCCGCTGCGCGGCTATGAAAGACGCAAGCACGCACGCGCACAAAGGGGGGGCCCACAAGCACACACACACTATCCACACCACACACACACACACAGAGGCTCGCGCGCGCGCGCTTCACACAACACACTCACCCACACACCACCCCACACACACATCACACACACCACACACACATCACATACGGAGAGAGAGTGAGAGAGAGAGAGAGAGAAAAATGGAGATGAGAGAGAGAGTGAGAGAGAGAGAGACAGTCAACACACAGTAGAGAGAAGAGAGTGTCGAAGTATAGGACGAGAGTGAAGAGAGAGAGAGAGATGAGACGAGATGAGAGAGAGATACACAAAAACGTGTCTCATTTTATTCGCGTTCTTAAGCAAGCATGGACCGGCCTCGGGGGTAATTCATCAAACTGGGGGCGGTTGTGCATCACCTTGAGAGGCACAGTTGTTGTCTTAAGACTGCTGGCGCTTGACAAAAATAATATCGTTTGTCGTTCCGGCGTAGATGAAATAATGGCGAGCTTTTGGCAGCCATTTAATGGCGGTTGCAAGAGCTATGTTGGCGATATTGGAAACTGTTCTGAACAGGCAGCGGCAGATTGGGGCAGACGGGTTGAGGTGCTGCAGCAGAAGAAGCTGCGGCAGCAGCAGCTGCATACATCTGGCACGATCATAATCATCTCTTCATCTTCATCATCATTCATAATAATCGAGGTGTCGTAGTCGTTCGTCGTCGGTCGTAGTCGATTGTAGGCGTCTTCATCATCATCCGCATCATAGACAGCTGTTAGCAGATGCATCAGGAAGTGTCGTCGACAGTCGTGTGTGTTAGCCCGCGACCTCCTCTGGACTACGCAAGCTTTTACAATTTTCATCGTTATTCTAGTAGTAGTAGTAGTAGTAGTTGTTGTCAGTAGTTGTAGTTAGTTGTGGTTGTTGTTGGGGTTGTTGGGGGTTTGTTGTTGTGTTGTTGTTGTTGTGGTCTGGTGTTGTTGTAGTGGTAGTTGTTGGTGGTGGCGCAGACAGCAGCATGGTGCTGAGTGTTTGTTGTGTCGTTGGACGTTGATGTTGACGTCGTCATCGTTGTTGTGTTTATTTGTGGTAATCATTTCTTTCTTTACTTTAAGGTATGCTTCTAGCACCGGTGTGACTTACTACTATACTATGCTACTTCTAATACTATACACTACTACTACTGATATACCACTACTACTACTACTACTACAACTACTACTACGACTTCTATTACTATACTACTACTATCCACCACCACACCACTTCCATTACTACTTACTACTAACTTGAAGAAATAGAATTGTTTTGTTGATACTAATTATAACAATGTTGATGATGATGATTGATTATGATGATGAGGATGATGATGATGATGAGATGTATGTTGATGTGATGATGATATCTAACATTTAGTTTGGTCCATTTATTCTGCGCAAATTACTGAGGAAATCTTGCCTTTGCTCAAAAAGAGCAGTGCACCCTGAGAACTAAATATGCGCTTCACAACACATGGTATACCAGCCACTGTGAATCAGAAAATGAAAAATAAACATACATAGGGGATCAATGAACATCCACTTCAAAACCAGATATGCAAACACAAAAAGTCATTTAATAAAGTAAAACTATATAACCAAACAGAACTGTGCAAATATATCTGGAAATTTAGACGCAATAAAACAAGATACAATATATCCTGGATAATCTAAAAAGAGATCACATACAGCAATTGTTTAAAAGGTGCAAACTATGTTTAACTGAAAAATGATTAATACTTGCAAACACAACTTAGCATCTTTAAACACCAAAAGATAATAGTAAACAATGCAGGCATTAAATGGAAATCGTTGTTAGTGATTACACCCAAAACAAAAAAAACCCGAAAGCCCAAAACACGTGCAGCCAACCGCACGTGCAAAAACAACCGCATATGGGGGAGCCCACACGTATATAACTTCGGCGGCGGGTCAAGCCAAAAAACATCCTGATGGACAGGCGCAACGCGCTCGAATACAAATTTGTAGTTCTAATTTTAAATACATATTTTAATAAATATAGTATATTTATATATATTTCTATATATATCATATATATAATATATATTTGATAGATATACTGGACTTCCATAAAAAACGCGAATGAAAAAACATGATGAAGGTTAGGGGCGAATTTTATTTGACTCAATTGTACAGAGTGGAAGCGAGAATTCTACATGATTTGATTCCTTTACACCGGAAGGTGTTGAAAATGTCATCAGAATATGTCTTTGGTGTGGAAAAATCCAAGGTCACGTGACAAACCAGCTTGAAGTCCTAACTACCTGTGTGTGGCCACAATTTGATATGGAAACTGCTGACATATGCGGCTTCATTGACTGGACAGGTGGTTGATGCTTTCCCGGTGAACACCAGCCCCACATGGACGATGGACTGGTGAAGTTGAGCCGCTGTTGTGGTCGTGGACGCTGGAGGTCCAACCGTCTGCAAGTCATCCCAATAATGTTCTATTGGGTTTAAATCGGGACTGAGAGCTGGAATGGAGCAGCACCATTGACGTTGTTATGCTGAGAAATTGCTGTGGGTGGCCTGGCTGGGTGTGGTCTTTGCATTTCTGTTGGAATGTCTGTTTGGGTTGTTGCGCCAAAATAAATGATCGACATGGGGTTTGAAGCACTGGTGGATGTAGCGCGGTGCATTGACACCCTGTCCACTACCAGGACCATGTTCTGAAAATGACGGGGTCCTAGGGCGCGTGGTTAATTGCCAATTGCCCCCCATATCATAAGGTCGGACTCTACAGGGTTTTCCGCTCTAACACACAGGTGTCAGCATAACGTACCAGGTTGACGGCCATTTTCTGACTCGACAGTATCCATGTCATTCAAAAACGGACTCTCTTCTGAGAACAGTTTGCGTCCCCACTGCTGCTGCGCAGTTGATTCGGGCTTGTGCCCTCTGCAGCTGTCCTGTCGGTTGTCTTGTGTGTCAGTACCGGTCCTCTTGTGAGGACGCCTAAATTTTGCCCATGCCCAGGTTTTCTCTGAAGACGCCCCCACGCCACGCCCCACCACAGTCCCGCCCATCAAGTGTTTGAAGGCTGATTTCGTTGCTAGGAGATTTCCCAGGCACCTGTCGAGCAGTGTTCGCGGTTTTGTTTGCGCTGGGAAGTTGGGTAGAACAAAAAGGGCGATCCTCTCTTGGTTGTGGTGACCTGAGGAGAACGGTCTGGCCGGGGACGATCTTCTGTGGTAACTGTTGAGTCAACTCAGAATGAGTATGCGGTTGCTTCTGTGCCTGGCTGGCAGATGTTAGATGGTTTGAGATGTGGACGTTAAAGATGTTGGCAGACCTCCTTGCCTCGCATCCAACACTGACTCCAGATGGCCTAGGCACGATTAGTTCCTTGATAGTAGTATGGGAATATATGTAAGCGCGCAGTCGGCAAGTCGTTATCTGATCATTTGTTGTTGCGGGATTTTGATTAAAGGACTGCCGCTGAATAGGATTGCATAGCTTCCTATCTGCGCGTTCTTGTCGCTGGTTCCTGATGGGCTGGTTAACTGTGATCTGATGGCGTGCTTTCGCACGTGCCATCACCAGGCAGCATAAAGGTTGCCATTTTTGTTGACGGGATATATGCCGTGTTGATCAAACTATTTTTTCCCTTACTGGCACGTGGAGTCTTGGACCCTACACAACTTGCCACAAATGGTTTCAATATTGGATATTCACCCTTTTTCACCCTAAAAATTAGCCTCTCGTTCTATTTTTTTTGCGTTTTTTTATGGGTTAGTCTGTATTTATTATTTTTTAGTATTTATTTTATATATTTTGATTGATATATTATATATATTATTGAGTTATTTTTATTTAGATATATTTATTTTATGCTGTTGAACGTGTTCAAGATTATTCCATGTTATCTACTGGAAATTATAATTGTTGCCTCATGACATGAAAACTGATAGCTATTCGAGCGAAGCGTAACGTTTCCAGGTGCTACTGTGTCAACGAAGTAATAGTCTTACATTTCGCAAAGGTAAAGGATTTTTGACGCCAGAAGATTAGCCAGAGCAGCTGGATAGTTCATAAGTTATCTTCTTATGATACTTAAATACACGATTTGTAATATGAACATTGCAGAAACATAGGAGAGAATTTAGAGTTGAAATGTCACCCGCACCCAGAACTGTATTGCATCCCGAATCTGTCATTATACTCTGCGCTCATTGTTTGCAGACAGTTGCGACCGGCCGATATTGAGCAAACACTGCACTCACAGCAGTAACCAAGCCAGAAAAAGTTGCCGACGCTTGTCCTTGACATTTTTTGCTTGCGGAAGTTGGGATTTGCCTGGACCACCTAAGGTTTTAAGTATGTGTCCAGTGGTCGGGAAGGATAGGGGTAGTCGTTGACTGTCTTATTCTCTGCCAAGGTGACCTAACGATGGGTATGTGTAAGGAACGTTTGAGCAGAGAGGCGCGCAGTTCTGTTGTCATAGGTTATCTGGCAGACAACTTTGTGCCGGCTGGTCATAAAGCTTCTAGCTAATTGTATGACATGTGTGGGAACACATTGTTACTGTTTTGGTTTCTTCTGGATTGGGGGGGGGGATCAGAGTGTATGGTTGTGTGGTAACATAGGTGTGTATCGTGGTATGTAGGGTGAGAGTATTGTAATGGCGATCTCAAACACCAAATGCTTTTGTGGGTGAGATGGTTTGGAGGTGTGGTGTGGTGGTTTGGTTGGATGAGGGAGGAGGTGGCTTGTTAGGTTTGGGGATGGAGTTGGAGCTTGTTTGTTGAGGTGTGGAGTTGGTATTGTAGTCGTGAGTTGGGTGGTGGGAGTGTGGATGTACTTGGTGGTGGGTGCGTGGTTGGTGGCTGGGTGTGGGTTGGTGTTATATTGGGTTTTTTGTTTATTTATATTGTTGTTGGGTGTGATATGGAGGATGTAGTTGTCTGGTGTTGTAGGTGGTGTGTAGGAAGGTTGTAGTTGGAGGAGGTGTTATTGTATGGCTATGGATGGTGGAGTTTAAGGGAGGAGTTGATGTAGGAGCTGTAGGGATTATGAATTTGTATTATGAGTTGTTTTTAGCATTTTGGATGTGGAGTTCTTGATCTGTATGTGGTTGTAGGTGAGACAGAAGCAGAAACACAGCTGCTCGCGCAGCTCGGTAGGTGGTTTTATTTTCCAGCATAGTTAGTTGGATGAGTTTGTTGGTTTAAGTTTTTAATGTTGTTATTGATTCAGTAGTAGATTTAGTTAGTTGGAGATGCAGCTGCTGCAGCAGAGCTATGATGCAGAAGCTATGAGCTTGGAAGGACTGGTAGGGTTTTCTATATAGGGGGTATTGTGGATAAGTTGAATTTTGGGTGTATGCGAGGCATTACTGGGGGCGTGGGTCTAATGGGGGTAAGGGATGGATATGTACCCATCCAACATCCCGCTCTCGAGTAGCGAGCGAGGGAGAGAGAGGAGAAGAGAGCGAGAGCGAGAGCGAGACGAGAGAGAGAGACGGGCCAGAGAGAGAGCGAGAGAGAGCGCGAGACGAGAGAAAACGGCGGGGGTGTGCGGAGGGTGTGAGTTGGTCTTGTTGGCGGGAATCTAGGTTGGTTGAACTGGAGGGGCTGTGTCTCTGTCTGTATGTATGTCGCGTCTGTCACAAACACTCTAATACCTAGATCATCTTGACACGCACCAACACTACTGGTCGTAACGAACGCATGCCCACGCCATGCAAGCACACCGATAGCTAGCGTACCGCACGCCTAATTTTTCTGCATAAATCAGCTAGCGCCCTGATTATATCATCGCTTGATGGAGCTCGCTATCTACTCCCCATACACCGATGGAGGAAGAATGAAAGAAACAAGCACAATTAAACAAACAACTAAAAAATGTTCAATTAATTATAATTTATTTGAAAAAATAAAAAAAAAAAAATTTTAAAAAAATAATTATAAAAAATAAAAATAAAAAATTATAAAAAAAATAATTTCGACGCCCAGTATTATGCAGAGGCATTTGTGATTATAGGTGACTAAATGTTGAGGTTTTTATTTTGTTTAAGAAAAATAAAAAAAAAAAAAAAATAAAGAAATAAAGGGATAAAGAAGGAAAAAGAGTAAGATTGAAATTGTGATGGTATATGGTGTATTGAGATGTTAGAAATGATGAAGATTAATTTGATGAGATTATTTGTGTGGGGTTATTAAATTTTATTTATATGGAACTTTGTTTTGATAGTTTGTTCTTGTTGATTTTGGTTAAGTGTGTGTGGGCACTCACTTATATCAAGCACACAAATACAAAACAAATAACAACAACCAACAGCAACATCTATAAAGAGCCAAGGAACGGGTGGGGCGGTGTAGGGGGTTTGGTCCACAGGCGCGTGTTCAGGGGGTTGGGTAGGGGTTGAGGGGGGAGGGGATGGACGCCGTACGGGTGGTTTTTCTGCTGTCAATCTAAATGAATTAAGGGCACATATCGATGGAACTTATCGAAATAACAACAACCAAAAAAACACAAAACGAAATCCATAAAAAAAAAGGCCTAGGATTAATCAATATTCATTACAAAACATACAATACTTCTATATCTATATATATCACAACAATTTACAACCTATTTAACTAAATTAACACATTTTTATATATTATACAATATATTGAATCTATTTATTATTATTTATATATCAATCTTTTCTCTATCACATAAACTTTTATTTATATTTTCATAATTATTTTCTATATCATCTTGACGGGGGAAGGGGGTGTTTATCCTATGTTCTACCATGCCAGGGGCCTGAGTGGTTGTGAAGGCCCTGGGCGCAGTTTATGTGCTATAAAAAAGATCAGATGGAGGCGAATAATTTTGGGAGTTGTGGGGGGTTTGGTGGTGGGGGGGGTCGTAAATTGTGGAATGTGAGGGTATTACAGTTATTATTTTGTTTGACATGACAAAGGAAGTGAGGCAGTGCGATGTTAAAATGGAAAATGAGATTAATGTAGAGTAAAAAAGAAAAAAAATGTAAAAAAGATAAAAGGTAAAAAATATAAATATATAATTAAAAAATTTGGGAGAAATAATATTATTGTTGGATATACGTAAAATGTATGGTGAAGGAAGGTTGAAGGAAAAAGTTTGGTTTAGTTATTGTAGCGTGTATCTCGAGAGCGCTCAGCACTCTCTCTCATCATGTCTCTCTCTCTCTCTCTCTCTCTCTCTCTCTATCTCTCTTCTCTCTCTTTTCTGTCTATCTCTCTCTGTTTTTCTGTCTCTCTCTCTCTCTCTCTTTTCTTTCTCTTTCTCTCTTTCTCTCTCTTCTCTCTCTCTCTCTCTCTCTTTCTCTCTTCTCACACAACACACACACTATCTATATACAACCCACTCGAACCACACACTCAAACACACAACCACACGCGCGCGCGCGCGCGCACGCGAGCACACACAGGAAAGAGATGTGATGGAGAGGGAAGAGAGAGAGTGTAAAAGAGAGATGAGTAGAGAGAGGGCAGAGTGGAGAGAAGGAGAGAGTGAGAGAGGAGAGAGAGAGAGCGAGAACCACACACACAGCCACAGACACAGACAGATTAAGACAGACCAGACAGACACACCACAACACAACACACCACCACACACTAAACCCCCCACACACACACTCACAACACACACACACACCACCTCCACCACCACACCTCCACCAACAACAAACAAAAAATATACACAACACAACAACAACAACTGCAAACTCGTGTCGTGTTTAGTGTTTAATTCGAACAATGATGAGACCATCCAAAATGATTTGAATAACAAACGTCAATACTTTGAATAGTTATGGTAAATTTCAGAGTTTTAGATGACAGAATTTGGAGGAAGAAGTAAAGAAGAAGAAGAAGAGAAGAGATGAAGAAGAAGAATGAAGAAGAAGAAAGAGAAGAAGAAAGAAGAACAGCAACAACAACAACAACACATTCAACAACAACAACAACAAGGAGAAGAAAATGAACTCGGAAAGGAGGTGGTGGAAGAGAGAGAAGGAAAAGGAAGAAGGGAGAAAGAGGAGGCGGAGGGAGGGAGGAGGAGGGAGGGGAAAGCGGAAAGGGAAGGAGATAGTTAATTGGGAAAGAAGGAGGAAGGAGGAGGTGGTTCCGAGAACAGGAGGATGAAGTGAGAAAGAAGACGAGGAGGGGTGAAGATGATGTGGTTGGAGGAAGAAGAAGAAAAAGAAGAAGAGAAGGAAGTAGAAGAAGCTAGACAGAAGAAGAAGAAGGTAAGAAGAAGGAAGAGAAGAAGAAGAAGAAGTATGTAATAGAAGAAGGAAGAATACAATATAGAAGAAGAAGGAAGAAGAAGTAGAAGAAGAAGAAGAAGATGAAGAAGGAGTTAAAGAAGAAGAAGAAGAAGAAGAAGAAGGGACGACGACGACCGGAAGGACGACGAAAGCCTGTAAGCTTATTCCACCATCAAACAATAGGAATCGTTTGATGGCACACTAGTGTGTAACGAATCCTCCTCAAAATTACTCATATTTCTCCCCACAAAAACAAACAAACACACAAACAAGAAATGCATTTTTCATGTGGGTTGTTGAATCAGAATCACGTCAGTTTGGCCCCAGTGATCTTCATAGAATACTGGCGACAAGGGAGAGACCATTATCCTTCTTTCCTTTGTTCCCGGTCGTTGCGGCCCTGGGGGGGACATTAGGCCTCCTGCAACACTTGTCATTTGACGTATGGTCTTTTTCTGCTGATGAAGTAGTGGTATGCACATCTCCGAAGAAGGGGTCGTCTCAATGCTTGTTGATTGGAAATGGGGGCGTTAATTTATGGTTTGCCAGTACGTCATTGGGGGCGTGAGCTGGATGAATAGGAAGGGACCAGCTATTATGGTCTATTTTGGGTTTGTGTTTTTGGGTTGTTTGTTGTTGTTGTTGTAATTGTGGGTGCTGTTGTTTTTTCTGCTTGCTGTTGTTGTCGTCGTCGTCGGTGTAGTCGTCGTTGTCATCATCATCATCATCATAATCTTCACTCATATCATCATCATCATCTCATCATCATTCATCTTCTTCTTCTTCTTCTTCTTCTTATTTTCATTCTTCTTTTCTTAGTCTTCGTCGTCGTAGTCGTCGTTCGTCGTCCGTCGTCGTCGTCGTCGTCGTCGTCGTTTTCATCATCATCATCATCATCATCTTTCATCTGCATCTCATCTTATATTCATCATGGTTGTCGTCGTCGTAGTGTCGGCGTAATTATCTAGCGGTATCGTTTGCAGCAACAGCAGTGTTGCTTTTTAAGAGATGTTGATGATGGTCTGTGTGATGATGACGTGGGTGATTATAATGAACGCTAATTGTGTGGTTGCTCTGTGCTACCGGCTGTTGTGTTCTCCCAAGATTTTTGTCGTTGATCTTCTTATTGCACATGCTTACTTTAAATTAACGTTTGAAAACAGTCTTTTCATGTTTACCATGTTGTGTCCTCCAGTTAGAATCTGTAAGGCAATAATCAGTAGATGAATGGATATTTGAATGAAGAATGAATGAGTATAGAACTGAATAAAAATAATTAAAGAGATAATTAAATGTAGTAAAATAAATTTAGAAATAAACAATTGCTGTGATGTACGACTGATAATACACATTTATTAATAGTTGCGGGGATCTATGTATTAACTTTAGTTTTTAATTCATAGTTTTAATGGAATATCAATGGGGGGGGGGGGAGGGGGGGGGGGGGACGAAAAAGACGAACAAACAGGAATATGCGGCAAAAATACCCACACAGGGCACTTATGAATAAACCTGTCACAGCAGAAATGTCCCATCTGGTGCATTTTCTCACCTCCTACACAGCTAGATTACAACCTCGTGCTATAGGCAGTTTTAAGGAGTGTGGGTTGTGGGTGTGAGAGGAGGTGTGTCGTGTGTGGGGGGGGGGGAGGGGGGGGGGCAGGTCTGCTTTAGTTCTAGAGAATGATGGAGGACGGCATGAAGATCGGTGGAGGCTTGGGATTTATAGTAGAGGAAAATACGAATGAATGGGCAGAGCTTCATTCGCAATGAAAGAGAGGTCGAAAACCGGGAGCGCTTTGTGAGCATTCCAAGAAACGGAACTTTTCTTTTTTTTCTGTTTTTTTTTTTCTGTCCCATAACTCTGCACACCTCTGGGCATGTGTACCCACGCCGCTCATTCCGGACACCCCGTCCACAGCCAACAGCACGGGTCGGCCCTTCCGCTGCCCGGCACCGTGCAATCCACAGGGAGCAGTCAGTGTCTGTCGTTAAGAGGGAAAACCACCGGAGGGAGGACACTGCATGGAGGCCGAGTCACTTCAGGTTAGGTGTTCAGTGGCACATGTTCTGATCTAACATACGCAGGGACTCCACCTTACTAAGCCCCCTTACTGGACGACAATAGTTGCTTAGTCGCGGAGCCGGGTGAGTGAGCTCTCCCTCCGGTGGTGGGGGGGAGGGGGGGGGCCGCATCCACGTCCGTCAAAGACTGCCCCCATGGGACTCGCCGATACCGGTGTTTCCCAGAAGGAACAAAACCAAAGGCAACAGACGCTGGAAAGGACTTCAGTAACTGAGGCTTCTCCATGTGGAGACAGGGCATTGTAGGGCCTCAGAACTCAAACCTTGTTTATGATGATCGATGAGATTAAGGATGAATTAAGGTGTGGCTTCAGGATTTCATTCGGTCTGAGACTACAGGACAGGCTGTGCTCGACGGCTTCCTTTCATAATATATACCGGCGTCAACCGGCCGTAGAGCTACAGGCACTGCTGTGGTGGTCAGGATATTTGAGCATACACTCTCAGAACGCATCCATTAAGTGGTAGAAACTCGACTGTGTTTTCCCGTCTTTCCCAAATGTCTCCGATGCAAACTCAAACTCTAGGGTAGGAGACGGTCGGGGCAGAAAAACCCACACATGACTCTGATGGGATTCGTAAACACGACCTCCAGACGGGAATGTCCGCGACGCTTACTACTGCCGCCTACGGCGGATCGGTCATGACAGCGGTACTTTGAACAGCTCCTCACAACCTCCTCGAATCAAAATGTTACTAGAGCGTAGTCTGGTTGGTAGGTCGCACACAGATTTACATTTGGATTGCTTCTTTTTTTTTTTTGCTCTTAGTTTAAGTGAAGGTGAGAGAGGAGAAGACAGAGAGAGAAGAGAGAGAGAGAGGGGGGGGAGAGAGAGAGGGATTGAGAGAGAGAGTGAGAGACGTGAGAGAGACAGAGAGAGAGAACAGACCGAGACAGAGGCATGAGATACCAGAGAGAAGGGGGGGGGGGAGAGAGAGTGAGTGAGAGAGACGAGAGAGGAGATGTGAAGAGGAGAGTGAAGGAGAGAGAGAGAGAGAGAGAGAGAGTGCAGTGAGAGAATGATGAAAGAGGAAGGAGCACGTGAGTGTGAGAGAGAGAGAGAAAGAGCAAAGAGCAAACAGGGAGTGTAGAGAGGAGAGAGAGTTAGAGGTGAGAGTGGAGAGAGAGAGAGCGAGAGAGAGGACAGAGGAGAGACGAGAGACGAGAGAAGAGAGAAGGTAAGAGAGAGAGGAGAGGAGAGTTGGGGGATGGTGGAGCAGGTGAGAGTGAGTGAGTGCAGGCACAAACAATCATTGATATACTATATAGCATGAGGGGCAAGTTTGAGAATACACTAGTAACTGTAGTGATGACAGCAGCAGACAATGAAGCACGCGAGCATGGCAGCTGCAGTAGTTGTAGTATGTGTAGTAGTAGTGTAGTAGTTAGTAGTAAGTAATAATCATGGTAGTGGTGGTGGTGATGATGGTGGGTAATTGTTGTGGTAGTAGAGTTGGGGTGGTGGAGTTGGCGGTAGTGGTGGTGTAGTGGTGAAGGTGGTGGCGGGTCGGAGATGGTGTTGGTTGTGGTTAGTTATAAGCGCTGAGGATTTCAAGGCGAGGAACGACACAATCAAACTGTGCCGCTGTTGAGTAAGAATATCAGCGGACGAAAGAACCCTGAACGGTGTTTGTATCGTTTTGTTTTTTCACGACAGACAGACAATGAGCGGTCAGAATACGCCGCTAGTGACAGATTTCGTATTTCTATTCTTACCACTCTCGTTTTCATTCTTTTTCTTCTTGCTCAACTCTATCCTGCCAACACACACACCCCCCCCTCTCTTTTATCTTCGTTTTTGTGCTTTTAAAAAATTATAAAATTAAAACATGTTTACGAGTTCTTTTGTAATGATAGAAGTGGAAATTGTTAGCTTGAGCTATTCTCCCACCCAGCCACTTATTGGTTCAATATCACCACACACACACACAACACACACACACACACAGCACACACACACAACATTCACACACTCAACACACATCACACTCACACACACAACACAACACACACACTCACACACAGCACAAAACAAGGATCATTCACCGTGAAATTGGAGACAATGAATCACTGGAAATTATCAGAACATTCCAGACTAGACCAAAAAAAAAAAAAAACAAATTAGCTGCATACTTGATTGTTGATATTGATATAGTTAAAACATCTACCCGTCAACCACAATCAAATAACGTTACGTCTTCCAGGCAATGCGGATACTTACTATATGGCTTCCTATTACATCGCTGTTTCCTGCACCGCCCTCCTCCCCTCCTCTCCAGATCAGAGACAATTAGCGGTCGGCAAAAAGGGGTCACGATTGGGTGTGGAGGATGTTCGGGGGGGGGGGGGGGGGGGTGTGGGGCGTTGAGGGGCGCTGTCGGGGGAGGGGAGGTTGGTTGGCGGGGGCCAAGAGAAGTAGAGATGGGAAGAAAAGAAAGAATGTTGAGAGAGCAGTAAAGGGGAAATGAGTGGGAAATGAGGACGGCGAACAGGTAGAAGAAAGACAGAAAGAGGATGAAGAGAGAGAGAGAAAGAGAGAGATGAGGAGAGAGAGACGAGAGAGACAGGGACAGACAGACAGACAGAAGGACAGAAGAGGACAGTCAGAAGAGAGAGAGAGAGAGGAGAGAGAGAGAGAGAGAGAGAGTGGAGTCGAGAGACAGGACAGGACAGACAGACAGACTGACAGTGAGTAGGACTGAGAGGACAGACAGACAGAGAGAGAGAGAGAGCCAGACAGACAGACAGACAGACAGACAGGACAGACAGACAGATAGAAGGACAGAAGAGAGTCAGACAGAAACAGAACAGCAGGACAGAGGGACAGAGTGAACAGACAGACAGAGAAAGAGAGGAGTGAGGAGAGAGAAAGAGTGAGAGAGAGAAGAGAGACAGACAGACGACAGACAGGTCAGATCAGAAGGACAGAGAGACACTCAGACAGAGGAAAGAGAGGAGTGAGAGAGAAGAGAGAGAGGGAGAGAGAGAGAGAGACAGATCAGACAGTCAGAACTGATGGACAGAGAGACAGGACAAGATAGAGAAAGAGAGAGAGACAGAGAAAAGGAGTGTGAGAGGAGAAACTCGTCAGACAGAAGGAGAGACTGAGATAGAAAAGAGAGAGTGAGAGGGAGGGGAGGGGGAGGGGTATAGTGTGTAATCGGGAGAAGAGCGGGGGGGGTATAATGAAAGGTAAAGTGGTGGGGAGGGCGGAGAGGGGGAGGCGATGGCACAATGGTGAGGGGACTGGGGGAGGCTATAATGGTTGGATTTCTATCAGCAAGCTCTTCACGTTCCTCTATAGTGGCTTCAGTGAAGGGAGGTGGTAAGAAGAGGTGGAACAAGTCAAAGATATCTTGGTACGAAAAGAACTCATTACAAGACACACAGTGAGGGAGCGAGGACAGAGTGACAGAGAGAGAGAGAGAGAGAGAGGGAAGTGGAGAGAGAGAGAGAGAGAGAGAGATGAGTGGGGAGAGAGAGACAGACAGACGACAGACAGACAGGACAGGACAGAAGGGACAGAGAGACAGACAGAAGAGAGAGAGAGACAGACAGAGCAGACAGAAGACAGACAGAACAGACAGAAAGACAGATAGAAGGACTGAGAGAGAAGGACAGACAGACAGACAGAAGGACAGAGAGACAGGACAGACAGGGGGGAAAGAGGAGAGTGAGGAGAGAGAGAGAGAGATGAGTGAGAGAGAGTGAGAGAGAGGGACAGGACAGGAAGACCGACAGACTGACAGACAGACAGAAGGACAGAGAGACACACAGACAGAGAAAGAGAGAGAGAGAGACAGACAGACTGAAGATGAAGACTGACAGACAGTCAGATGGACGGAGAGACAGACAGATAGAGAAAGAGAGGAGGACAGAGGAAAGAGAAGAGAAGTGATGGAGAGACAGACAGGGACAGACAGAAGAAGGAAAGAATGAGAGAGAGGAGGCGGGGATGGGGGAGGGGAAGTGTTGTAATCGGCGAAAGAAAAGGGGGGGGTATAAGAAAGAAAGGTAAAGAGGGGGAGGGAGGAGGGGGAGGGTTGGCACCAATGGAGGAGGGGATGGGGGAGGCTAATAATGGTGGGTTTTTCTATCTGCAAGCTCTCACGTTCTCAATATTGGCTTCCAGTGAAGGGATGGTGGTAAGAATAGTTGACAAGTAAAGAATATCTGGTACGAAAGAATCATACAAGGACACCAGGAAGAGGGAGCGAGACGAGGACAGAGAAGAGAGAGAGCGATAGGCGAAAGAGAGAGAGTGGAGAGAGAGAGAGAGAGAGAGGAGGAGGGGGGGAGGGGAGCTAGAGAGAGGGAGGGAGAAACGAAGAGAGAGAGAGAGAAGAGAGAGAGAAGATGGATGAGAGAGAAGAGAGAAGAGAAAGGAGAGAGGAGGGGAGAGAAAGGAGAGGTAGAGAAGAGAGAGAGAGAGAGGGAGTGAGAGAGAAGATTAACGAGAGATGAGAGAGAGTGAAGGAGGAATAACGTACAAACGAGAGGAGAGAGAGAGAGAGGAGAGAAGAGAGAGAAAGGGGGGAGAGAGGAGAGTGGGGGGGAGGGATAGGGAGTGAGGGAGGGAGAGAGGAGAGAGAGAGAGAGGAGTGAGTGAAAGAGAGGGGAAAGAGTGAGGGATGGGAGAGAGAAGAGAGAAAGAGAGAGAGAGAGAGAGAGAGAGGAGAGAAGGAGAGACGAGAGAGAGAGAGAGAAATACTTACAGAGAGAGAGTGAGGGGGGGAGAGGATGAGAGAGGAAGGGGAAAAAGAGAGAAGTGAGAGAGAGAGTGAGTAGAGCAGACGAAGAGAGGGAGAGAGAGAGAGATTAACGTACCAAACAAAAGAGAGGAGAGAGAGGGGGGGGAGAGAGAGGGGCGGGGAGAGAGAGGGGAGGAGAGAGGAGAGAGAG
The DNA here is from genome assembly GCA_018398815.1 of Conus ventricosus. NCBI lineage: Eukaryota > Metazoa > Mollusca > Gastropoda > Neogastropoda > Conidae > Conus > Conus ventricosus. The sequence continues at coordinate 133,831,746 of CM031597.1, read as the reverse complement.
TGTGACGAGTCGATGAGAGAGAGAGAAATAAACGTACAACAAACAGGGAGGAGAGAGATGTTGAGAGAGAGAGACGGAGAGAGAGAGAAGAGAGAGAGAGGAGAGGAGAGGATGAGAGAGAGAGAGGAGAGAGAGAGGAATGTCAAACGACAGGTTGAAAGCCAACAGCTCCTCAAACCACAATCATATATGAACAGCGAAATACGTTACCAAACATATGAAAACTAGAAGGCTCTGCAGGTTTTATTTCTTTCTTTCTTTCTTTTTTTTTTATTTTTTTGTAGAGATAAGCTGCCTTCCCCGTTAACAAGACGGTTTATCCGCCATTCTGTGGCAAAGTTATCTCCGGGGCGGACTTTGCCTGTCTGCAGTGCCCCCCCCCCCCCCCCATCTCCCCCCTCTTCTCTCTTTTTTGGGTTTTTAACACACACACAATCACACACACAACCACACACTCATACACACACACACACACACACACACACACGCACGCACGCACGCACGCACACACAATCACACACACACAAACACACACACAAACACTCACACCACACAACAAACACACACACATCGCACGCACGCACGCACGCACGCACTCAAACACCACACCACTCACACACACACCACACCTCACACAACACAAACACACACTTACATAAATTACATACAACACAAGCACGCACCCCCCCCCACCACCTCCACACACACACACACACACACACACACACCGCGCGCAGCACCCTCACGCTCGCATGCCCGCACGTCGCCAGAGAGAGGAGAGTGAGAGAGAGAGAGAGAGATAAGAGAGGAGGAGAGAGGAGAGAGAGCATAGAGAGAGATGAGGTGAGAGAGAGAGAGAGAGAAGAGAGGGAGAGAGAGAGAGAGGTGAGAGAATGAGAGAGAGAGAGAGAGAGAGTGAGAGACGGAGAGTGGAGAGAGGAGAGTGGAGAGAGAGAGAGAGAGAGAGAGAGTGTAGAGTTGTGGCGTTTTCATTTATTCCAAACTCTAACATTTTCTCGCCCTCCCGATTCGCCCTTCTTTGCTGTACTGGGAGAGACCAGTTGGTTTGTTGGCAATCAGTCATTTGGACCCCGGCATGGTGAGAATGCACTAAAAAACCAGAAATGGTTTGTTATGTTCTCTTGCTGGAGCTTTTTACTAACAACCTAGATGGACTAATACACCGCTGAAACTTGCTATGTTGCTCAGGTCCAACAAGCGACGAATGTCATCAGTGAAGAGTTTCCTTTTTTTCTACCGATGATGGTTGATCGGAAGTTATGTCCGAAAAAGAAAAAGAAAGCAAGAAAGAAAAAGAACTAAGAAAGAAATAAGAAAGAATGAAGAAAGAAAAAAGGATGAAAGAAAGAAAGGAAAAAAACAAAACGTTGACTGTTCTCATAACTGTTGGAAAAGTCTTTATATCTGCATTCTTGAATTTTTTTTTTTTTTTAAAGATATCTATACGTCGTATAACCACCCACCTTACCATATTCGTACCCTACCTTTATCTTCTGCTCATCTTGATGACAAACCGCAATTTGTCTGTGGCTTATCGGTCTGTGTCTGTCTGTGTCTGTCAGTGTCTGTCTGTCGGTTTGTCTGTCTGTCTGTCTGTCTGTCTGTCTGTCTTCTGTCTGCTCTGTTGTCTGTCTGTCGGCCTCTTCACGCTTCCTTATTCCATACCTTTACCCTACCTCTTCAGCTCATTGTGATGACAAAGCAAAATGGATGTGTGGTTGTTGTGTGTGTGTGTGTGTGTGTGTGTGTGTGTGTGTGTGTGTGTGTGTTTTGTCTGTCTGTCTGTGTGTCTGTATGTGTGTCTAGTTCTGTCTGTCTGTCTGTATGGTATCGAGATCTGTCTGTGTGTCTAGGTCTGAATAGATGGTCTGTCTGTTGTCTGGTCTATCTGTCTGTCTGTTATATGTTTGTCTGTCTGTATGTCTGGGTGTTGTCTGTCTGTCTGTCTGTCTGTCTGTGAGTCTGGTCTGTCTGTCTGTCTGTCTGTCTGTATGTCTGTCTGTCTGTCGTATGTCCATGCTCTGTCTGTCTGGCCTTCTCCGCCCACCCTTCCCATTTTCCACACCTACCTACCTCTTCGCTCATTTTAAGGACTAAGCAAAATGTGTCTGTGTTTGTCTGTCTCTGTTTGTCTGTCTGTCTGTCCGGTCTTGTCGCTCCCTCTCTCTGTGTATATCTGCTCTGTCTGTCTGTATGTATGTACTGTCTGTACTGTGCCGCCTCCCTCTATCTTGTATAATCTGTCTGTATGTCTGGTCTGTGTCTGTGTGTCTGTCGTCTCCCTCTCTCTGGGTATATCTGCTCTGTCTGTCTGTCTGTCTGTCTGTCTGCCCCGCTCCATCATCTCTGTGTATATCTGCTCTGTCTGTCTGACTGTTCTGTCTGCCTCACTCTCTCTGTGTATATTGCTTGTCTGTCTGTGGTCTGTCTGTCTGTTCTGTCTGTCTGGTCTGTCCGCTCCCTCTCTTGTGTATATATGCTCTGTCTGTATGTCTGTCTGTCTGTCTGTCTGCCTCCCTCTCTCTGTGTATATCTCTTCGGTTGTCTGTCTGTTCACTCTGTCTGTCTGCTGCACGAACGCCTGTGTGTCGATGTCGGTGCTCTATGACGTGTGATGCTGTCTGTCTGTCTGTCTGTTGTTACTGTCTATCTGTCTCTCTTTCCTCCTCTCTGCTGTCTGTCTATCTGTCTGCCTCTCTCTTCTGTCTGCTGTTGTCTGTCTGCTGTTTCCTCTCTCTCTCTCTCTCTATCTCTCTCTCTCTCTCTCTCTCTCTCTCTCTCTCTCTCTCTCCTTTCGCTCTCTCTATGCCTGCTGTATTTTCTCTCACTCTCTCTCTCTCTCTCTCCTCATCTCCCTGCTTCTCTCTCTCTCTCTCTCTCTCTCTCTCTCTCTCTCTCTCTCTATTCTCTTCTCTCTCTCTGTCCCCATCACATCCCAGCGGAGGCGAAGAATGGACTCTGAGCAAGTCCACCCAACACTCGCGCCGGCCTAGCACCACCATCGATAGAAGAGAACTCCTTTTCCGGCCACAACTGCCACCACCCACCCCCACCCACGCACAACGAATCTTCTCTTTGCTTGCCGGTTAGCCTGCTAGATAGCTGCTGGTAAGCGGCGGGGCCCCCAGCAGCTAGCGCAAGCCTTCGTTTCTCGTTCGTCACCCGACACTCACTTCACTCACTCACTCCGTCCACGTCGTAACTCTGTCAGGCGGTGAAGGAAGGAAAGAAGAAGAAAGAAGCGCCGCGGCAGGCCGCCGCTACTACTCACCGCCGCCGCCGCCAGGCCGTCGCTTCCACAACAACGACCCCAGTGGGCGAATGCGCGCGGAACGTGTTTCTGTCCCACCTCACACCCTTTTTCCTCCTCCTAATTCCGCTTCTTCTTCATCCTACTCCTCATTCACCAGTGTCCAGCCGTGGACGCACACTCGAGCTCATTCAGTCAGTCCTCCCTGATTCGGCGAATGGCTTATCAGGTTTCGGTTATGAGAGAAAAATAAATATCAAAAAAATGAAATTAAACTAAAACGAGAGGAACATCAGCGGGAAGAGTGACACTGTCTCGAAAGGAACGATAGTTTGCAAATTTGAAACTTTGAAAAAAAAGAATACAGGTAAGAGAGAAAAAAAAAGGCTTCACTTTTTTGTTGTTTTTATTTTATTGTTGTTTGTTTTGTTGTTTTTCTCTTTTCAAAGCTCGGTCTGTCATTTTTTCGAGCTGTCAGCAAAACCAAGGGGTGTCAGTTGTCAGTAAAAGGTGTATCAAAATTGTTAGGTACGATTGGAGATTCTCTATTCGGCCGTTGTTGGTGGACTTTGTGATGGGTGGTGGTCGTGGTGGTGTTGGCGGGTGGTTGTCATCCTGTTGTGTAGGTGTTATGTACCTTGTGTGGGGCCCTGGCGCGGATTCTGTGTCACAGGTTGTGAATTTAAACGGTGACGAGAGCGAAAAACAAAAATCAAATGTGTGCTGACATGTTGCGAGGTTGTGCACGTGAGGGGACGTTCTTCTTTTCTCTCTTTTTTTTTTTTTCAATATTGTGGTCGGGTGATTCATTGTGGTGACTTGATTTTCGACTATAGTTTTAGGGTAAGTGTTTGGAACTTTTACTTTTTTACTTCATCCTTTTTCTGTTGTTTTATGTAGTTGTATTGTTGTTGTTGTTGTGGATGTTGTTGTTGTTGTTGTTGTTGTTGTTGTTGTTGTTGTTGTTGTTTTTCTTCCTCTTGTTGTTGTTGTTGTAGTTGTTGTTGTTGTTTCTTCTTCTTCTTTCTTCTTCCAATATTCTTCTTCTTCTTCTTTCTTCTTCTTCTTCTTCGTCTTCATTCTTCTCTTTTCTTCCTACTCCTCCTTCTCCCTACTCTCCTCCTCCTCCCCCTCCTCCTGCCTCTCCTCTTCTTCTTCTTTTTCTTCTTCTTTTTCTTCTTCCTTCGTCTTCTGCGCTCTTCTTCTTTTCTTTGCTTCATCTTCTTCTTCTTCTTCTTCTCTTTCTGCCTTTCTTTTGTCCTTCCTTCCTTCCTTCCTTCTGCCTTCCCTTCCTTCCATCCTTCCTTCCTTCCTTCCTTCCCACCTTCCTTTCCTTCCTCTCTCCCTGACTTTGTTTTCTATTTCTTTTATCTGTCGTTCTTTCTTTCTTACTTTGAATTCTTTTCATTATGCTTTTCTTCATAGGGTCTTTCGCGATCGACTGTCAATTTTTGTACTTATACTATTATGATTTCGTGTGTACTATTTTATTTTGATATCATCAACAACGTCATTTTTATCAACATTGTCCAATATCACGATAATATTTACCTTTTATTATCTATCTTTTCACTGATCATAAATCTATTCATCATTAATCATCATCATCATCTTCATCATCATCATCATCATCATCATCATTTATTAATCAATACATTATTATTATTAAATTGTAATCATCATGATCGGTAGTAGTAGTAGTAGTCGTAGTGTAGTAGTTGTAGTAGTTGTAGTAGTAGTAGTAGTATTGTGATTCATCTCATTATACTCACTACTACGACGCGACGACGTCGGTGATGGACGACAAAACGACGACAACGATGATTTGACTACTACAATACGGTGGAGACGTCGACGACAAAGATGACTACTATACTACTACTACTACTACTATACTACTACTACTTATACTACTACTACTACTACTTTCTCCTCTCTTCTTTACTTCTTCTTCTTATTCTTCTTCTTCTTATTCTTCTTCTTCTTCTTCTTCTTTCTCATCTTCTTATTCTTCTTTTCATCTTCTTCTTTTATTCTTCTTTATCCGTCTTCATATTGACAGATTAGACAAAAATTACTATGCAGCAAATACTTTTTTTTTGGTTTTCAGGTCGACAAGACTAGGCTTAGTGTATGTTAAGCTTTTGCATTGCTATATGAGTGTATTTAGCCACTGTAAGTCTCCGCTCTCTCTTCTCGCTGTCTCTGTCTTGTCTCTGTCTGTCAGTATGTCTGTCTGTATGTCTGTCTGGTTGTCTGTCTCTCTCTCTCTCTCTCTCTCTCTCTCTCTCTTCTTTCTGCGCGCGAGCGCGGTGCGCGCGCCCGCTCGCGCGAGCCGCAAACATGTTCCGCAGAATCATGCACAATCAAACACTCTGCATATAAAGCACACGCGCGCGAGTGTCTGTGTTACGTGCGGAGTGGTGAGTGTATGTGTGTGTGTGTGTGTGTGTGTGTGTGTGGTGTGTTTGTGTGTGTGTGGGTGGCGTGTGTGTGTGTGTGTGTGTGTGTGTGTGTGTGAGAGAGAGAGAGAGAGAGAAGAGAGAGATCGGATAGAGAGAGAGAGAGTGAGAGAGAGAGAGAGAGAATGTCCTGGAAACAATTCTGTATAATGCAGCTCTGGAGGTTATGAGAAAAAAAACACGATAACACAACGAGAGGAGCAGTATCGTTTCAGCAAAACAAGAATGATGATACTGATAATTTGTTAGTAATAATATAATAAATGTAATAATAACAATAATAATAATACTTAATAATAATAATAATAATAATAATATTAATATAATAATAATAATAAAAAATGAATAATAATAATAACGTGCGTGCGTGCGTTCTTGCGTGCTGAGGGCACTTTTATTTGTGTGTGTGAGTGTGTGTGTGTGTGTGTGTGTGTGTGTGTGTGTGTGTGTGTGTGTGTGTGCTGTGTGTGTGTGTGTGTGTGTGCACGTGAGTAGTGTGCGGGCG
>CM031597.1:133808064-133810564 GCA_018398815.1 Conus ventricosus | reverse complement strand
TCCGCATCTGAGCGCCAATGTTAAATGGACTTTTCCCTACATCATCTTCTGGCACCGATTTTGAATTGGCTTTTCCCAACATCAGCTTTCATTTTTGGTCAGTTTGCAGCTTTGGAGGTCAGCTTTCTATCATATTTCGAGGACAAGCTCTTGAAAATATTTATTTTAGTATGCTTTGTGCACATGTGTGTGTGTGTGTGTGTTGTGTGTGTGTGTGTGTGTGTGTGTGTGTGTGTGTGTGTGTGTGGTGTGTGTGTGTGTGTGTGTGTGTGTGTGTGTGTGTGTTTGTGCGTGCGTGCGTGCGTGCGTGCGTGCGTGCGTGCGTGCGTGCGTGTGTGTGTGTGTGTGTGTGTGTGTTCATTAGGCATTTGCGGGCCGGAATAGCTCAGTGGTAGAGCGCCGGGCTCGTAATCTGAGTGATCCTGAGTTTGCGGGTTCGAATCTCCGCCGGGCCGTTTCGGTACAGGGGATTTTCCCCTCGGAGTTAACATCGGTTCTGATTCCATTTTCCAAACAGTCCAACGAATGAGACTATAAACCGAGGTTCTGTGTGTGAGCGCACGCATAACATCTTGCACAAGTGAAAATCCCATCACCAACTTTGGAAAGAAAAGGCCAGTTTGGCCGTTGGTAATGGATGACACGTTACACATAGCATGCACCCTACGTGAGAGATGGAAAGACTGAAGGAAGTGGAGAAATTGAGTGAACGATATTGAACGATACTGACTGGATGACACGGGAAACGACTGAATGATGCGCCAGCGGGCGGCTTTTCAGTCGGCACTACCCAGGAAGGCAGCCCGTTGTGTAAACGAGTGTGGATTGTAAAGCGCTTAGAGCTTGGTCTCTAGCAGAGGATAGTGCTATATAAGTATTCATAATAATAATATTACATAATTTACTGCATTTCCTTGTTCATGAACGTCTTCTTTAGCACCTGCAACAAAACATGAATCTCTCATATCCATTGGCTCTTAGATATCCCCAATTTCCCAATCCCCCCCCCCCCCCCCCCCCCCCCCCCACTCCTTACCATTATTATCAATCCACCATACTAACAACCGTCACAAAGATACCACACCAACCCCCACTAACTAGACACACAACCCTATCATATCACAACCCCCCACCCTCCCCCACGCAACCCCCCCCCCCCCCTCCTTTTCCTCTCCCATAATCCCCCCCTGTCATTTCCGCCTGGCGGCCATTCTCCCTACCACACGGACAACAACAGATGAGTCATTTTTCGTTCTTTGTTTGTACTGTCGACATGTCCTAAATGTTACATGTGGTGTTTTGTTTTGCCTGAAGAAGACCCAAGAGGTTGAAATGCATCGTGTCTTGTCGTGTGCTTTGTTTGTCAATGTCATTGGCGGTAACTAACACCCTCTCTTTCTAAATTTTGCTTCGTTCTCCGCCGTCGGTCACTCCATTTTGAAATCTTAGATGTCAGTTTTAAACGGTGTGATTTATTCTAAACGTTTAGGAACTAGGATACCATACTTCAAAATGCTCACCAGGAATTGTAAACTGCTGGACAGAAGAAAAGTATGAGCTGCTAAAGACAAATAGTTATCTATCAAGGTCAAATGGGAGAGGTTTCGATACCTGACAAAAGTACTATATGTAGTTTTCTTTAGGACTTTCTATGGCTTTCTTCAACTAAGTAATACCAACAGGAACTTGATGACTGCGACTGTAAAATAACTGGGCGTATTTCCATCATATCGTCTGCACCATGTCCATAATCTGGTCAATAAAGGTTTGGGTATTGCTGAAGTTTGTGTTGCTTATCAATTATCTGATTACGAAGAGATTACCGAAGTCTCAGCGCGTGTCCCTGCAGTGGGCAAAATGTGACGAATATTAAGGAATTAACTGAAAATGTGATTAATCATGGCAAACAACAACAACAGCAACAACATTAGCAACGAAAGCAACGACAACAATAACAACTACAGAAAGAACAATAACAGCAACGACAGCAATAATAATAACGATAGCAGCAACAACAACAGCAACAAAACCACAACCACCACCACCAACTACCACCACCACCACCAAGGACATCAACAGCAACAGCAGCAGCAGCAGCAGCGGCAACAACAGCAACAGCAGCAACAACAACAAACAACAACAGCACCACCACCACCACCAACAGAAACCCTTCCCAGCCATCTTTAGAATGCTAATGTTGTCTCGGTAACCGGCTGCTATGACAGAGACAATGTGGCATAACGTTTAACACTGGGACAATAAAAACAACACACGGGGGAGGGATGGTGGACGGGGAACAGATTGCAATATGTCTATGTGAAAACCTCAGGGTATACGTTGATATTTTAGGCAGCAGCAAGCCACAGGAAACGGACTACCATAAGCCATGGTACTCATGTCCGAAACTGGTAGCCTGACAAAACACATGTTAAAGCTAACAGCTCTCTCTTTGTCTCTCTCTCTCTCTCTCTCTTCCTTCACTCTCCTCTCTCTCTCTCTC
>CM031597.1:133769773-133777273 GCA_018398815.1 Conus ventricosus | reverse complement strand
CACCACACACACTACACACACACACCCCCACAACCACACACCACACAACACACACACAACACACGCACCACGAAACGAAACAACACACACACACACACCCACACACACACACACACAAAATTTACACCCCCACACCACACGCACACACAAAACGCATGCCCACCCCCACAGACACACAGACAAAATTTTACACACCACACACACTTGTGTGTGGGGGGTTTTTGGCTTGCGCGCGTGTGTGTTGTTTGTTTTGGGGTTTTGTGGGGGTGGGTTGTGTGTGGGTGTGTTTTTTGTGTGTGTGCGTGCGTGCGTGCGTGCGTGTGGTGTTTGTGTGCGTTTCTGGGTGGGTGTGTATGGTGGGTGGTGTGTGTTGGGGTGTGCCCCCGGGCGGGCCCCGGCGCGCGCGCGCGGTGTGTGTGTGTGTTGTTGTGTGTATGTGTGGGTGGTTGTGGGTGCGCGCGCGCTCTCGCGCTTTTTGCATTTTAAAAGGGAGTTTTGTGTGTTTTTCCGTTGTCCCTTGCCTGCAATTGCAGAAGTGTATTTTTTTACTTAGGGGTGCGTATCCCCTTTTATTAGGGCGGTCCCAAACCACAAAACCGCCTTTTTAAACACTTGTGATGAATGCGCCACCTTTTGCCCCACAAAAACCATCCCGCGGCAGTTTGGGATTCTGGCACACTGATCCCAAATTATGATCCCCCCTAATGGCGGCCCTGGTAACCCTTCTTTCCTCCCCCTCTCATCTAGTCGGGAAACCCGCTCTCGTCGGGTCGGATAGTGTTTCCTTTGCCCGGGAAGGGCCAGAAAAACGCAGGTATTGGGGGGGGGAAAGGCACCCCCCGAATGTCGTATGGGGGGAAAACATGTCTCTCTTTTTAGGGTTTTTTTGGGTGATAGGGGCCCCTTGTACTAGATGGGTTTTTCGATGGATTTTGGATGGCGGGGGTTGGTGGGGGTGTGTGATGTGGTGTGTGTATGTGTGTGTTTTGCCGCGGCGGGGGGGGTGTGTATGTATTTTGGGGAGTGTGTGTGTGTGTGTGTGTGTTGTGTGTGTGTGTGGTGTGTGGGGTGTGGTGGTTTATATGTGGGGTTTTGGTCGCGCGGCGGGGGGGAGCGAAATGCGCGAGCATGTGTGTGTGTGTATGTGTTTTTTTGCGCGCCGAGTGAGTGTGTGTACGTGTCTTGACATGCGTGCATATGAGTTTGGGCAGAGTTCTTGTGGGGTGTGGTGTGCGCGGGGCGCGCGCGTCTGTGGGGGTTTTTGCGCGCGTGCGCTTTTGCGCGCGCGAATGAGAGAGATAGAGAGAGAGAGAGAGAGAGAGGGGGAAGAGAGAGGGGAGAGGGGAAGAGAAGAGAGAGAAGAGGGGGCGTTCGTGCGGGGCAAAACTTTTCCTGTTTTTTTATGAGTGTATAGGAATAAGGGGGACAAACTTTCCCAACTTTTTCAACGCGAATCCCAAAAAAGGAAAAAACTTTTAAAACGTGGCTAGATGCAACGGGAGGCCCTAAAAAATTCCTGTGGGGAGTACTCTCACTGTATGAGGGGGAACTGGAAGGGGAAAAACGTGGGGGGCCCGGGGAAGAGGGGGGGAAGGGGGGAGCTTGAAGTTTGGAGGGGGGTCGAGGGGGGAGAGAGGAAGAAGTGCGTCTGGTCCCAGAGAACGGGCAGCCGGGGCCCAAAAAAAAAAAGAGAAAAAAACCCAGAATACCTGGGCTCACCCCGGTGCTTAATTTTTTTTTTTTTTTTTGGTAACCCTGATCGATGAGAAGAGGATGATAAAATGATGCTCGGTTTTCCCATTTCGGTCTGGGGATTTGGCGGGGGACAGGGCTTTTACTTTTCCTTCCTTTCAAAATATATTGGGGGCCCCCCCGGGCCCCGAGAGTTAAGACCCCTTTGCGTTTTGGGCCCAGGAAATTTGGGGAAAACACTCTCAAAAACCCCAATTCCTTTAAAAGTGGATAAAATCGACGTGTGGGTCCCGTCCCCCCCAAACTGACCCCCTGGGCAAACTTAAACTCAACTCGGGGCAGGGCACTGGGTGCCTGATGGTTGGTCATCGTAGGGATTCAATGGGAAAAAACCCACCTTTGTCGTTTCTTTGGGGGTAGGGCGATGTTCAAATAAGGGAGGGAAAAATGGGCCAAAAAAAAAAAAAAAAAAGAAAACAAAAACACCACAAAATTTCCCTTAAACAGAAAGGGACAAAATAAAACCCCTCTTGGGTTTTGCATCTTTTATTTCACAATGAATGGCGTTCCCTTCAGTATTTTTGTTGTTTTTGGTTTTTCCATCAAGCCGAAAGAAAAACCACCTTTAATCATGTTGAGGGGGGTGGGGGGGGGGGCGGGGGCCCGGGGGGGGAAGGGGGGGGGGGGGGAATGGGGTGGTTGATTTGTGGGGACGAAGGTAAACTGAAAAGCCATGTTGCAAGGGGTTTTGGGGGTGACCGCTTGGGGCAGGGGAATGGGGAAGTGCCCCCGGGCCCTGGGGGCGGGTCGGCCTTGGGAAGTCTCTTTTGGGGGCGCGCAGCCGGGGGCCCCCTCCCTCGCCCCTTTCCCCCCTCCCCTCCCCCCCCCCCTCTCCCTCCTCCTCCCCCCCCCCCCCCCCTCCCCCTCTCCCCACACCCCCCCCCCCCCTCCCCCCCCCCCCCTCCCTCCCCTCTCCCCCCGCCCCCCCTCTCCCTTCCCCTCCCTCTCTCCTTCTCCTCTCTCTCTCTCTCTCTCTTTCCCCTCTCCTCTTTTCTCTCCTCCTTTCCCTCCCCTTCCCCCCTCTCTCTCTCTCTTTTTCCCTCTCTCCCCCCTCCCTTTTTCTCTCTCTCTCTCTCTTCTCTCCCCCCCTTCTCCTCCCTTCCCCTCTCCTCTCTCCCTCCCTCTCTCCTTTTCTCCCCCCCCCCCCCCCCCCCCCGCCCCCCCCCCCCCCCCCCCTTAACCCCCCCCCCCCCCCCTCCCCCCTTTTTCGGGGTTTTCCCCCCCTCTCCGCTCTCTCCTCTCTTTCCTTCTTCTCTCCTCTCTTCTTCCCCTCTCCCTCTTCCTTTCCCCCCCCTCTCTCCGCTTCCCCTTCCTTTTTTCTCTCCTTCTTTTCCCCTCCCCCCTTCTCTCTCTCTCCTTTTTCCCCCCTCTCTCTCCCTCTCTCCTTTTCTCTCTCTCTCTCCTGCTCTCTCCTTCTCCTCTTTTTCTTCTTTCCCTTTTTCCCCCTCCCCTCTCCTCTCTTCCCCCCTCTCTCTTTCCTTCTCTCCTTTTTCTCTCTCCCCCTCTCTCTCCTCCCTTTCCCTTTTCTCTCCCCCTCGCTCCCTCTCCCCCTCCTTTCTTTCTCTCTTCCCCTTTTCCCTTCTCTTTTGTCTCCTCCTTTTGCTCTCCCTCTTTTCTCTTTTCTCTCTCTCTCCCTCCTCTTTTCTTTTTTCTCTCCCCCCTCTCTCCTCTTTCTCTCTCCTTTTCCCCTCTCCTCTCTTCTCTCTCCCTTTTCTTTTTCTCCCCTCTCCCCCCCTTCCCTTTTCCCCTCTCTCTTCTCTCTCCTCCTCTCTCCTTCCCCCTCTCCTCTCTCTTCTCCCCCCTCTCTTTTCCCCCTCCCCTCTCCTTTTTCCTCCCCTCTCTTCCCTCCCTTTCTCTCTCCTCCCCCCCCCCCTCTTCTCCCCTCTCTTTTTCTCTCGCTCTCTCTCTCCCCCTTCCTTCCCCCTCCTTCCTCCCCTCTTCCCCCCCTGCCTCCCTCCCCTCTCTCTCCTCTCTCTCCCCTCTCTCTCCCCTCTCCTTTTCTCTCTCCCCCTCTCCTTTTTCTCTCCTCCCCCCTCTCCTCCTCTCTCTCTCTCTCCCCTCTCTCTCTTCTCTCTCCTCTTCCCTTTTTCTCTCCCTCTCTCCCTTTTCTCTCTCTCTTCCCCTCTTCTCTTTTTCTCTCTCTCTCCCCTCTCCCTCTCTCTTTTCTCTCTCTCTCTCCTTTCCCCTCCTCTCTCCCCTTTCCCCTCCCCTTCCTTCTCTCTCCCCTCCCCTCCTTCCCCTCTCTCTCTCTTTCCCCCCCCTCCTTTCTCTCTCCCCTTTTCTTCCTTTTCTCTCTCTCTTCTTTCCACTCCCTTCTTTCTCCTTTCCTCCTTCCTCCACTTCCTTTTCCTCGTTCCTTTCCTTCCCTTTTTCCCCCCCCCCCTTTTCTCCCTCCCTTTCTCTTCCTCTCTTCTCCTTCCTCCTCTTTTTCCCCCTCTCTCCTTCCTCTCCCTTTTTCCCCTTTTCTCTCTTCTTTTCTCTCCCCTCCTTTTTCCCCCCCTCCCTCCCCTCCCCTACCCCCCCTCTTCTTCCTCCTCCTTTTTTCCCCCCCCCCCTCCTTCCCCTCTCTCCCTCCAACCCCTTTTTTTTTTTTTTTTTTTGGGGGGGGGGGGGGGGGGGGGGGTTTTTTTTTTTTTTTTTTTTTTTTTTGGGGGGGGGGGGGGGGGGGGGGGGGGGGGGGGGGGGGGGTTTTTTCCCCCCCCCTCTCTCCAAATTTGAAAATTTTGGATTTTAAATGGAGTGGGGTAAGGGCCCACTTTCAAGGTTTGCTACACATACATACCACCGGGGGGCAGGTGAAGGCTATTTTTGATGTTATGATTTTTTTTCTACCCCCTTCCCCTAGTTTTCGAGAGGAAAGTGTCTGAGAGAACAGAGTTTTGGAAACCCCATGCCTTTGGGAAAGGGAAATTCGCTTCCCCATGGGCAAACTGTGACCCGAAGGAAACAACAGGCGCGGGCCCTTTTAAAAAAATTTTTCTGGACGAGCTCATGCTATTTTTTTTTAAAAATGTAAACCTTTGATGAAATAAGGCGCATGCAAGAGGCAGTAAAAAAATGGTTTATAATAAAATCGAAGAAGCGTTAAGTGTTTTTTAATTTTTTGTAAAAAGGGGGGGGAAAAAGTATGGGAAAAAACGGTTTTTTAAATTTGGGAAAATTTAGAAAGAAGACACGGTATGGGTAGGAATGTTTTTGCTAAAAAAAAATGTTTTAAAATTTTTTGAAAGATATCGACGTTCTTTGTCAATACCCTCTCGGGTAGCCCACTGGGAAAACTAGGGGAGAATATAAACATCTTTTAAAGGAAAAAAAAAGCAATTTAAATGGTACTCTGTTTACGAATTTCCCTACGTCTGTAAATAATCCAAAAAAATTTTTGGGGGCTGTTTCCCCCAAAAATTTTCCCGGAAAAAAGAAAGCAAAACCCCTAAATGATATAATTTTAGAAAAAATGGTTTTTATCATTTTTGAGTCGGCCCAGAAGGAAACCTGGGTCTCCCCTAATATTGGGAAATGAAAAAAACTTTTATGAATTTTTGAAAAAACATGACGATGACAACAAACCGCCAATTTTTCCCAAAAAAAAAAAGTTTATCGCGCTGAGAAGGTTTTTAAAACCCCGCAAAGCTGCTTTTTCCAGATGGGAAATTTTCGGTGAAAATGATAAAAAGTGCGTGCCCCCAAGTTTATTTTTTTAGATTTTTGGTTAAATTCTTTTAAATCCTTTTTGATCAAGGGGGTTTTTCCCAGAAATGGTCCGAAATCTATTTTCATCCCATTGTTTTAAAAAAAGGGGATTCAAAAGGGTCCAAAAAATTATAGAAGGGAAATTTTAATTTTGTAAATTTTTGGCAGTAAATGTACAGTGCTATTATCCAAAAGGAGATTAAAGGAAAAGGGTGGGAAAAAAATAACATTACCGGGGAATTTCAAGCGGGGGTTTTAAAAAAAACTATTTACCTTGATCAAATGGTTTACATTAATGGGGATTTGTTCAAAACCTTTTTTCTTAAATCGTAAAAATTTTAAAATTTTGTTTAGTTTTATTCGAGAAGGTTTTGGGTTTTGTTTAATAGAACCCTTTCTGTGGGCCTATCCCGTTTTTAAAAAAGGAAACAATAAAAATTTAAAATGTGTTATAAGTATGTATAATTTGTAAAAACAAGAGGCGTCTTTGGGGATGCCTAAAGACTTTTAATAAATTTCCCTTCTGGTTTTGAAAAAGGAAAGGGTCTGAGCTCTGTTGTTTTTTTTTATTCATTAATTTAACTAAACAGGAGGTTATACATTGTGGAAGGACGGTGCAAAATTTCAAAATGACGTTGTGGAAATTTTCAAATTTTTCTTTTTTTTTGGGTGATGTGGCCTTGGGGTCAGAAACAGTGGGGGGGTTTCAAACCCCCGTTAAACACCCTTTTCAAAGGAAATTGCCTTTTATTGAATTAAAGGTTTTAAAATGGCAAAAAGTAATTAAATTTTATTTAAAAGGGGGGACATTTAGGGACGAGGAAAAAAGGATGGACAATGGATCTAAAATGCCTGTTTTTCAATGTGGGATAAATACTTTGGGTTTTACTTCTCAAAGGTTTGAGTTTTGTCTTCGCTTGCAAAGATTTTGGCCCCGTAGAGCTAAAAATGCGTTAAAGGGGATACAAAGAAATTATCATTGCTGAAAAACGATTCCCCTTTCTTTGTTTTTTAAATTTTTTGATAACCAGGTTAAAACCCAGGTACTTCCCGGGCTGAAGTATGGGGGGTTTTTTGGGGAGTTGCTGCAGAAAAAACTGTGAAAAGTTACATTGTTTTCTTTTAAGAGATTTCTTGGTGTTTCATTGGCCCAAAAGCCAAATGATTTGGTTTATGGGAAAAAGGCTAGATTTTTCCCATATATTTGAAATTTCCCTTTTTAAAAGGGGTTCGATAATTTGGGTGAACTTACCCAGATGCAAGGTCAAAGATTCCCCCAAAAAAGCCCAAAACGAAGTTGTTAGAATTGGTCGGGCAGAGGTAAGAAAAACTGGGGGGACTAAAGTGAAATTAAACGGGAAGAATATGGTTTCGGAAATTTTTATGGATGAACCCAAGGGGTTGGGGATTAATGCTTTTTTTTCAGGGATTCCCAGAAAAACTCGTTTGGGTGTAGTTTTGGGAAAATTGGGAAAAATATGTTCCCGAATATGACAAATTTTTTATTTTTATAAACGTTAAAAATAATTTACGATGTTTACCCCGGATATAATATATCAATGAAAAAGGGCAAAAATTTTAAAAAAGCAAACAGGGTAAGTTTGATTTGGTGTTTCCGATTCTTTAATCATTAAATTTTTTGTTTAGACAGTCAGGTTTGGAAAATTTTATCGCCTTTGTGTCGAAATGGGAAAAAAAAGGATGAAGTTATTTTGTATTGGCTTGGCCAGTACTAGAAAGAAAAATAAACAGGAAAAAATCTCAAGAAAATACTTCAAAAATTTCCCTGCCTTTTTAAATTTTAAACCCTTTTTAATGTCGTTTATCAAATGAAAAAACGGTTAAAAAAGTTTTGCGATTATTTTTTTATTTGCATTCAAAAAGCGAACTTTGGGATTAACCTTTTAAAAATACCAAGATTTAATTTTTGACATGATTTTTATGGATCCCCATTTTAAAGGGGGTATGGGGCCCTTTTTGAATAAAATATTTTGGGCTTGAGTCTCTCTCTCTCTCTCTCCCCCTTTTCCCCTTTTCTCCCCTCTCTCTCTCTCTTCT
>CM031597.1:133741690-133746690 GCA_018398815.1 Conus ventricosus | reverse complement strand
GCGTGCGTGCGTGCGTGTGCGTGTGTGTGTGTGTGTGTGTGTGTGTGTGTGTGTGTGTGTGTCTCTGTGTGTCTGTGTGACGCGTGCGCACGCGTGTTCGTGTTCTATCTGCAGTTTCATGAGTCCGCGGAAAACCCATCAGTCAAAGGTTATCTTGTCCATGTTTTGCATTGTGCATTAAGCATCCGTGTCTTTGCCCACAGCTTGTGGGGGATGTCTTTTTGCCTTTTGGCATCATGCCCTGACTGTCAGAACCTTGTGCTGATCCCCTCTGACTGATAACTGTGGTGCTGGCTGTGGCAGGTCCGGCCGCCCAGTGTCGTTGATGGTGAGCCCAGAGAAGTCCACCAGCGCCAGCCCTGCCACTCAGCCCTCGCCAGCCCTCGCCCACCATGCAGCAGGGGCGGGGTCGCCCACCGCGCGCTGGAGTGACGTCACCGATGACGTCACCAGGGAAGGATGGGCTGATGACGTCACCGCCCTGGGGCGAGATCTGTCGGCGGTGCGGGGGGACGGCGTCACGCTCCTGTCGCACGTGCAGCGGCAAAGCGAAGAGACGGTCGGCGACGTCATCTCCAGTGACGTCACTCCTTACCTCGGCGACGCCGCCTGGCAGGGCAGCGGAGGCGTGGGTGAGTTCAGAGACAGCAACATGTCGTTGCTGTACGTGGAGAACGTCACCACTTCCTCCACCTTCAACCTCAGCGAGAACGTCACGGAGCTGGGGGTGCTGTACGAGATGGAGCACCCGGCCGTGGGCGTGGTGTTGGCCTTGTTCTCCTTCGTGGTCATCGTGGGCAACATCATGGTGATCGTGGCCGTCTTCAAGGAGCTGTACCTGCGCTCCGTCACCAACTACTTCATCGTGTCGCTGGCCATCGCCGACGTGATGGTGGGCGGGGTGGTGATGCCCTTCGCCATCAGCCACGAGATGACCAACGCCGTGTGGCTGTATGGCAAGGAGTGGTGCGACCTCTGGCACTCGCTGGACGTGCTGGCCTCCACCGCCTCCATCCTCAACCTGTGCGTCATCAGCCTGGACCGCTACTGGGCCATCACGGACCCCATCAACTACCCGAGCAGGATGTCCACCTCCAAGGTGTGTCTGCTCATCGCCTTGGTGTGGCTGTGTTCGGCGGGCATCTCGTTCCCCGCCATCGCCTGGTGGAAGGCCGTCACGCCCTCCGACCTGCCCGAGCACGAGTGTCTGTTCACGGAGGACAGCGGGTACCTCATCATCTCCTCGCTCATCTCCTTCTACATCCGGCCTTCATCATGATGTTCGTCTACGCCAAGATCTACCGCGCCGCCATGAGGCAGAGCGAGGGCATCAAATCAGGGAGCAAGATCACCTCCAACGGCTTGCGCGGGGACGACGGCGAGGTCATGACCTTGAGGATCCACCGCGGGGGGCTGAGGAGCCACGAGGAGCAACAACAACAGCAGCAGCATCACCACACGAACGGCGGAGGCAGCAGCACACACATACAGTACGACCGCTCCACCAGCGACAGCGACCAGGATTCGCCGTGCCACAGCACACGAGTTCACATATCAGAGACCTCCAGTGGCGGCGCCACCCCGCGACCCACCAAGCACATCACCAAACGCCTCAGACACTTCGCGCTCAGCAAGAAGCTGACCAAGCTGGCCCGCGAGCAGAAGGCGGCCAAGACGCTGGGCATCGTGGTGGGCGTGTTCATCATCTGCTGGCTGCCCTTCTTCGTCACGAACTTGCTGATCGGCATCTGCAAGGAGACCTGTGTCATCAACCCGGACGTGCTCTTCCCCATCGTGTCGTGGCTGGGCTACATCAACTCCGGCATGAACCCCATCATCTACGCCCTGTCCATGAGGGACTTCAGGAGGGCCTTCAGCAAGATGGTGTTCTGCTGCTGCCCGCGCTACCGCTACCAGCAGCGTCAGAGGACTTACCACTATCACAACAGCATGTCACCTCCTCCTTCTCCGCCTCCTGTGGTGACAAGTGTGTGGCCCTCAAGATTTGAGGACGGGCTGTGCTGTGTGTGGGTGGATGATGCCAAGGCGTTCAGAACATCACACCCACCCACTCTGTTCATCTCTCTTCGCTGTTTTCTGAAGGGGATTTCGTGCGAATATGTTTGTCGGTGGATGTAAGACAATGAGTGAGGGAAGAGAGAGACCGACGATGAGTCTTTCCAAGGGTTATTTTTTAAAACGTTGTTGTTCATGTACTGATTATGATGAAAGCAAACAAATCACCTTTATATTTTACTAATGGTATAATCATGTCACACAGTGTCTGCCGTTTGAGTAGGACAGATTTAGAAAGACTTAAAGAAAGTTTCTGTCGCTTGAGTAGGACGGATTTAGACAAACTTAGTGCAAGACCATATGTGTCCCTTGAGTAGGACGGATTATTAAAAGATCAATACCTATGTTACTTGAGTAGGACGGATTATTAAAAGATCAATACCTATGTTACTTGAGTAGGACGGATTTAAACAGATTAAGTGCAAGACCGTGTGTGTCACTTGAACAGGACGGATTAACACAAAATCAGTGCAAGACCGTTTATGTCACTTGAGTATGACGGATTTCGAAAAACTTAGTGCAGAACCGTTTATGTCACTTGAATTGGACGGATTAAACAAAGACCCAATGCTGGACCGTTTGTGTTACTTGAGTATGACGGATTTAGAATAATGTAGTGCAAGACCGTCTATGTCACTCAAATATGACAGATTTACAGAGACTGAGTGTAAGACCGTGCGTGTCACTCAAATATGGCAGATTTACAGAGACTGAGTGTAAGACCGTGCATGTCACTCCAATATGACAGATTTACAGAGACTCAGTGTAGACCGTGTATGTCACTCAAATTTGACAGATTTACAGAGACACAGTGTCGACCGTGTATGTCACTCAATTATGACAGATTTACAGAGACTCAGTGTCAGACCGTGTATGTCACTTGAGTAAAACGGACTTACTTTTAAGACAATTCAGTATACGACGTCAAAGCGATCTTTTAAAAAAGACGCTGACTGTTCGGCACTGGAGAGAGGGAGAGAGAGAGAGAGAGAGAGAGTGAGAGAGAGAGAGAGAGAGAGAGGGAGAGAGAGAGAGAGCGATACAGACAGACAGACAGACAGATAGACAGACAGACAGACAGACAGAGAGGACTCGCTTCTACCATTTACAGAACTATAGTGAGCTAAGATCTCCATTTTCTTTTTAATCCATCAAATCACTTCCAACCAGTCACGTGAAGGGTGACATCGACAGATAAACTAAGCAGTCTGTCCATATGCGGAAGAAAAAAGAAATGGCGAGCTTTCAACAGATTGCGTTTATGTTGCACGAGGAGGGACTTCATCTTCGTGCCGGCGTGCTCTAATGGGTGTTTAGTCTGCGCGGACGACGATTCCACACGAACACTGTAAAACCAGAAAATCTGTAGCGATGAGGTGTGATGCCGCTGTAAAAAAAAAAAAAAGAAAAGAAAAGAAAAGAAAAGGGGGCTCAGCGGGAGTCCAACGGAAGTGAAGTCGAGCGGCGAGACAGAAGGTCATCCCAGCATGCAGCGCGCCGAAATCACATCCGTTATGTCTCGCGCAGTCTGCGCGCTCCAGATAAACAACCAATGAAAGTGCTGTAGAAGAGACCAAGTTTGTGACGGTGTAGGCAGGCAGATAGGTTGTTTTCTCAGAGAGAGAGAGAGTTGGCAACGTTGCAAAACGAAGCGCAGTCAGCATTGAATTGAGTTCTGCGTGCGACGAGATGTGTATACATAGCATGAAGTGGTTCCAGTGAGTACCCCACAGAAGATGAAAGTAAAGGAAACATCATCATCGTCGTCGCCGTCAGCTGGCCGTTGACCTGAAGCCGCAAGTTATTGTGCAGTTTTTTTTCTTTTTTTTTTCTTGTTTTTTTTTTTTCTTTCGCTCGTGGATTTAGATACAACTGATCTGTCTGATTGTGGAACCGCTGGTTGGTGTGTCGTATGAAATATTGACGCCGTGAAATATGACCACCGCGAAAATCTATATGACCACCGTGATAATCTATCACCTGAAATTTGGACCCGCAGTTAAATTCCACACACAATATGAATACAGCGGCCATATTTCTTTCTTATTTATTTGAATCGTGAAAATCAGCCCCTAACATCAAACCTGTTTCAAACCGATTCTGCGATCTGATTTTTCATGTGAGTCCTCCCATGGAAAAAACAGTAAGCCTCAAGAGATATGGATGTGTATCTTACGTGAAATTTTACCGCATGTCCCTCTTCAAAAATCAAATATTGTGCCACTCTCGTATTGAGCTCGATAAGTTTTCGCGTGAAATATGTTCACCCTTTCCTTAATACACGGGTAATACACAAGTTTCGTCTTTGTCTGTTTGCTTGCAATGCCATTTCGGGTGAATGTTGTAATGTGTTAACAGATCGAATGTGATGCAGTGCAGAGTATAGCTTGAGTGCTCGTGTTTCACCGGTTTGCCCGATTGACTCTCTCTTTCCCCCCGACATGTTCCTAGGCTGAGTTAGCTTAACTCTAATATGTTCAAAACACGATGCATTTCGACCTCTTGGGTCGTCTTCAGGAAAAAACAAACAACAATTAGGACAGCGAAAACGAAGAACGAGAAACCACTTATCTTTTCATATTTGGCGCAGAATGGGTGTTTAATAATAGTCCTAATTGTTGTTTTGTTTTGCCTGAAGAAGATACAAGAGGTCGAATTGAATCATTTTCGTCCTGTAATCTGTCTGTATCTGTATCTGTGGCGGTAACTACCCCTTTTCTTTCTAAATTTTGCTTCATTTTCCGCCCCTAGTCACTTCGTTTTGAAACTAATATTCTCTTTGAAGTGCATTCATTTCAACGTGTCTCTTTGTCCGCTTGCTTGGGGATGAGATAAAATGAACCCAAGTCAGTTGGAATGTGGTGAATCGCTTTAAATGCACAGGTTTTAAGCACGTGTATCCACTTGCATGGCACTAGATTTAG
>CM031597.1:133716327-133723827 GCA_018398815.1 Conus ventricosus | reverse complement strand
AGACGCGACAGCCAAGTTTGTCCTATTGACAGACGATTAAAAGTTGTTTTTGTTTTTTCCTCCGTCGTGCTGTCTCTTCAAAGAATCATCTAACATAACTGAGAATGGTTGCGTAGAAAACTCACCCGAACTCCGTCGAAGATGTGATACTGACAACAGGAAACCCCGCGCACAAGTTTAACGCTTCGTCAGCAAGGCTGGGAGTGTTAATGCCGATTTGTCTCAATACGCGATTCTTCCAAAAAAAAGATAACTGCGGGACTTTGTCAGACCCGTTCATCCCTCCACCCTATTCAAAAGTAGGAGAAAGATCCCTTCTACCGCCACCCCCCCCCCCCCCCCAAAAAAAAAATAAATAAATAAAGTAAAAAATAAAATAAAAAATAAAAAAATAAAGAAATAATAATAATAAATAATAATAAAGTAAAATAAAATAAAATAAAAAAATAAAAAAGAAAGAAAAAAAGGAGAAAAAAAACCTCCAAAAAGAGCCAAACTGTCGTTGCATTGTCAAAACAAATGGAGAAAGAAAAGACGCATCGGATCCTCTGAATCTGGAGATGGCCAAAGTTTTAGCTGCATAAGAACATCAGGTCTCTCCTTTCCCCATATATTCCACCATCATCCATCTTTTTCCACAACTCTCTCTCTCTCTCTCTCTCTCTCTCTCTCTCTCTCTCTCTCTCTCTCTCTCTCTCTCTCTCTCTCTCCATTGATCGAAAAGTAGCGCTGCTCCCTTCTACCCTCGTGTTTCCGATCGCTAGCATACTTTCTTCCACAAATCAGTTATCAATCTGCAATCAGAAGTTGTGCCTGTATCATAGTTTAAGACGGATTGCTAATTTATTTTCTGTCAAAAATGTAGAAAAGTTCAGACTGTTTTGTAGCGGTCTCTCGCGGACGACCAAAATTCACGTAGTCTGCTTTTTTTCCCTTTCACAATCTGCATACTATTGCCCGTAACCCTGACACAAATCCCTGTTAGTCTGTCAGTTGTATTTTACGCGTATATGACGATGACGATGTCTCTGTCTTTCCCGTCCTTGACCTGTCGGTGGCGTTTGACATCACTGATCATGTTATTTTACTGTAAAGACTCACGCGATGTGTGCTGTCAGTGGTACTTCTCCGACGTGGCTGTAGTCATACATCCTGGTGGAGCTAGAAAGTCAGTTTGGATAATGTTCAGTCCCATCATATACATGTTTTGCTTGGTATTCCCCGTGGGCACGTTCTTAGTCCTCTGCTCTTTGTACTTTACACAAAACCTGTCGTATCCTTGGCTAATTCTTATTCTTGGTCTGATCGGTCTTTTGCTGGCAACATTGATTTATTAAATTGTTCAAACCGCGCTCATGTGCAGTTTAGTAATCTACGCATTTGGACTTGCATCTATGAAATTATGATTGATACAAATGGACGGTATACATAGACAGACATAAATCAAACGATAATCATACAGAAGTCCTAGAAATAAACCTTTTCCCTTCCATGAGCCATGTCTTCAAGTGGATTCCATGAAAAGTACAAATTGATACCTCAGCAAAAATGTAGATTTCCCTTTCATTTCTGATATGGCCTTGGGTATGCTTGTTTCAAACATTTGCTAATCTTACGCATGGTTTTATTCATCACTTAATCACTGGTGAAGCTTCCTGAACCTTTGTTTGTTATTTTGTGCTATCTAGACTCTTGACCAGCGTATCTTACAATTATGTGAGCTTAGTAAGCTTCAGAAAGTCAAACCCTCGGAAGCCAGCTGGTTTGAAAGCATAGAAATACAATCATGTATCACCTTTCCTTATTGTCCTTCATTACGTTCAGCATAGAAATATAATCATGTATCACCTTTCCTTATTGTCCTTTACTACGTTCAGCATAGAAATGCAGTCATGTACCTTTCAGCATAGAAATGCATCATGTATCACCTTTCCTTATTGTCCTTTACTACGTTCAGCATAGAAATGCAGTCATGTACCTTTCAGCATAGAAATGCAATCATGTATCACTTTTCCTTATTGTCCTTTACTACGTTCAGCATAGAAATGCAGTCATGTACCTTTCAGCATAGAAATGCAATCATGTATCACTTTTCCTTATTGTCCTTTACTACGTTCAGCATAGAAATGCAGTCATGTACCTATCAACATAGAAATGCAATCATGTACCGTTCAGCATAGAAATGCAGTCATGTACCTTTCAGCATAGAAATGCAAACATGTGTCACCTTTCCTTATTTTCCTTCACTACGTTCAGCATAGAAATGCAATCATGTATAACCTTTCCTTATTTTCCTTCACTACATTCAGCATAGAAATGCAATCATGTATAATCTTTCCTCATTTTCCTTCACTATGTTTAGCATAGAAATGCAGTCATGTATCACTTTCCTTATTTTCCTCCCTATGTTTAGCATAGAAATGCAGTCATGTATAACCTCTCCTTATTTTCCTTCACTATGTTTAGCATAGAAATGCAATCATGTATCACTTTTTGTATCACATTTCCTTATTTTCCTTCACTACGTTCAGCATAGAAATGCAGTCATGTACCTTTCAGCATAGAAATGCAGTCATGTATAACGTTTCCTCATTTTTCTTCACTACATTCAGCATAGAAATGCAGTCATGTATAACGTTTCCTCATTTTCTTCACTACATTCAGCATAAAAATGCAGTCATGTATCACCTTTCCTCATTTTTCTTCACTACATTCAGCATAGAAATGCAGTCATGTATAACCTTACCTCATTGTTCTTCACTACATTCAGCATAGAAATGCAGTCATGTATAACGTTTCCTCATTTTTCTTCACTACATTCAGCATAGAAATGCAGTCATGTATAACGTTTCCTCATTTTTTCTTCACTACATTCAGCATAGAAATGCAGTCATGTATAACGTTTCCTCATTATTCTTCACTACATTCAGCATAGAAATGCAGTCATGTATAACGTTTCCTCATTTTTCTTCACTACATTCAGCATAGAAATGCAGTCATGTATAACGTTTCCTCATTTTTCTTCACTACATTCAGCATAGAAATGCAGTCATGTATAACGTTTCCTCATTTTTCTTCACTACATTCAGCATAGAAATGCAGTCATGTATAACGTTTCCTCATTTTTCTTCACTACATTCAGCATAGAAATGCAGTCATGTAAACGTTTCCTCATTTTTCTTCACTACATTCAGCATAGAAATGCAGTCATGTATAACGTTTCTCATTTTTCTTCACTACATTCAGCATAGAAATGCAGTCATGTATAACGTTTCCTCATTATTCTTCACTACATTCAGCATAGAAATGCAGTCATGTATAACGTTCTCATTTTTCTTCACTACATTCAGCATAGAAATGCAGTCATGTATAACGTTTCCTCATTGTTCTTTACTACATTCAGCATAGAAATGCAGTCATGTATAACCTTTCCTCATTGTTCTTCACTACATTCAGCATAGAAATGCAGTCATGTATAACCTTTCCTCATTGTTCTTCACTACATTCAGCATAGAAATGCAGTCATGTATAACCTTTCCTCATTGTTCTTCACTACATTCAGCATAGAAATGCAGTCATGTATAACGTTTCCTCATTTTTCTTCACTACATTCAGCATAGAAATGCCGTCATGTATAACGTTTCCTCATTTTTCTTCACTACATTCAGCATAGAAATACAGTCATGTATAACGTTTCCTCATTTTCTTCACTACATTCAGCATAGAAATGCAGTCATGTATAACCATTCCTCATTTTTCTTCACTACATTCAGCATAGAAATGCAGTCATGTATAACCTTTCCTCATTTTTCTTCACTACATTCAGCATAGAAATGCAGTCATGTATAACGTTTCCTCATTGTTCTTCACTACATTCAGCATAGAAATGCAGTCATGTATAACTTTCCTCATTGTTCTTCACTACATTCAGCATAGAAATGCAATCATGTATCACCTTTCCTTATTGTCGTTCACTACTTCAGCATAGAAATGCAGTCATGTATAACCTTTCCTCATTGTTCTTCACTACATTCAGCATAGAAATGCAATCATGTATAACCTTTCCTCATTGTTCTTCACTACATTCAGCATAGAAATGCAGTCATGTATAACCTTTCCTCATTGTTCTTCACTACATTCAGCATAGAAATGCAGTCATGTATAACATTTCCTCATTGTTCTTCACTACATTCAGCATAGAAATGCAGTCATGTATAACATTTCCTCATTGTTCTTCACTACATGCAGCATAGAAATGCAGTCATGTATAACCTTTCCTCATTGTTCTTCACTACATGCAGCATAGAAATGCATCATGTATAACCTTTCCTCATTGTTCTTCACTACATTCAGCATAGAAATGCAATCATGTATCACCTTTCCTTATTGTCGTTCACTGCGTTCAGCATAGAAATGCAGTCATGCATAACCTTTCCTCATTGTTCTTCACTACGTTCAGCATAGAAATGCAGTCATGTATAACCTTTCCTCATTTTCCTTCACTACATTCAGCATAGAAATGCAGTCATGTACCTTTCAGCATAGAAATGCAGTCATGTGTCACCTTTCCTCATTTTCCTTCACTACGTTCAGCATAGAAATGCAGTCATGTGTCACCTTTCCTCATTTTCCTTCACTACGTTCAGCATAGAAATGCAGTCATGTGTCACCTTTCCGTATTGTCCTTCACTAAGTTCCTAAACAAGCCGACACATATATCAAGGACCAAAAATACGGTCAGGCCGTGACTAAAATAACAGCAAGTGAAGACTTATTAGCTTCAGTTGTACCAACTCTCACGGTCTTTGATTAATGGGCTTGGTGTCTGTCACCTGTTGCCAGAGCGTGTCAGCCGCTGACCCAGCGTCTATCAACTACCGACATGAAATCTGTCTGGTTCCATGCAGCCTTTAGAGCCATTCGTTAGATGAGGATGCGTTCTGTTTTAACGTTCACATCAACCATAAGCAACGTGGCAGACTATAACAGGCCCCACGGATGAGTGTAGGGAGGACGGGGAGGGTGGACGGTAGACCTAGCACTAAACTTATACCACCAGAACGTCACAACTTGTTAAATCAGGCAACAAAAACGACCACACACACACACACACACACACACACACACACACACACACACACACACACACACACACACACAGAGTTCATGTAGGTAGCTGACTAGATTTGAACTGGTGACTCAAGACTGTAAGCGCAGTGCTCTTGCCACGGGCCACAGTCAGATAAGAGTTATTTGTTGTCCTTAACGCTCATCTCTAAATTTCAAAAAGTTCAGAACAATGCCGCCCGTCTGATCTCCCGCTCCTCTAGATCTGATCACATATCACCAATTCTGTCTTCCTTACACTGGCTCCCAATTCAGTCCGCATTGACTTTAAAGTTCTCCTCCTGGTTTTCAAATCACTGAATAATCTGGCTCCCTCCTACCTCTCTGACCTCCTCCATCTCTATGTTCCGTCTCGCAGCTTACGCTCATCCACCGATTCTCGTCTGCTTCGGCTTCCCTCCGCTCGCCTGAAAACTTCAGGCCAAGATCTTTCTCTTACCAGGCACCTGCTCTGTGGAATAGTCTAGCTCTTCTTTGCGTAACACGGACTCTTTAGAGACTTTTAAAACTTCCCTAAAGACATATCTTTTCCCTCGGACTGATTAACGATATCCACTTACCACTGTGCGCGCGTTCGCTGGTGTTGAACGCGCTCCTGTGTCTGCGTGTGAGAGTTTTGTTTTTTTTCCCCCGGCGGTGTGTGTGTGTGTGTGTGTGTGTGTGTGTGTGTGTGTGTGTGTGTGTGTGTGTGTGTGTGTGTGTGTGTGTGTGTGTGTGTGTGTGTGCGCGCGCTTTGAATTAGAATTAGAATTTTATCATTTTTTTTTCTGTAATATGCGCTTTCGGCTCTTGCGAGGTAAAGCGCTCTATAAATATCCTTTTACATTACATTACGCATTACATTACATTGTTCCCGCCCAACCAGCGCTATTAATTCACGCCGCTGCGATCGCTGTGGGAAGCAACTGACACAGTGACACAGAGACAACACGAGTGGACCAGCTAACACAGCACCGTCTGCCTGCTGAAAGGTAGGCCTGCTGGGACGACACCTACTGGATCTAATCGTATTAAGACCTACACACTTCAGAGTCTTACCCAGACAAACGGCAATCCTTGTAGGACTATACTCCCCCTTAGGACTCCTGCTTGGCGCTAGCTGGGTCTGTATGTGATAAATCTTCTGAACGTGAAGTAAGCTCCGCAGATCTTTGAGACAACTGAATCCTCTGTTTCATCATACCAGTTAGAATCTTTGATCACATGTTCACGGAAAGAATAATGGAGTAAGTGAAATGATTTTAACGCACGTTATACATGTGAGCTTTGTTAGAGTTGTATTAGTTCAGGACAACTGATTTTAAAGACATACAATCAAGTGAGAGAGGATACACACGCTGGTCAACAAGAATACGAGGGCTCTTCCAGTAAGTAACACGATGATACTGTTTTGGGTGCAGTGTGGGTGCGGTGTGTGTGTGTGTGTGTGTGTGTGTGTGTGTGTGTGTGTGTGTGTGTGTGTGTGTGTGTGTGTGTGTGAAAGTGGTCTTGAAGAATTTCTGGCCTTATTCAATCTGTGGACAAATCAGTCACCTATATCTATCTACAGAATCTCTCTCTCTCTCTCTCTCTCTCTCTCTCTCTCTCTCTGTCTCTGTCTCTCTGTCTCTCTCTCTCTCTCTCTCTCTCTCTCTCTCTCTCTCTCTCTCTCTCTCTCTCTCTCTTCTCTCTCTCTTGATTCCTAGCACGTGTTTCTGTCGCTCCCTCGTCTCTGTCCCATATCTGGCCCCAATCCACCCCAGCCCATGTCTGCCTCTTCTTTAAAACAACATGAATTACAATAACTCTCAGAACAAATCTGTCTTCCATTGTCGTTATGTTATGTCGAAACCAGTCATCCAAACAACTTCTGTGGGCGACTATCTAAAATAGACAAACCGGTGTCGCGTGAAATCTGAGAACGTGATATCTGGGAAGGCTTCCCAGATATCACAGATTTTTGGGGGTACGCGTTCCCAAAATGTACTGTGATATCTGGGAAGGTCCGTGATATCTGGGAACGTGGTCTTTCAGAGCTCAGAAGGGTAGAAAGAAGACGAAAAAAAGAATGGATTTTCGAGATAAGGTAGGAATCAATTTATTTAGGTGCAATTGAGATCTTTGGCCTTCTTGTCGCTTTTTTCTCCATTAATTTCTTGACATGATTTTTACAAAGTACTCTCTTTCTGATGCCTTCTTTGCGTAATTTCAACAAATTTTCACAAAATAGAGGAATGAAAACCTTTTTTTTCTGAGGCCTTCTATTGAGGCCTTCTTGGCGTGATTGCAAGAGAAATTTGCATGAAAAATCGAAGATCAACATTATTCTTGCTTCTGAGACGTTCCCAGATTTCACGATTGGAAGTTCAGGAAATCTGGGAACGCGTTCCGAGA
>CM031597.1:133705030-133711227 GCA_018398815.1 Conus ventricosus | reverse complement strand
CCCTTAAAATAAAAAAAGGCGGCATAAAAAATAAAGGGTTATAAAGGACAAATCAGGCGGCGAAAATACGATAAAGGAACAAATCAGGGCCGGCTGGCTTATAAGATAAAGGACAAATCAGGCGGCTATAAGATAAAGGACTAATCAGGCGGCTAAAACATAAAGGACTAATCAGGCGGCTAAACATAAAGGACTAATCAGGCGGCTATAACATAAAGGACTAATCAGGCGGCTATAAGATAAAGGACTAATCAGACGGCTATAACATAAAGGACTAATCAGCGGCTATAAGAAGAAGGACAAATCAGGCGGCTATAAGATAAAGGACAAATCAGGCGGCTATAAGAAAAAGGACAAATCGGTCGGCTATAAGATAAAGGACTAATCAGGCGGCTATAACATAAAGGACTAATCAGGGGGCTATAAGATAAAGGACAAATCAGGCGGCTATAAGATAATGGACAAATCAGGCGGCTATAATATAATGGACAAATTGGTCGGCTATAAAATAAAGGACAAATCAGGCGGCTATAAGATAAAGGACAAATCGGGCGGCTATAAGAAAAAGGACAAATCGGTCGGCTATAAGATAAAGGACAAATCAGGCAGCTATAACATAAAGGACTAATAAGGCGGCTATAACATAAAGGACTAATCAGCCGGCTATAACATAAAGGACAAATCAGGCGGCTATACGATAACGGACAAATCAGCGCTATAAGAAAAAGGACAAATCGGTCGTCTATAAGATAAAGGACAAATCAGGCGGCTATAAGAAGAAGGACAAATCGGTCGGCTATAAGATAAATGACAAATCAGGCGGCTATAAGAAAACGGGACTAATCAACGGCTATAGGATAATGGACTAATCAGGTGGCTATAAGATAAGGACAAATAAGGCAGCTAAAAGTAAAAGGACTAATCAGACGGCTATAAGATAAAGGGACTAATTAGTTGGCAAATAAGACAATGGACAAATCAGGCAGCTATAAGAAAAAGGACTAATCAGGAAAGGACAAACCAGACGGGTATAAGATAAAGGACAAATCAGGCGGCTATAAGATAAAGACCTAATCAGGCGGCTATAAGATAAAGGACTAATCAGGCGGCTATGAGACAAAGGATTAATCAGCGGCTATAAGATAAAGGACTAATCGGCTGGCTATAAGATAAAGGACTAATCGGTCAGCTATCAGAAAAGGACAAATCAGAAGGCTACAAGATTAAAAAAAAAACACACAAATCGGGCAGCTTTCTGAAATGAACAAATCAGGAAGACATGAGCAATGGACAACCCTGGCTTTGAAACAAATCGGGCTCTAACAAAACAAAAGAGGTGAGAGGGGGAAGGAGGAGGGAGGAGGGAGGCAAGGGATGGGGGCGGGAGCGTGGGGTGGTCTGTGATATATGGGGTATTGCCAGAAGCCTGCACCCTGCTGAAGAAACAAGCGCACACATGCAAGGCAGAAAACAAGTCGTTTCTAGCGCGCAGAGTAAAAAGAAAGGGAGACCTGTCAGTGATACTCTTCTCATCTCGCTCGTTCTGTTGTGTTTCTTTTCTTTTCTTTTCACTCGGGGTGTTTTGTGTTGTTTTGCTCGCTTTCAAGAGTTTCGCTTGTCGGAAAGTCCGATGAAATCAGACCTTTGTAAAAATTGTTTTTCATCAATGTCTTCTTCTTCTTCTTCTTCTTCCTCCTCCTCCTCCTCCTCCTCCTCCTTTTCCTCCTCCTCCTCCTCCTCCTCCTCCTCCTCCTCTTCTTCTTCTTCTTCTTCTTCTTCTTCTTCTTCTTCTTCTTCTTCATCATCATCATCATCATCATCATCATCATCATCATCATCATCATCATCATCATCATCATCATCGTCATCATCATCATCATCATCTTATCGTCATCGTCGTCATCATCATCATCATCATGTTCTTCTTCTTCTTCTTCTTCTTCTTCTTCTCTTCTTCTTCTTCTCTCTTCTTCTTCTTCTTCTTCTTCTTCCTTCTCATCCAAGTGGGTTAAGATATGTTTCCCCCCTCAATGCGGTGTTCAGTAAAAATCCAGCAACAACAATAAAGGGTTTTAGATACAAAAATTAGGCTGGTGTAACACGTGGAGAGAGAGAGAGAGAAGAGAGAGAGAGAGAGAGAGAGAGAGAGAGAGAGAGAGAGAGAGAGAGAGAGAGGTGAAACAGACAGACAGACAGACGGACAGACAAACAGATATTGGCTGCTCCCTTTTCAAGGATTGTATGATGCACTGTTTAATAAAATCCAACAACAATACAGACAATAAAGGGTCTTAGGTACAAAAAAGGTGAGGCTGGGTGTAATGTGTGTGTGTGTGTGTGTGTGTGTGTGTGTGTGTGTGTGTGTGTGTGTGTGTGTGTGTGTGTGTGTTAATTGTGCGTACATGTGTGTGTGTGTGTGTGTGTGTGTGTGTGTGTGTGTGTGTGTGGTGTGTGTGTGTGTGTGTGTGTGTGTTGTATGAGAGAGAGAGAGAGAGAGAGAGAGAGAGAGAGAGAGAGGGAGAGAGAGAGTTAGACAGAGACAGAAAAAAGAACACAGAGAGAGAGAGAGAGAGAGAGAGAGAGAGAGAGAGAGAGAGAGAGAGAGAGAGAGACAGAGACAGAGAGAGAGTAGACAGACGAGACACAGAGAGAGGGATAGCGAGAAAGAGAGAGAGAGAGAGAGAGAGAGGAGGAGGAGGAGGAGGAGGAGGAGGAGGAGAGGAGGAGGAGGAGGAGGAGGAGGATGGGGTGTGGCGTTGGAGAGAAAGAGGCAGAGTCAGCGGTCAGGTATCGACAGTTTGAATCTGAAAAAAAAAATACTGTATCCTGTTTCCTAGGTTCTCTTTTCTTTTTATTCATGTCTGGCGAGAGTGAGCCGAAGACACAAAAGAATGGGAAAAGAAGTCTTTAGCACACACACTGCAAAACAAATATGTACATCTTCTACAAATACGCCCTTCTTAAGACGCCCTGAATAACAGCCGTAAAATACACCACACAATCGGCTACTAGCCAGTTAGCGGCCAGGAAAATGGCAGCAGCCTTGATATTGACATATCGATTTCTTTTCTATGCTGACTGAAGCTCTCTCTCTCTCTCTCTCTCTTTCTCCCTGGTGCGTGGTGAGTATGTGCGTTGATTACATGAGAGAATGAGTACCAGGCAGATTCCGTGACCAAGTAAATGCATGTTTATTTGAGAGATGTGTGGTTTCATCATCCATCATATCCTCCTCCAAAATCCTCCTCCTCCATATCCTCCTCCTCCATATCCTCCTCCTCCATATCCTCCTCCTCCATATCCTCCTCCTCCATATCCCCCTCCTCCTCCTCCTCCTCCTCCTCCTCCTCCTCCTCCTCCTCCTCCTCCTCCTTCTTCTTCTCTTCTTCTTCTTCTTCTTCTTCTTTCTTTCTTCTTCTTCTTCTTCATCTTCTCTTCTTCTTCTTCTTCTTCTATATTTTATTTTTGTTTTATTTTATCTTATTTTAATTGCATCTGCTTCCATTTCCAATTTAATTTTGTTTCTCTGGCCTTCCGTTGTTGGCTCGGACGTGGACATGTCGCCCAATTTAATTAAAGTATTTGTCATTGTCATTTGTCCTTCTCTTTATGTCTCTGTCTGTGTCTGTCTGTCTGGCTGACTGATTGACTGGCTGGCTGGTTGTCTGTCTGTCTGTCTATTTTCCCCCCCTCTTTCTCTCTCTCTCTCTCTCTTGTGTGTGTGTGTGTGTGTGTGTGTGTGTGTGTGTGGTGTGTGTGTGTGTGTGTGTGTGTGTGTGTGTGTGTGTGTGTGTGTGTGTGTTTGTGTGTGTGTGTGTGTGTGTGTGTGTGTGTGTGTGTGTGTGTGCTTTGAAACTCGAAATCTTTAATGAGAGTGAATAGATAAGATGGAAGCTTCTTTTTACACTATGACCTCAAAATAACAATAAACAAATAAGGAAGAGTTACATCGATTTAACCAAATTAACCACAGCTATTAGAAAAACAATTTTTGTTTTTAGAAAATAGTAAGCAGTCTCCTATAATGTATTTCACATACACACACACACACACACACACACACACACACACACACACACACACACACACACACACACACACACACACACACACACACACACACACACACACACACACACACACACACACACACACACACAAACTGGACATACGTAAGCATCACTTAAGCATACATAAACATTTCGTTAGTCATCATGTCATGTGACAGCCGACTGCGAAGGCCATCTCAGGCTGCAACTTGTTTGTGTCAGCAGGAACGCCAATCACAAGAGAATATACAGTTAAGTGAAACATGATTAACAAATGGTCTATGAGGTATTTGAAATATGCTTTTTTAAACGATGTTAACTATTTTTCTGTTTTAAATGTGTAGGGATTCCATTCCATAATTTTACTACCAGAGTAAATAAGGGATGACTTGAAAAGATCAGTTCGTGGTCGAGGGGTGTATAGGATAGTTTTGCCTCGAATTTGATTAATGAAATTGTCATGGCGGAAGATTATTAACGATTTTATACATAAAGACACAGCTTTTTTAAAGCAGCATTTTAGATCGAATGGAAGAATGTTAAGATCTTTATAATCACTAGCCTGTAGAGAAGATTTCAAGAGTAATCAGCTTATTAGCGCGTATGTACATGCTTTCTAGTGGTTTTAAGCAATTTTTACTAAAGAGAGAGAGAGAGAGAGAGAGAGAGAGAGAGAGAGAGAGAGAGAGAGAGAGAGAGAGAGAGAGAGAGAGAGAGAGACAGAGACAGAGACAGCGACAGATGAGCAAGAAGAAGGAGTAGTCGTCAGCTTGAGACTCGCGAGAGAAAAAAGAAAAAAACAGAAGAAGAAAAAAAAAAGCGCTTAACAACTGAAGGTCTTCAAAGAAGAACTGTCCGACACTCAAGCCTATTCCAATGTTTTTGGTCCTGAATTCACCACACACCAAGAAGGCCCGGCCGCATCCATTTATAGCGTGTTGATGAATATTATCAAGCGGGAAGAACGGATCCACTACTGGTCAGAAGCGAACTATTTCATGTTGGATTAATCCATGTGGGACTACACTACACAATGTTTGCTCAACGAGAGCATTTTTAGAGGAGACACCTAAGTAAGTCGTGCTGACAGATGATTTCAAATTGATTGATTGATTGATTGATTTCTGTTTTTTCTTTCTTTCCTTCTTTCTTTCTCTTTCTTTCTTTTTTCTCTTTTCTTTTTTTCCTTTTCTATCTTTTCTTTCTTTCTTTCTTTCTTTCTTTCTATCTATCTTTTTTCCCCTTCCTTTCTTTGCTCCTTTCCTTTCTTTTCTTTCCTTCCTTTCCTTTCTTCCTTTCTCTTTCTTTCTTTCTCTATTTTTTCCTCCTTTTTTTTTTTCCTTCTCTTTCCTTTTTCCTCCTTTCTTTCTTCCTCCCTTTCTTCTTTCTTTTCCCTCCTTCTTCCTCCTTTCTTTCTTCTTCCTTCCTTCCTTTTTTTTTTTCCGTCATTTCTTCTTCCCTTTCTTTTCTTTCTTTCGTATAACTACTCTTCGTATCTGCGAACGATTGATTGAAAACCCTGCCAAACCTCTGTTGAAGATGTGGAATAACTTCGCGACAACAGGACACCTCTTAAATCGCAGTAACGTCTTGTCAGAACAGGAGATGTGTAAAGTCCGATTTCTCTAGTCTCTGGAATTCTCCACTGTCTAGAAAAAAAACAAACCAGCCTAACACCACCAGCCGCCGTGGCGAAGTGTTAGCGTCGCAGACTCCCGGCTGGGAGGTCGTGGGTTCGAATCCCATCAGAGTCATGTAGGTCTTTCTGCCCCGACCGGCTCCTACCCAAGTTGAGTTTGCTGCGGACTCAGTTGGGAAGACTGGGACCACACCGTCGAGTTTCATCCACTTAATGGATTCGTCTCTGAAGAGTGTTGCTCAAATTTCCTGACCAACACTGCAGGTGCCTGTATCTCTCGGGCCTGGTTGATGCCGGGATATATTATGAAAGGAAGCGTAGAGTATAGCCCTGTCATGTAGTCTCAGACCGAAATGGAAATCCGTAGCATCATCTTAATCATCCTCATTCTCATTGATCAGCATAAAAAAGTCTCAAATTTTGTGGCCCTTCATGCCCTGCCTCATGGTGACCTCAATTTCGATGTCCTCTCCGCGTCTGTGGCTTTGGTTTGGTTCCGTGGGGGCCAC
>CM031597.1:133697530-133700030 GCA_018398815.1 Conus ventricosus | reverse complement strand
ACCTTTTCTCGTCTTTGATTGAAGTCTGTTGAGCAATCCGCCAGAGCGGTTCTGGATAGAAATCAGGCAAAGGTTGGCATCCGTACTGAATTCTTCAAGCAGCTGACCAGCATCTGAGATGAAGACACCATGCTACAGTAGTTCAGTTGTCTCCCTTTTCAAGAGCGGCCACAAAGCAAGATGGGATGACTATAAAGGATTGTTGTGCTTACTGCTACCGACAATTCCCTTCCAGTCATTGTGAATCACCTGATAAGTCCCGTATATTAACATTCACCACTGAAGGCTCAGTGTGGATGTCATGTCAGTGTTTCATGGTTGAGGAAAGTCTAGGAAGACAAATTCGTTGAGTATCAGACAGGCATTCACGCTGTGTTCACCGGCCTGACAAAGGCCGTAGATGTAAAGAACATCATAACACTTTGGTGTGTCCTCGCAAAACGCTGCTGTCCCAGAAATGTCATCCAGTTTCCCGCATCTGTTCCACCATGGCATGGTAAACGATTGTCTTCTTCAGCTGTGATGTGTCCATGCTATTCAACGTGTTCTAAAGGCTGTTCACTCCCCGATCTGCTCCAGTGATTTCCAGCCTCTTTTTAGTCGTGTGCACCTGGATTCACGCTCTTCAGAAAGGACTTGTGATACGGACTGGGTAACTCTGCCAAACCTTCAACGACTGAACGTCAGAGGGAGAGGAGATTGGTGAAAGCTACTCATCAAGATGGTCTTTGTAGCCGATTGCAGCGTCATGAGGCGCTGACCTCTTGTTTATTGTCGTCGACAGTCTAGCCAAAATATTGATCGGGGGGGGGGGGGGGGGGTACCATCTACCTCAACAAACCGGAATTTCTCTTCCAGACTCCCCCTAGCCCAGCAGTGCTTCTTTCCAAACTGTCAGCATTGAAGACATTGTGGGGGCTACATCTGCCCACTTCAAACATTGACGGTTCACCGTACCACAATGAAATTCACACGTCAGCACAGCCAAATTCTTGGTCGCCTCCAACTCGTGTGTTCAAAACATAAAACCGTCCAAGCTGGCTTTTGTGTGTGTGTGTGTGTGTTGTGTGTGTGTGTGTGTGTGTGTGGTGTGGTGTGTGTGTGTTGTGTGTGTGTGTGTGGTTGTGCGTGCGTGCAAGCGTATATGCGTGCGCGCGCGCTTGTGTGTGTGTGTGTTGTGTGTGTGTGTGTGTGTGTGTGTGTGTGTTGAAAAGATAGCTATTTGAACTACGAAACCTTAAAGTATGGTCACCATTTACAATTCAAAACTCCGAGGCCCCCTTTTGGCGTCGATGACTGAAGGCTCCGCAGCGGAGCGTGAAGCTGCCCCGATCATTTCCAT
This sequence comes from Conus ventricosus, assembly GCA_018398815.1. Lineage (NCBI taxonomy): Eukaryota > Metazoa > Mollusca > Gastropoda > Neogastropoda > Conidae > Conus > Conus ventricosus. Next base: position 133,698,688 of record CM031597.1, on the reverse strand, counting down.
CAGTTATCAAAAACAAGATGACCACCCTAAGGACGGTATTCATAAATCCAGCCATCAGTTATCAAAACAAGATGACCACCGTAAGGACGGTATTCATAAAGCCAGCCACCCATTATCAAAACAAGATGACCACCGTAAGGACGGTATTCATAAAGCCAGCCTTGTCAGCAATTGCACAGTAAAACCTAAAGGTTCAGCGAAATGGACAGGCCGTGTGATGGACATGGTCAGTTCTCACATGCCGTGACATGCCCTGCGCACGATCGATTCGTGCAGAAGGCTACAAGAACTCCTCAACAGCCAATAACCAGTGCAACGACTGTTTCAACAACAGCCCGATCAACATCGTCCTCAAGGATCACGGGGTTTCCTGCAGAGAACAGAATCTCTGTCAGATCTTGACTCGGAGAAAACCTTCAGGGCCCTTTTTGGAACTCCCGAAGGAAGTCATCACGTGTACCGGATACCGTAAGAGAATACAAAGCAGCACAGTACAAATCAATTCAATGCGATCCTGGCTGAATGTCGCATGATCAGACTAAGTGATAGCAAGGCCATGTCCATTGAAAACTGTCTGTGAAGTTACTTTAACAGCAGTACAGCAGAAGGCGTGTGACAATCTCTTTACTTATTGTAACACGGTGTGATAGTTAACTGCTTCTTTGTACTATTATTATGGTTATCATTATTATTATTTTATTATTTATTATTATTATTTTTATTACTATTTTTCATTATTATTAATATTATTATTATTAGAATACTATATAGCGCCTATCCTTGGCTAAAGACCATTCTCTAAGCCTTTACAATACACATCGTTTACACAACAGGCTGCCTACCTGGGTATGCCGACTGAAGAGCTGCCAGCTGGCGCTTCATTCAGTCGTTTTCCGTATCATCCACTCATTCAGTTAGGATGACAACGCTTGTAAACTGTTTCTCGGGTTACAAACACCCACACTAAGAAAGTCGATACTCTGCACGATATACTTGCAGCTTAGATGCTTCGAACTACTGTTTTGAGGCTATTATTTTGAGATTTTACAGCCTGTAACAACTGCACAGAACACAGGAAACTTTCTGAAGCTTTTTTTCTGAAGAAAACGATGCACATAGGAAACAAGCAAAGCAAAACTACCTCAGTAACTATCTCAC
>CM031597.1:133680030-133682530 GCA_018398815.1 Conus ventricosus | reverse complement strand
GTGGTGTGTGTTTGTGTGTGTGTGTGTGTGGGGTGCGTGCGTGCGTGGTGTGTGTTTGTGTTGTGTGTGGGGTGTGTGTTGTGTGTGTGTGTGTGTGTGTGTGTGGGGCGGCGTGCGTGCTGCTTTCTTGCATGTGTTGTGCGTGCGGCGTGCTGCGTGCGTGCTTGCGCGCGTGCTTGTGTGTTTGTGTGTGTGGGGTGTGTGTGTTGTGTTGGTTTTGTGTGTGGTTTTGTGCCTGTGGGTTTTTGGTCTGTGTTTTATAATGGGGAACGGGGGGGCAACGGGATGGAAGATAAAGGAGATGGTGCCAAGGAAAACCATTGTCCATTAGCGTCACTCGCATCACCCCAAAGGGAAGCCTGCTTCCCTCTGAACCAAACAAAAACCGGGGGAAACCCATACCTGGGAGACCCCGTCGTATTATCGTATAGACAGGGCTCGAACTTGTGGGCAACGCGTTCGATGCTTTTCCCTTTAAAGGTTTATGTCAACAGTGGCGGTTTATTGCGTGAGAGTCACACATTTGTCAAGTAAAGGGTTGTTTTACGGACCTTGACACAAGAAAACACAACTCGCAAGGCCCTTTTTAAAACTCTCAAGCTGGAAAAATAACTTTTATTATGGTCTGACGTCGGCAACCTGAAAGATAAAAAAGAACAAAAAACAGTAATCACTAGGTTTAACCCTTTTATTTTCTACAATGTTCGAAACAACAGCCAAAATGTTTTTGCAAAAACCTCCCAAATCAGTTGATAGTTTTTTTTATGTGAAACTAAAAAATGATCAGTTATTTTTTAACAGAATAAAACAAAGACTGCCCTTATTCGTGCAATTCGAAAAAGGGGGGGGGGGAGGGGGGGGGGGGGGGGGGGGAAGAAAAAAAAAGAAAGAAAGAAAAAGAAAAATGAATGCGCAACACGCGATACCCAGCTTACACAGGCCGAAGGCTATGACGGATCATCACTGAAGCGAAATGAAAGCTTTCATACGCAAAAATGATGACTTTTTTTTTTATTCGCTTGTAGGAGTGGGTGGCTACGTCAACGAGAAACCCAAATAGTTCACGTTCTCAGGCCTACTGGCTGTAAGGGCATTGACCCTCAGATTTCACGGTACCTGGAGCACGCATGCTGGGGGGAAGCCATCTTTTTTTCTCCCTGTTTTGGGGCCCCTTTCCCAGTCGATTAGGACCCAATTTACTGCAGTAGGGACAGAGGGGGCTTTCAAACTGAGAAAGAAAAAAAATCCGACAACACGGTGTTGGAACCACGACCACGGGCCCAGAACAAACACTCTGACTGACCACTCCCCCTCGCCACTGACCCCTCGGGTTATTTTGCTGGAGAATGCTGTAAAAAAGGGGTTTAACTAAGTGTGTTATAAATCTCTTATTTGACTTTTTACATCCCCAAATGAGTACACTTTTGATTGTACATTCTTCAGTTTGTTGTTGTTGTTGTGGTTGTTTGTTTTGTTGTTTTAATAAAAATTTGTTAGTGAGTCCGCAAAAAAAAGGGAAAAAACCACATTCAAGACAAATAAACCGACGCGTTTCGCCCTTTTTGGGGCTTCTTCAGACAAGGAAAACAACATTTCAGGACAACGAAAACGAACGCGAGAAATCTCTCCACAGAGTTTATGTAAATAAAACCCACCGTCATATAAATAATATCGCTTGCCACGTAAACCTTCGCTTTGACTACCCTTGAATTGTTTTAAAAAACAGACCCCCTTTCCGATTGAGAATCAAAAACGTTGTTAAGTGCATATTTTTTGCAGGGGGGGTTGTGTGTGTGTGTTTTGTGTGTGTGTGTTTGTGTGTTTTTAAAGTAAACAAAGACTCGTTATTGTGTTCCTTGATCATTTGATTTGATGATTTAACTGTGTAAAATGCCCTTTTTCATCGTTTGATGATCGTACTATTTTCACCCATCTGTTTCAGTTTCATCAAGGGGGCGTCACTGCGTGGGGACAGTCCATATACGCAACACCACACCGCTAAGTTTTGAACCACACTACGCATATTGAACCCGATGGATAAATGAATTGACAACTAAAATGAGACAAAAAAAAAGACGACTCGTGGGTACGACCAAGGATGTTTTACCTACACATATTTTTATATTTCACACATTTTCAGTTTTTAAAGTAAAAATGGTTTAGTAACAAGGTGTCATCATTGTGTTGTGAAGTGTATATTAGTCACCTTTTCGTTTCCTTTGATTTAAATAAACCAGGGCGTCGTTACCGGTAAATGAGTCAGCATTTGACTGTTGTTTCACATCATTTTCTTTCAGCCCTGCCACCGCAAAAAGCCCATCAGGGGGACATCTGTGATTAGAGGGGTAACAGGTGTTTCCCAATTAGGCTTTCATTTTTCTTTTTGCGTGCAATAGTATAATGTGTATTACCGTTTTTTCCGTCATTCGTTTTCTCGGTGAATGTTCAAAATATTTTACCGTGTATGTGTTTTTGGGCGATGAAGGGCAGTTTTTTGTAA
>CM031597.1:133665397-133670397 GCA_018398815.1 Conus ventricosus | reverse complement strand
CTAAATGGTTCGGATTAGAGCTTCAACATGCGATCGAAAAGAAAATGCTGCATAGTGAGGGCTATTTTTTTTTTCAAAATACCATAGTCACATCAAAATTTGCTTTCATTAATTCCATGAAGGAATGGGAGAGAATGGCGGGCACCTACATATTATTTTTATCGTTTAATCCTGATCTGCTTTGAATGTCTGAAGTGTAAGTGGCAATTGTTGTCAGTGATTTTATTTCTGTTGCCCTTTTCGGAAAGTGAATATCGGATCTTAATGTTCTTTCTATTCATTTAAATGATCAACAGAGCTACTTCTTAGAACATATTTAGCAGTAGCTAGCCTGCGATAATCATCTAGAGGTATAACTCCTGCTTCTTTATATGTAGCTAGAGTTGGAGCATGCACAGGTATACCCAATGCTAATTAAAACGCCTTTGAGTCCACACATTGCAATTTCTTCAGTAAATGATTTGGAGCCGTAAAATATATTTCCTGTGCATATGTGAGTTTTGACCTGACTAGGGCAGTCGCGAGGTGAATCCAACATGGAGTGTCTTGACCCCAATAGTGCCTACTAACAATTTTGAGAATATTTAAACACTTTCTAGCTTTTGTTAAAGTGTTTTCTGTATGAATTTTCCACGAAAGTTTTGCAGTGAAAAATACACTGTGTGTGTGTGGTGTGTGTGTGTGTGTGTGTGTGTGTGTGTGTGTGTGTGTGTGTGTGTGTGTGTGTGTGATGTAAAACATATATCATATATCATTTAGGAATAATGAGGGACGCAAATAGATGACGACGTTTCAAACAGCACAACACAGCTCAAGATGTAATCAACATTGTGTAACATATCATATGATATATAAGAAACATGAGGATGGAATTTGGTGACGGGATTCTAACAGCACTACATAGCATGACATGCAGCAAGGCATCATGGAGGTGGCAGGAGAACAGCATCAACTTCTCTGGGCTGAAGTGTGGTGTGCATCCAATGGCTCATGTCACTGGCGAAGGATCAGAACAAAGGGATTTCATCGATCAGTCCCATAGCTCACTGGCCAGGTGAGAGAATAAAACGCTAGGCAGTGTCAATGAACATGAGAGATGGATGCGCCAGTGAACGTTATTGGTGGATAGATTAGTGAACGATAATGGTGGAAGTGTTCCGGGAGAGTTGAGTTTCAATGTGGATGAATGAGGGGAAAACTGGCAAAGAGAAAATGGTCAGTGTAGAGTTTTAAATAAATGAGGGAACACTGGAAAACAGAGAGCGGTCAATTTTCAATGAACATCATTGATGGATGAGAAAAAGAAACGATAAAAGTGAATGTTCAGTACAAGTGTATTGATGGATGAAGGGAATAAGGAGAAAAGAGAATGGTCAGTGCTTGGTGGATGAGGGAAAACTGGAAAAAGGACAATAGGTCAGTCACAGCCAGTGTCATAGATAGAAAGGGAATGTGAAAGAGTGCGTGTGTGGAGGGTGGGGGTGGGGGGGGGGGGGGGTGCGTGTGTGGGGGTGGATTGGAGAGCAGAAAATGACCAGGGGACATCAGCATTACCGGTAGATGAGGAAACACTGGAAAATCAATGAGTATAAAGCAACCTAATGATAGATGAGAAAGATAGAAAATAAAGAACGGGTCAGTGTCAACCAACGTAATTGATAGGTGTGGTAAAGCTTTCACTCATTACCTTTCAGGAACATTGACGCTGAGTGATGATTTTATGTTTGTGGCAGAAGTTTTTCGATTTAGAGAAAAAAAAAACAACTTAATATGTAGGCGTGTTTGTAAATCATGATTACGCAATAAGTTGTTTATTGGGATGAGAATATTGTTTGATGAATGGTCTTTTTCTTCATTTTCTAGTTATTAATATTGTTCAACTGTTTCTGTGTGTACGCTTGTTTTTTGACTCGCTTTTCTATTGTTGGCAGAGTTTGGCAACACTAAGTGGAAATTGTGCATGCACTCCCTTGGCGTAAGGCTTATTAAATATTGTCAATAAAGCATTGTCATTGTCATTCTCTCTCTCTCTCTCTCTCTCTCTCTCTCTCTCTCTCTCCCCTCTCTCTCTTCTCTCTCTCTCTCTCTGACGCTCCTGTTTCTGACCTGTCCCCCAGTTTCCTCTTCGGACGCCTCTTACCTTTCTTCATGTTGTGAAAACATCACAGCTTTTAACCTTTCGTTTTGCAGCGTATGTATTATGAACAGTTCCGTTCTATTGATACTTGGAGGTAAGCTGATCTATGGCCTAAAAATAACAGCTCCTATTATCTTACACGCAATTGGTTACCGTCACAAAATGTTCTTATTGCGTTGTTTTGCTCTCTAATGGAGGTCATGTTACTCATAAAAAAAAATCATTCCCGGCTCCCACTCCTTTCCTATGTATGATTGTTATGATCAAATTTACTTGAGAATTAACGCTTTTGGCTTCCAGGAGAGTTGAGTTTCAATATTTATAGTAATGGCATTTTTTGTTACTGTCTACGGATTCGGATAACTTTATTTTAAAGGCAAATCTCTCGCTGGTATGACTTATTAAAAGATATGTTTGCAATTGTTGGCTGAATCTAATGGAAAATTGATTGGCATTTTTGCTTGCAGGTGCGCTGGAATTCAATATCTTTACAGTCCCAACATTGTTAGTGTGTGTGTGTGTGTGTGTGTGTGTGTGTGTGTGTGTGTGTGTGTGTGTGTGTGTGTGTGTGTGTGTGTGTGTGTGTGTGTGTGCGTGCGTGCGTGTGTGTAAATGCTGCTAAATTCACCAGTTTTTCTGATTCCTCTCTACTTCGTGTAGAATAAACAAACAAACACAGATTGTAGTTTCAGCCTTTAATGAGAGAGGCAAATGAAAATCTTCTGGCTTCGGAGTAAAAACAATCACCTGCACACACAATTCAGTACTGGACAGCCATTCGAGTGTCCCCGTGGTCAGGAACCAACGACTATATACAACATCCCCCCAAAGCTGCTCACATCATACTGTGACACAGGACAGGGTCTGGTCAGTACCAGCAACCTTGGACATCAAGCTGTATACTGTTCTGAAGGAGTCGAAGAGGCTGCCGCTTCCATCTGTGTCACTGCAATGAACGTCTAATGATCTCTATCGGAGCTTACAAAAGCACCGCTCAGATTGGCGCAGAAATCAATGTGATTCGGAGCCTGTTGGGACAGAATGGTTTGTGTGTGCTGGACATGCTCCAACAAGGTTAGAAAAAAGAAAAGAAAAAGCAGTAGCTATGTGGATCAAATTGATGGGGACAAGGTGAATACCTGAAAAGTGTCAAGCACACTATTATCATACAAGGAGAAAAAATACAGCTGGACAGGAGAATGAGAAGAACATGATCCATGCAAGAACAGAAACGTGCCAGCAGGATATGAGGCAGTAAGTTGCCCAAATCAACTTACATGACATAGACAGGGAGGTAAGGTAAGGTAAGGTAAGGTAAGGTAAGGTAAGGTAAGGTAAGGTAAGGTAAGGTAAGGTAAGGTAAGGGTAGGGTAGGGTAGGGTAGGTAGGGTAGGTGGTAGGGTAGGGTAAGGTAAGGTAAGGTAAGGTAAGGTAAGGTAAGGTAAGGTAAAGGTAAGGTAGGGTAGGGTAGGGGTAAGGTAAGGTAAGGTAAGGTAAGGTAAGGTAAGGTAAGGTAAGGTAAGGTAAGGCAAGGCAAGGCAAGGCAAGGCAAGGTAAGGTAAGGTAAGGTAAGGTAAGGTAAGGTGAGGTGAGGTGAGGTAAGGTAAGGTAAGGTAAGGTAAGGTAAGGTAAGGTAAGGTAAGGTAAGGTAAGGTGATGTTGCTCATAGCCCAGCCAACCGCAAAGGACCATATCAGGGCTGTCATCACGTTGAAATAAACTCACAAGTCAACAGCAGCAGCAGCAACAACACCAACAACAAAAAACACCATTCACACATCTCGTTAAGATACACCTTCTAACTATGCGCCAGAAACTTCGTCAAAGTCCTTTCTTTCGTAAAATCTTAGATCAGATGAAAAATGTTAATCGCTTTCAGAAATCCAAAGTTCACGTCAGGTGGAACATCTGTTGTTGTTGTTACTCTTCTTCTTCTTCTTCTTCTTCTTCTTCTTCTTCTTCTTCTCTCCTTTTCCTTCTTCTTCTTCTTCTTCTTCTTGTTCTTGTTCTTGTTCTTGTTCTTCTTGCTCTTCTTGTTCTTCTTGTTCTTGTTCTTGTTCTTCTTCTTCTTCTTCTTCTTCTTCAAATTCTTCTTCTTCTTCTTCTTCAAATTCTTCTTCTTAAATTCTTCTTAAATTCTTCTTCTTTTCTTCTTCTTCTTCTTCTTCTTCTTCTTCTTCTCTTCTTCTTCAAATTCTTCTTCAAATTCTTCTTCTTCAAATTCTTCTTCTTCTTCTTCTAGTAGGTTTTGTTGCTGTTGTTGTTGGTGGTGCTCTTCTTGCGAATTCCTTGCCACTTTGTATGAAAAATGCAACGGTTGTAGTCTCAATCTCCGACAACAGAGACAGGCTAAGATCTGAGGACTTAGAAGTGGACACAATGGCACATATATATATGGCACATAAATATATATATATAGTAAAAACAAGTTAAAAGAGGAATCTTAAAACTATCTACAAATTTGTTTCAAGCGTGTTGCGCTGTCATCAGGATGGTTTTTGGTTTGCCCACCGCCGATGTTATATAGCGTGTGGGGTCCCGTTTGCGGTTTGTTTGCACGTGCGGGTTGGCTGCACGTGTTTTTTGGGGGCTTTCAGGTTTTTGTTTTGGGTGTGTTCACTAACAACGATTTCCATTTATGCCTGCAGTTGTTTACTATTTCTGTTTTGGTGTTTAAAGTTGCTAAGTGTGGTTTGCATAGTATTAACCATTTTTCAGTTAAACATAGGTTGCACCTTTTGAAACATTGCTGTATGGTGATGCTCTTTTTATGATTTTCCAGGATATATTGTAGCTTGTTTTTGCGTCTTTAAGTTTCCAGATATATTTGCTCAGTTCTGTTTGCTTTTTATATTTTTCTTTA
>CM031597.1:133652897-133655397 GCA_018398815.1 Conus ventricosus | reverse complement strand
GACAAGATTCTGTCATTTCCTGTATATCGTCAGTGTCTGCAGTATGCTGGGCGTTGTCATTAATACAAGTGTTTGACTTTCTTACTTCCAATCTGTTTTTTTTTCTCCTCTGTATCCGTCAGCATGGACTTTCAAACAAATTCCGTGGTGTCACTTTCGCCTTTTTCGGCACTATCTGCACCAGTACTCGGAAGGAAATCTGTTTCTGCCATACAGTTTTCTTGATCGTTCATAGTCACCAACTGCGCATCGGCGTCACACAGTGGCGTCTTGTCAATCTGCTGTTCGGTGCTTTGGGTCCAACACAGAGACAAGGAAAAACAGAGGAAGGCAAATGATGCTCACGTTGATTGTCAGCTAGAGGAAGGCAAATAATGCTCATGTTGATTGTCAGCGAAATGATCGTCAGTGTAAACAGTGTTCGCACTGTCAGCACCTGCATCATAAAACAAACTGGGCTGAGTTGGTATAAAATATGCCAGACGGAGAAGAATGACTCTGACTTGTCTGTTCTTTGTTTCTTCTTTATGTCTCTGCCCTTCGCTTATCTCTGTTCATCTGTGGAGGGACATTTTCAGCGCCACACAGTACAGGGACGTTGATGTAGCGTGACAGGGGAACGGGCGGTATTCGTCGTCAGCCTGAGGACGACGACAGTGTGATTTCCTCTGCCTTCAGTGTTGTAGGAAAACAGCGTCATGTCTTGCAGTGCCGCGTTCAGCATGCCTTCTACAGGTGACGGCAGATTTTCCCACGGCATAGCTAACGGACTTGGTTAAAACAACGATAACATTTTTTTACTCACTGTAGAAAACCGCGTCTTATCGGAAGCCAGACAAGGAAAGATGCCAACAGGAGAGAGAGAGAGAGAGAGAGAGAGAGAGAGAGAGAGAGAGAGAGAGAGAGAGAGGGGGGGGGGGGGGAGGGAGAGAGAAAGAGAATTTCCAGACGCTTTGGTGCTTTATATATATATATATATATATATATATATATATATATATATATATATATATACACGAGTGTGTGCGTGTCTGTGTGTATATGTATATGTGTATGTATGTGCGTGTGTGCGTGCGTGCGTGCGTGGTGTGTGTGTGTGTGTGTGTGTGTGTGTGTGTGTGTGTGTGTGTGTGTGTGTGTGTGTGTGTGTGTGTGTGTGTTTGTGTGTGTGTGAAAAATATTTCTAAAATGAAGTGCTAAAATCTAAAGATTTTAGCATTCATTTTAGAAATATTTTTAACAGATGTTGCTCCCTAGACGGTTGAGCTCTTCTGGATTTTTAAAGGACATTTTTATACTGTTCGTGATATATATATATATATATATATATATATATATATATATATATATATATATATATATATATATATATATATATATATATATATACTGACTTCCATAAAAAACGCGAAAAAAAACAAGCTGAAGGTTAGGGGCGAATTTTATTGGTCACAATTGTACAGAGTGGAAGCGAGAATTCAACGTGATTTGATTCATTACACCGGTAATGTGTAAAAATGTCATCAGCAATATGTCTTTTGTGTGGAAAATCCAAGGTCACGTGACAAACCAGCTAGAAGTCCTAATACCGTGTGTGGCCACATTTGCGTTGACAACTGCTTGACACCTGCGGCTCATTGAGTGGACCAGGTGGTTGATGCGTCCCTTGGCACACCAGCCCACACATGGACGATGGCTTGGTGAAGTTGAGCCGCTGTTGCTGGTCGTGGACGCAGGAGGTCCAACGTCTGCCAAGTTCATCCCAAAAATGTTCTATTGGGTTTAAATCGGGACTGAGGGCTGGCCAGGGCAGCACATTGACGTTGTTATGCTGAAGAAATTGCTGGGTGGCCCTGGCGGTGTGTGGTCTTGCATTGTCCTGTTGGAATGTCCAGTTTGGGTGTTGCGTAAAAAAAGGATCGACATGGGGTCTGAGCACCTGGTTGATGTAGCGCTGTGCATTGACACCCTGTCCGCGACCAGGACCAATGTTCTGAAAGATGACTGGTCCTATGGCGTGGTTAATGCCAATTGCACCCCATATCATAACGTTCGGGCCTCCCAGGGGTTCCGCGCTACCACACAGGAGTCAGCATAGCGTTCACCAGGTCGACGCCATATTCTGACACGACCGTCAGCCATGTCAATACAAAAACGGCTCTCATCTGAGAACAGTATGCGTCCCCACTGCTGCCTGCGCCAGTTGATTCGGGCTTGTGCCCACTGCAGCCTGTCCTGCTGGTGTCTTGGTGTCAGTACCGGACCTCTGTGAGGACGCTACATGCCAGCCCGTTCTCCTGAAGATGCCGCGCATAGTGTTGAGGCTGATTCGTTGCTGGAGATTCCCAGGCACCTGTCGAGCAGTGTTAGCGGCTGTTTGTCGCCTGTCCCGCAGATGGGTTCGAACAAGATGGCGATCCTCTCTTTGTGTGCTGACCAAGGACGGCCTGGCGGGGACAATCATCAGTGGTACCAGTGACTCGCATGCGGTGCTGCAGAC
>CM031597.1:133642897-133650397 GCA_018398815.1 Conus ventricosus | reverse complement strand
TGGTTTCAGTCTCCACAAGAGAGAGAGAGAGAGAGAGAGGAGAGTACATCATTATTGCTTCGCTTGGTTTCAGTCTCCACGAGAGAGAGAGAGAGAGAGAGAGAGAAGAGAGAGAGAGAGAGGAGAGAGAGAGAGGAGGATACAGATACGGATACGGATGTTTTATTCATACAGGCCATGGTCCCTAATGAGGGGGTGTTTTTGAGATCAAATCTTTTCAGACAGACATAAGCAAATCATCAAACACCCAGGCATCCACAAATAAAAGCATACTCGATATTAAACAACATACAACAACCAATGCCTACCTACATGCTATACTTCGAATTTTAAATGCCTTGTACAAGAAAATAGCAAAACGTTTTACAGTAGTTTCATTTGTAGATGCCATTAGTAATGAAAGTCGAAATGAAGAAGGATGTCTACAATATTTTTGATGAATGAACTGTTTCCCTCAGGTCACTTAGAGCGGGACAGCACAACACAAATGAATTTCATTTTCTTTGGCACATTTACAAAGCGGACATGTCAGTTCAAGTTTGTTATGCTTCTTATAACGATAATAATGAACAGAAAGATCAGAAATACCTAATCTGAACTTTGTCATGATATATTTTAAATGATTATCCATTTCAATTGATAAATATACCGGCACACAATGTATAGATTTGAACTGTCTATAAAAGCAAATCGGTCACTTTCATGAACATGACATGACCATTCTTGCCATCTGCAATCTATCAATCTATTCCGAAATGCACGAAGAAATCCATTTATGTCCCCAACGCTCTGTTGTAGCCAAACATATCCAAATCCAAGTTTATGTAATTTAGTCCTCACGTTAGAAACCCAGTTTCTTTTCCCTCTACCATCCAAATCATACAACATATTATATGCTTTCCTGGGCAACCTTGAAATGTCTATTTGTGTTATTTTCAACCAATAACGTATGCAAGCTGTCGCAGAATTCAAATATATTGGATATCTGTTTACTTCGCCGTAGACTAAATCGTTAGGTGTTCGCATGCTCACTCCTAGAAACTTTTTTAATGCAAATAAATGGACATTTTCACAATAAACAGCAGAATCATAAAGACCCCAGATTTCAGCTCCATACTGAGCGATAGGCTGTACCTGAGAATCGAACAATTTTATAAATAATTTCAAAGACTGGTTTTTAATTTTGATAAGTGTTGCATGATACATAGTAGTGCACGCTTAGCTCTACTGGCAAGATCCTTGCATGCAAAAGTAAAGCTTAATTTCGTTGAAAAATATATTCCTAAATATTTATATACGTTGACCACTGGCATAAACACTCCATTATAAGTCCACCTTTCTCTAATTCCTAAAAACCCACCCTTCCTAAACACAATTATATTGCTTTTTGACATGTTAATTGTTAACTGAAGTGAAGATGCAGATCGTGATAGATTATTTAGTTGAGTTTGTAAGCCAATAATAGTTTCAGACATCAGAACAGCATCATCTGCCAAGAGAAGAATAAACAACTCAAGAGCATCGCAAGTAAATTGTGCACCATGTTTTCCATTTCTAACAACATCTGATGTTAACTCATTAATGAAAAGAGAAAATAAAACAGGACTGCACACATCCCTTGTTTTACACCTGAGGTACATTGAATGTAGTCAGTCATATTTCCTCCACACCCAACCTTAGCTTTAACACAGGAATACATGCTAACTATGCATCTAAACAGTTTTCCATGAACACCAGCTTTTAAGAGAATAGGCCACAGAATAGTTCGATTAACAGTATCAAATGCTTTCTCAAATCTATAAAAGCGACACACAACTTCGATTTAAAGAAAACTGTTTTTGCACAAAAGCCATCAAAGCAAATATATGATCAACAGTTGAATAATTGCGCTTAAAACCTGCCTGATATTCGCCAGTGATATTATTATCTTCAACCCATTCCTGTAATCGGCGATTGATAATAGTGCTGTATAATTTACTACTTGCGTCACTTAAAGAAATTCCTCTGTAGTTATTAGGATCATTCACGTTGCCTTTCTTATACAGTGGTAAAGAACAATACTTTCAGTCCAGTGTTCAGGATAAATTCCCTTATCAAATAGAGAATTGAAGAAGGTTACAAAAAAGTTCATAATCAGGTCAGTTTTACAAGCATACCTCAGCAGCTCTCCAATTATACCGTCTGGTCCAGGAGCTTTACATTTCTTAATTTTTCTAAGAGCAAACATTACTTCTCTTTTGAATATCGGACGACTTAAATAATCATCCTCTCCTTCATTATGATCCAGTTGTAACCCGCTGTTAGGATCTTCGTCTTTCGTTAGAAGTGACTTAAAATGTTCGTACCAGGTTTCCAATGTAAAACTGTATTCAGAAGGACTTATCTCCGAGTTGGCATTATCCCTGTTGTAACTCAAATGAAATTCCACAGGCATATGATCCGAATCGAATCTCTCAGACACTCGTAACTCACATGAATCACATAATAATGCAAACAAATCACACGACATAACAAAGTAATCATTTACACTGCATCCATGGTCTGAAACGTACGTGTAGCAACCTTGACAGTCGCCATGACACATACCATTAAGAATACACAAATCCAGTGCAGTACACATATTCAACATCATTTTGCCGTAATTATTCAATACAGAATCCCCAGATAATCGATTAGCGTTGATTGGATGACTTGCATGTTGAAAATCGAAAGTACTTGATACTCCTTGACAATAATGTGAAATATTACCCGTTCTACTGTTCAAATCCCCGCACAACAATACATATGCATCTTTGTAAACTAGTAAACAACTGGACAAATAGTCTTCCAATAATGCAATTCCATTTTCAGAGTCAAATATGTATAATACGGGGAGCCTTCTGGAGGCACATATGAGTATACATACAATACATCTTTGTCCACACCAAACAATGTTTTATTAATAATAAGTGCACCAAAAATATTAGATTTTATTTCGACTTGTTTGACATATGACGCATACATATTCTTAACTAGACACAAGATTCCACCAGATCGTCTCCTTTAATCGTCAGTTTTATCGCAGGTAAACAAAACAATTTGTATGCAGAGAATACATCAGATTTAAATTCATCAGTAAATGTTTCTACTAAACAAATGAAATCGAAGGACCGAAGAAAGTTAACAAAGTCATAGTCGTGTAATTTTGATAGTAAGCCATTGACATTCCAATGCAGGAAAGATAACGATCTACTTTTGTCATGTTTACGGCTAGTTACATCTTCCAAGCGCCTGTGTTCACAACGATCACTCACAGAAGCACACACACACACACACACACACACACACACACACACACACACACCACACACACACACACACATTCACAACTTAACACAACACAACACAGCACACACACACACCACACACAACACACACACACACACACACACACACACACACCACACACACACAACCACAACACAAACACAACACAACACAACACAACACGCACACACACACACACACACACACACACACACACACACACACACACACACACCACACACACACACAACACCCACCACACCACACCACACACACCACACACACACACACACACACACACACACACACAACACACACACACACACACACACCACGCGCGCGCGCCACACACACACACACACACTTGATGGCAAATCCTACATCTAACAGTTCAGAAAGGCATTCACATTCCACCTGAGGATTTATATTCTGTACAGGTGTGCAAGCTATGGCTGCAATTAACTTCGGGGTGATCGTATCTGCTAATCTCCTAACAGATGTGCAGGCTTCTCTCAACCCAGCCTTCTCCCCTTATTATTTACATCACACTTTTCTCTTTACGTTTTTTTTCTTTCTTTCTTTTCAACTTTTTAAAAGAAACAATCATTCCGTCTTTTTTTTCTTTCGTTCTCTTACTGTTTATCTCTTTTTTTATATTGTGCTCTCTCTCTCTCTCTCTCTCTCTGTCTTCATCTGTCCGTGGGCAGGGGTGGGTGGGTCTGTGGGGTGTGCTCGGCAGCTGGAGGGTGGTGTTTTTCGCCGGTGGGCTCTGCAGTCATGAAATACGGGCTGGTACACCCATGGGGATGCTACTTTAAGGCTGTTATGAGCTGCATCCTGTAGTCTAATTTACCTCTGTTCAGGAGCAGTTATGTCCCTTGATATCTTAATGGAGTGTCCTGTGCGTGCCTGTACCCATCGTCAACACAGCGCAGGCCTCCAAGGGTGGTACAGGACTGCTCTAAGGGCAGGTGAAGACAGTGCTTCTCTGGGTCCTCCCCAGCACCTTCGGGTGTTTCTTTTTCTTCTTTGCCTTAACTAGGCTGACCCTGGAGAAAGGTCCAGTGACGGTGAGGAAAGACCCACTGACCACAGGGAAAGTCCTGTTGACAGTGGGAAAGACTACAACTTTGGATTCTCTCTTGAGGGCACATAAGACCGTATGGCGAAAGCTTGGCTGTGTCTGGAGTGGCACTGTCTTCATCTGTCCGTGGGCAGGGGTGGGTGGGTCTGTGGGGTGTGCTCGGCAGCTGGAGGGTGGTGTTTTTCGCCGGTGGGCTCTGCAGTCATGAAATACGGGCTGGTACACCCATGGGGATGCTACTTTAAGGCTGTTATGAGCTGCATCCTGTAGTCTAATTTACCTCTGTTCAGGAGCAGTTATGTCCCTTGTCTAATGAGAGTGTCCTGTGCGTGCCTGTACCCATCGTCAACACAGGCGGCCTCCAAGGGTGGTACAGGACTGCTAGGCAGGGAAGACATGCGGTGCAACCAGGCCCTGGGTTCCTTCTTCTATCTCTTCGGAGGTGTGTACTTGTCTTTGCATTAACTTCGGGTGACTCCTGCTAAGTCCTAACAGGTGTGCAGGCCTCACACCCAGGCAACTCCCCTTATATTTGACAAGATCTTTAATCTTTTTGTTCTTCTTTCACTTAAAGAACAATCCGTCTTTTTTTTCTTTCGTCAGCTTCTGTTCTGATGCTATATGTGTTCATCTGTCCTGCTCTAGCTGTGTGTCTGTGGGTGTGCTCGCTAGCTGGAGCTGTTTTTCTTTCGCCTCTCTCTCATCGATCTCTACACACATGAATATACCATGGTATTGCCATTTTTTTTTCACCTAATTGGCATTGCAATCTGTAGTCTCACTTCCCCCCCCTCCCCGTCTCGTTTCATTCTTTCTCTTGATCTCTTAATATTGTCTGTGTCCTTTTTTTCCTTCGTACTTTAGTATTGCTTCCGGCGTACGCTTCCTGGGGAAAAGGTGAAGAAGTGCTTCCTGGGCCTTCCAGCACTTTCGGTGTTTCTTTTCTTCGTTCTTATTACGGCATATTCAAGAATGTGACAGTACTTTTTGGAAGTTTTCTGGCGATTGACTCGTGATATGCTGACACTAAAGATGTGCAGGCTTCAACAACCCAGCCTTCTACCCTTTTATTTACATCACACTTTTCTCTTACTTTTTTTTCTTTCTTTCATTTCAACTTTTTAAAAGAAACAATCATTCCGTCTTTTTTTTCTTTCGTTCTCTTACTGTTTATCTCTTTTTTTATATTGTGCTCTCTCTCCTCTCTCTCTCTTCTCTCTCTCTCTCTCTCTCTTCTCTCTCTCTCTCTCTCTCTCTCTCTCTCTCCTCTCCCTCTCTCTCACACACATGAATATATTCAGTTGTCTTATTGTCCATTTTTTTTTCCACCTAATTGTCTTATTAAAAACTGCCCCCCCCCCCCCCCCCCGCCCTCGTTTTCCATTTCTTTTTCTCCACTTTATGATTCTTCTTCAATATTCCTGCGTTGTCCTCTTTTTTTCCTTCTGTCTTTTGTTATTTCTTTTCGCGTACCTGCTTTCCCGGGGGGAAAAGTTAATATTCTCTCAGGTGGCCTTTGTTTTCTTGATTCAAGCTTTTCGCTGCGAATATCTTATTACGCATTATTCCAGAAGACATGTGACAGTACTTTTTGTGGAAGATTTGTTTCTTTGTTCGATTTGATCCTCGGTTGAATTAAATGGTGACAACAAAATGTTGGATCAGATACAGGAGAGAAAAAAAAAGGTAGCAGGTG
The DNA here is from genome assembly GCA_018398815.1 of Conus ventricosus. NCBI lineage: Eukaryota > Metazoa > Mollusca > Gastropoda > Neogastropoda > Conidae > Conus > Conus ventricosus. The sequence continues at coordinate 133,644,311 of CM031597.1, read as the reverse complement.
CATTTTACCCTGCTGTTTCCACACAGACGCGCGCGCGCGCACACACACACACACACACACACGCACACACAACACACACACACACACACACACACACACACACACACACACACACACACTCACACTCACACACACACACACACACACACACACACACACACGCTCACACTCACACACACACACACACACACACACACACACACACACACACACACACACACACTCACTCACACACCCACACCCACACCCCCCCCCCCACACACACACACACACGTGAGAATGGATCGATATAAAATAATGACATGTGTAATTAAAAGAAACTAATGAACGTAAAACCAGAACAGATAATGAAAACAGCAGGTAAGCATCAAACCTAAAACTGAATATATTTACATACAGATGGCTACCTAATGGTTCTTTTTGTTTTGTTGTTTGTTTTCGTGCGAGAATACGTCTTCGGCATCCGATGTGTTACATAAACATCTTTCTGAACTCTGTCATTTCCGAAATCTGCAATGTGATAATTAATGTACTGCTTTCTCATTCTGTGTGTTGATCAAAGATAATTTATAATACTATCATTTTTATTTTTTAGCTGTTCGTGCAATGCTAATGAACTTTTTTTTTTTTTACTCATGTTAAGTGTTTAATCGATTTGTAGCCTGTTTACCTACCTCTTTCGTATCAGTGGACTCCAGGGAGTACGTCAGTTGATGACGGTTTTCAAGATTTACTGATACAATATGAAATCAGTCTTTCCACGTTTTCCATCTTTTGGAGAAGAAGAAAAATAATAAACTCTGATAACATGTGTTACCCTCCCCCCCCCCCTCTTTCTTCTTTATCTTGCAGTAACAAAATGCTACATGTGGTTTCTGTGCAGTTCCATAAGAGACGTCAATGTTCGATCAGGGATGTCATGTTCCTCGGGTGTTTTTTCTACTGTCTTAATATGTAATGTCCACACAATATTTTATAGGTGGGATTACTTCTTTTTTCATATCTTTATTTCATTCATATCGCCAACCGTCCCTCGCCCTGTCAGAATGATGAGATATATGAGGCTGGCATGGCAGAAGTTGACAAAAGAGCGAAAATATTTTGATAGGGTAATCCCCCACCCCCACCCCCCACCCATCCCCACCCCACCCACTTCTCCCCCTCCCCCTTCATCCCCTTAAGAATTCCTTGAATCATCACAAAAGTGCTGAGTTTCTTTGTTTGTTTGTTTCTTTCTTTCTCTCCTGTCTCTCTGTATCTCTTTCTCTCTCGGTCTCGGTCTCGGTCTCGGACTCGGACTCTCTCTCTCTCTCTCTCTCTCTCTCTCTCTCCTCTCTCTCTCTCCTCTCTCTCTCTCTCTCTCTCTCTCTCTCCTCTCTCTCGAGTGTGGTTGATAGCAAGCGAAGCGATAATT
>CM031597.1:133627897-133630397 GCA_018398815.1 Conus ventricosus | reverse complement strand
ACAGACAGATGGACAGAGAGAGAGAGAGAGAGAGAGAGAGAGAGAGAGAGAGAGAGAGAGAGAGAGAGAGAGAGAGAGAGAGAGAGAGGAGAGAGAGAGAGAGAGAAGCAACTAGAAACAAGTCTTTGATCGCATCCAGTGAGGTCGATCACTTATTCAATTATCCTGAGGAGAGAAAATCAGTTGCCAGACTGGACTTCTGTTTTGTCTCCAGCGTGGAAGGCGTCTTAGCAGTCAGTGAACTGACTGTGCTCTGTTAACGCGAGTCACCAAACAGAGAGACACGACTCAAAGTAGGTCAAACTGCGTTTTGCCTGAAGAAGAAAGCACCATCATGTACACACTGACCCATTTTACAGCTGACCTCCTTCTGCCGAGTCATCAGGCCAAGATGGGGATGGATGTGTCTGACGCCCATTGTACATTAAGGCTTGAGAATCACATATGGTGGGGGAAAAGCAGTTTGTACAGAAAACAACTACACATTTCCTTCAAAACAAAGTCCTTCACAAATCATTCGCCCACACCTCTTTTGGAACCGCGCAGAAACCAGCAAAGATTGTGTAATCACAGCCCGATAAAGAACCATAGGGTATAAGAAAAAAAAACAAATAAATGTCACATGAGAGTATATTGGCCTATTCTCAGTGAGACAGACCAAAGAACAAAAAGGAAAGGAAAACGAGAAGAAATCAATTTATTTGTATGAGAGAGAGAGAGAGAGAGAGAGAGAGAGAGAGAGAGAGAGAGAGAGAGAGAGAGAGAGAGAGAGAGAGAGATTAATGATCAAAGCAGAAAAGCAAATATCACAACCAGAAATAACGTACATGACCCTCAAACCCTTTCATTTTTCCCATGCACACAATATCATGCTCTTCTCACCTTCTGTCCATGCAAGTATTGGTATCTATTTCGAAGTCCACATGCAGGGATAGAAGTGCAATGTCCAATATGTAAAGCAATCAGAACAAAATATTGCAATGCTTTTGAGCGTCGATTTCCGATTAATATGGTTAGATAAAAGTGACACATCAATTCTTGTCGGAGGCTGCTAATGCTCAAATCTGGACACAGAGAGAGACAGAGAGAGAGAGAGAGAGAGAGAGAGAGAGAGAGAGAGAGAGAGAGAGAGAGAGACAGACAGACAGACAGACAGACTGACAGGGGCAGACAGACAAAGACAGACACAGAGACAGACACAGAGACAGACGGACCGAGAGACATAGATAGAGAGTGGCATAATGAGACAGAGACAGAGAGAGACAGAAAGACAGAGACAGAGAGAGGTAGAGATTAAGAGAGAGACAGAAACGGGGACAGAGAGAAAGGTTTTAAAAGAAGCAAAGAAAAGAAAAGTAGACAAAAAATGCAAGAATCAGAAAAAGAAACAAGAACGAGAAGATATTTAAAATAAACAAGATGCAAAGCACATAAACGTACTCCCAGTTTATCCTGAATACACGTGAGATATTCCATAAAGAAGAAAAACCGTCTTGGGCTGGTGTAACCGTTAGTAATGGCTATTCTGGTAAACATCGGGCATCATATGTGACCTATAATGAACATACTTACAAATTTTCAGAAAGATCGGCCAAGAACTGTCTGAAATTTTCCATAAAGAAGAAAACCATTATGGGCCATTAGTAACGGCTATAACGGTAAACTAAAACATCGGGCATCATCAGTGAACCATAATCAACATATCTACAGGTTTTTTTTAGAAAGATCGGCCAAGTACTTTTTGAGACATTCCATAAAAAAGAAAACCCGTTATGGGCACTTATAGCCGTTAGTAACGGCTATAACGGTAAACTAAAACATCAGGTATAATCCGTGACCCATAATGAACATTTCTACAAATTTTCAGAAAGATCGACAAAGTGCTTTCTAAGATATTCCATAAAGAAATAAAACCGTTATGGGCCGTTATAGCCATTGGTAACGGCGATACTAGAACATCGGGCATCATCCATAACCTATAGTGAACATGCCCGTTGATTTTTACAAAGATCGGCCAAGTACTTTGGGAGATATTCCATAAAGAAGAAAAACCGTTACAGCCGTTAGTAACGGCTATAACGGTAAACTAAAACATCGGGCATCATCCGTGACCCATAATGAACATACCTGCTAATTTTCACAAAGATCGGCCAAGTACTTTCTGAGATATTCCATGAAGAAGAAAAAGCGTTACAGGCCGTTACAGCCGTTAGCAACAGCCATAACAGTATACTAAAACATCGGGCATTATTTGTGACCCATAATGAACACACCTGCAAATTGTCAGAAAGATCGGCCAAGTACTTTCTGAGATGTTCTATAAAGAAGAAAAAAACCCTTACAGGCCGTTACAGCCGTTTGTAACATACCTGCTAATATTCACAAAGATCGGCCAAGTACTTTCTGAGATATTCCATAAACAAGAAAAACCGTTACAGGCCGTTACAGCAGTTAGTAACGGTTATAACTGTAAACTAAAGCATCGGCATCATCCGTGACC
>CM031597.1:133612897-133620397 GCA_018398815.1 Conus ventricosus | reverse complement strand
CAATAGCCGTTACGTAAGTGAAGTTTTGACACTCATGCTCTCCTAGCCCGAGAAAAAAAGGATAACGGTTATGCCCGTTGACAATAATACGTTCTTGAAGCCAGTCTGTCCCTCCCCAACTTTCTATCCCACTCAGAGCGGATGATTTGTCTTTTCTCAGGGGAGGGAATTGCGAAGCCACTCCATCGTCCGACCAGCCCCATCTAAACCTCTCTCATCAGACACTTGTGTTACAGGTATTGACCTCTCTGTCCATCACCTCCATAAACTGATATGTAGACTGACACATCGACTGGCTGGGCACGCAAGATGGCTTGGGGGTGTGGAGAGAGAGAGAGAGAGAGAGAGAGAGAGAGAGAGAGAGAGAGAGAGAGAGAGAGAGAGAGAAAGAAGAGAGAGAGAGAGAGAGAGAGAGAGAGAGAGAGAGAGAGAAACAGACAGACAGACAGACAGACAGACGACTGGCAGAGATTTCAATCCATACAAAAATGACTAGCAAATCAGGCAGCCAGACAAGAGAACATCTGCTGCAGTCCTGCCCGCTCCACCAAGCGCTTCGAGAGAAAACCTGGCCCGACCCAATCCCAGAGGCCCGGAAGCTCTACGGAGGACTGGAGGACCTGCGACGTACTGCCACCTTTGTCGAGGAGACGGGGGAATCCATCTGAAGAAATGACGAACGAGACAACAACAACAACTAGCAAATCTTTTTTTTGTGTGTAGATATCCACGTGTATACCAGGCTTGGCTTCATATTCAATCTTTGAATGAATTTTAACGGTGAAGTCAGCACAATGCAAATGATTGGTCACGTGTCTGCAGCCGACAGGAAGACCTCAGTTGGAATCTGTTCTGCACTGACAAAACTAAGTCAATGAATAAAAGCCGTAAACAAAACAATAAATGAATACATGAGCGTATAAATGAATACATAACTAGATAGATAGATCACTCTATCAATCAATCAGTGAACCAATCAATCGATTAATCAAACTCACTGGATCACTTTCCTCTCGGACAAACTGGATGATAAATCCCTTCCCCAGCTTCATGTCACGACGTGTGTGTGTGTGTGTGTGTGTGTGTGTGTGTGTGTGTGTGTGTGTGTGTGTGTTTAATTTGCCTTTGAACTCATGTTTCTCCGGGTTCAACAGATAAGCTCTCTCTCTCTCTCTCTCTCTCTCTCTCTCTCTCTCCTCTCTCTCTCTCTCTCTCTCTCTCTCTCTCTCTCTCTCTCTCTCCTCTCTCTCCCTCTCTCTCTCTCTTTCTCTCTCTGCTACTACTACTACTACTACTAACTACTACTACTACTATCTGGTGCTGCTTTAACAGACTATATAAATTGTACTTCTGGTGTGAAACAGGGCGATGTCTCTAGCCCTCTTCTGTTCTCTTTATTCATTAATGAATGAACACAGAAGTGATACGTTGTGGAAGGCACCGTGCAAATGTTTTGGAGATTTTCATTCTTCGTTTGGCTGACGATGTAGCCTTGGTATCAGAAACAGTTACTGGGCTACAAACCCAGTTAAATACTTTACAAAGAGTTGCTGCTTCATTAGAATTAAGTTAATATGTCAAAAAGCAATATAATTGTTTTACAAAGGGTGGATATCTTGAGAGAGAGAGAGAGAGAGAGAGAGAGAGAGAGAGAGAAGAGAGAGAGAGAGAGAGAGAGAGAGAGAGAGAGAGAGAGAGATGGACATGTAATGGTCCTATAATGCCTGTAGTAAATGTATATAAATACTTAGGTATATATTTCTCAACGCGCTTGAGCTTTGACTTTGCTTGCAAGAATTTAGCAAGTAGAGCTAAAACTGTATTACTGTGCATATTAAAGAAATTGTCATTGCCAAATAATGACTCCCTTACTTTGGTTTTGAAGTTATTAGATGTGCAAGTTCAACCTTCTCTTCTTCTTCTTCTTCTTCTTCTTCTTCTTCTTCTTCTTCTTCTTCTTCTTCTTCTTCTTCTTCCTAAAAGACTGGTTCACTCGAAAACGAGTATGTCACCAGCGCGCCTATGGTACATATGTACGCCTATGTACCTATGGTGCAGTATGGAGCTGAAGTATGGGGCCTTGATGATGCTGCTGTTGTACATTGTGAGAAGATCCATCTTTTTGCTTTGAAGAAATCCCTTGCAGCTTGGAGTATCATTGCAAACACCAAAGGATTTGGTATATGGTAAAACATCTATACTTCAAATATATTTGAATTCCGCCGTTAAATGTGTTCGATACTGGCTTAAAATTAGTCAGATGCAGGATTACAGATTATCATACAAAGCATTTTGAATGATGTTACACTTAGATGACAGAGGAAAAAAGAACTGGGTGACTAATGTGAGAATGAAATTGTGTGAATATGGTTTCGGATTTGTATGGATGAACCAAGGTGTCGGTGATGTGGATGTTTTTATCAAGGTATTCCGAGAAAGACTGGTTGCTTGCAGTTGGCAAGATTGGAATTCTCATGTACAGAACAATGACAGATTTGAGTATACAGAACGTATAACCATTTACGATGTTTACCAGTCTATATGTCAATGAAAATAGACAAACATATAAAACGCATTATGACTAAGTTTAAATTTGGTGTCTCTGATCTTTTTACTCATTATTCCGTTATAGACAGTCGTTTACCAGAACTCTGATCTGTCCATTATGTCAAAATACGAAAGAGGATGAAGTTTTATAAGCTAGCGTACAGTAGTAAAGCCCTCTTATGCAGACTAAGACTGGATTGGTATTCCACAGCATCGAATTATTCATCCTCATCGATCATTACAACTTCTTCTTCTTTTTCATCTTCTTCTCTTCTGCGTACGCAGGCTGATACTCCTGCGGACACCCCCTGTATAGGGAGTGGAGGATTGTGTGTATGACCGTTTTTCATCCCGCCATTAAGGCATACATACTCCAGCTTCGGGGAAGGTGCATGTTATGTGTAACGTGTCATCCATACCAACAGCCAAACCGGCCTTCTCTTCCGAAAGTTGGTGATGGGATTTTACGTGTGTGCAAGATATTATACGGAACCTCGGTTTATAGTCTTAGTCGAAGGACTGTATGGGAAATGGAGTCAGAACCAATGTTAACTCCGAGGGAAAAAAATCCCCCTGTACCGAAACGGCCCAGCGGAGATTCGAACTCGTAAACCCCAAGATTGCCAGTCCGGCGCTCTACCACTGAGCTATTCCAGACGCCCAATCATTACAACAATCTAAAGTTCTGAGGCCCTTCATGCCTTGCTCTCATGATCACCTCACTTTCGGTTTTCTCTTCACGTCTGCGCCCTTGGTGAGTTAGTGTCGAGGTGGGCGGTACTGGCAGGTTTATGAGCCACGTGGTGAACGGACTTGGTGGCGATGAGGATGCTCGCTCAAGCCGGCGCCACGACTTAGTCATAACTGTCGTCAGTATGGGAGTTAGTAGGTGATGTTCTGCGTATACTGGATCAGACCAGGCATTTAAAAAAAAACCTCTAAGCTAACATGGCAGTAACGCAGGGTATCCTCTGGTGGGTTACCTCTCGGCATTGACTGCTCCTTGTGAATTGCTTGCTGGGGGTTGTGCACAGTACGAACTGGATGTGGCTGTGGGTGGAGAGTGTGAATGATGTGTGTCGGATTGACGCCACTGGGTACCTCACATGAAACAGAAAAAAAATACAGAAGATAAAGATGTGTGTATCTATGTGTGTGTGTGTGTGTGTGTGTGTGTGTGTGTGTGTGCGTGCGTGCGTGCGTGCGTGCGTGCGTGCGTGGTGTGTGTGTGTGTGTGTGTGTGTGTGTGTGTGTGTGTGTGTGTGTGTGTGTGTGTGTTGTGTGTGTGTGTGTGTGTTCTGTTTATGAGTACATGTCTATAAATATGTATTTGTAGATCTCACAAAACCAATTTTTTTCAGAGTTCGACTTTCATTGTTTTGCATTATTCGTGTGCATCTCTCTCTCTCTCTCTCTCTTCTCTCTCTCTCTCTCTCTCTCTCTCTCTCTCTCTCTCTCTCTCTCTGTTTGTGTGCTCGCGCTCGCGCGCGCGTGCGTGTGTGTCTGTGTGTCTGTGTGTGTGCGTGTGTGTCTGTGTGTCTCTGTGTCTGTGTGCGTGTCTGTGTGTGTGTGCGCGCGCGCGCGCGCACGTGTGTGTATGTGTGTGTGTGTGTTTGTTGTTTTATGGAACGCATTTCAAAGCCAAGACTTACATTGAACGCTATATGAAGTACATTTGAATATGCTCGAGGATGGCAAACGTGAATTATCTACACCTCTGCAATAAAGCAGGAATATCTGAGACCCAGTGTATATTTGACTGAGTGCACAGATGAAATCAAATCAAATCTGCTTTATCAAATAAGTTATATTGCTGCATCTACAAAAACACTGCCTGTTTACCTTCTTATCTAATAACATATCAGCCAATGGATTCCTTAGTCTGTTTTTATTTAAGTTTCTTATGCGTAATAATAGGGACTTTTGCCCTGTCTATATACAGTAGACTATACTGAAGGCCTAGCAAGTTTGCATAGAAATGGACCTATTGTGTTACAGAAATGAAGCTACGGAAATGAAGGTTTCATCAGCTATATCTTCTTAACCAGGGGAAAGGGAAGAAGGGGTGATGACCTTTAGCAATAAAGGATTTGCTGTCACCAGCGTGTCCCTCCTCAACTTTTCTATTTCCCACAGAGCGGATGATTAAGTCTTTTCTCAGGGGAGGGAATTGCGTAGATTCCCTGTCTTCCGACCTGCCCCCTCTAAACCTCTCTCATCAGACACTTGTGTCGTAGGTATTGACCTCTCTGTCCATCACCTCCATAAACTGATATGTAGACTGACACATCGACTGGCTGGGCACACAAAAATGGGAGAGAGAGAGAGAGAGAGAGAGAGAGAGAGAGAGAGAGAAGAGAGAGAGAGAGAGAATTGCTGTCGCTATTGTTGCTGCCACTACTACTAGTACTACTACTGCTACTGCTGCTACCACCACCGTGACTACTACTACTACTACTACTACTACTACTACTACTACTACTACTACTACTACTACTACTACTACTACAAACACTCCTTCTGCTGCTTCTGGTTCTGCTGCTGACTACTACTACTACTACTTCTACTAATGCACACACTTCTTCTGCTGCCCCTGGATATGTTGCTGCTATGGCTACTACTACTGCTATTGCCAATGTGGTTGAAACTGTAACACAATAAGCTGCGCTCTCCCCATCTTCCTATCTCCCCATCTTCCTATCTCCCCACCTTCCTATCTCCCTATCTTCCTATCTCCCCATCTTCCTATCTCCCCATCTTCCTATCTCCCTATCTTCCCACTCACCCACCCTTGTTCTCCTCCCAAAACAGATGACAGGCATAAAAACATAACGTTCTCTGAATACTTTCGTTCTGTCTAGCCCACCGCCACACCCTCTCCTCGCTTCTGTCCCCCTTTCAACCTCTCTACACTCCCCCTGACATTCCAGACTCAGTAACCTCCGTTTTTCACCATCGCCACCTCATTCAGCCTTGAGCTTCGTACCCGCCTCCCTATTGATCACATCTACCCAACACACACACACACACACACACACACACACACACACACACACACACACACACACACACACACACACACACACACACACGCACGCACGCACGCACGCACGCGCACGCACGCACGCACGCACGCACGCACACACGCACGCACGCACGCACGTACGCACGCACGTACACACACACACACACACACACACACACACTCACACAGAGGCAGACTGAGGAGCCAATGGCTGAGAACAGCCCAGGTGATAATGACGTGAAGGACAGAAACCTCATTAACCATATTCCACGCCTTTTAGTCACTGGCGTCTGCTAGTCAGCGGTGTCGGGTGCTTGAAGCTCCCCTTTGAAGATATAATCCCTGGATTATAGCAGAATATGGAATGATGATCTGGTGGGTTGCACATTAAAAAAAAGAACAAACAAACAAAAAAAAACCTGAAGTGTTGATTGTATTGTCAGTGCCTGTCTCGCTGTCTGTAAGTCTCCAACTTTCACCTTTTTCTCAGGGGGCCGGAATAGCTCAGTTGGTAGAGCGCCGGACTCGTGATCTTGGGGTTGCGGGTTCGAATTTCGGTATAGGAGGATTTCTCTCTCGGAGTTAACATTGGTTCTGACTCCATTCCTCATGCAGTCCTTCGTATGAGCCTATAAACCGAGGTTCCGTGTGTGAACGCACGCACAACATCTTGCACACACGTAAAAAATCCCATCACCAACTTTCGGAAGAGAAGGCCACTTTGGCCGTTGGTACGGATGACACGTTACACATAGCATGCACCTTCCCCAAAGATGGAGTATGGCTGCCTTAATGGCGGGATAAAAAAAAAACGGTCATACACACAAAACTCCTCTGCCTGTCTGTACAGACAGTGTCCGCAGAAAGAAAGAAAGAATCTCCACTCTCTCTCTCTCTCTCTCTCTCTCTCTGTGTGTGTGTGTGTGTGTGTACTCGTGTGTTTCTGCATGGACGTTCGGTCTTCGTCATAGTGACAATGCTGATTGTTCCTATCAGTTTTGAAGCAGAAAGAAAGTGGATGACTGAATATGAATTGGGAAGAGAAGCGTACGCGCCATAGTCCTTTAAAGATATTGCTTGTTTGTGTATTACCAGCCATGTGAAACAAAAACAACAACGTTGACGACAAACAGCGACACGTGGTGATCGGAGCTGTCTGTGCCACAGGGGTGCTGCTGTCTCTCAACCAAAATCATACCGTCAGTTGCACACACACACACACACACACACACACATATGCGCTTGCTTGCTTGTTATAAGTTTCGCTCAAAAAAATAAGAAAAGAAATCAAAACATCTTGCTGGTCTCTATTGGACTGGAGCCAGGGATAATGTAGAGCTGCCAAGTTGCCAGTGTGTCACTTACCGACGTTTTTTCTTTCGTCTTCATCTCTCAGCATCGTCATTTTCCACATTGATTCTTAGTTCTCTGCTTGTCTCTCCTTTTTCTCTTTGTCTTTTATTTGATTGATTTTCCCCTCCTTGGCTTAAGGCTGTGTCAGGCCAATTGACATAGGCTAGAACACCAATGCGACATCAAAATGTTGATATGCTCTGCATAGTTATGCGGGGATTGTCTTCAGTTGTGACAAGCTACTAGCGTAACATTATCAGTCTCCAAAATCCCCCGAAGTGGAGTGTGGCTGCCCACGTGGCGGGGTAATCAAAAACGGCCACACACCTAATGTTCTCATCCCCAGATGATGCATTTGTACCTTGTTGTTCAAGCACTTCGGCTGTTTGGATGATCCCCGGAGTGTTTTAGCCAGGGTACGACAACAACAACTACATTGATTTTCCGTCGTCAACATATTCCTAATCATTTTCATACGATTTGTTTCGTTCTTCCCTCGCTTTTAGAAATTTTATGATGGAATATATTATTTTCATCCCCCCCCCCCCTCTCTCTCTCTCTCTCTCTCTCTCTCT
>CM031597.1:133595397-133597897 GCA_018398815.1 Conus ventricosus | reverse complement strand
ATATATATATATATATACCAGTTTAAAATAGGATTTAAAATGGATTAAAAACCACCCTACACATTTGTTTCGAGCAAGTGCTCTCCTCAGGGTATGTACAACATGGGCACGCCACCAGTGTTATATAGATTAGTGTGTGGGCGTGTGAGCTCTGCGCGTGTGGCACGTGGCCTGTAGATTTTTTTCTTTTTTAGGGCGCGTTCAGGGGGGACGTGCCAGGGAATGGTGCATTGACAAAGATTTCCATTTGTGCCTGCAATTATTAATCATGTCTACTTTAGAGTTCAGGGATGCTAGATGGGGTTTACATAATATCAGCCACTTTTCTGTAGTACATAAGTTGCATTTTTTAGAAATGTTGTTGTATGGTGCTGCTCTTTTTATAATTTTCCATGATATGTTGTAATCTATTTTCTTATCTTTAAGCTTCCAAATATATTTACTTAGTTCTATTTGGTTTTTATATTTTTCATTTTTGAAGGACTGTTTATGGTTTGCATATCTGGTTTTAAAATGGTTTGCCGTGATCCCTATGTATGTTTCTTTATCACTGTCTGTTGTTACCGTAGCTTGGTACACAATGTTGCTGTAGAGACATTTGTTGTTCAGAGGGCACTGGTCTTTTTTGTGCAATTACAAGATGTCCTTTCGTCACCCTCTTTGGTTGTATTGTTTTTGGTTTTGTTGGAAGAATCAATTATGTTTCTAAGGTTGGGCATACACGAGTACGATAGCTTGATGGTGTTTTTATTGAATATTTTAGATAGTACATGTTCTTTTGGGAATGATGTTTTAAGGATTCTGAGGAATTCTTTTCCTACGTTGGTTTTTATTCTTCCATCATATGGAGGGTTATACCATATAATTTTTGTTCTCCTGTTTTTCTTATTGCTGTTCATGTTATTATCTGGGTTATATTGTAATTTGTAGTTGTAGCCACTTTTATTCAGCGCCTCTTGGTATTCGGCTGCTGCACTGTTAAATTCTTTCTCATTGCATGACAGTTTAGATAATCTTTTGTTTATGCCATTAGGTATGGTTTTTAAAACAGAGGGTGGATGGTTACTTTTGATGTCTACGTAGACAGGTGTGTCATTGGGTTTTTTGTATGGTTTGTATGTGTGGTCCTTAAGGTCTAATGTTATGTCTAAATAATTTACTATTTTTTTGTTGGCTTCTACTGTGATTTTTAGGTTGTAGCTTTGAAAGATTTTACAAAGTTCTTTTTATCTTGTTTTCAATGATTTTTGGTTTATTGTTTAATTCGGCGAGGCCGTCATCTCTGTATAAGCCAACCTGTTTACCAAGTACTTTCTGTATATGAGACAACATGAAAAGTCCAACTAATTCACAAGCTTCAGCTCCATCATAAGATCCCATCGTGACATCGAACGTGGAATTTCTGCTGTTTGTTTTTAGTCCAAGTTTCATTGTTGCTATGGAGAAGGGTTTTCTTAGTGTGGAGAATGATTTCCATCTCAGAATCTGTTATATTTGAACGCGCCCCCAAAAAGAAAAAATCTACAGGCCACGTGCCACACGCGCAGAGCTCACACGCCCACACACTAATCTATATAACACTGGTGGCGTGCCCATGTTGTACATACCCTGAGGAGAGCACTTGCTCGAAACAAATTTGTAGGGTGGTTTTTAATCCATTTTAAAATCCTATTTTAAACTGTTATGTCGCTCCCTATTTGGTTGAGCATTTTTAGACTTCTGAGTGGTCTTTTGACTCTAATTATATATATATATATATATATATATATATATATATATATATATATATATATATATATATATATATATGTTAAAATAGGTTTTTTAAAATAGAATCTACAAATTTGTTTCGAGCACGTTGCGCTGTCATCAGGACCAAAGGGGTCGAGCACTATCAAAATCATTTTGGGTATTTTAACCACACTAATCGATATATATATATATATGTATATAGGTATATATATATATATATATATACAACGCAGAAAAATAAATGCAGGCACACCAACCACACACTCTTCATGTTTTTTTATAAAAAACATGAAGAGTGTGTGGTTGGTGTGCCTGCATTTATTTTTCTGCGTTGTGACTGGCCAGTTTCTGGATCAGCAGTGCACCCACACATCACTGAGTGGTGTCCAGCCTACTCCAGGGTTTTACCTTCATTTTATATATATATATATATATATATATATATATATATATTATATATATATATATATATATATATATATAGATCAGTATATTTTAAAATGCCTAAAACAATTTTTTTAAGTGCTCAACCCTTGGGGAGCAACAATAGCTAAAACAAGTTAAAAGAGGAATCTTAAAACTATCTACAAATTTGTTTCAAGCGTGTTGCGCTGTCATCAGGATGGTTTTTGGTTTGCCCACCGCCGATGTTATATAGCATTCCTACACAGCAAAAATGAAACCTGATCAGAAACCACAGAATACATTCGACGTAACCATGGATCATAAGTGCAAACATGAACTGATA
>CM031597.1:133550723-133595297 GCA_018398815.1 Conus ventricosus | reverse complement strand
GATCGATTGTCTTCTCTGTCCCAGTCTCTGCCTTTGTGTCCGTCTGTGTGTGTGTGTGCGTGCGGTGCGTGCGTGCGTGCGTGCCTGCGAGTGTGTGTGTGTGTGTGTTGTGTGTGTTGTGTGTGTGTGTGTGTGTGTGTGTGTGTGTGTGTGTGTGTGTGTGAGTGAGCGTGTGATAATTGTGTGTGTGTGTGTGTGTGTGTGTGTGTGTGTGTGTGTGTGTGTGTGTGTGTGTGTGTGTGTATGTGTGTGTGTTGTGTGTGTGTGTGTGTGTGCGTGTGTGTGTGTGTGTGTGTGTGTGTGTGTGTGTGTGTGTGTGTGTGTGTGTGTGTGTGTGTTGTGCTGTGTGACATGTGCATCCTTGTTGTGATATAATCAGCAGGACTCTGTTACTCTCTCTGAGAATGTGAATCTTTACTATCTGTATCTGTCTTTTTCTCTGTCGGTCTGTCTGTATGCCTTCTCTCTCTCTTCTCTCTCTTCTCTCTCTCTCTTCTCTCTCTTCTCTCTCTCTCTCTCTCTCTCCCTCCCTCCTCCCTCCTCTCTCTCTCTCTCTCTCTCTCTCTCTCTTTCAGTGTGTTGAAAGGAAAGGAGACATTCCATGCTTCAAGTACCAAAACCCCCCCCCGCCCCCCCCCCCCCCCCCAAAATGATTGACATAAACTTTGTGGAGGGCCAGAATAGTGTGTTTTAGTGCATCACTCAAATCTGGTGGCAAACTATGAAGCCAGCTGCGAGTCACGGGTTGCTTGTGTAGATGTGTTTTGCTGAGCGATGTTTTGGTTCTTGTTACTGTCTTCATCTCCTCGGCGCGGGACTTGGGTTTGTGTTGCCGTTGACAAACATTTCAAGGATCATAACCTGAGAAAGTGGCTGGATGTCCTCGAGAGGAGAAAAACATGTTTGGAACAATGCCGAACACGAGAGAACACGTGGTTCCTGAAACAGTCTCAAGGCCATTCATACAGTGCCCTACTAGTGTTAGTGTCGTCTCGCTGTGTGCTTCCAACGTGTGGGTCGTGTGGAGAATCCTGTTGAGCGGCGAATTCAGGTCAACCCGGGGCCTGATTAATTCTGCGCAGCGAGGAGAAGATGGGAAGGTGTGCCATACGATGAGAACGGGGACATGACAGTTTCAACAGAAACAGAGGTGAGGCAAGGTTTTGTGTACTGTGATGACACTTACTGACTTACTAAGCAGATATACAGTCAACGCTACGAGAGAAAAAAGACTAAATTAAATTGATGAGAGGGGAACAGTAGGACATAACGTGCTTTGTACGTCGGATGGTTAAAAACCATCAAAGACAATCTGCAACATGTTTCAGAAAGATGTGGAAAATATTAGTCAACGTTTTGTTTTGCAAACAGGACACGATATAAGGCAAGGGTTCTCTGACAGAATAGAAGATTATGTCTGCTGAATAGGGAACTGGCATGGTGAAACAGTGGAAGATGAAAAATGAATGTGCCCATCTGTCATCTCAGATCTCTGAACTGAAGGAAGAAGATTGGCAAAAAATATCGGAACGATCTTGAAAATTAGAAGCCACTCAAGACGAGAAAATCTACGTATATTTGGATGTGGCACCTGTCAGTGCAAAGAGGACTATGATGCATGTGAACGTGCTGTGTGTGTAACACTCAACAGTGTGACAAATATAGAACATGGGTGGAAAAACAATATTGCCGAAGAGCACATCGTGGTTGGACAAGATGATAGAATGGGTGAATCACGGCCTATGATTGTTAAAACTAAAACCGATGGAAAGACAAAATGGCTCTCATCCAAGAAAAGCACTCGGAGCAATCTGAAGAACGGGGTGAGTCAGACTTGCAATTGATCTGACACGAATGGCAAGCAGATCTGGTTGAATATAAGCCAAGAGAGAAGGGAAAAATAAGCCTTCTTTGTACGTGGTAAGCTGACGATGGCCTCGGAGGTCCGATATTCCAGGGGCCACAAGGGGCCCCATGGAAAGCTGCTAGCTGCAACACTAGTGTTACGCAGGGTTTCCAGCTACGCACACTGATCGACAGAATGTGGGCCAGCCCTCTGCCCTCCTCTCACAAGCGACCCAGCAGCCAGATGAAGTACATCTGGATCACTGACCCACGTTGACCCAACTTTCGCCAGTGAAAATATTACCTCGCGTTTTTGGATGACCCTGATACTGACTTTCAGTCTCTGTGCAAAAGCGGCTCAGAGTAGCGGGGACAGCACAGCGACAGGTGTTAACACACCATGTAAGCAGGAACAGCGTGCGCGTGGCAAAACCAGTGGGACGGTCAGTTAGCGCGTGGGGCGAGCGGGTGGGCACAGACGGTTCTGCACAATAATTTGCGTGGGCAGTCTGTCAATCGAACGAAGAGTCAGGCGAGTGGACAGAAATGTGTACACACGGCAGGTCTCTCCGTTCTGGGCGCCTCTCGTAATTAACCAATCTAGTGAGACGGGAGGATCATTGTATCAAAAAGTTATCCTTTCTGTCGTATAAATAAGACAATGTGTACAAACAAAACTTGTAGATGTTTCCTTTATTGATTTGTTTCTTCTTTTGACTTCGTTTGTTGACAGAAACATCTTATTGATGCTCATTCGATTTCAGTTTGTTTGTATTGATTATGCAAAATTCTATGCTAATGCAAGATGTTATCTGATACATTGCAGAAACTTTGGTGGCACATTGTTCGTGGTACCGACTAAGTTTGCAAGTTTATTTCACAATTAAGGTCGAATGTGATAATGTGATTGTTGTTAAAATTGATTAAATGTGTGTTTGGACTGAACAAAGATGTCTATACTGATTGCATGTTTATATTGTACCTGAAGGTGGACCTGCATTACAATTTTTAACAGAAACTTAACGATGTGTGGGATACTCATTTTAGAAGAAAATGTATTACAAAATATTGACAAAAGATGATGACATTTGCTTGTGTGTGGTGATATGAATGCCAGACCGGCTAGTGAACATAGCAAATGAGGAAAACATGCTTAATTATGATGATGTGATGATGGATGATGAAGGTTTGTTTCTAGAGCGTTCTCGCAAAAGAACATAATTAATAATTTTTGGCAGGTCATTGTTAGACTTTTCGTTTTCTGTTTGATTTGTTATTGTTGAATGGTGCTTGTCGCACTGGATCCAGACGGAGAATTAACTTTTGTATCCCCTAATGGCTGCAGTAGGTAGTGGATTCATTTTCTTTGTGTCAAAGAGATTGAAACATTTTGTGGTGTAAAAATTGATGATCAACTTTTTTGTTGGGCTCTACCTGTGGAGATGTACTGAAAAATGGCTGTTGTAGAAAATGATGGTCACTTCTGTGCACAGGCGGGTGAGTAAAAGGTGGTTCTGGTCTGATAGGTATGCTAAAACTATAAAGACTTGAACTTAATTCTCAGACTTTAAGATTGCATAGAGAGAAGCTACGTCGCTTTGAATGTGATGAACAGTTCTGTTGAAGCTCTTTGTAATTGCACTATATGTGCTTGCTGCTTGTATGATCAGCTCAGTTGGCAAAAAAACCCCAACAATTGATGATTGGTTTGAGTTGAGTATGTAGACAAAAAAAAGAGATTGGTGAAAAGCTTCTTTTACAGAAATTTCAAAGAACTAAAACAAAACTAGTAAAGGAAGGCAAAGAACCAACTTTAGTTGAAGAAAGAAAGATTATGTGAATCTGCGAAAAGAGAAAAAAATGAAAAAAAGAGAACCTGATGAGAAAAGATTACAAGGACTAAAAGAATGCCTATACGACCCAAAGTTATTTTGGGCAACTATAAGAATCAGATATAGAAAGAAATTCACCGGTGAATATCATATCAGATTCACAGTGAGTATGAGCACTTCACAGGTATTTAATATTGATTCTGCCCCAGAGCATTCCATTGTATACTTTGAAGACAGTGATGGAGAAGATGCTGGTAATGAACCCCTTTTCCATGATCAAATAAAAGAAGAAGTTGAAGTGGTGTGAGAAATTGAAACCTAGTAAAAGTTGTGTGGGCATGACAAAAGAAAATACAATAGTAAATGACTATTTAGTTTTATTGTTCAAATAAATTAGTTGATAGGTGGCACTTATCAATAGATTGGTGTAAATCTATCATTGTGCCTATCCACAAACAAAGGAGATATAAATAATCCAGACAAATATGGGGAATGCTTTAACTAGTTTGGTTAGTTAGGTATACACTAGTAGTATATTGTACGCACGTGCCCCCCACAACGGGAGGCGATTGGGAGCCAGTGGGAAAGAAAGAAGGAAATGGGGTCAGAGGTCACGGTTTGTTTACGCGAATGTAACCGGATGAAGGTGCAAGATGGCGGGCGCAAGATGTCGGCCATCAGGGGCAGCACTCTCGCGCGGAATTTTTGTCGAAAGCGAAAATGTAAGCTTAGTGTTATCTCCCCTGATCCGTTAAAAAAACTCGGTCGATGACGTTACATGTTCTTTTCTCGGGTGTTAGTCTGTGAGGCGTCTCTCTAAGACCTCGCTCGCGAGGCGCGCAGCGCGGCGCCGCGTGACCAAACCCCTTTTTCTCTCTCTCTCACGTATCATACTGAGAGCTGTTGTGGCGCGCGTGTGTGTGTGGCTTGCGTGTATGCGTGTCTGGATACAGAGAGATGGAGGGAGGGCTCGATCCTCCTTAATATTTATTGTATATATATTTTTTTTTAAAAGCGTATTTTCTGTTGTATTATTTCTTTTTCCCTTTTTTATTGCACGCGCGCTCGCGTTACGCCGATTGTGTACGAGCGTGCGTACGCGATGTGTACGGAGACTGAAAAGAGAGCAAGGAGTTGGAAGGCTCGGATATGTGTGAGTGCAGTGTGTGCACTTGTGTGTGTGTCTTGTCTGTGTGTATGTCTGTTTGTGTGTGTTTGTGGTGTGTGTGTGTGTTCTGAGAGAGAAAACAGGACAGACAGAGAGAGAATATTCTGACTAGTTTCTCTGAATGCGTTGTTGGATCTTATATATATATACGTTATATCCCCGTCAAAAAAGGGCGAACGTATTCTAATACTCCCCCCAAAGTTTATCTCTCTCTCTTTTAATATATATAGTTGTGGTTTTTTTTTAAACGAAACGTGGTGCGCGCGCGGCTTGTGCGTAAGCGGTCTGTGTGTGTGTGTGTGTTGTGTCTGTCCGTTTGATTTAAGGGTGTCCATTTTAACCCGGCTCTTTCCCTCCCACACCACGGGTTGTTATAATTTGGCAAAAAGTAGCTCTTTTTGCGTGCGCGCGGATAGTATTCTCTGGACGCGCGCGGGGGAGTGCGTGTGCGTGTCTGCGTGTCGTCTACCACGTGACCCACTTCGGAGCGCGCGCCATGTCATCACGAGCGTCTTGGGCGTGCGAGGTAAGCGCTCTATCTCAGTAAAAAATACAACACAAAAAAAAAACGCTCGGTACGAACGTATACTGTAGTCAACAACGCGTGAGAGTTATGAGGATATCGAGCATCATTTGCAAGACGCATAGACGCCTTACTAACCGAGAAAACGGGGGGAGTACCACGACGTCTCTCTCGGAATAACGGGAAATAATATCTTGTCGTTTCGTACTCAGGATACCTTTACGTCAGATTTTGCGTCCCTATGGACCGGGATGCGGGGATCATGACTGACGTTTTCTACCTCCGCTTTCTGGAATGTCTTTACGTAAGATGGTGGCGGTTTCTGACGACGGTCGTTTTTAATCACGAATTTACGGTCCTCTGCCGGCTGGAAAAAAAATAAATTGAAACGTTTAATCGCGCGAAGTAAGGTCTAAGTTATAGTTTGAAAAATATATAGGTTCTGTACCACCACACGATCCCGTTTTTTATAACCATGAGAACCAGCGTGGATTTCATCCCCTGACTGCGTCGGTGGCCGCGACGACCTCGGCCGGAAAAAACGAGGTTCGTTTTAATGAATTGATCAGTTACAAAGACGAGTGATAGACCTCCTCACGAAGAAGTAGTATGGTGTTACGGGGAATGGCAGTGAGGACCACCTGAGAGACATACCGAACGCCAAACTGATACGACGGTCTTCCTGATGTGGAGGAATGGCAAACCGGGATAAGGACGGTTATTGCAGTCTCGACGACCTTATGGGTCCAAACGGACGACAGAATAACCAGATCTTTACTCAACAGGCCATCACAGAGACGTGAGCGTGATCTATATCACGCAGAACCTCTTTCACAAGAAACCCGAATGATATCATTTGAATAGCCACTATTGGTCCTGTTCTAGATCCTGGAGACGCATACCAAAATCGCCGTCAGCCTGGCAGATGCGACCGGGAAACCATAATATATATAAGCCCGGACAGAGCACCCGGACTGTCTCGGCACCCTGCGGACCAACGTATTTCCGACCGAACGTCAGTCGTGTACGTGCAAAGTAAAAAGAAAATGGACATGACGGACAGAATCAAAAATATAGCCCCACCCTGAATGCTGTCCTGTATCCAAACCTCCCGCTGTCAAGGCGATACGAATACGGGCCTAACCGGAAACTACGGCGATTTTTTGTCGCGATGTTGGCATGAACGTGTTAAAAGGCAACGTGCCCTCCCTCCCACGCGGAAAGAAGAACCTGCGCAAGCACTATCGGGGTTAAGGGCAGCTGACCAAAAAAGAAAACGTTCCCTGAAAAGACGAAAAGTGATTTTGCCAAAAAAAGGGGGGGCTTTCTCCCGCTCCTGCTGAAGACCGTTTTTGGGCCTTGATCTCCAGTCTTTTGTAGAAATGGCCAACGAATGGTCATGTCGACCAGGGTCTTGGACAATCTTTCGGAGCCCGTCCCAGACGCCACCAAGGAATGCCTGAGGATGTTAGACTGGGAATATGACGAACGTGTTGCTTCCCGGCCTACTAAAACGAACGAAGATGACGATGGAAAAAAGCCTTTCGAATTACAGCAATTGCTTTTCGCTTTTTACGAGTTATAAATCAATATAAGAGCTCTCCCTCGCAGCACCAGCGGCATTCTCCGCCACCGCAGCGACGGCGTTTTTGATCAGCGGGTTAGGGGAAGGGAGGAGGATGAGAAGAAGGAGGGAGACGGACTGATGTCGTCCGGGAAGTGTTGGAGGAGCCGTCCCCGAAAACACATGAGAAAAAAAAGCCTCCTTGCTCTGAACGCCATTAACGGACCGCGACCTGGCTTGGAACGATATGGGGGAAGTGCTCCTGAGGGGAGGAAGGTGCCTGAAAAAATCAATCTCACCGACCTGGTCAACGACGTGCTAGAAGCAGGAAAGGACAGCCGGCTAGGAAGGGTGGCGAGGTTTCGTGGGTGCTTTGAGACGTATAAACGCGCCAAAAGAATGGATAGCAACCCGGCCGTCGGATTTCTAGGGGACGAGGGCCTCAACCGGTCTCTCAGCGACAGCGTCCCCTTTCGCTTTTCTCTTAAACGGAAAGAGGACCAACCGCGAAGAAGAGAGGGAAGAAAAGGAGACGGTAAGAAAGACAAGAGAAAAAGAAAACGGGCGGACGTCCCTGGGAAAAATAATAGGGAATTAGAACGCCTGTACTTTTACCCCCGCCCATCCGCAGCCTAAGGGGGCGTTCGCGCTCCTCAAAAACGTTCGGATCGGCGCGAAGACGGTTCCGGGATTGGTTGCGCTCTATCAAGACGCCCTACACCCTTCATAAACCCGTCGTGAAACGCTTTCGAGCAGGAAAAGACCTCGTGAGCGGCTCGACGCTCAATGGCATTGCGACCTGATCGAACGTCAGCTCCATTAAAAAACACAACGACGGTACGTGTACCTGCGGTCGCTTGTATTATAGACGTGTTTAGCAAAACGAGCCTGGGTCGTAACCTTTGAAGACAAAGGGGGGTCACGATGTATCGGCGTTGGACGGTGTGTTTGGCCTGAAAAAACTGAAACGAGGAGAGGGACGGAAAACACCCGAGCTTGCAGACGGATAACGGGGACTGGAGTTACGTAACGCCGCCTTTCAGAAATACTTGAGGGACAACAAAATTCATTTCTTGTGTCCCAGACCGAAGATATTAAAGCTCTGTAGTGGAACGACTTTAACAGGGACGTTGAAAGAAAAATTGTGGCGGTAATTTTAATCATTTAATCACCCTGACATATACGACGTGCTGGTACGATCTGGTGGACGCTTACAAATCGATCGTTTCAAGGCAGCATCAGAGCCAAGGCCATAGGAACGTTAACGTCGCAATCAGGAACGCGTCTGGCTAACCCTGTTGTAAGGCTTTTACTACCCCCATCGTCATCATCGGAGAGGGCGGAAAAAGAAGGGAAACTGGAAAATAGGGGATAAAGTGCTCTTAGCAAGGCCAGACGCGTTCTTTAGAAATGGGCTACCTCCCCACTGGACGGAAGAACTGTTTACGGTGTTGGAGGCGTTCATTACGACTCCCTTCACGTACAGGATCGAGATTGGCCGACGAGGAGGTGAAAGGGACGTTTTAAAGAAACGGGAGCTTCAGAGTGTGGGTGAGCCGCGAGGGACCTATAGAATAGAGGCCGTCTTGAAGACGAAGCCGAGATAGGCGTGGCGATACAAGTACCTGGGTGAAATGGTGGGTGATCCCCAGTCCTTTAACTCGTGGGAATCGACGAGCGTGATCTATACTGAGTTGAATGAGAAGGAGGACGAGAGGAGGCGGGGCGGGGCGAAAGGAGATCTAGTCTTTGGAAGAGTTTGGGAGTGCCTTCGCGCGGCGAAATAGCTTCTTCGCTCAAATCGTACTTATTTACGCCGTGGTGATCGCCTCCTTGGTTAACTTGACCAAAGGCTGTGGGCCTACTCAAGATTGTGTGGAAGACGGCGCTCCTGGGCTCGTGTTTGGGCTATCTGCTTCCCTCTCCGACGATCAACTGGAATTAAAAATGGCCTTTTATTTGACGTGTGCCTAGCAATTAGTTCTGGCAATTTTTTCCGGACAACCTAGCGGAAATTTCGTCACCCAGCTGCCTAACGAAATCGATTTGAACGGCGACTGGGAAGTGGGACTGGCGGAAATTACAGTTCATGTAACAAGTACCTGAAAGTGACGGGCGACTCGTTAGGTTGAACATCACCACCCCGATATGAAATCCCAACAGAGGCGCCTGTTCGCATCAACCCCGGGAGTACCGTTCCGGTTCCGGGTCGTATCGACCACCTACGGTAATACCATTTAGTCGTCAGCGAGAGTCTCTACCCTCTAACGAACACTTTATCCGCGAATTTAACCGCGCCGTGAAGAGGAAAAGACCGCCTTTTTAGGTATCATCCTCCAACAAAAAGGAGAAGAGAAACCACCCGTGAGGTTCGGTACAACGCCTACACGAAAAGGCGGCGATCGTTCAGGAGGACAAAGGGGTCGTTTTTAGAATGGGCCCCGGGTTTAAAAAGGATAATAGGACGAAATTTTTTTCAGTACCAGGGCAAGACCACGCGCCGTGCCGCGCATGATGGACGTGACATCAGAGTTTTAAAAGCATCTTCGTTCTACATGCGACCTGGCCAGCCCCAGGCCCCGTGGGTGATGGATGGCCCCTTCCTACGCGTCTACCAATCATTCAACGAGGGCGACGGGAGGGAAGCCGAAACTATCACCACGATATATACGTAAACCCCAAACGCGCCTCTGGAGTCGTCACCAGTTTAACTTCCTAGAGATGGTTTTAAGCGCGGACACGGGAAGGACTCGTCCTTTTCCATGCGGACACACAGAGGCTACGCTCCACCTACGCCCTCGACGACCCCTTTTTCAGTAAAAAAAAAAAAAAATGGACGCGAATGAGCGTACGAGGACTTATTATTGCCTCCAGATCTTCCAACACCTTTTTACCACTGCAAGTCAAAAAAGTTACCAAGGGAGATCGGCACCGACCTCGGCGCCGCCACAGAACGTCAGTCCTGTTAACAATTTGCACAGCATTTTTTCGCAGGTTAGAATGTCGCTAAACGGCGCGCTGGTACCAATTACGAAATTACCTTCCCCTATAGAGATCCTAACCTGGAGATCCTACTGACCTACAACGGGGAGGAGCCATAGCGCGGCTACCTGGAAGGCGCTCTGTTCGGCAGGACTCGCCGGGAGTATGGGGACGATACGGCCCGGGCGAAACATTAATGGGTTTGAGAACTAGGGAGCCGCCGCCGTCAGAGCCGGATCATGGACCTGATGGGCAGGCTGCACACAGATCTGATGGCAGGAACGCTACTGCTGTACGCGCGGGTGGACGTCAAGATCCGGTCTGACCCTTTCCAAAAACGCCTTCGCCTCATGGAGGACGCGCGATAACGACGTACGCCCGCGCGGTTTTCACCCCACTGTAGCATGTTCGTCAGGAAGCCATGGTGAAACCCGGCATCACGCTGGCCACACGCTAAAGCGCTGGAAAAGGGCACGGCCAATTATCCAGTTAAACGTGGGTGGTGATCTAGAACTTTACAGTTCCCCACGGGCCAACGTGAGCGCCATCAGGACAACATGTTCCTGAGCCAGGACCACCAACCGGTTCGTGGTGGCCCTGGTGGGACAGCGAGGCCTTAATACGGTCGCTACGACAAAAACCCATTCAACTTTCAGCACTATCACCTGAATTTTTGTGGGGGTCACTGGTGGACGGAAAAGCAGTCCCGGCCAAGCCAACTGACCCGGACTTTCAGCGTAAGGGGTCGCCAGGGCGTACATGACCCGCTGGAAGGCGCGGCCCATCCACAGAATACGGCGCGGGGTTTTCCATGAGTGAACTTCTGGTAGCGGTTACGCCCTGTCTGTACTGCTTAGATCTGCAACAGCTTACCTGGATGGGGATCAGTTTCGGCTGGTCAGAAGCTCCTTGATGCGACTGGAGTTGAAGTTTATGCCAAGCTCTGGCCCACGCCGTGGTAGAGATCTTCTACGGGGAGCATGGAGGGGTGATTGAGATTGGCAAAGACGTTCGGTGCTGACGGACTTCGCGGTATGAACAACGTTCAAATCGCGAGCTGCTGACGCGCACCCGGGGGCCCGACGGGTGTTTGGGGAGTGTTTCCCCAAGATTTTGCTGCCGTTTTAGAGTCTCCCGAGACACTCTCCGAGCGCCTCGTCATTAACACGGATCGAGCGAGGGGGGACGGGGGAGCATTAGGCCGTGGCGTTTTCTTCGAGGACTTGGGCGGGGGCGGATTACTTCGATTAGATTCGGACTCCCAAGCTTCCACCGAAACTATCCTGAGAGGTGTATAGACGCAAACCTTCCTGTCCCACGAAGTGCCAATTCCAGAAACGATCAGAGCTGAGTAGCCGCTCTACGTGCGGGTCTCTAAGTATCGCTATATTCGTGGCCCGGTGGACGGGGCTGTCAATTCGGGCTTTAATAGCCCCTTTCGCATTTTTTTTTTTTTTTTTTCCCCCCCCTAAACGACCAAGCCGCAAACGACAGACAGGTCTTACAGTTAGTAAAATCGCGCTCATCATCGAATATGGATAGTACGCGCTGGGGGAACCTGTTCGCGGGACGTTGAGAAGCCCCAAAAGGGGAACGTGGAGCGGGCTCTTCAGAGTGCGTTTCTGTGGAACGTTTTACACGCGCGGGGTGACGTGAAGGAGGGGTCGGAAAACCGTCAGAATCCCGGACCGTGATCAGCGATGGAAGAGGAAGCTCTAAAGCGTGTGCTGTAGGGTAGCGCTATATTGAGAAAGATTTAACGGGGCCAAAGAGGGTCTTACCCGCTCGACACCCAGCCAAGCGCCAGTTTGGGCGCAAAAGGCTGTCGACTGATGAGAGCGTGGAAGCGGCAGGTGCCAGAGAAAGGGGTATATTATGGTTCCCTGCGGGACGGCATCAGGCTGACTCACTACTGGCACGCTCTTCCCACATCTCCCTCCTTCTTCACCAACTACTACTTGGTAACCCGTCTGTGTTCTGTTGGGGTGACTCACCATCCCTTTTCTTCTGACGCGGATGTCAACCCGCTGTTCCGGACTTTGAAAGTTTTTTAGCTTCAACGCTGGCCAAGCTGAAATAAAGTTAGCAAAGGATTTCGTTGGAAAAACTCTATAGACTGGGATGAGGAATACTTTTGCACGGTTAACGAGTGGACAAGTGGCGTGAAACTGCTTCCACACAGACGCTAACGTTGCTCCATCTTTTCTTATTATTCGTCGTCCGACGACCGAGGTGACGAGAGAAGAGAGACTGGCTATTCTCCCCCTCGTGCCCACGAAAAAAGGGAAATAGCCTCAACCACGAACGAATGGGGAGGCTCATGCGGGAGATGAATCGAATTTTCATTTCTCGTCTCATTTAAGGACAAAAAACCGAAATGAAAAAGGGGAGCCGGCCTTGAGAAAAAAAGGAGGAGGTTGGTGGGGAAAAAAACACAACGATGTGACTACGAAGCGTAGCCCCGTCGTTGAAGACACACCAAAAAAAAAACATAATAATGAACGTGTGTTTCAGTTTTTCTTCTTCTTTTTTTTTATTAAAGTTGCTCACCCCTTGAGGAATTAGAAAAAAAGAAGGGAATTTCCTCAGTTTAGAAGCGAATCGAGGGAAAGCGGCTTGTGGCAACACCGCCGTTTATAAGCTGAAAAAAGCATAAGGCCGAACGTGGACTCGCTTACGTAGAAAGGATCCTGGCACGGTGACAAATGTTTTATTTTTTTTTAAAAAGGACGATCCTGAGCGCCTACGGATTGCGCGCAGTGGGTATTTTCTACGGGTTTTTGGCTTCTAAAACCTCATCACTAGGGCGACTACGGCAAAAGAGAGACGACTTTTAATCGACAGATCTCCTTTGTCGAGTCCTTAATACCGAATTTCTGTGGAGAAGAATGTTCTCCTGTGTGAAGCCGCCATAGAGGACGAAGAAAAGACTGATCATTTTTGAGGACATTAGACGGCAGAGAAACGGACGCTGGGTGGGTGTTTGTTAGTACGGGCGATGAGGTGTAATGAGGGCGTGTAAAAAAGCCCTCTGTGACTTTGACGAGCTCGCGTTGGATCTGTTCGAACGATTAAAGGCTTTGCGCCGACTCTTGCTTCGTGATGAACCACCATTTATCTGCTCATTTCAACCGATGGGACCCGAATCAAACGAAGCATTAGGGCTTGCGACGAACGTCGTCGCATAAGAGGGGTTTCGACGCCTTCGCGGGAAAACGCCGGCGCTGCTAGGATCAACTACGAAGGGCTCTTGTACTCTCCGCTGAGAGGGACACTATCTGTGCAGAATTGTGGGACGATTTACTGTTTAATGTTTCGGTCTAAAAATTGGGCAGTTTTCTAACGATGATCTGAGTGGAGACGGACTCCGAAGGGTTGCTGATTTGACCCTGAAACGAAAGGAGAACCGAGTTTCCTTCGGGGCGGGGGTAGACTGAACACCATACACACACGAAAGTAAAAAAAGAAGCAGACAAGCGCGCACGGGGACGCGGCGTTGTGTACAAAAAATATGTAGGTGCTCTAGTTTTTTTAAAGAGAGTGAGTGTGAGCGGTGTTTAGCTTTTTTTTTGTAGGTGTGTGTGTAACGTCCCTTTCCTTTTTTTTTCATCTCGAAGCCCGGTTCTGTGACTCTTTTAGTTTTGTTAGTTGTAATAGGGCATTGATTAATTATTTCCTACCGCGTTATACTCTTTGGTGTGTGTGTAGCGTACTAGTGTGTTTGATGATGCGTTGAGTGCGGTTTTTTTTTTTGTTTTGGGCGGCTTGATTATAAATCGTTTTACGGTTAAAAAATTAATGAGTTTTGCGCGTATGTTCGGATCGAATGCGTGGGATGAAACGATTCGAGTATGCGTGTGCATGCGCCGCGCGCGTTTGTTGTTTTAGAACAGTTTTTTTTTGATGGTTGTTGTTCCAAGTGCTACGCGGGTTATAGAGGACGCGTTTTTTTTTATTTTGATGCGTGATGTAATATCCAGTCAAAGTTTTGCAGTAATACATAATTTGTAGTATGCGCTATAACGTGGCTCGTTTGGGGTGACGGGGTCTCGTGTTTATCCGTGTCTGAAAAAAACTGCGATCGTGCATGCGCGGTGTTTAATTAATATTTGGTGACTGTGTTTGGTGCTTGATTTTTTTTTTTTAACGAAGTTTTGCAGTGGAAAAAAAAAAGATATTAACGATCGCGCGGAGGGTGCTGATATCAATATATACTTTTACTGCGTGTGCTGTGTGTGTTTTTTTTATTTACAAGGCTGGATTTTTATTTATTTTATTTTTTTTTTTTGGTCATGTATCAGCGCCACTAGGCGGGTCCTTTTCCGATATACCTGCCCCCATTGTACAGCAGAGTTCGAGGAACGGATGGGTAGAGGCGCATTTTGCGAAACGAGCATACTGTAGAGGGTAGTGGTAAAAACTTACCTGCGCCGCAGTGCGGGGCAGGGTTTTTTCCAAGAATTGGAATTTAAAAAGGCACCTAAAAACGGCTGTCGCGGTTAAAAAAACTTTACCTGCGCGGAGGTGCGACGCGCACAGTTTCCGTGAATTGGCATTTAACAAGGCACTAAAAAACAGCTGGTCGCCCGGTAATTTAAAAAAAGTAAAAATCGGCCTCACAGCCAAACCCCCCTCCTTCTATAAAAACGCTCGAAATGGGGAGGGAAAAGGGAAAAAAACAAGATGATGCGGACGGGTGGAAGGCGGTGAGATAACGATCTTGATTTGGCGGCCATATATAGGGAGAATTGGGGGGCGATTTCGAACCCATTCTCACAACGGGCCCAATCAGTCCATGTACAAACGTGCGTTGGCGGGGGGGATGGCCGGTGCCCCCCGGATCAGGTAGAGGAGTTGCAGGACGAGTTAGAAAGTCACAAATGAAAAAATTTAAAATCAAGTTTTTCGCAATCTTTCGTGCTGCAAAACAGAGAGACGGGGGCCTTTAGGTTCTTTCACGCTAGTCAAAAATAACGCTAGGCTTTAGACCCCCCCGTCTCGTTCAAAACGAACGGGATTTTGGGGGATTTATTTCCGAGCTCAAAGTTCAAGATATGTTAGAATACGCGAGGGGCAACAGCGGCCGGATTCACGCTGGACGGTGCGTGCATGACTGCGACCAGCTTTTACCCTGAATCCGCTCAGGTATTTCTCGATCGGGTGTTGCGATCACCCCCTCCCCCCCTCGGCCTTTCGTCAAAAAGGGGAGTGTACCCCCTGTAGAGGATAAGAAGCATTTGTTTCCTTACAAAAGATACCTTTGTTTCATCGTTGCCTGGCCCTGCACCGGGGGGTCCTGTAGAGGTTTACAACTCCGCGTTGAAGGAGTTGGTTCGGCGTTGGACCACCGGGGACCCCCGGGGCAATTCGGGCGGCGTGACTCTGGCCACCATGCCTCGGTTGGAGCGCCTCTTTGAACGTGGCCTAGACGTGTTCTCCTTGGACGACGAGGAGAGGAGGCTGTTTCGTACCTCGGCGTAGAAGCCCAGGTGATCGGTCCGCAGAGGGTACTCTTGTACAAAACCATTTTTGCTACGTCTCCGACATAAACAAAGCCACTAACTCTTACGGAAGTCCATCATGCGGGAAGCAGTCGGAAAAAGCTGAAAGACATATCGCAACACGAAAAAGGCATTGCAGGGTAAGCGAGGCAGGTGTATTCAGGGGGGTGTACCAGCGGCCTATGACCCCCCTTGGAGACTTTGGCGGACAACGGGAATTCGAAACCCCTTCGAAATTACGTGTAACCGTATAGGGCGACGTATCGATTTTGAAGCGTTTCAGGTACCGTAAAGAGGGGGATAAGAAGCAAACCAAAAAGACAAGTATCTGTACGAGGCACGTCCCTATGTCCGTGACGTGTTGGGCGGGAACGTGCCCGGGTTCGAGGAGCCGAGTGCTTCGTTCGGAGGGCGACCCGCCAGGACCTGGAGACCGCATGCTGGCGCACCTTCGAGCGCGTCGGATAAGGCTTACGGACACTGCTGAAGGAGGGGGAATTCAGGGGGTGTCATCAGATTCGAACCAGACAACCCCGTGACTAGACCCACCGAACGAATGAGCCGTCTTTTAGACGAATTACTTGAAGGACTGCCTTGTGATCGGGTTCAATAGTTCGTCTTAGACCTAACCTGATTCAAACCTTACCTGTTTAGAAACCTGGAGGTAGAGGGCAAGAGGAGGATGAGGAGGAAGAAAAAGGGAGAGCTGAGTTACGTGATCAAGCAAGCAATCAGTTTCAGTGGGTTGTCCACTCCCAAACTTCAAATTTTTGGATATTCAGATTACCTAGCGTCCAGGGTATTCTTCGATAAGTACCTTGAGGGGTTCGACGTGAGTCAGAGCAATGGGGTTCTTCCTTATTCGTTACGTCAAAACCATGACGACCTCGACCTGCCCGGAGGGCTCCCCCCGAGTGAAGGCGTTCGATAGCGCTTAAAGGGCCCCCAACTATGTCGGAGGAGGATTACGAGTACTGCCTCTCCATGTGGCGCGAAAAAGGGGATGAGCGCGTTCAGAGACTTTTTTCTAGTCTGGTATAATAACCTGGACGTGGTTCCCTTCCTGGAAGCCCTAGAAAACAGGTAGAGTTTTAAGGGGTTTGGTCGGTTTATCGACATGCTCAAGGGGACGGGGTGGGCATTCGGGCATCACCCTCAAATACCTGTTTCAAGACTCTCCTCGTCTTCCCGATGCCCACTTCTCTTTAGTGGACCCTCGCCGCCGACTGCACGAGGAGATGCTGATGCGCAAATGTAGTAGGGGGACCGTCGCTTGATTTTCCACAGGTACCCACGAAAAGGGAGAGTGACGCGAGTACGAGGTGGCAAATCGCTTCCCGTTTACTGGGCTTCGATTGTAACGCCCTGTACTTGTGGGCGTTGATGAGGGAGCAGCCCCCGGGCCGGGTCGATCAGACGTCGTTAAGTCCAGCTTTCAGGGCCGAAAAATGCGACAATTCGGGACAACAAGCTCGGGAAGGTGCTAGAATGGGTGGCTCATAAAAGAGAGTAGAACGATCAGGCACAAATTCTACGGAAAAGAGAGGTGCCTTGGGGCGAGCGGAGAGTCCGGTGTGGACGGGTGGGACAGAGGGGAAAAATAATAGACGTTGCTTTCGATACCACGGGCTGCGGTCCACCACGGCGCACGCGTGTCGTGCGACCGAGGCCCTCGCGGGCCCCCACACGTACAGCGGCATGTCCATGGCCGAGTTGAGGGGCGGTACCGCGGAGACCACCAGGTACTGAGGGAGGGAGGTGCGGGCGTGAGCGTGGTGGAGTTGTGGGGAGTGCGAGTGGGCGGCCCTGAAGAGGGCCGATCGCGACTGCGTCGCTTCTTACGACGTAATGCCCCAAACTCAAAAGGCCCGTTCCATGGACGATGGAGAGGATGTGACCGTCTCCTTCGGTCGTCGAGGGCCGTAAAAAAATGTTCTCTGTTCGGGATCGTCACAGTGCGGATATCGAGGTGCCCCGGAGTCTGGAGGAGCATTTTTCCGAGCTCCAGCCCGTCTTCCCCCAACACGTGTCGTGACCAGAGAGGACATCGGCGAGCTCATGCGTTCTTACGCGATCGGAGCACGGCCTGTAGTCCCAGCCAGGCGCGTTGGTGGGTAGTACTTCGGTAAGGCCATTCATGATGATACCTCCTGTATGCGGCTGGTACTTGTCCAACGGCATGCGCGTCACGTCGTGCAACAGGTAGTGGAGAGTACCGACGCGGCTTGTTTCAGCCGTTCGGGGAGGCCGTCTCGGAGCAGGAGGAAGGGGACGCCCACCCGGACAATCAGATCCTGGCCGAGTCGTTCAAACTCATGGGCAATAGCGCTACGCAAGACGGTGGGACCAACGTAGCCGCGGCATAGAGACGTGTGTTTCGTGAGTCCGCGAGGCCGCTCGTATGTTCAACGAAGCCCCTCTTCCGAAATTTAACCCCCTTAGCAGAAGATCTGCAGGAGGTGGACGACGAAGAGCCCCCCCCTTGCATTGGAACTTACATGCAGATCCGGATTTTTCGTCTACAGTACGCCAAACTGCGCATGTGGAGTTCCAATTACGACCTGAAAGATCGTGTGTCAGAGCCGATACCAGTTGTGCGAAATGGACACGGATTTCCTTGTACATGGCTTGAGCGGCCTGACTTGGGGTCCGTGATCAAAACCCCGAGCTGAGGGCCGAATTTTACCGGGGTGTACGACTGTGGTTCCCGGCACTGGCGTCGCGAGGAGCACAAGGGACGAGTTCGCCGCTGCTTTGGGGCGGTGGGGTGGGAATGTGGAAAAAAGGGGAATAGACCTTGTTGCTCTAGTAGAGAAAAACAGGAGGGACAAACGTGAGGCCGGGGCTGTGCTCAAAGAGGAGTACAAAGGGGGGACGGTATCGTGGCTTGTGTTCCAAACGTACTTTTGTTTCGGTCGGAAAAAAAAATCAAACGCCCGTAGCAAAGGATCAATCAGAGACAAAAATACGATTGTACCAAACAAAAATACTGGGGACGTACTTACGACCCGCGAAGTGCGGGGTACGGGCACGAACACGGATTCGTACGGACGGGGCGCGGTTGCACACGTACTCCCAACGCGCGGGTCCCTGTCTGTACTTCTACCCGAAGCGAGTCGTCTGTTCCGACGGCGTCATCACCCGACCCATCCTGATCTAAAAAAATCAAGAACTCCATTTTTTTTAAAAAAATAACGGTTTTGCGTTTCGTTTATTTGATCAGTATAAGAGCTGAAATGTCTGAGGCGTGGTCGTGGCCTTTGTTGTCGTGAAATATTTAATGTAAATCAAAATTTCTTTTTCTAAACGTTGCAAAATATTGCGATGTGATTCTAAAGTATGTGTACAGATTGCACAGTCTTTTCTGAAAGTGTTGATTTTTTTGATTGTTGTGGATGTTTTTACTTTCGGTTGTTGTGACGTTAGCGCAATAAACAGTTTTTTCCCCTCATCCCTTTCAACGTATTCTTATGAATGGCCTGCGCGGGCCGTAGTTTGTCAGCGCACGTATGTGAGTGTGCACGCGCGCCGCGCGTGCAAGGCGTGTTGTAAAAGCTGTGTGAGCGAGTGCTGTGCGTATGTATGGCGCGCATAAGATAATAAATAAAGGTCTCTCCTTAGGCATTCAGAACTCGCTCCTTTCTTACACCACACAATACCCGCACTGTCTCCTTTCACACACACACTCACACAAACACACACGCGCTTCGTGCGCCGCGCACGCACCGCACGCAAGCTCGCTCCACACTCCCTTACAGACCTCGAAAGGCCAGTTATCCTCTTCTTTCACTCGCAAACACGGACACATACACGCGCATAGGATACTTACGTTAATAAAATAAATACCGCGCGCGCGTAGAAAAAAACCTAAAAACTAAGATGAGGGATGAAAAAGGGGGGCCTCAATTACAGAAATGCTTTTTCGCTTTTTAAGACGTTTTATAAAATTTTAAAGCTCCCCCTCGCAGCAACAGGGGCGTTTTTCCCGCCACCGCACGACGGCATTATCACGGGGGGGAAAAGGAGGATAAAGAAGGGGGGAGACGACTTTTGTCCCCGGGGAAAGTTTGGGAGAGCTCCCAAAAACCATGAAAAAAACCCCCTTGCTCTAACCGCATTAAACGGGACCGCGCCCCCCTGGCTTGGAACGAAAAAGGGGGAAAAAAGTGCCCCTGAGCGGGAGGTGCGGAAAAATCCAAAATTCACCGCCGGTAAAACGAGGCTAAGCGCAGAAAGGACAGCCGATCCGGAAGGGTGGCGAGCGGTGGGCTTTGGACTAAAAACCCGGCCTAAGAATGGATAGGCAACCGGCCCGTCGGACTTTCTAGGGACGGGGACCCCAACCTCGCTCTCACGCAGCGCCCCCCTTCGCTCTTAAAAGGGAAAAAGAGGACCAACGCAAAAAAAGGGGAAAAAAGGGAGACGGAAAAAAAAAAAAAGAAAAAAAAAGGGGGGGGGACTCCCCTGGGAAAAAATGGGGAATTAGAACCCTGTTTTTTTAACCCCCCCCCTTTCCCCGCAGCCTAGGGGGGCGTTCGCGCCCTAAAAAACGCTTGGGATCGGACGCGAAGCGCCCGGGGTTTGGGTTGGTACAAGACCCTAACCCTTCTAAACCCCGTGAAACGTTTCCGCGCGGGAAAGCCCATCGTGACCATCGACGTAAATGGCAATGCGCCCTGATCGACGTCACTCCTTTAAAAAAAACACAACGACGGCTATGTCCCTGCGACGTGTAAGACGTGTTGAAAACAGCCTGGTCGCCCTTTGAAAAAAAAAAGGGGGGTCACGCTGGTATGGCTTTGGGAGGGTTTGTCCCTTAAAAAACCCGGGGAAAAGGGGAAGGGGGGACGGAAACCCCGGGCCTTGCAGAGGGATAAGGGGACTGATTTTCCCGTAAACGCCCCCTTTTCAAAAATACTTGAGGGAAACAACATTCATTTCTTCGTGTCCCAGAACGAAGATATTAAAGCCTCTGTAGTGGAACGTTTTAACGGACGTTGAAAAAAAAAAATTGTGGCGGTATTTTCCCTTTTTAAATCCCCCTGACCTATACCGACGTGCGGGACGATCGGGGGGAGGGTTTTCAATCGATCTTTTTCCACGCAGCTTTCGGGCCCAAAGGCCCCTAACTTAACGCCCCGCAATCAGGAAGGGCTCTGGCAGACCCTGTACGGCTTTACTACCCCATCGCATCATGGGAAGAGGGGCGGAAAAAGGGGGAACTAAAAATTTAGGGGTAAAGTGCGTTTTTGGGCCAAGGCCAGACGCGCCCTTTAGAAAGGGCTCCCTTTCCCCACCTGGACGGAAAAACTTTTTTAACGGTGATGGGGGCGTTTTCCTACGACCCCCCTTCGGGACAGGTTCCGAGATTTGGCCGACGGGGAGGTGAAAGGGCTTTTTAAACGAACGGGAGTTTCAGAGAGTGGGTGACCCGGAAAACCAAAATTGAATAGGGGGCCTCTTAAAGGACAAAGCGAGATGGGCGGGGCCCGATCCCAAGTACCTGGTGAAATGGGGGGGTTTTACCCCCCGCCTTTAACTCGTGGATCGACAAAGCGTGATAAACAGAGATGAATGAGGAAGGGGGAGAGAGGAGGGGGGCTGGGGCGAAAGGAGATCTTGCTTTGGGAAAACTTTGTTTGGAGTGCCCCTCCGCAGGCGAAATTTCTTTTCCCCTCAAATGAAATTTTTTTACGCCGTGGGGGATCGCCTTTCCCTTTGGGTTTAAATTGACCCCAAAGGCCGGGGGGCTCTACTCAATTTTGGACGGCGCTCCTGGGGTCGTGTTTGGGGTATCTGCTTCCCCTCTCCCACGATCAACAGGAATTAAAAATGGCCCCTTTTAAATTTACGTTGCCCAGCAATAGTTCTGGCTTTTTTTTTCCGGGCAACCACGCCGGACTTTTTGCACCCAGCTGCCTAAGAAAATCGATTTGAACGGGGGACTGGGGAAATGGGGGCTGGCCCGGGAAAAAACCCGTTCAAATAACAAATACCTGAAAGTGACGGGCGAAATCGTTATGGTAAATACACCACCCCCGATCTGAAATCCCAACAAAAGGGGGCGCCTGTTTTTTGCATCAACCCCGCGGAGTCCCGGGTTTCCCGGTCCGGGGCGTATCGACCCCCCACGGGGAAAAACCCTTCGCCCGCGAGGGCTCTACCCCCCCCTAAAAGAAACTTTAAACCGCGAATTGAAAACCCCGCCGTGGGGAAAAGGAAAAAACCCCCCTTTTTGTATATCCCCAAAAAAAAGAGAAAAAGAAACCCACCCTTGAGGTTTTGAGTACAAAAGGCCCACACGAAAAAGGGGGGGCGATCGTATGGAGGACCCAAAAAATCGTTTTTTTTAATTTGGGGCCCCCCTTAAAAAGGACCTAGGGGGCGAAAATTTTTTTTTGACCAGGGCAAGCCCACCGCGCCGTGGGCCCCCGGGATGATGGGCGTTAATCAGAGTTTTTTTAAAAACACTTCTCTCGGGGCCTGGCCCCGCCCCCGGCCCGTGGGTGATGTGATTTTCCCCCCTTTCCCTTTTTTTTTCGCGTCCTTTCCCATCATTCAACGAGGCACGAGGAACCGAAAATTTTCACCAGATAATACGTCCAAACCCCAAATACGCGCCCCGAGTGCACCCAGTTTATTCCGTAGAGAGGGGTTTTTTTAAACCCCCCCCGGACACGGAAAATCTGTCATTTTCCCGCGGGCAACAGTGGCTACGCTCCACCCCCGCCCTCGACGACCCCTTTTCATGTAAAAAAAAAAAAAAATGACGCGATGCGCGTACGAGGATTATTATTGCCTCCAGATTGTCCAACACCTTTTTACACCTGCAAGTCAAAGTTACCAAGGAGATGGCACCGACCTCGACGCCGCCCAGAACGTCAGTCCTGTTAACAATTTTCTGCACAGCCTTTTTTCGCAGGTAGATATGTCGCTAAACGGCGCGCTGGTGACCAATTCCGAAAATACCTACCCCTATAGAGCCTACCTGGAGATCCTACTGACCTACAACGGGAGGAGCATAAGCGCGGCTACCTGGAAGGCGCTCTGTTCGCGCAGGACTCGCCCGGGCGTATGGACGATACGGCCGGGATAACAATAAAGGGTTGAGAACTAGGTAGAGCCGCCGCCGCTCAGAGCCGGATCATGGACCTGATGGGCAGGCTGCACACAGATCTGATGGCCCAGGAACGCTACTTGCTGAACGGGGTGGGAACGTCAAGACCCGGGTCGGCCCCTTTTTCCAAAAACGCCTTCTGCCTCATGGAGGACGGCGATAAGCCGACGCCCCCCGGGGTTTTTATCACCCACGTAGCCTTTCTCGGAAGGCCAAGGGAACCCCCCATAAAACGCGGGCCCACAGGGTTTAAAAGGCTGGAAAAGGGCAGGGGCCAAAGAAACCCCTTTAAAGAGGAGGGATCAAGAATTTTTCATTTCCCCCAGGGGAAAACGTGAGCGCCATCCAACAACCTGTTCCTGAGCCGGGAACCCCCCAACCCGGGACGTGGTGGCCCTGGGGAAAAAGCGGGGCCAAACGGCGTCGAAAAAAACCCCTTAAATTTTCACACTTCCCCTGAATTTTTTGGGGGCCCACTGGGAGGGAAAGCCCGCCCCGGCCAACCCATGCCCCCGGAAATTTAGGGACGCGGGTCGCCGGGGCCCGGACATGCCCACGCGGGAAAGGGCCCGCCGGGCCCATCCACAAGAATAACGGCGGGGGGTTTTCCATGAGGGGACTTGGGTAGGGTCCGCCCTGTACTGTTTCGTTTGCCCAACCCAGCTTACGGGGGGGGATCATTTCGAGCGGGTCGGGAAGCCCCTGAGCGTGGATTGTTTTTTAACCCCAAGCTCGGGCCCCCCCGGGGGTTTTTAGTGATCGTCGGGGGGAGCGGGCGGGGGATTGAAAATTGAAAAAAGCCGTCAGGTGCTGAGGACTTCGGGTATAAACCCAATTTCCCAAAACCCGCGAGCTGTGAGGGGACCCGGGGGCCCAAAGGGTTTTTGGGGGAGTTTTTTTTCCCCAAGATTTGCTGCCTTTAGAGTTCCCGGACCCCCCCGAGGCCTACGTAAAAAAACAGGATGAGGAGGGCCGGGGGAGCATTGGGTGGGGCTTTAAACCTTGGGCGGTTTGGGCGGGGGGGGATTCCTTCGATAGTTTCGGACCCCCCCGCCCCCGGGAAAAAAATCCCGAGAGTTTATAAGACGAAACCTTTTCCCCGTCCCACGAAGGAAATTCCAGAAAGGGTTTCCGGGAGCTCGCCAGCTCAAACGTGGGGCCCCTCTACGCTTATATTTCGGGGTTTGGGGGGGGGGGGGCGGTCCTTGGGGTTTTAACTACCCCCTTTTTCGACCCCCTACGCCCCCCCCGAAAGGGGGAGCCCGGGGTTTTAAACAGTTAGAAAAACCGCGCCCCATAAACGACTAGGATTTAGTACGCGCTGGGGGAAACCTGTTCGCGGCGTGGAGAAGAAAAGGGGAACGGGGAGCGGGTACTCAGAGTGGTCTAAACTTTTAAACAGGGCCCCGGGGGAGGACGTAAAGGGGGGGCAAACCGTCAGACCCGGGCCCGTGATCAGGCTGGAAGGGAACAGCTTAAAGCTTTTGCGGGCGTAGGTAGCGCAATTTTGGAAGTTTTAAAAAGGGGGCCCAAAGGGGGTGCCCCGCTCGACCAACCCAGCGGGCGCCATTTTTGGGCGAAAAAGGCTGTGAGTTTGACGCGGTGGACGCGGCAGGTCCCAGAGAAAGGGGTATATTAAAACTCCCTGGGGAGGGCATCAGGCTGACTCACTACTGGCCGCTTTTCCCCCACACCCCCCCTTTCCCTTCACCAACATTTTGGGTAACCAGCTGTTTTTTTTTTTTTTGGGGGACTCCCCCCCCCTTTTCTTTTTGCGGGGATGTAAACCCGCTGTTCCCGGATTTAAAAATTTTTTTTTTCTTAAAACGGGGGCCAAGTAAAAAAAAAGGGTAGAAAAGGTTATTCGGGGGCAAAAATTTCTATGCTGGGATTTGGAGGAATACTTTTCCCAGGGTTTTTAACAGGGGAAAGGGGGTAAACTGCCCCACATCAGACGCTACGTTGCCCCATTTTCTTCTTTTTTCTTCGTGCCCCGAGGACGGGGTGAGAGAGCGGCTATGTGCCCACAAAAAGGGGAAATTAGCCCTCAACCACGACGAAGGGGAGGTTTCCCCGGGAATACCCGTTTTCCCTTTTCCCTCCCCATTTACGGAAAAAAACCCGAAAAAAAAAAGGGGAAAGCCCCGAAAAAAAAGGAGGAGGGGGGGGGAAAAAAACAACAAGGGAAAGTGCCCGAGCTTTGACCCCCGTCGTTGAAACCCCCAAAAAAAAAAAACATAAAAAAATTTCCCGGGCTTTGGTGTTCGTTTTTTTTTCTTTTTTTTTTTAAAAGTTGGCTCCCCCCCTTGGGATTAGAAAAAAAAAAAGAAGGGGGAATTTCCCTCAGTTTAGAACGATCGGGGGACAAGGGTTGTGGAAAAAACCGCTTTTTAAAACGCGGGAAAAAAAAAAGGGCCAAGGACTACGCTTACGTAAAACGGATCCTGGAACGGTGAAAAAAGTTTTTTTTTTTTTTAAAAAATTTCCCCAGGCCCCACGGATCCCGCGCAGTCGGTATTTTTATTTTTATTGGCTAAATCATCATTAGGGGGGACTAGGGCAAAAAAAGGACCCTTTTAAATTTCGACAGATCTCCTTTGCCCGATCCTTATCCCGAATTTCTGTGGAAAAGGGATGTTCTCAGTGTGAAGGCCCCCAAAAGGGAGGGACGAAGAAAAGATTG
Organism: Conus ventricosus; assembly: GCA_018398815.1. NCBI lineage: Eukaryota > Metazoa > Mollusca > Gastropoda > Neogastropoda > Conidae > Conus > Conus ventricosus. The sequence continues at coordinate 133,570,082 of CM031597.1, read as the reverse complement.
ATCATTTTTAGACTTAGACCAGAAACGGCCCGTTGGGGGGGTTTTTGGGTTGGGAACGGGGATAAAGGTGTAAGGGAAAAAAGTGTAAAAAACCCCCTCTGTGATTTTGACAGCCGCGTTGGCCTGTTAAGTTTTTAAAGTTTGCGCCGACTTGGTTTGGGTGCTGCCACCATATACCTTTTTTTAAAACGTTTGGACCGATCAAACGAAGCATATTTTGGACAACTTTCGTCCCCTAAGGGGGGGTTTCGACCCCTTTTCGGGAAAACCCCGGGCGCTGCTAGGATCAATACAAAAAGGGGCTCCTGTACCTCCGCGGGGGGGGACCTATTGGGGCAAAACTTGTGGGATTTATTTTTTAAAAGTTTCGGTCTAAAAATTGGGGCATTTTTTCTAATTTTGATCGGAGTGGAGACGGACCCGGGGAAGGTTGCTATTGACCCGAAACAAAAAGGAAAAACCAAATTTTCCTTCGGTGCGGGGAGACTGAACACAAAACAACCGAAAGTAAAAAAGAAGCGGGCCAAGCGGCACGGGGACCGGCGTTGTGAAACTTTAAAAAATAGTGGGTGACTCTAATTTTTTTTTAAAGAAGTGGGTGTGGGGGTGTTTAGCTTTTTTTTTTTTGTGTGTGTGTGTAACGCCCCCTTTTCCCTTTTTTTTTTTTTAAACGAGGGGTTTTGGGTGACTCTTTTCTTTTTGTTAGTTTTAAAAAGGGCTTTGTTTTAATTATTTCCCCTTACCGCTTATACCCCTTGGTGTGTGTTTTACGTACTAGTGGTTTGATGATGCTTTGGTGGGGTTTTTTTTTTTTTTTTTGGGGCGCTTGATTAAAAATCGTTTTTACGGAAAAAAAAAATGAGTTTTTGCGCGTATTTGGGATCAAATTGCGTGGGATGAAACGATTCGTTTTATGCGTGTGCATGGCCGCGGTCATTGGTTTTAGATAATTTTTTTTTTTTTTTGTGGTTGTTTTGTGCTACGGGGTTAGAGATTTTTTTTTTTGGGGTTTTTGATGCGTGCTGTAAAACCAGTAAAAGTTTTCCCTTTAAAAAAAAAATTTTGGGTGTATGCGCTATAAGGGTGGCTGTTTGGGGTAAAGGGGTTCGTTTTTTATCCGGTCAAAAAAAAATGAAATGTGCTTTTGCGCGGGGTTTTATATTTGGGTGACTGGGGTTTGTGGTTTATTTTTTTTTTTTTAAAACCGAAGTTTGCAGGGGAAAAAAAAAAAAGATATCCGATGGGCGTAGGGTCTGTATCAAAATATATTTTTTTACGCGTGTGTGTGTGTGTTTTTTTTTTAGAAAACCGGGGGTTTTTTTAATTTTTTATTTTTTTTTTGGCCCTGTATCACCCACGGGGGTTTCCTTTTCCGCAAAAACCTCCCCCCTTTGTTAAAGCGGTTCGGGGGAACGGATGGGTTAGGGGCGCATTTGCGAAACGACCCATACTGTAGAGGGTATTTGGAAAAAAAATTACCTGCCCCGGGAGTGCGGGGCGGGGTTTTTCCAAAAAATTTGGGAAATTTTTAAAAAGGCCCCCAAAAAAAAGGGGCTGTCGGGGTAAAAAATTTAACCTTGGCGGGTCCCGGCGAAAGGGTTTTTTCCGGAAAATTTGGGAAAATTTAAAAAGGGCCAAAAAAAACCAGCGTCGCGGTAAAAAAAAAGGGAAAAACGGCCCACAGCCAAACCCCCCTTATATAAAACGCTGGGAAATGGGGGGAAAAAGGGAAAAAAACAAATGATGCGGCGGGTGGGAAGGGGTAAAGGGAAATAGGATCTGGATTTGGGGCCCTTCTATAGGGATAATTGGGGGGGCAAATTCAAACCCCCTTCTAAACCCCGGGCCCAATCAGTCCATGTACAACGTGCGTTGGGGGGGGGGAGGGGACGGTCCCCCCCCGGATTGGGGGGAGGATTTTGCGGGGACGCTTTTGGGAGTTCAAAAAAAAAAATTTAAAAAAAATCAATTTTTCGCACTCTTTCGTGCTGCAAAAAGAGGAGGGGGGCCTTTGGGTACTTTCACGCTAGTAAAAATAACGCTAGGGCTTTAGCCCCCCCCCGTCTCGTTCAAAACGAACGGGATTTTCGGGATTTTATTTCCGAGCCCAAAAAACAAGATCTGTTTGAATTAAAGCGAGGAAAAGCGGGGCCCGGGTTCACGCTGGAAAGGGCGTTTGCCCTTTACTTCGAAACCCGCTTTTACCCGGGAAAACCCCTCAGGGATTTCTCGATCGGGTTTTGCGATCACCCCCCCCCCCCCGGGTTTTGTCCAAGGGGGCCCTGTACCCCCGATAGAGGATAAGAAGATTTTTTTCCTTACAAAGATAACCTTTTTTTTCTTCGTTGCCTTTGGCCCCGCACCGGGGGGGCCCCGTAGAGGGTTTACAAAAACCCCGGGGAAGGGTTTGGGTTTGGCGTTGGAAACCCCCCGGGGGCCCCCCGGGGGAATTCGGGGGGGGAAAATCTGGCCCACCGCCTCGGTTGGGCGCCTCTTTGACGTGGCCCCGAAGTGTTTTTCCCCCGGGCGACGGGGAGTAGGGCTTTTTTGTACCTTTGGGTTTGAACCCCCGGGTTTGACTCCGTCCGCAAAGAGGGGTAATCTTGTACAAAAAAAAACCCTTTTTTTTAGTCTCCGACCTAAACAAAAAACCCTAATCTTAAAGGATGTCCCTTTATTCGGGAACGGGTGAAAAAAAGAAAGACTTATTTGCAACACGAAAGGCATTTCAGGGGGGAAGGGGAGGAGGTGTATTCGGGGGGGGTGTACCCGCGGCCCATGACCCCCCCTTGGGGACTTTGGGGGAAAAAGGGATTGAACCCCCTTTGAATTACGGTACCCGTATAGGGGGACGTTCGATTTTTAAGCGTTTCAGGTACCCCTAAAAGGGGGGGGAAAAAGAAGGGAAACCAAAAAGAAACCCAAATATCTGTACGAAACACGGCCCCTTTTCCGTGGCCCTTTTCGCGAATTTTCCCCGGGGTTTGAGGGGCCCGAGTGCTTGTGTCCCGGGGGGCGAACCCCCAGGACCTTGGGAGAACCCCATGCTGGGCCCCCTTCGAGCCGCGGGATAAGGCTTACACCGCAAAAAAGGGGGAAAATTTACGGGGGGTACATCAGTTCGAACCCCGACCAACCCCTGGAATTGACCCCCGAACCCAATGCCGCGTCTTTTAGACGATTACTTTAAAGGGAAATGCCCGTATCGGGTTAAAAGTTTTGTTTTTACGACCAAAATGATCCAAAACCCTTTCCTTTTAGAAACCTTTTGGGGTTAGGGGGCAAAAAAGGGGGAAAAAGGAGGAAGAAAAAGGGGGGGGCTGAGTTTGTGAAAAAGCAAGGGGAAAAAAGTTTAAAATTTCGGTCCCCTCCCCCAAAATCAAAAATTTTTTTTTATTCAGTATTTACCCAGCGCCCGGGGGGAAATTTTTACATAAGTACCTGGGGGTTTCGACTGGGGTCCCTAGCAAGGGGGTTTTTCCCCTTTTTCGTACGTCAAAACCCCGACCCACCTCGACCCCCGGGTTTCCCCCCGCGTGGGGGCTTCGATTTGCGGGCCCTTTAAAAAGGGGACCACTATTTCGGGGGAGGCTTAGAGTACTGCCCCTCCAAGTGGCGCGAAAAGGGGAATGAAACGGTTTAGAGGGCTTTCTCGTCTGGGAAAAAAACCCGGGCGTAGTCCCCTTCCTGGAAGCCCTAGAAAAAAAAGGTAGAGTTTTTTTTAGGGGTTTTGGGGTTTTGACATGCTTTTTAAAGGGGCGGGGGGGGCATTCCGGGCATACCCCCAAATACCTGTTTTTTGACCTCCCCCCGTCTTTCCCCCATGCCCCCTTTCTTTAGTGGGGGGCCCCCGCACGCCGACCTGCAAAAGGGGATGCGAGCGCAAATTTTGAAGGGGAAACCCTCGTTTTATTTTTTCCCCAGGTACCCGAAAAGGGGGTGACGCGAGTACGAGGTGGAAAAACCCCTTCCCGTTTTACGGGCTTCGATTGTAACGCCCCCGTACTTGTGGGGGGTTGATGGGGAGCCCCCGCACGGCGGGTTTGGGAAAGGGGTCGTAATCCCAAAGCTTTCAGGGCCGAAAAAAAAAGCGGAAAAAATTCGGACAAAAACTCGGGAATGGGTAGAATTGGGGGGCTCCAAAGAGGGTGAAAACGCTCAGGACAAATTCAAAAGGAAAAGAGAGGGGCTTGGGCGAGCGGGGAGTCCGGGGGGGGGGGGGGGGACCAGAGGGATGGCGTTCATTTAGTCCCGGGGGGTTTGGCCCCCCACGGGAAAGGTGTGTGCGGGGGCCGGGGGCCCACGCGGCCCACCCGTCCCGGGAAGGGCCATGGGGGGGGGAGTTGAGGGCTTTCAAACCCCGGGAGACAACCAGGGTTTCCCGAGGGGGGGTGGGGGGTGGCGTGGTGGGGTTGGTTGGGGGAATTTCGAGTGGGGGCCCTGAAGGGGGGGCCCCCTTGCGACCCGCGTCGCTTCTTTTTAGTAAATGCCCCCAAAATCAAAAGCCCCCTTCCAGACGTTTGGGGAGGGGTTGACCCCTTTCCTCGGTCGTTGAGGCCCCTAAAAAAAAAATTTTCTGTTGGGGTGTCAGTGGATATGAGGTGCCCAGTTGAGGGAATTTTTTTCCCAGCTCCCCCCCCCTTTCAAAAAAGTTTCCCTGACCCGAAGGACATCGGCGGGGTCATGCGGGTTTTAAAGGTCGAGCACGGCCGTTTTTCCCAGCCCCGGCGCGTTGGTGGGGAAACTACTTTGGTTTAAAAACCCCTCATGCTGATCCCCCCTCTGTTTTTCGGTGGGGACTTTGTCCCACGGCCTTTCGCGTCACCCACGTTTCAAAAAAGGGGGAGGAGTTTTCCGGGCCCCCGGGGTTTTTTCAGGGCCCTTCGGGGGGCCGTCCGGGGGGCCAGGAGGGAAGGGGACCCCCCCCGGGCCCAAACAGATCCTTTGGGGCCCAGTCGTTTTTAAACCCCGGGCAATAGCGCCTCGGGAAGAGGTGACCCCGTAGCCGCCATAGAGACTTGGGGTTTGTGAGTCCCGGGCGAGGGCCCCCGTTGAACAAAGAGCCCCCTTCCGAAAATTTAACCCCCTTAAACAAAGATTGAGGGGTAGAGACGACGAAGAGCCCCCTTTCATTGGAACTTATTTCAGTGGATTTTCGTTTTACCCAAAACCAAACTGGCATTTGGAGTTCCCTTACGACCCATCGATCGGGGGGCGTGTCCCAAAACCGATTCCCGTTTTTGCAAAAAGGCACGGATTTTTGTACATGGGCCCTTTAACGGGCCCGATTGGGGTCCCGGGTCAAAACCCCAGCTGAGGGCAAATTTTTCCCGGGTTTTACGGGCCTGTGGTTCCCCGGCCCCTGGCGTGCGAGGGCACCCGGGGGAGTTCGCCGATGGGTTTTGGGGGGGTGGGGGGAGGGAAAAAGGGGGAAAAAACCTTGTTGCTTTATAGAAAAAAAAGGGGGGAAAAATGGGGCCGGGGGGTTCAAAAAGGAAATACAAAGGGGCCGGGAAACGTGGCCCTTTTGTTTCCAAAAGTATTTTGTTTCGGTCCGGAAAAAAAAAAAGCCATAAAAGGGACAAAACAGAGACAAAAAGACTTACCCAAAAAAAATTTCTTGGACGTTTTTTACGACCCGAGTGCGGGGGACGGGAGAACACGGGAATTTTTCCCTACGGAGGGGCGGGTGAAGTACTCCCAAAAAAGGGGCGGGGGCCTTGTCGTAATTTACCCGAACGAGTGTCTGTTCCGACGGCGTCAGCACCCGACCCATCCTGATCTAAAAAAAACAAGAACTCCCTTTTTTTAAAAAAAAATAACGTATGCGTTCGTTTATCTGATCAGTAAAGAGCTGAATGTCTGAGGCCGTGGTCGTGGCCTTTGTTGTCGTGAAATATTAAATGTAAATCAAAATTTTCTTTTCTAACGTTGCAAAATATGAGATGTGTCTAAAGTATGTACAGATTGCATATGTCTTTTGAAAGGGTTGATTTTTTGTTGTTGTGTTGTTTTTACTTCGGTTGTGTGACGTAGCGCAATAAACAGTTTTTTCCCCTCATCCCTTTCATCGTATTCTTATCGAATGGCTGCGCGAGGCCGTGTATGTCAGCGCACGTATGTGAGTGTGCACGCGCGCGCGCGTGCAAGCGTGTAAAAGCGTGAGCGAGTGCGTGCGTATAGTATGGCGCGCATAAGATAATAAATAAGTCTCTCCTTGGCATTCAGATACCTCGCTCTTTCTTACACCACACACATACCCGCACTGTCTCCTTCACACACACACACACACACACACACACGCGCTCGTGCGCGCGCACGCACGCACGCAAGCTCGCTTCCACACTCCCCCTTACAGACCTCGAAAGGCCAGTTATCCTCTTCTTTCACTCGCAACACGGACACATACACGCGCATAGGAACATACGTTAATAAAATAATACCGCGCGCGCGTAGACAAACACACGCACACAGAGAGCCCACGAGTAATGATACGAGAAGGAAAAGGGAGGGGTACGCGCCCGCAGTGGGTCACAAACACGTAGGCACACAAACAAACAGCTACTCGCTGCCAAAAAAAAAAAATAAAACCGGGGTAAGATGGGAGAGAGAGCCGGGTTAAGACGGACATCCTTAATTCAAACGGACAGACACACACACACACACACAGACGCCTACGCACACGCGCGCGCACACGTTCGTTTAAAAAAAAAACCAACTATATATATTAAAAGAGAGAGAGAGAAACTGAGTATTATAATACGATCGCCCTTTTTTCTTTTTTCAATAACGTATATATATATAAGAGCCAACACGCATTCAGAGAAACAGTCATGAATATTCTCTCTCTGTCTGTCTGTCTCTCTCTCAGACACACACACACACACACAAACACACACACACAAACAGACAGACACACAGACAGACACACACACAAAGTGCACACACATGCACGCACACATAACCGAGCCTTCCAACTCCTTGCTCTCTTTTCAGTCTCGTACACATCGGCGTACGCACGCTCGTACACATCGGCGTACGCGAGCGCGCGCGCATAAAAAAGAGAAAAGAATACAACAGAAAACACGCTTTTAAAAAAAAAAAGATATATACATATATATGTAAGTCGAGCCCTCCCTCCTTCTCTCTGTATCAGACACGCATACACGCAAGCACACACACACGCGCGCACACAGGCACACAGTATGATACGTGAGAGAGAGAGAAAAAGGGGTTTGGCACGCGCGCCGCGCTGCGCGCGCGCGAGCGAGGTCTTAGAGAGAGGCGCTCTCAGACCAACCACCGAGAATAAACAGGTAACGTCATCGACCGAGTTTTTTACGGATCAGGGGAGATAACACTAATCTTACTTTCGCTTTCGACAAAAATCCGCGTAAAGAAACCGTGACCTCTGACCCCATATTCCTTCTTTCTTCCCACTGGCTCCCAATCGCCTCCCGTTGTGGGGGGCAACGGGCGTACAATATACTATACCTTCTTTCTTCCCTCGCTCACATCACACACACACACCCACACGCACACACACGCGCACGCGCCCACACACGCGCGCGCGCAGACACACACACACACACACACACACACACACACACACACACACACACACACACAGAGACACAGTCGCGCCGCTGCTGGGCCTTTTCTCGGCGAGCGCGAGAAAAGAATAGACCGGGTGACGTCACCGACCGAGTTTTTTTTACGGATCAGGGAAGATAACTCTAATCTTACTTTCGATACAAAACCGCGCGAGAGTGCTGGCCCTTGATGGCCGCCATCTTGCGCCGCCATCTTGCTCCTTCATCCGGGTACTTCGCGTAAACAAACCGTGACCTCTGACCCCAGATTCCTTCTTTCTTCCCACTGGCTCCCAAACGCCACCCGTTGTGCCGGGCAACGGGAACATACTATACTACTTACACTCACATTTTAAACTGAAGGTTAAGCAATTGGGCTGAGAGAGAAGGAAAAATGATTGAGGAACAAGCAGGATTTAGGGCAGGTTATAGTACAGTGGATCATATATTTACTCTGTATGCACTGGTCCAGAAATATCTTATAAAAAATTCCAAGTTGTATGTGGCCTTTGTTGATTTTAAGAAGGCCTTCGACTCTGTGAACAGAACATATTATGGCATGTACTTAGGAAGTCTGGTATAAAAGGGAAAATGTACTTTGCTCTGAGGGGTGTTTATGATTCTGTCCTTGCTTGTGTACGTGATAAATGTAATTATTCTGAATATTTTGGTTGTCCTCGTGGTGTAAAACAAGGATGTCTTTTGAGTCCCCAGATGTTTGCGGTTTTTTTTATTAATGAACTAGCCATTGAATGTCGAAAAAGGGAAGACATGGAATCCAACTTGTACCTGGAGCTCCTGAAATATTTTTGCTGTTTTTTTGCAGATGATATGATTTTACTTTCAGACACTGTTATTGGGTTGCAGAATCAACTAAACGCATTGAAACATGAGGCAGATAAATTACAACTGACTGTCAATCTTGAAAAAAAACTAATATAATAGTGTTTCGTAAGGGGAGGTCACCTTTCACAACGGGAAATATGGCGGTATGGCAACTTGGTAGTTAAAGTTACAAATGCATACAAGTACTTAGGGATGGTATTTACAACCAAATTAAGTTTGAATACGGGATGGCTAGAACTGTGTAGAAAGGGAAAAAAGGGAGTTGTACAAATTCTGAAGTCCATGAGGAAGTTGAGATCAATTGATTTTCTCATTTTTTTGGAAATTGTTTGACACTCAAATACAACCCATGATAACTTATGCTGCAGAAATTTGGGGCTTTCAAAAAATATTTATATGGAAAGAGTTCATACTTTTGCTATTAAAAGATTTCTGAGTGTTCCAATTCATTCATCCAATACCTTAGCTTATGGGGAAACAGGAGATATGCTCTCTTTATTGTGACTTATATAAAATGCATTAAATACTGGATAAAGTTGATACGACTTTCTTCAACCCGGCTATGCAGACAAGCTTATGATAGGTTACTCTCACAGTCTGAGGCAGGGAAAGCAAATTGGGTCAGTCAAGTAAAACATGTTCTTACTGTGAACGGGTTTGGTCTTGTTTGGCTTTGTCAAGAGGTGGGTAACGAAAGGGAATTTATATCAGAATTCAAGGATAGTATTATATCATGGTTTAAACAAAATTGGCACTCCAAAATTGAGGAAAATGAAAGATATTCTTGGTTTCATTCATTTAAAAGTATTTTCCAGACAGAAAAAATATCTGCTACTAGTTTTCAAATAAGTGGCATAGGAGCATGTTAGTGAGATTTAGAAACCGAACTCTTGGTCTGAACAATAATAAAAGATGGTACTATAGCGATAACATTAACAATTTGTGTAGCTTTTGTTTAGATAAACATCATGCATTCAAGGAGAATGAAGAACATTTTCTGTTTCATTGTGAGTTGTATAAAGATTTAAGAAGTAAATGTAAAGTTTTCAAAACAAATGTTGCAGTCCGCAATGACTTATGTGGTTGTTATGCATTGAAAATGAAGAATTGCTCCAGTCACTTGCGACGTTCATAGCAGAAGCCAGTTCTATCACAAAAAAGAAACTAAGTAATTAACATAATACGTTTTCGACAAATCAATAGGTAAATACCTATTTATTTACTTCTTACGATGATCTGTCCCAGCCCTGTTTAAAACTGGACGAATAAGCTGAGACGCAAAAATTTGACGCTGAAATGTGGTTTTGTACGCACACTTTTGTAAGTATGTTAGTGAGAATGTATGGGCGCGCGCGCGCGCGCGCGCGCGCGCGCGCGCGCGTGTGTGTGTGTGTGTGTGTGTGTGTGTGCGTGTGTGTGTGTGTATGTGTGCCTGCCACAGTATTTTCACATATGTGTTAAAGATTTTTCTACATTTGTGAAGCTATGGTTTCTGATTATTATTTCTATCTTTCGCCTTTGATAAGTTTACGAAGACAATGTACACCCCTTGACATAAGGGCTAGTTAGGCCAATGTCAATATAAAGAGTCAGTGTCAGTGTCAGTGTCTCTCTCTCTCTCTCTCTCTCTCTCTCTCTCTCTCTCTCTCTCTCCTCTCTCTCTGTCTTTTTGTGTGTGAAGGAAAGTGAGGCACACTCCATGCTGTCCTATTCTACGCGACGTAAGAGTACAATACATACCATTGAAATATTATAAGGTATGAAGTCAGTTTAAATGAGCGTTGCTTATGGCATACATACATGAAAAAAAAGGTCAGACATTTTTCAGTCAATCTTCATAAGGCTTTCTAACTGCGTTCTGTTCCCATTTCTTGAAATCACTGCAAAGCGTTTTTATGAAGGATGTCATTCATTCTAAATGCCAGACTGGACAAATGTGTGTATAACTGTTCCCTGTCATGTGGGGTAATGGCCGAAACATAATCAAACTTTCCGTATCCGTACACTCTCTCTCTCTCTCTCTCTCTCTCTCTCTCTCTCTCTCTCTCTCTCTCTCTCTCTCTCTCTCTCTCTCACCCACTCTTTTTAATCACACTGTCTTTCTAATACTTGGCTTGTTTGCCTCTTCTGTATTTGATTCCATGTATCTCGTCTATTTGTCTGTCTGTCACTTTGATGTGTGTTTGTCACTCTTGATGTATGTCTGTCTAGCTCCCTGTCTGTCTCTGGTCTCTGTCTGCCTGCGTGTCTACCTATGTGTCTGTCTGTCGGTCTTTCTGTCTCTCTCTCTCTCTCTCTCTCTCTCCCCTCTCTTCCCCGTCTCTTTTTGTCTGTTTATCTGCCTGTTTGTCTGTCTGTCTCTGTTTATCTGTTTCTCTCTCTCTTTCTCTCTCTCCCTCTCTCTCCCTCCTTCCCTTCCTCGCTGCTTCTCTCAATCCATACCTCTCTCCCCTCCTCTCCCCCCCCCCACAACTCTCTCTGTCTTTCTTTCTCTCGCGACCCACATTTCTCTGACCTCTCTTCTAATCTCCTTCTGTCCCACCATTACCTTTCCACATGTACAGCGCTATATACCTACACAGCACCTAGCCTTTTTTGTTCTGCAGAATTCGCATAACAACGGTTAGATTGTATTGACATTTTGAAAGCAGGCTGATCCCTAGCCTGAGAGCATGAAACCTCTTATAAGCTTACTGGCCTATGATTACCGTCACGAAATGCTTTATTGTTTTGTTTTGTCGTTTCTGAGAGTTTGTGTGACTCATCAATACTTGCATTTCTCGCTTCCACTCCCTTCTGGTGTATGATTATTACTGGTGAACTGACTCTTTCGCCTCCATATCTCTAGCTACTTTGAGTGAAAACAAACAAGCAAAGAAACACACACAGACACAGATATGCCTAGCTCTCTCTCTCACCACACACACACACACACACACACACACACACACACACACACACACACACACACACACACACACACACACACACACACACACGCACGCACGCACACGCACGCACGCACACACAATTTCACACACACACACACACACACACACACACACACACACACACACACACACACACACACACACACACACACACGCTCGCGCGCGTACACACACATACTCACACACACACACACACACACACACACACACACACACACACACACACACACACACACACACACACACACACACGCACACACACATTCACGGTTTAGCTTACATCTAGGATGAGACGAACAGGCGAAAGCTGTCTGCCTGAGACCTGGACACAATCACCTACGCAATCTCCTGTACACATAGTTTGGCATTAGACAGTCAGGACAGTGTCCGTGTGGTCAGGGACCCTTGACAGCTGACCCCCTCCTGCTAGGGTGCCCACAGTCTGCTGCTGGAAGGGACAGTGCTTGGCCAACTCCAACCACGCTGACCGTCATCACAGAATATGACATATGGGAGTACTGAAGAGGACCGTGGGTTTCATCATAGACTCTGGACTGACCGTTAATTGAGGCGAACGTGATACAAGAAGAAGAAGAAGAAGAAGAAGAAGACGAAGAAGAAGAAGACGAAGAAGAAGAAGAAGAAGAAGAAGGAAGAAGAAGAAGACGAAGAAGAAGAATCTAGGACGAGTGTCACGACCGACCCCTGAAGGTCTGCCCTGACAGGATCGATCTAGATGGGAGTGAAGGGAGTGACTGACCTCACACGCCTCGCAAGAGACCACACAAGAAAAATTACGATACAATACACCATTTATTCACACCAGCACACACATAGTCACAACTAAGCTTTCTAACACACACAACACACACAATTACAATTAAGCATTTCAACACACACAACATGCACATAGTCACAAACAAGCATTCCAACACACACAACATGCACAATCATAAATAATCATTTCCAACAGTCATTCATCTCCTTGCTTCATGTGGCCCCCCCCCCCACACCTCTGTCTCTCCAAAGTCCTCCGAGAGCACCGGGTCGACTCAGGCACCCCCAAACCGGGTCTGTTCCTGAATAGAGTTTCAAGGCCGACACCCTTGATATACGGGCACCCCCAAACCGGGTCTGTTCCTGGATAGAGTTTCAAGGCCGACACCCTTGATATACGCGCACCCCGAAAATGGCGCGACACAGAGTTACCCACACCCGGTCACGTACACTGCAGGAGGTCCGTGGACGGTGGAGAATGGCTCCCGTGGGACAGGGCGTCGTCGCGGAAAGTCCCGGACAGGGCCAGGACCATCCAGCCAAGTCCACTTGCTCCTCAACCAGTGCGCGGCCCCAACAGCGCAAGCAGCGGGTGGAGCCCCCGGAGGAGAGAAGGAAGGAACTGGAAGGAAAGGAGAAAGAAGGGTACTGGAACCCCGCAGTCAGTACGGTCTGATATTTGCTGCTTAATCCTAACAGCCACTCGCATGATGGGCGAGGGGAGGTGTTTGCTGAATAAATTGTTCACATCAGCTTAACACAGACCTGAGCATAACACAGTCAACAAACCAAACGAGGAATGTTCGCTAAAAGGTCTCCTCACACGAAGCAGGTAAGAGATTACATTGACAGGCTAAACAAACAAATATCACTATATCTTCATCCTTCCTTCACTCATATTCAACATTTTCCTTTCTTAGGAACTGAACAAATACAGCAACCGCTGCTCTATAACCACCACCACATTTGCAAATAATACTAACTCAATGGCACAATTATCCACACATTTATAACAACATTTCAAAATGACACAATTCTCCAACCACGCATCCAAACGACGAATCATGCGTACGCACGCTCGCAAACATAAAACTCTCGTTCCCCTTGCACGCACAAACAGACGGTGGCCGAAGAATGCGAGACCGGCAATTGTGACAGGGGCGGACGAGCGAGACCAAGCAAGTACCAACCCTGAATCACCAGGTTCTCCCCCACCACCGCCGACTACCGCATCACCAGATGCATAAAAAGGAGAAAGACTTTTGGATATAATTTTGACTGGCCAGGTTAAAGATTGAATTAACCAGAAAAAGTGGTCTCAAACAATATTTCTTTTTTAATTTTGAAAAACAAAAGAAATTGCGCAAAAGAGAAGACTTAGCCGGCAACAACAACAAAAAAAAACAACAACAAATAAACCACGAAACTGATGCTTACCAGCTACCCGTGGGTGACCCAAAGTGACGGGTCAAGCGACTCTCTCTGCCCTCTGTCCAGTTGAGAGGACAGCAGAGCAGATGCGGAAAAAAGATGACGTGATGTGATGTCCCTCCCCTACGGGCCGACCGTAGGGATGAAGGTACCGACCGTACCTTCGACGAAGTGGTGTAGAACCAAAAACAGAGCAGGCGCTCTCAGAGACATCTTCCGCTCGAGTGAAGAGAAAACCTGCCCCAACGATGGCAGCCGACATGCCACGCTACGTCACAGTGAGCATACCTCAAGCCTAAGAGGAATGATGCACGTGCGGCAGGTTACAAGACAGGTGAGAGGCCGATAGAGACAGCCAGTTCAAGCGAAAGGTACCAGCCACCCGTGAACCTGCAGGATAAATTGCACGGGCAGTGGAATTAGAGAGAGAGAGAGAGAGAAAGTAAACCTAACCTGAGCTGAACGAAATTAAGGTGCAAACGCACTACAAACCACATTAAGGGACGGATACACGACAACAGCAACGACAATAAATAAATGAATAATTCCGCCACCCTAGATGGGTCAATCGTCGTAGGCCTCGTGACAAACTCGTGACAAACCCCCCTTCTAAAAGCATCTGTTTCTCTGAGATACAGTGCTCCTTTGAACCTTGACGCATGTGCAAATTCACAACAATGGGACCGAACCCAACCCTCTGTGATCGACAGAGTACGATAAATCGAATACAACCGTTCCACGATAGAATTACACAGGGAAATACATAATACTACATTTATCAAACAACTAAGCAAACCTTCCAACAATAAAAGTAGCAATCTGAGACAGGTGATGATTCACTACCGACAACTGTCACTACACAGACCAAAAAGGGGACATGACCCTGGCTGAGGGAATTGTCCCTCTGACTGATTTCCCCAATGGGTGTGTTGACTACGGAGCTCGGCTGAGATAGTCAGCATCCGTATTGCTGGAACCCTTGATATGGCGAAAAGTGAACGCATGACTCTGCAGTTCCACTGCCTAACTCATGAGTCGACGTCTGACTGGCCGGATCCGGTCCAGGCACTGGAGAGGATGATGATCGCTCTCCAGTACAAACTTCCGGCCGTACTTCTTCCTGGGTACGCCAGTGCGCGTCCAAATCTGCCAGCGAGCCTCAGCAACAGTAGGGGCATCGATAGTCCTAAGCGGGACAGCCTCTGGGTACCGAGTCGCGTAGTCCACCACTACCAAGATGTAGCGGTGGCCGCGATCGGATGGTGGCTTAATGGGTCCCACCAGGTCGACACCGACCTTGCTGAATGGCTCCCCAACCAGTGGCACTGACCCTAGGGGAACACGCTTCAAGCGACCCTTAGGCGTTGTCCGTTGGCAGACATCGCAACTGCGGCAGTACTGCCTAACCTGAGAATTCATCCCCGGCCAGAAGAAATCCTGTCTCACCCGCTCGAGAGTCCGCTTGGAGCCCATATGACCTGCCATGGCGGAATCGTGGGCCTGCCGGAGAACAGATTCTCTCAAGCTTTGGGGAACGACAAGCTGCTTGGCCACACGATCTGCCTGAGTGAAAACCCTAAAGAGGATCCCCCTGTGGAGCTTGAAGCTCACCTTGGCGTGTCGGGCCGACTGAGCGGGACGATCTACCAGTTGTCGCAGGCTTTGGACATCCAAGTCCCTGGCCTGAAGACGGACCATGGTAGCAGGATTGGCCCTTGCCAGAACCTCGTCAGAGATCGGCTGAAGAACGGGACGCAATTCCTGCTCCTGCTTCTTAGCTTTGGCGCGTGTGGTAACTCCCACACACGCCTGTACGGGCAGATCCGTAGACACGGACTGACTGCGTCCATCAGCAAAGGTGATAGTATTCCCTATGAGAAGGGAATACATAGGTCGCTCCACCGCGATAGCCCACACTTCGCCACAGAAGTAGGGGTGGAGACAGGAATGAGTACAGAAGGACGGGTGGAGGTAAAACCAGCCTCCAACCCGCCCACATCGTAACTGGCCACCCCGCTGAGCCTCAGGGGAAACCAAATCCTTATCCACAAAGATCGTTGATGCTCCCGAATCCCTGATGGTGTCGACCAAGGAAGACCCAACAACAGAGAGAAACACTGGGCACTCCGTACCACCAGAAGCTGGGATGGAACCCACGTTAGCCGAGGCACGAGGACGATGGAAAGGACTAGCCCCATGACTACCGGCGGCTTTAGGACAATCCTTCCTAATGTGGCCAGGACGACCACAAAGAAAACACAGTCAGGGTGCTGAGGTCCCCGATGAACTGCCTGCCTTGTTCGACCCGCTAGCAGTCGTCGGCGCCTTATTGCCACCAAATCCTGTGGGGTCTTCCTGTCCGTATCTGGGCGGTGCCCATAAGCCCTACGGGCTTCAGCAAACACCTCAGCGGTATGAATCGCAGCCGCGAAATCCTGAGGTGCTGTCTCGCCTATACGGATCCTCAACTCTGGGGACACAGTGTTGGTCAGCTGTTCGATGAGAATCAGATCCTCCAGCTCCAGCTTAGCCAACTGACGCCAGTACCCTAGCGTTTTGCGCAGCCTATCTCCAAACTGCACGAAGGTCTCATCGTTATTCTTTTTCATGGACCTGAACTTCCTCCTGTACGTCTCTGGGGTAAGGTGGAAACGCCTACGCAGAGCCAACTGCATGTCTGCATAAGACGCGCCTTCATTTAGAGTGAGAACACACTCCCTTGCAGTACCCGACAACCCAGAAAAAGGTGCATGGCCTTTTGTTCCTCAGACAATTGGTATGAAGTAGCTACCTTGTCAAAATGCTCTAAGAACATATCTATGTCCTCACTAGGTCTGAACTCTGGAAGCCTTAATTTTGGACCTCTAACTCTATCACCTGCTCGTTGATCAACCCCCTGATTTACAGATGCGGAGTCCGCGAAAGAAGTTGTTCCATCTCTTCCCTACGCTGATCTAACTCCTCCCGACGGAGGGCTTCCTGTTTGGCAGCCTCTTCCTTACGAAGCATAGCCTCTTCCCTACGCAGAATAGCCTCTTCCCTACGCAGAATCTCCTGTCTGTCAGTCTCCTCTCTGCGCAGAGCCTCCATCCTATCCAACTCTTCCCTCCGCAGGGCTTCTGCCTGGAAGCCTCTTGCCTACGAAGGGTTGCCTCTTCCCTACGAAGAGCTTCCTGCGTAGCAGCCTCTTCACTACGCTGTGTTGCCTCTTCCTTACGCAGAGCTTCCTGCCTAGCAGCCTCTTCCCTACGCAGAGCTTCCTGCCTAGCAGCCTCTTCACTACGCTGCCGCTCCAGAAACATAAGGACGGAGGCGATGTCCTGGCAGGATTCACCACTCCCGACACGGGAGGATGACCCGTTTGACCCGTCCCTTGGGTCTCGACTTTCCCATGAGGAAAGTCTCCCAGGGCATACTCCACACGAGGGGAAGCATGGAGAAGAGAGGGTTTCGGTTTCTGCGACTCAACAGAAGCCCACAGTTGCTTCGCTATACTCTGATGCTTCCGAGCGGAAGTGCCAGTCGGGGTCTCAACAGAAGATCCCCTAGTGAAGAGGTAGTGAAAGTACTCGCTGGACTATCGGCTACAGCACGGGAATAAGTGGAAGTCACTGTAGTCGAAGTACTGGTACTAATAGTAGGGACTACATTTTGAAGACCCTTCTTCTTCGACGCACGCGTCGCTATACCACCAGCACCGGACGTTGCCATGACAACTAGATCCTACGGTTATCACATACAGGAGAAAGACAATTCCACTTGAAAAACAGATACCGCATGGATATGTCACCCCTCTTGGTGACTAGCTAAAAACTAGCAAATAAAAGAAAAATGTCAACGTGCAATGTCCGGCTGCTCCCACTCTGGCAACACCGCGCTCTACAACACGAGCAACAGTGCGGTGGGGCTCACCGGAAAAAAAAAAAAAAAATGTCCAGGCTGCTCCCACTCTGGCAACACCGCGCTCCACAGCACGAGCAACAGTGCGGTGGGGCTCACCGACAAAAAAAAACAATATGGCAGAAGGAATCCGGAGAAAAGAAAAAAAATGACACTAACGTCTGATACACCTACCTGTACTCCATAACCCGGTAAAAAAAACTGGTTAAATACAAAACAGGAATGGCAGACTGAGTGGCAACAGAAAGGCAAGTCCTGCGGCCGTATCTGCGCGAAGTACCCGGCGGAAAGAGGTCTGGACGCGGTCGATCCCCCTTAGTCTCACCTCGACTCCCCAGTCACACCAGATGTTCCCTCAGGCCACCAAAAGACTCCCTGCACGCTAGAGTCACCCAGCCAACCACCCACAAACAAACACGACAAACTGACTAAACACATACAAAATAGACAGAACTGGACAGGTACTCCGCGAAACGAGAGAGAGACAGTCAGAGCCCTTCACATCCCGGACGAGCCCCCACAATTGTCACGACCGACCCCTGAAGGTCTGCCCTGACAGGATCGATCTAGATGGGAGTGAAGGGAGTGACTGACCTCACACGCCTCGCAAGAGACCACACAAGAAAAATTACGATACAATACACCATTTATTCACACCAGCACACACATAGTCACAACTAAGCTTTCTAACACACACAACACACACAATTACAATTAAGCATTTCAACACACACAACATGCACATAGTCACAAACAAGCATTCCAACACACACAACATGCACAATCATAAATAATCATTTCCAACAGTCATTCATCTCCTTGCTTCATGTGGCCCCCCCCCCCACACCTCTGTCTCTCCAAAGTCCTCCGAGAGCACCGGGTCGACTCAGGCACCCCCAAACCGGGTCTGTTCCTGAATAGAGTTTCAAGGCCGACACCCTTGATATACGGGCACCCCCAAACCGGGTCTGTTCCTGGATAGAGTTTCAAGGCCGACACCCTTGATATACGCGCACCCCGAAAATGGCGCGACACAGAGTTACCCACACCCGGTCACGTACACTGCAGGAGGTCCGTGGACGGTGGAGAATGGCTCCCGGGGACAGGGCGTCGTCGCGGAAAGTCCCGGACAGGGCCAGGACCATCCAGCCAAGTCCACTTGCTCCTCAACCAGTGCGCGGCCCCAACAGCGCAAGCAGCGGGTGGAGCCCCCGGGAGGAGAGAAGGAAGGAACTGGAAGGAAAGGAGAAAGAAGGGTACTGGAACCCCGCAGTCAGTACGGTCTGATATTTGCTGCTTAATCCTAACAGCCACTCGCATGATGGGCGAGGGGAGGTGTTTGCTGAATAAATTGTTCACATCAGCTTAACACAGACCTGAGCATAACACAGTCAACAAACCAAACGAGGAATGTTCGCTAAAAGGTCTCCTCACAAGAAGCAGGTAAGAGATTACATTGACAGGCTAAACAAACAAATATCACTATATCTTCATCCTTCCTTCACTCATATTCAACATTTTCCTTTCTTAGGAACTGAACAATACAGCAACCGCTGCTCTATAACCGCCACCACATTTGCAAATAATACTAACTCAATGGCACAATTATCCACACATTTATAACAACATTTCAAAATGACACAATTCTCCAACCACGCATCCAAACGACGAATCATGCGTACGCACGCTCGCAAACATAAAACTCTCGTTCCCCTTGCACGCACAAACAGACGGTGGCCGAAGAATGCGAGACCGGCAATTGTGACAGGGGCGGACGAGCGAGACCAAGCAAGTACCAACCCTGAATCACCAGGTTCTCCCCCACCACCGCCGACTACCGCATCACCAGATGCATAAAAAGG
>CM031597.1:133540723-133543223 GCA_018398815.1 Conus ventricosus | reverse complement strand
TGTGTGTGTACCTAAGAGGACAAGATGACTGTATAAGTAGCGAAACTGACCGTAAACGGCTGTCAGGAAAGAACCATACTTCCTTGTCAATAGAAACACCGAAGTAGAATGGAAAGATCTTGATATTAGATATCAAGTCTTGATTTGAATAAGGAAACATAGTTGAGTGTCAATGAGAGAATGAGCATATAAACGAGTTTACACGTGAGTTAATGTAACTGATAATAAGTAAACAAAAACATCAAACCTGGGACGTTTAGTTTGCCTCTGTGAAATGGAACTCGATATCCAGAGTTTGATATACAAATTATACGCATAGCATACCTAGAAGGTTCTATAACCTGTGCTATTCGGGGCAGCTAATTTTCATTAAAGACGTGAAAAGTCGTGGAAACAAATTGAAATGCATGAATGCTTTATTTCATAGAAATAACAAAAATGACTACGCCATCAAATTACAAAAAAAAGAAGAAAAAAGAGAAGGAAAATGGCAACCCAAAAGCAGGCCATTATGACCCAGTTTCTGCAAGCAAGCCACACAAAATCATGCCACAGTTTAACGGCTCGATTTCATTAGAATGCATACCCGAGATCTATCACTTGTTACCTGATCAGCAATCATATTAACGAATCATTATATCTGGTTGTGTTTCTGCTCCTTTGATTGTCTCTTTCAGGGTAAGCAACGCTTTGTTTTGTTGTTGCTGCTGCTGCTGCTGTTGTTGTTGTTGTTGTTGTTGTTGTGTGGGGTCTCCAGCTTCCCATTGTTTCCACATTTTTCTTTCTTTTCTTTTTCTTCTTCTATGTTTTAAGTAGGGCCTCCATTCTCCCCTTTCCCCCACTTTTCGACCAGTTTCTTCAAAGACTCACACACCATATAAAATCTGTGTTTCGTTACCGACGGACTGCAACGCTATGCAACTTTAAAAAAATCTGTACATTTGCAAGGCTGTCTCTCACTAAAGAAAAAAAAACCCAACCCTGCGACATTTATTCTGTTAGGTAAAGCAAATGTCATCACAGACACATCCGAAATATGACAGGTATTTTCATACAATTTCTACCAACGATGACTTAACCCAGTTTGTTGAGTCCGCTTTCATTACAACATTTCGAAAGTTTATGCAAGCACTTTTTAAAAATCTAGCAAGAGATACAAACCACGTGGTCTGGTGATAGTGAACGTGTAATTTAATATTTCCTTTTGAAAAATGAAAATTGTTGCTCTGCACATACCTAGGAAAATAAGTAATAGACACACAAAAGAGTTATTCACACGTCTGTTCGGGTTTTAATGATGAATTTATCGGAGAATAGTTCATAAGTCTTCCTCATTATACTCTGTACTACTATCATTCCTATATGTTCTCATCTTAAATGATCGACTTTGACTTTTATTCTGATTAGTTTCAACAACACTGCTTCAAGCAAGACTTGTCAAAAAAAAACCATTAACAAAAACGGTTCGTTTTCTTCCTTTGGAATATCTTGTGTTTATAGAGAATGCCCAGTTCTTCATGACAAAAGGAAAACAAGTCTTTGAGTAAGGACTGAAATAAAGGTTTTGAGCCAGCTGGAGAAAACATAGACACAGACAGCTTTACCGAAAGACGACAGACAACGTGGAGATTTGTTTCAACCAAGACCGAAACCCCAACTAGACCAAAAGCCCAAACTGCCCGGTCACATTTGAATATTTAAAGGTAAGTTGCTATCCAAGCTACCCAACGTCACAGATCAACCAGTGAGCGAGATGGAGGATAAGGAATGTAAAGAGGAGGGGAAGGAAGAGAGGGGGAGTCAAGGAGAATTCAGTGGAGGTGGGAAATGGCAAGATGGGTTGGGGGTATTAATGATGTTTAGTAGCAATCAGTTCCAAAGTTTTAGCCGTTAGACCGAACTCAGTCCAAACAAAAATGTATTTTCCACAGAGAGAGTTATACCACATTTGAGGTACACATAATTATGTTTCCCCAGAGGACAAACATGATCCTAATTGTTTGTCGAACTTTGCATTCCAACTCACAAAGTTTTGGAAGAAAAATATTTTCGAAGTTGTGAATTAGATCTCATGGCCATGACCTAAATCGTGTGTGTGTGTGTGTGTGTGTGTGTGTGTGTGTGTGTGTGTGTGTGTGTGTGTGTGTGTGTGTGTGTGGTGTATGTATGTGTGTGTGTGTGTGTGTGTGTGTGTGTGTGTGTGTGTGTGTGTGTGTGTGTGTAAGTGTGTGTGTGTGTGTGGTGTATGTATGTATGTGTGTGTGTGTGTGTGTGTGTGTGTGTGTGTGTGTGTGTGTGTGTGTGTGTGTGTGTGTGTGGTGTGTGTGTGTGTGTGTGTGTGTGTGTGTGTGTGTGTGTGTGTGTGTGTGTGTGTGTGTGTGTGATGCCTGTCTCTCTTTCCATATTTGTTTTTATCAGTACCTATGTATACATTCATAATTAGACAGAAGCGTACCAGCTGTGCAGAAGGAGCATTCGTGTACAATTCCAGCGGTATACA
>CM031597.1:133506428-133540623 GCA_018398815.1 Conus ventricosus | reverse complement strand
GATCTTATACTTCGTTCATGCGGATTTATTGTTGTTAGTATTCGTCCTCACTTTACGTAAACTTTAGTTTTTAAATCTCTCTCTCTTTCTCTCTCTCTCTCTCTCTCTCTCTCTCTCTCTCTCTCTCTCTCTCTCTCTCTCTCTCTCTCTCTCTCTTGACGTGCGTATATGTGTGCGTGAGTGTGTGTGCATGCGTGCACGGTTCTTAAGTGTGTGCGCGTGTAGGTGTGATGGATTGTGTGACAACCAGTGTGAGTGCTTGATATTATTTACATTTTATATTTCACACATAAATGCTTTTTTAATATTGTTGAATTTGTTTAAAAACAAAAACCAAAAAAAAAAACATTGATCACTACCCAAAAAATTTCCGTCTGTAAGAGGTTAATGCATTGAATTGAATTGAATTGAATTGAATTGAACTGAACTGAACTGATTGAATTGAATTGAATTGAATTGAGATGAATTGAATTGAATTGAATTGAATTAAATTGAATGAATTGAATTGAATTGACCTGAATTGAATTGAATTGAACTGAATTAGATTATATTGAATTGAATTGAATTGAATTGATTTGAACTAAACTAAACTAAACTAAACTAAACTAAACTAAACTAAACTAAACTAAACTAAACTAAACTAAACTAAACTAAACTAAACTAAACTAAACTAAACTAAACTAAAGTGAGTTGAGTTGAGCTGAGCTGAGTTAAACTAAACTAAACTAAACTAAACTAAACTAAACTAAAAACTAAACTAAACTAAACTAAACTAAACTAAAATTAAATTAAATTAAATTAATAAATTAAATTAAATTAAATTAAATTAAATTGAATTAAATTGAAATGAATTGAATTGAATTGAACATCTCCTGTCCACTAGCTCATCTTGCCACAACGCTGCATCAGATGGGCGGGGTGTGGCGTTTTTCCTCCATCCCATAATGAGTGTCACCACAATGAGAAGGCCATCATGGCCGCGGACAGAGCCATCGGACAGGGAGGAGACGTGAGGGGGACCAGATGGAAATCTGCAGGAAAGTGGTGGAGCCGGATTGTCTCATGACATCTGTGCTTCTGTCTTTGACTGCCTGCCTCTCTGTCTACCTGTCTGCTTGTCTGTCTCTTTGTTTGTTTGTCGGTCTGTACTCCGTTTGTCTGTGTTTACTTTCTGACTGTGTCTGCCTCTGTCTGTCTGTCTGTCTCTGTCTGTCTGTCTGCTCGTCTGTCTGTCTGTCTGTGTCTCCCTCCCTCTCTCTCAATGCCAACCTCTCTCTGTCCGTCTGTATGTCTGTAATGTTGAGAGAACGATACATAGACGACCCAAAGAAGGGGAGGGGATGCACATGGAATAAAATATAAAGTCCCATTGATTAGAACATAGTTAAGTTGCATATAGACTTCGTCTATTACATTCTATGTTCAGTTAGAACACGAACCGCTTAACAACATTTTCATTTTTTGAAGACATTGATATAACAGTTATATACAAATTAGATTGTTTGAAGTAATTGCATGGAATCAATTATCATCTAATATGACAAAGTTCTGAGCAAATAAGAGAGAGAGAGAGAGAGAGAGAGAGAGAGAGGAGAGAGAGAGAGAGAGAGAGTGAGAGAGAGTGAGAGAGAGACAGAGACAGACAGACAGACAGAGACGGAACCAGAGACAGACCGATAGACAGACCGACCGACCGACGGACCGACCAAGCGACAGGCAGACGGACAGAGACACAAAAGAGAGAGAGAGAGAGAGAGGAGAGAGAGAGAGAGAGAGAGAGAGAGAGAGAGAGAGAGAGAGACGGACAGACAGACGGACAGACAGACGGACAGACAGACGGACAGACAGACGGACAGACAGATGGACAGACAGACGGACAGACGGGCAGACAGACAGAAACAGAACCAGAGGCAGAGATTGGGACAGAAGGAGACAGAGGAGGGCAGGTCGGAATAGACAAGAGAACCAAGTTTGCCGCAACTTACCGGCATTGCACACATTTCATTAAATCAAAGAGTGACCAGTCGGTTAAAACGACAAAACGTATAAAATGAACGTTATATGATATTTCATCCAAGTCACACAAGTCAATATCATACCCTACATCAGCGCTACGAACAGAGATCACTCTAGGCATATAGCTACAGCTTGAGCATTTTTTTGTAGTCTCCTGTTCATTAACATGCATGACGTCAGTAGATGCTGGACATGGTCAATAGACGTGATTCTTCTTCACATCGCGCACAATATGTGTACACAGTCCGACTCCCCGCCCATCTGTCTACTGGCAGCAGAATGTTCTCTAGTTCTGGCATGGAACGGCATGCTTGGTATTCCAGGGAATCAATCCAGGTTATACATGCACCATCCGCATCCCGTCTCTAGAACACGTTCGGGATGAAGAATGCTGGTTTTAGTTTTAGCCTCTGTCTTTTCAGAAGATCGTTGGATCAGTGTTCTCTTTAAGCGTTTTTGCTTTAATGCATTTTATCTGACGTTCGTGTTTTCGTTCTTTCTCCCCCCCCCCCCCCTATTTTTCTGTCTTTCCTTCTTTCTCTTCGTGTTTTCTCTTTCTATCCATGCTTGTTTTCTTATTTCCTTTTTACTTCCTTTCTTCCTCCTTGCTAGTTTTTTTTTTCACTTTCTTTTTTAGCCGTTCATTAATCTCTGATTTCTATATACAGTCATGGAGAGGCTTCAACCATTGACACAACAGCAAAGTGCGAATAACTGTTGCGCCAAAGAAAGACGTAAAGACATTACAAAACAAGTACGATGCATTTCGCCCTATTTGGTCTTCATCAGGCAAGACAACTAACATCCAAGACAACTAACATCCAAGACAACTAACATCCAAGACAACTAACATCCAAGACAACTAACATCCAAGACAACTAACATCCAAGACAACTAACATCCAAGACAACTAACATCCAAGACAACTAACATCCAAGACAACTAACATCCAAGACAACTAACATCCAAGACGGTGGAAGCAAAGAAGGAACAGACAGGATTGTTACTGACGTCCAGTGGCCAACAACGAACCACCAAATCCCGTTCACCGTAAGATAACCAGTGGATTCCTTTCACTATGGAACAACTACCAATGTCTGTTCAGTATAATATAAGCACTAAACCCGTTCACTTAAGGACAACCACCAACAGTCTTTTTACTATAGAAGAACCATCAAAGTCTGTTCACTATAGCACAGCTATTAAAATCTGTTCAATATAAGACATTCACTCAAGTTTGTTCATTATTAGACAACCACCATAGTCTGTACGGCTACAGAACAACCATCAAAGTCTGTTCATTATTGGACGATCACCACCAAAGTCTGTGTACCATAAGACCAACACAAATGCTTGTTCTCTTTGAGACAACCACCAACACTTTCACTACAAAACAATCGCCACATCTGTGCACTATAACATATCCACCAAAATCTGTTCACCACAAGACGGCCACAGACGATTGTCCACTTCAAGAGAACCACCAGACTCTGTTGACTCTAAGACACCAACGGCAGTCTGCTCATTGTAAGACTATCGCCAGCACTGTTTTGCCATAAGACAACCACCAAAGACTGCTCACTGCAAGACAGCCAAAGCAGGCAGCCACCACAGTTTACTTACTCCGAGGCAGCCACCAGAGTTTGTTTATTTCGGGGCAGCCACCAGAGTTTGTTTACCCTAAGGCAACCACCAGAGTTGGTTCACTCTAAGACACGACCAGAGTTTTTCACTCAAAGACAACCGCCAGAGTTTTTTCGCTCTAAGACACCACCAGAATTTTTCACTTTAAGGCAACCACCAGTGGTTTTCACTCTAAGGCAACCACCAGAGTCGGTTCACTTTAAGGCAAGCACCAGAGTTTGTTCAGTCTAAGACAAGCACCAAAATTTGTTCACTGTAAAACGTCAACCAATGTCTGTTCAATATACAATATCAGCCAGTGTCTGTTCGCTACAAGAAATTCACCACTCTCTGCTCTCTGATGGACAAACCACGAAAAAATATTCTGCGCTTTTTGCCACACTGTTGCAGAGTACAATAAACTCTCAGACTGTTGATTTCCCCAGCGTGGTAGTAGCTTCAGCTTATAAACGAAACAAAAGAGTGTTCTAGTCTACTTATGCATTTTACGATAGCAATTCAATTTCAGAATAAGTCGTTTCCAGGAAAAATGAGTATCGATTTAATCGCACGCAACATCATTTCCAATATCGTATCGACTTCTTCAGACTGACATGATGAGCAGAATCACAGAAATGAAAAAGTCATAGCTGCTTGTGAATTCAGAATGTAAGCAGGCATGGGCCAATGTTGTTAAATATTGCTACATGTCTGTAAAAACAGTCGTAATGGACTACTGCTTGCTGGTTAGTTTTGTTGACTAAAACAATACTGCCTCAATGGAAACGCCTCGTTCTTCCATATTTATATATGCGTACACTCTGTCGGCGATAAAACAAACTCTGAATATTGGCGCCACTAAAAGAAAACTTGCTATACAATGTATACTGTAATGTGTGCGTGCGCGCGCGCACGCGCGCGTGTATGTGTGTGTGTGTTGGGGTGTGTGTTGTGTGTGTGTGTGTGTGTGTGTGTGTGTGTGTGTGTTGGTGGTGCTGTCCCATCTTCTGTGACACCTCAATGGCATTGCACCCAACCCGCTCACTCAACCCCATCCACCTCCCCCCCCCCAGTCACCCCATCCAACCCCACCCCCCAGCCACCCCATCCCACCTCCCCCCCCATTCACCCCATCCCACCTCCCCCCAGTCACCCCATCCCACCTCCCCCCCCCCAGTCCACAGCCACAGCCCGGCCCGCCCGCTGCAGCCCCGGGACTGTCAGTCTACAGGAACAGTCAATGTCAAGCCGTCAAGAGACAACCCACCGGAGGAGACACTGTACTGCTGCCAAGTCACTTTGGTAGTGTTTAATAGTTCCTGTTCTGATCGAATATACATAGGACACCACCTACTAAGCTTCCTGTTGACGACAATAAGTGCTTAGTCGCAGAGCTGGACCAAGTGAGCTCTCTCTCTCTCCGGAGGGCGCCACTACGTCCGTCCAACGAGAATCCCCTGTATTTGCCTTTATCGGTGACTCGGACGGAATCAAACTAAGGCCATAGACGTGGAGGAAACTCAAAACTGAGGTCACCATGAGAGCAGGGCATGAAGGGCTAAGAATTTGAGACTTTTTTATGCTGATCGATGAGAATGAGTATGATGGAATGATGCTATGGTTTTCCCCATTGCAGTGTAACACTGTGTAACAGGCTGTACTCTACGTTTATTTGTTTAAAAATAAATCCCGGCGTCAACCAGGCCTGAAAATTACAGATACAAGCAGCGTTGGCAGGAAATTGAGCAACACTTTCAGAGACGCATTCGTTTAGGGATGAAATTCAACTGTGTGGTCCAGTCTTCCCGATCGAGCCCGTGCAAACTCAAAACTCGGGGTAGGAGCGGTCGGGGCAGAAAAATCCCACATGTCTCTGATGGGAATCGAACCCACGCCTCGTAGCCGGTAGTCCGCGATGATAACCATTCCACCACGGTGGCTAGTTGTGAAGGCCAATGGTAACAACTCTTGCGCTTATACGAGGTCGACGGGGGATCCAAACTACCTCGCTCATCTTTTTTTTTTTCACGGGAAAAACCAACTAACAAGTTCACTGATTAGTACTCCTACACTCCCCCTTGCTAATTCACCATTTTGGTGCGAACTCTTCTGGAACAGTCCACAGACAACGAGGCAGCGACATCCGCTCATCATTCAGTGGGGGCTTGGTGCTATCGCCTAGGTGCGTAGGCGGGGGTGACGGCGATGGGTGGGGGTGGGGGTGGGGGTGGGGGGTGCTCATGTTTGGCCATGCATGCTGTGTGAAAGTCGCTCCACCCACCCAGTGCTGCTCAGACTTTTCCTGGCAATTCGGGAGATTGGTGATGGAATCGCTCCACTGTAAATCTGCTCGAGTGTCGTCTCAGTCTAGGATCGTACCTTACTTTCCGAAATCTTCAGGTTTTAATCTTCTGTTGTGGGACGCTCACCAACCATACTCTCTACTCAGTCATATCAGAGACTCTTTTTTGTGTGCTTTCCAAAAACATGGTCGAAGTTGGCAGACGTCAGAAGTGATAATAGTGACAACTCTGGTGAGAAATATTTTGTCAGGTGTGGTACAATCTTTCATGAGGTATCAGAACGGTTAGTTACTTACTCTTTTTATAAGCTCATTTTTGTTGGAAACTTGGTATCTGTGATATCTGACAGATTAATGATTTACTGATTGTTTGAAATCAAGCTTTTGTAGGAAAAAGGCTAATAAAAAAAATGCAATCGCCAGATGTGTATACTATTGCATTGAAGAAATTGCAACTTTGTGACCTTATGCTCTCTCTCTCTCTCTCT
Organism: Conus ventricosus; assembly: GCA_018398815.1. Taxonomy (NCBI): domain Eukaryota; kingdom Metazoa; phylum Mollusca; class Gastropoda; order Neogastropoda; family Conidae; genus Conus; species Conus ventricosus. The sequence continues at coordinate 133,534,194 of CM031597.1, read as the reverse complement.
CTCTCTCTCTCTCTCTTTTCTTCTCTCTCCTCTTCTCTCTTTTTCTCTCTCTCTCTCTCTCTCTCTCTCTCTCTCTCCTCTCTCTTCGGGGAGTGAACTGCGACGTGAAGAGTACGGTCAGTGTTGGCACTGTCTCGTTGTTTGGTCAGTTGTAAGAGACTGACGTCGTGTTGGCGACTTGTACTTTTGAAAGCGAGTCGTTTTGGTGCCAATGCCTTCAGGCCCCTCTTGTCTTTAGGGCGTCATGTGGCCCCTTTTCGCCACAGTTTATCGCCTTCATGTTGAATAGGCCTCGAAAAAAAACTGCCATGAGGTTCGCCACTCTGACACTGCGAAACAAGGTTGCCGGTGTCACAGTTGGCTTGCTCCTCTCGCTGCTGTTCTGGGGCAGTCTGCTTTACGTTGCGGAATATTGAACGAACCCTGGACCCAACAGCCTCCGGCAGCTGAGAGTGAACAGCCCAGACTGCCACTGCAGGACGCAGGACCAGCACGACCGGACCGGCGCTTCCCCGGACAACGGGCAGACGACTTCGCCCCCTCTTCAGCAGCCAACGATCGCTGAACGTCATGAACAAGTTGGACTGTAAGTTTGAGGAATGGACAAAGCTAAGGACCTTCGGGACCAATTTGATGCACTGCACAGTGGGTTCATTGATCTGCGGTGAGGAGGTGGGATATTTGAGAAAGGAAAATATGGAACTCTAAAGGAAAAATTCGGGTCTCTTAGCTAAGGTGGAGCAACGTGAAAGAAAGATGATGATCGGGAATGTCGCTCAAAGCGTAATAATCTAATTTTTCATGGTATTGCCAGGCCAAAAGGTGAGTCCAAGATACAGGCTGAGGGGAAAGTGCATGATTTGCTAACTGACAAACTGGACATTTACTCGTGATGGAATTTGACCGGGGTTCACAGGTTGAATTCGAACCTGACTCCCCATCATTGCTTGCTCCCTTTTTTATAAAGACAAAGTAAGCATTCTTAAGGCCAAAGGGAAGCTGAAAGGCAGCAATGTCTTTGTTGGGGAGGATTTCTCCTTTAGAGTCAGAGAAGTCAGGCTTTGGTCTCTCTCCCTATCTTAAAAAGGCAAGAGCTGAAGGAAAGAAAGCTTCGATGATTTTTGATCATCTACTAATTGATGGATGTAAGTATTTCCTTAAGAAGATGGCAGCTTGAGGGAATTAAGATAGGGAAAACGGCCGACACCTGATCAAATTTGTCTGACGGTGGGAAATATGAAACGGGAATCCCAGTAACTTAAAACACCGTTTTTGACGCCCCGGTCTCCGATGACAGTGTCGCGCATGAGCGGTGTTCTTGTGTCAGTGCCGCCGAGCTGGCAACGCTTTGCGCGTGTAAGCATACACGAATTTTTCGTGTTCAATGACACTGTTAATTGAAACATCATTGAAGATTCCGTGAGACTACTACTGTTAAAAGAAATTATAAACGCTGTCAAATTTTCAAAAAAGGAAGAAGATCGGGAGGCGTGGTTTGTCTACTAAGAATGAGCTTCCCCCCTATGTGATATCATTGAAGTGAATTGTCCTAATTTGTCTGTGTTTTTGATTGATAAAAGGGTTGTTTGAATCAGAAAAAGGTACTTGTATGTTTGTTCGTATATTCCACCAGAAGGTTCCCGTTTTATGTTCATTTTGACTAGAGATAATGGTGTTAGTTTACTTGAAGAATGTTTGACTGATTTGTTTAAAAATAATGATATAAGTCATTCTGAATGGTGAAACTGAACAGTAGAACTTCTGAAAGTTTCGCAAACTTTGCTGGGTGTGATTTTTTGAAGCGCAATATGATAGCCATTCCGTCAACATTAACCGATGTTCTCAAGATAAGACTGTAAATAATTATGGGAAGTTATTATTAAACATGTGCACTGCTTTGAACTTGTCAATTTTAAATGGCGTATGTAAAGGCGACCAAAATGGTTGCTATACTACGTTTCTGAATCTGGTTGCAGTTGTTAACGATTATTTTATTTTGTCGAATGAAAATTTTTGCTCTTTGGTATGATATATGTGAACTGAATGTTTTGGAACGTATGATTCTGACCATTTTCCGCTGCTTTCAAAAATTGCTGCCCCATTGGGAAACTTGGTAGAAATTGGTGAAAAGATGCAAGATTATACCTTAGAAAAAATTGTTTGGAAAAGATGAATGCTCCTCGCTGTTTAGTGATACATTAGATAATGAAAGTTCGAGTAGAAAACTTGATATTGGGCCCTAATGTAATTGATTCTGATATAAAAAAATGCTCTAAATATGTTTAACGAATGTTTAATTGAAAGCGCCAATTTATGAAAAACGTGTGCACGTTATGAAAGAAAGAGCGTCAAAAGCTGGTATGACCAAGAATGTCTTGTTGAGAAAAGAAAAACCAGGAGGCTGTTGAGAATTAGGGCCGTTCGTTGGAAGGGCACAGACAGGACTGCAATGTGATAGCTAGGCGTGAATATAAGCATTTTTAAAGAGAAAAGAGAAAGAGTTCAAAAAAACAATATAGATAAGCTTGTACATCTATAAAGTCTCAGAAAGAGTTTTTGGGGTGTTGTCCACAGGATATCACTACAAAGAAAACAGCCTAGAAATAACATTACAATAGATGTGTGGTTTCAACATTTTTAAGCATTTTTACAATCCAACGATGATATTCAATTAGATCAAGAGGTGTTTTGAAGATGACTCTGATGGTTATATGAATCGCTCCATTAGTGAAGAGGGAAATATTACTAGCAATTAAAAATTTTAAAAAATCGCAAGGCAGCCGGTCCTGATGGAATCATTGGGGAGCTATTTTAAAATTCTTTACCCCTGTAGTGCAGTTTTTGTCTGAAATTATTCAACAAATTATTTAATGATGGTATGTTCCCGACAGTTGGACAGAATCAATAAATTTTGCCCAAATTTTTTTAAAAAGGTGATGCGAATGATCCAAACAATTACAGGGGTATTCTCTTCGTAACATTTGTAGTAAAATGTTTGGGATTATAATTAATAACGAGTGAAGAAAGATTGAGGATAAAAAAATTACGGGTGATTATCAAGCTGGGTTTAAAAAGGGTATTCGACTGTTGACCACATGTTCACCTTGTTGGGTTTAGTTCAAAAACAGTTCTCTTTTATTGAAAAAATTTTAAAGTAGCTTTCATTGATTTTTAAAAGCTTTCGATTCATAATAGAAATTCCTTTGGCCAATTATGAGTAAAAAAAAGGTATTAGGGGGAAACTTTACAGAGTATTAGAAGTATGTACAATGAGGTGAAAGCTAAAGTCGTTGCGGAGCTAAATTCACAGATTATATCAATTTTCAGCCTGGGTTTAAAAAGGGCGATGCCTGTAGTCCAGTTTTATTTTCACTGTTCATCAACGAGTAGCAATTGAGGTAATTAAAATGGGAGACACGGGGGGTTGTTGACTTCGATGCGCTCGAATTGTTTATTCTGTTACTGGCTGATGAGATGACGTGATTTTTATATCAGAGACAATCATTGGTTACAGACACAACTGAATAGCTTACACCCCTCAGCTGCATCTCCAGCTGAAAGTTAATTTATCTAAAAGAACATTATTGTGTTTCGTAAGGGTGGTTATTTGGGTGCAAGAGAACGATGGGTATATAATAATGCTCCCCTGCCTGTTGTGATGCCCATAGATATTTGGTAACTTTTCTCTATCGTCTGAGTTTTTAGTGCTTGCAAGGATCTTGCTAGCAAGGCCAAAATTGTTTCGTTTTGTTTATGAAAAAGTCACTGTTTTCAACAATACGTCCTTTCATGTGTTCTGCAAACGTTCGATAGTCACGTGCAGCCAATTGCACAGTACGGATCGGAATTATGGGATTAATAACGCTGCAATCCATTGTGAATCTGTGCATCTTTTCGCGTTAAAAAAAAGTCTAGGTGTAGATAGACGGACGCCTAATGATCTTGTGTAAAGGGGAACGAATAGGTTTCCTATATATATATTGTTTCTGCCGTTAAATGCATCCGATACTGGGTTTAATTTACTCCATATGGAAGAGAACGAATACCTTGTAAAGGGTTTATAATACCTTTATGATCTTGATTCTAGAGGAAAAAACAACTGGGTAGTAAAGTTCGTATGTGTCTTTTTGGGAAAACGGTTTTGGTTTTGTTGGCTGAATCAGGGTGTTGGAAAAGTTAAACAGTTTATAAGTTGCTTTCGTCAACGACTAGTTGACTGCCGTGGCAAAAATGGTTCATCATGTGCATAATAGTAAAAGGTTTTATTTTACAGACACTTTGGTAATTCTCATGATCTGAAACCTTATATAACTTTAGAAATGATAGACACTTTTAAAAACTAATGGCAAAATTTAGACTTGGAATATCGGATTTAGCAAATACATAAATTTAGATACAAAACCCATGTTGATGAAATGATATGCTTTGTCCTCTCTGTAAAGTGTCACAAGAAAATGAGATGCATTTTGTTCTTTGTTGTCCAGCCCCCATGGACATTAGAAATGAACTGATTAAGCCGAAATTCTACAGACAGCCTTCCCTATTTAGATTGACCCTATTGATGTCGTCAGCTTCAACAATAGATGTTAAAATTTTTTTTCGATATTTTGTATAAGCATTTAAAATTAGAGAAATGGCTACCTCTTTAAAAGTTACAATGATTTGTCTTAATTGGTATACTTTGTTGCATGTCGCATACATTTGTTTCCAATGTACTATTTCCATACCCCTTCATAGGTGTCACGGTCCAAAAATGAACACAAGCAAAGTCGTGGTCAGATCGTCGGCCACTTCAACTGGACATAAGTCCAAACGCAGACATCTTGGCGCCAAGCAGACGGCTTCATGCGCCGCATCCAGCCAATTTAGCACAGCGAGGAGACAGCAGACAGTCAGAGTGGCTGGACCGACAGGTCTCGATGGGTCTGGTCAGACGTCTCAGCGCCTACCCAGACTCATCTAGACCAATTTAGAGGGACCAGTGCCACGAGTTAAGCCACACGGCGCCAGTTAATGTAGGAAAGGGGGAAGTAGTGCGTGTGGTGGGTAAATCTAGCTAATCAATTAAATGACCAATTGACCACCACAGAGAGTAAGCGTGTAGCGTGACTGTCATGATTTGAATATCCAATGGAATTAGAGGGAGATAACTTCGGTATCAGGGGTAAAATACTGACCAATGGTACTCGCCCTTTTTTGGACAGATCGGAAGGATAAGAAGGAGGTGAGAGTGAGAGAACGGGAGAACGAGGGGAGAACGAACAGAGAGACAGAGAAGAGAGAGAGGTTCTGGGGTGTAGTCTCTGCAGGAGAAAGGCAGAGAGATGAGAGGAGTGAAGTTTGAGCATTAGCACCAGATATAGTCTGCAAAGGGAGGACTAAAGAGAGATGTGGAAAGAGAGAGTTGCTAACTAATGAAGAGAAAAAGAAAGAAAAGAAAAGGAAAAGAAAAGCAACCATGTCCATTTAATAGAGCAGACAGGAGAAGAGAGAGAGAGAGAGTGCAATGCGTTAATGCAGGAAGAAAGAAAGGGAACAGATCGATGTTGATAGTCCCTGTTCCATCTGAACCGGGTTCGACCTCATACTTGCCAGCGCCACTTTCAATCGGCAGTCCAACCTGACCAACGCCAGCAGTCCAGCCTGACTGGTGCCAGCAGTCCAGCTTGACCGTGCAAGCAGACCAACACCAGTGCCAGCAGTTGTGTCGTGTTGTGAAAGTGACAGTGAAAAGAAAAAAAAAGGAAAAGAAAAAGACAGTGATTCGTGAATAGTTAAGATCACCTGGCCAGGTAAAGTAGAAATCTATTTATACCGGGTTAGTTAATGATGTTTTAGATAAATGATTTTGTGAAGTTCGGGAAAGAGAGAATGTTTTATTTTGTTTGATTCCATATGCATTGATGTTTCGTTCTATGAACAGTGTAGTAAAGTTATAGACTTTACTAGTGGTTTGATGTGACGAATGCATGATATATGAATGAGATCGTAAGCAAGCTGTGAGTGTGTTTGGGCTGTGCGCTAGTCCTCCCTCCACTGACATCACCCGAGGTTGACAATTTATTGGCGAGCCTGCCAGGATATTCTGGCCCATTTATTATAATTGTTCAACTTCTCAGAGAGGAAGCCGGGTGGGATTCAAGTATTGTAATCCTAAGACAAGGGGTTGTCTTACTGTATGTTCCAAGATAGTTAAATACTAGGCTTGGCATTGCTTCCAAGATAGTTAATACTAGGCTTGGCATTTCAGCCCCAGAGTACTTATTTCGCACACAGATTGCCTATAATTCGCTCTCATAGTTGGGTCAGGCGCTGGGCGTCTTATAAAAACTAACTACGTTGTCCAAGCTAATATCATCATTCATAGGATTGTGCTATTACGTCACTCGTGTCGGTAACCGCCAGTTTGGCTGTCGTAGTTATAAAATCTTGTTCAAAAAAAAAAAAAAAAAGATATAATGGCGGAAGAAAGAACACCCCTATTGAACAACTTGTGAGCGTCGCTCGTGATTTAGGCTATTCGGGAGAAGAGTTGCGAGCATTGTTGAAACCAGCAAAAGAGGGAAAGGGGGATGAACGCGCGGAAAAAACGACTTTCCCGCGGGAGAAATAGCAGAGCAGGAAAACGAAAAATTAAGGATTCAGGCTAATGATAATCAGGCCAGGCAGGAGACAGAAAGAATAAAGGGAAGCGCAGGAAACAGAAAGGATTAAGCTGGGGAAACCAGAAACAGAAGACTAAAGGTTCAATTGGAGTTAAGAAAGTAGAATAAAAGGGGGAAAACCACCGATGATGGTATTCACTTTCCATTGACTCTGTGCGCAGCTATGCCCCCCCGCCCCAATTGCCAAAATCTCGGAAGGGACCGATTCATTGATGCATACATCAGTCTTTTTCGAAACGTTTGCAACCAGCCCAGGGGCCTCCAGAAGAGTGGGCAGTCATTTTGTCGGCGTAACTGACGGTAAGGCATTACAAATTTTCACTGCGTTGCCCAGCCAGAACCACAAGTCTGATTTCGGGCGCTGTGAAGGATCATTTGAAGGATTTGACCTCACAGAGGAGGGTCAGAAGAAATTTCGTTCAGCTAAATTACAAGCGGGTGAGAGGGTACACTCAGTTTGGTGGCACGTTTGGATCACTATTTGAGAAGTGGTAGAGTTGAGCGTACGAAAAAAGGAGTTCGCTGATTGAAAGAGTAGTTATGAAGGAAACAGATTTTGTCAGTTGCGGCCCTGAGTTAACCATACATTGAAAGAGAGACAGGCAGAACCCAGGGGAGTTGTTGAAGTTCGCAAGGGGGTAAGAGAGGAAACGTTTGGGCACAAGGTGGGAGAAACGGGTGCCAGGCATAGGTGAGAAGAGGGGCAAGGAGACAGGGAGTTTTCGGGAAAAGGGTCTGCAAACCCGGTGGGGAGGAAGAAGGGCAAAGGGACTTTAGTGTTTCATTTGTCACAAGAAGGGACATGTGGCGAGGGATTGTCGCATGAGGTTTCCAGAAGGCAGCAGCCTTGCAAGAGGTGGATAAGGGTCGCCAGGGAAACGACCGGCATGGAACCAAAAGGATTCAGTCTGAAGAGGGTGGAGTGCAGCCTATGGCTAGCACGGACAGCATCAGTGCCCAGGGAGGGAGGGCACTGGGCTGAGTGGTTCGTTACCAGTGAAGAAGGGTGGTTTGGGCCAGCAGAGGGTGAAAGTGTTACGAGACACGTTGTTCATGCGGGTAGTACGAACAACGCGGGTCGAGAAAGGGGATTTGACAGGGCAAATCCAGACCTGTACTCTAATCGATGGCACTGTGAGGAGTTTCCAGTTGCTAAGATAGAAGTACTTTACCCCTTACTTCTCGGGCGAGTTTCTGCGTTGGTGATGGAAACCCCTTCACGATTTGATCATTGGAAATATTCCAGGTGCAAGGATCCAGGGGATCCTGAGTTTTTTGACTGCTACAGGGGCAGCATTCAAACACGGAGCAAGAAGGGGGGAAAAGGGTTGATAAACCTTTTAGTCTTTTCCGGCAAGGAATCAGGCATAGATGTGTCGCCTGATGAGTTTAGGGCACGCGGGAACAAGACCCTTCGCTCGTGAAGTCTTGGAGTTGGCAAGAGGTGGAGAGAAACAGAGGTTAGAGGAGGTGAGACGAATTTCTTGTGAAAGGCGGCTGTTGTACCGATGTTCACCAAGGGGAAGACAGGTAAGGTGACCACTCAGTTAGAGGTACCAGCAGGTTATCGTGAAAACTGTCAGTCAGTGGTCACGAGTCGCTCATGGCGGGTCATCTCGGCACCCAGCAAAACAGCTGACCGAATCTTTGATGACTTTCATTGGCCAGGAGCAATGGCAACATAAAACGTTTCTGCATGTCAGTGAATGTGTGTCAAAGATCAGCCACAAGAGGGTGAAAGGAAGGCACCTCTTAAACATCCCCCTTTTAAATTTACACACCATTTTAGAGGGTGGGTGTTGATCTGATTGGCCCAATCGCGCCCTGTTCCAAAGGTGGCACAGTATGTTGACGCTGGTGGACAAAGCGACCAGATACCCAGAAGCGTTGCATTGAAAAGGCTAGATACGCAACAGGGCGCTGAAGGGCTGGTAGACATCTTCTCTCGCGTGGGTGTGCCAGCACAAATTCTCAGTGACAGGGGGGCACAGTTCACCTCAGGCGTGATGAGGGAGGGCAACAGGCTGCTAGGGATCACACAGCTTCTCACTACCCCATACCACCCACAATGCAATGGCTTGGGAGAGATTCAATGGTGGTGCTGAAGGGCATCTTAAAGAACTCTGTGAGGAAAGGCCAGCAGATTGGGACCGCTACATCCAGCGGCACTGTTCGCCTACAGGAACCCCTCAGGAGAGCACAGGCTTTTCGCCATTTGAGCTGCTGTATGGGCAACAGTTCGGGACCGGTGTGCAATTTTGAAAGAGCTGTGGTCCGGAGAACAGGAGTCCGAAGAGGGCAAAACCACTTATCAGTATGTGGTGGACTTACGCAATAGCTAGAGGAGACAGTAAAGGGCGCAAGGGAAGTTTTCAGAGCTAAGGTCGTCCAGAAGAAGCAATATGACAGGAAGGTGAGAAGCAATTTCCCCCAGGTGGAGATCAAGTCCCGTTACCCGCTCCCACGGAAACACAACAACTGCTGATTTCATTGGGAAGGGGCCATTCACCCTCATTGAAAAGGTAGATCAGACTACCGAACGATGTGAATGGGAAATCAAAACTTTTCCACGCAAACTTGCTCCGCAAATATATTCAGCGTGAACTCAGCACATAGGCGCAGCAGCAATCATTGATGGAGGTGAAGGAGACCCACAGAAGAAGGGAGATTTTGTTGCCTGGTTTCCAGGAGAAGAGTCATACAGGGATGGGTCCACGTATGAAGGGCTAGACATAGGAGACAGAGGGAAATTAGGGGGTCCTAGAACATAAAGGGCGTCCCTGACTGATAAACCAGGCAGGACAACCTAGAGACATGTACGGTGGAGTTAACATCACAGAAAAACCGATACATGTGAAAGCCTATCCGATCCCATATGCCACCAAGCAAGTGATCGAGGAGGAGGAAAAGATGTTGGACCTTGGGGTGATTGAACCGTCCAAATCATCGATAGTGCACCCCCTCGTCTAGTGAGGAAAAAGTCAGGGGAGCATCGATTCGTGTTTGACTATAGACGTCTGAAAAAGTGTCCCAAGGTCGATGCAGAGGTCTACCGAACATGAAGACCTGTTCGCTCAGATCGCCACAAGCAAGAGCCAGTATTTCACCAGGATAGATCTGAGCAAGGGTTACAGGCAAATAGCCTTGAGTGAGGGCTCAAAAGAATCACAGCATTCTCCACTCCTAGGGGCTATACCATGGCGAGTACTTCCTTTGGATGGTCAACGCACCTGCATCTTCTCTCGGATGATGAGGAAGTTAATGACGGGATTGGAAGGCGTTGTGAATTTCATGGATGACATCTGATAGCATCCGAGACATGGGAGGGCATATGAGGGAGCTAGGAGCATTTTAGAGAGGTTGAGACAAGCCAATCTCACAGCCAACCAACAAAGTGCCAGGTTGGTTTTCAAGCCTGGAGTTCCTAGGTTTGTTGTCGGGGGCGACACAAAACAGCCAGAAAGGGGAAAGGTGGAAAGATGATGAATTCAGAGAGACCAAAGACCAAAACAGAAAATCAGGAGTCTGCTAGGTTTATTGGGTTCTATAGGAGTTTGGTTTCCAATTCGCAGCAATCACGAGTCCTCTCAGTGATTTGGTCAAGGCAGGGAAACCGGCAGTGTCGAGTGGTCAGACGCTGCAGAGCAAGCACTGCAGACGGTATTAGAAAGACTAGGTTCCCGTTTCCCATCTTGAAGCTAACCAGATATGTCCAAACCATTTTTTTTGCGGACAGATGCATCGGGTGGTGGATAGTGCAGTATTGTACGGGAGCATGAAGGGGTCGATTTTCCCTGTGAGATATGCTAGCAGGAAGTTGACAAAGTGTGAAGAAGGGTACGCAACGGGAGAAGGAGTGTTTAGCTGCCCGGGGGGCCCGTGCAAAAATTTCCCACAAATACTTGTATGGGAAAGAGTTCGTGATAGAGACAGATCACCAACCACTCAAATTCCTGCAGGAGGCGCAGTTGAAAAACAGCAGGTTCTGCGTTGGCAAGGGCACTGCAGCCCACGGGTATTGAGTGCATTTACATTCCGGGTCGACAGAATGTCGGAGCGACTATTTAAGTCGCGTAGTCTAGCAAGCTGCAACTCAGAGGAAGTCAGCATAACCGGGGTGCTTTTTTGGGATAATATGTGTTGATTACATTTATGTTGATTGGATATGGGTTCATTCCAGTTGGCTATGGTTCATATTTTTTGTGTGAGACTTGTTCAAATTCTTGTGAGACTTGTTCATGTAAAATGTATTATGTTTGGGAGCTTTACAGTCGCTTGTGTAGTGATGCATTATTTGCAATAAGTGGGGATGGAATTCCTCAGTGAAGTGTCATGGATGTGATCATATTATATTGTGCTTTTCATAAGAATTGTGAAGAGAAGATGGGGCAAACCCGCAGGTAGGGGGATTGCATAGGTGCGCACAGAGGTCGTTTATCAAATGGGTCGAAATAACCAAGAGCGCACATCATGATAACCATTGGCGGTATTCACTAATGATATATCCTATAATTTTATAAACCGTTTGTTGTGAAGTATTTTTCAAACTTTGCACGTGTCTGTTGTCAGCAAATTGGGTTCGTTGTCTTTTTTTGTACCGTTGTTTTGAGACAAGCGTGCTTTGTCTTTTGCAAGGGGGAATTTGTCAGGGTCCAAAATTGAACACAAGCAAAGTCGGGGTCAGTCGTGGGCCACTTCAACGGGACATAAGTCCAAAGCAGACATCTTGGCGCCAAGCAGAGGGCCCATGCGCCGCATCCACCCAAATTTAGCACAGCGAGGAGACAGCAGACAGTTTTGAGTGGCTGGACCGACAGGTCTCGATGGTCTGGTCAACGTCTCAGCGCCTACCCAGACTCATCTACCAATTTAGAGTGACCTTGCCCACAGTTAAGCCCCACGGCGCCAGTTTAATGGGAAAAGGGGGGGAAGGTAGTGCGTGTGGGGGTGAAATCTAGCTAATCAATTAAATGAACCCAATTGAAACCCCCACAGAGAGTAATGGCGTGTAGGCGTGACTGTCATGATTGAATATCCAATGGAATTAAGGGAGATAACTTCGGGTATCAGGGTAAAAATCTGACCAATGGTACTCGCCCTTTTTGGGCAGATCGGAACGGGATAAAAGGATGTGAGAGTGAGAAAACGGGAACGAGGGGGGGAACGAACAGAGAGACAGAGAGAGAGAGAGAGGTCTGGGGGGTAGTCTCTGCAGGAGAAAGGCAGAGAGATGAGAGGGGTGAAGTTTTAGCATTAGCACCAGATACAGTCTGCAAAGGGAGGGCTAAAGAGAGATTTGGAAAGAGAGAGTTGCTAACTAATGAAGAGAAAAGAAAGAAAAGGAAAGGGAAAAAAAGCAACCATGTCCATTTAATAGAGCAGACTAGAAGAGAAGAGAGAAATGCAATGCGTTAATGCAGGAAGAAAGAAAGGAGAACATCGATGTTGATAATCCCTGTTCCATCTGAACCGGGGTTCGACCCATACTTGGCCAGCGCCACTTTCATCGGCAGTCCAACCTGACCAACGCCAGCAGTCCAGCCTGACCGGTTTCCAGCAGTCCACTTGCCGTGCAAGCAACCAACACCAGTGCCAAACATTGTGTCGTGTTGTGGAAAGTGACAGTGAAAAGAAAAAAAAAAGGAAAAGAAAAGACGTGATTTGTGAATAGTTAAGATCACCTGGCCCGGTAAATAGAAATCTATTTATACCCGGGTTAGTTAATGATGTTTTAGAAAATGATTTTGTGAAGTTCGGGAAAGAGAGAATGTTTATTTTGTTTGATCCATATGCATTGATGTTTTTGTTCTTTGAACATTGGGAGTAAAGTTATAGACTTTACTATGGTTTGATGTGACGAATGCATGATATAAATGAGATCGTAAGCAAGCTGTGAGTGTGTTTGGGGTGTGCGCTAGTCCTCCCCCACTGACACACCCAGGTTGACAAAGGGGCCTAGGCCTATGTGAATAAATCATCCGAATCCGAACTCTCTCTCTCTCCCCTCTCTCTGTCTGGCTGTCTCTCTGTTCTGTCTGTCGTGTGTGTGTGTTGTGTGTGTGGTGTTGTGTGTTTTGTGTGTGTGTGTTGTGTGTGTGTGTGTGTGTGTGTCTGTCTGTCTGCTGTCTGTCTCTCTCCTCTCATTTTGTCAACTCATGCAGAAAGACTAGCATATGTCAGTCCATAAATCGACGGGACCACTTCAGTTATTTTGGGGTTGAGGGGGGGGGGGGGGGATTTGAGATACGCAGGCGGCTGATCAAGCCGATGCCTGCACGGAATGTGCGGTGACGTCATGGACAGGGAATGTGGGAGGCCTGCTCTTGCTTGCTGGCACGGGCATAGAGATCACCACAGTACATGTGATGAAAAAAAAGGACAGAATCCGTCTTGTGCTTATCCTTCATTCTCTCAGGACCTGTACCAGTCTCCATGTCGTTCAGAACGCGTCACTCTCAAGCCATGTATTCAGAAGCCCCTCTTCCTCTCCCTTTACCCCCACCCACCGCCCCCGTGGCTCGTAGTCAAATGGATACAACGTTTGCTGTGGCACTGACGGTCGTGCGTTCAAACCATTTCTTGTTTGTTTTGCTTGAAAACACTCTCTGTCCGCACAATGTTAAACTGGTACATGATTAACAACAGGGAAGGTTAAAGGCGGCAGAAAGAGAAGGATAGGTGCTGCTTTCCGTTATGCTATGTTCTAGACACGTTGAAGCTCTGACAATCCACTGCACACATGGCCGATAGTCTACATCAACGTTATAACCTTTAAGCCCCCTCTCATCCCTTCCTATCCCCACTGGGCCCCCCCTCACACAATCTCATGTCATCTACAAGCAGCTATGTCAGTGCCACCGCTGGCACAGTGGTGCGTCACTATGAACTCTTCATAAGACCACCAAACAAATGGAAACACTGCAGTTCTGTTGTATGTATTACGGTGATGTCCCTTTAGTATCTGTGCGTATAATTACTGGATTCCCCACCCCCACCCCTACCCCCTTCCCGATACAACAGGAGTTGGGATGGTGACGGTGATACTGTGGAATTCGGTGGTGGCCTGACAGAACATTCCTTTCTCTCTCAATGGAATTCCGTGATGGCCTGACAGAACATTCATTTCTCTCTCAATGGAATTCCGTGACGGCCTGACAGAACATTCCTTTCTCTCTCAATTTCCTGATGAAGGGCTCATAGTTAAGCGATGAGAGCGTTTGACAATGGAGCTGATAGCCATGAGTTTGAACTGCTCATGGGGTTGGACTGTAGGCCCTATGACTTGAAAACCTTTTCTGCTGCCCAGCAAAAATGGGAAGATGATGTACGTCAGGTAAGATCCAAGGTGCTCTCAAGAGTTGCGGGAACGACAGCGGCGCTAGTTAATGAAGACCCGTGTGGAAAAACAGAAACATCGAATTCAGTTCCAAGATCAGAGTGATGCGCTTCTTGGTCATTGCCATACTCGCTATGCCTTTGAGACGTGGATTCTGACGGCTGAACTTGAGAGGAGGAATTACGCGTTAGAGATGAGATGCTCCGCAAGATCCTTGGCATCTCATACAAAGACCACATCACCCTTTTGAAGGCCCAGATCAGAGCAAGGACCACACGAAGACCTGTTAGTCCACAGTGAAAGTTAAGGAAAATGAGATGGTGTGGTCATCATGGTCCTCAAGATCAACAGGACTGGCCAAAACCATATTCTAAGGAACAGTGCGAGGAGGCAGAAGGAGAGCAAGACAGAGAAAGAGATGGGAGGACAACGTCTACGCATGGAATGGCCTCACTCTCAGCGACTGCCTCAAAGCGTCTGAGAACAGAAAGAATCAGAAGAAACTGAATGCGAACTAGTCTGTGGCGCCCCAACGGTCTGCAAGACTCCGGGATAGGTGATAGGTGAAAGAGGAGGATGTTAACTGCTTTCCATCATGCCTTGGCCGGAGAGACGATGAAGCTCTAACAGTTCATTGTGCCAACAGCCATTAGGTCGTGGGAGTGTATCCTGGCCACCTTAACTGTACAACAGGACTCTATGTCATGCAGGTTCCATCGTGATCTCATGATAATTATGTTAGGACTTCAACTCTGTGTTTTCCTACGAAAAAGATCGTTTGTATGATACTATATGAAGGGGCTCTACGTTTTCAATGAAGTCCCATTTGATCTGGGTTTATGCGACTTGATGGTCATCTACATCCCCGGTGCAGTTCCAGTTTGGTCTGAAACCATATGACAGGATTGTTCTATCCATTTCCCACGGAGCTTCATCTGGAACTGAGACTGATAGATCAGACTGTGCATTGCATTTCCTGTTTTGATTTTTTAATAGGGGAACAGTTTTCTTTTCTTTTTTTCTATTATTCTATGCTGTACTAGTCACGTCGTAGACAACATGTTTTCACTAACCCTTCTCACACTCGATGGCTAAGCAAAGCACACACACACACACACACCACACACACACACACACACACACACACACACACACACACACACACACACACACACACACACACCATCGGTTCTTTGTCAGATGACTGAAAATATTGATAGAAGCCCATGTGCACGCACTTGGAAGCGCGCGCTTGCGCATGTGTGTGTGTGTGTGTGTGTGTGTGTGTGTGTGTGTGTGTGTGTGTGTGTGTGTGTGTGTGTGTGTTATCGTCACTTAATTCGTTTACGCAATCACCAAGGGAAAAAAAGGATAATGTTGACTGTCCTTAAACTCTGCAATCTTTGCTCATCCATCGATTGCTGTCATTGACGCTGTCTTTTTTTAGGATTCGCTCTCAGGGGGGGTGTGCGCTCTCTCTTTTCTCTCTCTCTCTCTCTCTCTCTCCGGGGTGAGTTGATATCAGCGAGATGACCAGACGTGTTTTTCTCCACTGGTAACAATTATGTGCGCTTTTCGCTAATTACATTTAATGAACTCGCCCTACAGGAATATTTGAGTTACACATAAATAGAAAAGTGTGTGCTGATTATGGCGATGTAAAAAATTAAAGTGAAGTATTCAACATGCCGATTCACAGCGTGCAATTTCAAGTGGCATGCGGACTCTTCCTCTCCACGTACCTGTGCTTCATGGCGAAGCGAGTCGCCTTTGTAAACAAGATGAAGACACGGGTGATTACGACAAGAAACAAAGTGGACATACTTGTTTTTGTTTTTGTGGCGGCCTATCTCCTGTGTTGTGGGGACCTTGAGTTGAATCCTGGACCTGACCATGACAAACAAGACAGTGCGCGGACAGACGCTGACAAAAGCAGTTCCGTCCGTACCCTCTACACGTCTCTAGTGATTCTCGCCTGCCAGCGGATACTGCACAGCAGATTCTAGACGCCATCCAGCGACAGGAGAACAGGTTCGAGTCATTAGAAGCTCGCATGGAGCTCATGAGACAAGACCTTAGTGCAATTAAAACAGATATTGGTCTTGTCAAAATGAAATGTGACGAAATTGATAAACGCTGTGGCAAACTGGAAAGTGACAGTAACAAGTGCTTCTCCTTACTTCAAGATATCACGGCTGATATAAATTGAGCTGTATGCAGAGAGAGAAAGCAGCAAAAAAGAAATGCAACTACTCACAAAAACAACCCGTGAAACCACCAAGCAACTGACACGACTGAGG
Organism: Conus ventricosus; assembly: GCA_018398815.1. NCBI lineage: Eukaryota > Metazoa > Mollusca > Gastropoda > Neogastropoda > Conidae > Conus > Conus ventricosus. The sequence continues at coordinate 133,517,893 of CM031597.1, read as the reverse complement.
GAGGAGGTGGACAGACTGGAGGGGTTCTCCAGACGAGACAACCTCCGTATGTTTGGGGTGCCTGCAGCAGATGGGAGGGAGACTTCGACTCCTGTGCCAGAACAGTGACGGACATCCTGAACAGCGTGGAGACGGACAAGACTTGGACAACGGACGACATTGCTCGGGCCCATCGTGTAGGCCAGAGCAGAAATGGTGGACCCGGCCTGTGATTGTAAAATTCAGCAGGTGGAAGGACAAAATGTCAGTTATGACAAACAAGGAATTCCGTGCCAGACTGAAGGACAAGGGAGTAACTGTAGCCAATGACCTCACCCACCAGCAAGCCAGTATTGTCGCCGAGGCCAAGAAAGAGGGTAAGGTGGCTTTCTTCAGAAAGGGGCAGTTAGTAGTGCAGCCCAGACGACCTGACCCAAGAACGTATGCGGAGGTGGTGGATTCCGACTCTACGCGGTCATCAACAAACTGCGGCTGCCCCCCTGCGTGACACTGTAAACAAACAGGTCAGAGTGACAGTGTACCGTGCGGCACAGCCAACGCCGGGGATTCCCCTACTCGTCCGTCGCCATCTCGGCAGGCCGGCAGCCCAGGTCATCACGTGCAAGTCGTGATTGCAGCGGGTCACGGCAGTCGGCAAGTCGTGAGGGCAGCGGGTCACGGCAGTCGGGCGTGCGGGAGTTTTTTCAACGCACGCAATCAAGGCCAGGAAACACCTCGGACAGCACGCCTGTGAACAAGACCCCAGGCAGGTACCCCCTTCCTCGTCGTTCAGACAGGAACGTTAAAAAACAATAGGACAGGCTTGGCCATCCATGTGATCTGAAATTCCTGACTTTCAATATTGAAAACTTGTACACGAAACTGACCGATTTTCTTTCATAAAATACATTGAACTATTTGATTTCGTTTGCTTGACAGAAACTTTTGGATAACACTTTTGACTATTCCGGAATCTTCATTAACTTTTTGAAATATTATGTACCTGCAAAAAAGTTATCAAAACAAGGAAGAAATTCTGGTGGGTTACTGTTTTTAGTACGCAGATGCTACCAACACTATGAAAACACATATAAAGATTGATTGTGAAAATACTGTGGTTGTGAAATTAGATAAGTGTGTTTTTAAGGTCGATAAAGATGTGCTTATTATTGCAACATACGTTGCTCCGGAGAACAGTCCTTTATACAGTAACAAAATGCAAAAAGATGGAATTGTTTTACTAGAAGAAGCTATCCTGAACATCATGAATGATGAAGAGTTATTCTTGTGATTTGTGGGGATCTAAATGCGAGGACAGGGTGGAAGCAACCTAACTGGAATGAAGCACTTAACTATTCTATTGATGATGTCGATGATAATGATGTTGATATTTATAACGACAGTCAAAAGATCTGTTGATCAATAACTTTGGTGAGTCTTTGTTGAATTTGTGTTTTATGTTGGACTGTATTATTGTGAACGGTGCATGTGTTGGTGATTTTGATGGTCAGTTTACATATGTTTCACCACATGGTAATAGTGTTATTGATTATTTTATAATGACTAAAGGGCTGTTTTCAAGTAATTGTCATTTACATATTGGAGACCGTGTGGATTCTTGGCATTTGCCAGTCGAGTTTACTTGGAAATGTGGTCTTGATTGTATAGACAAATCTAGAACTGTAGAGAATGAGGAAAATTGTATTGTGTGGTCTGAAGATTATTTGTTAGAGTACACACATGAGTTAAATTCAATGTGTTTCATAGCCATATCCAAGAATCTGTTCAAGCTCTTTCAATCGATGTCAACATTTCTCTAGATATATTTGTTAAAAACATTGTATGGAGCTGCTGCCTCCATGATTCGAACTGTAGGCAATAAGAAGAAAGCGTAAATGAATGGTATGACAAACAATGCGCCCAAAAGAAAAGAACGGTCCAACGTTCCCTTAAACTATTCCAAAGGTCAAAAAAAGTAATGAGCAGCACAAAGATAAGTATGTGGATGAAAGGAGACAATATAAAGAACTTTTATTCTGAAAGGGAAAAAAGAATTTGACAATGAAAGGATAATTAAATTAAAACAGTCAACCAACGAACCTAAGGTATTCTGGAAAATAATCAGATCTGTGAACAGAAAAATGTAGTGCGCAATGATATTTCTATGGACCAGTGGTGCGAACATTTCCACAGGATATTTAATATGATGACACCTGGACTGGATCAAGAGGAAATCTTAGCAGCAGAACTAATGGACAATTCAGACGAGCCACTTTTTAAACGACCCTATTTCTCAAGAAGAAGTTGTATCTAGTATACATAAACTTAAAGCCGGTAAAGTTCTGGTACTGATATGATACTTGGTGAAATGCTTAAACATGCCAATGAAACGGTAATTAAATTTCTCGTAGTGCTTTTCAATAAGATATTTGAACAGGGCATTTTTCCAAAAGACTGGTGTAAATCCATTATTATTCCATTTACAAGAAAGGGGATGCAAATCTACCTGATAATTACCGTGGTGTGGCATTAACAAGTATCGTGAGCAAAGTGTACACATTTATTCTGAATAAGCGACTTTCACGATGGGCAGAAGCTGAAGGAAAATTAGCTGAGGAACAAGGTGGGTTTAGAGCAGGATATAGTACAATTGATCACATTTTTACTTTACACTCTGTCGTTGAAAAATATTTAGCAAAACATTCTAAGCTCTATGTAGCTTTCGTCGACTTTAGGAAAGCATTTGATTCTGTTGACAGAAATGTCTTATGGCATGTGTTAAGAAGAAGTGGCGTTGATGGAAAAATGTATAAAGCACTTCGGGGAGTTTATGACTCAGTCATTGCATGTGTAAGAGATAAGCATTCATACTCTGATTTTTTTGATTGTCCGAGAGGAGTAAAAAAAGGATGTGTACTCAGCCCAATTATGTTCTCCTTTTTTGTCAATGAATTAGCCATAGAATTAATCAGGGAAGGGAAGCACGGAATCCAGATGGTACCAGGAACTTCAGAACTATTTTTATTGCTTTTTTGCAGACGACGTGATTTTGCTCTCAGATACTGTTATAGGTCTACAAAATCAGCTGAACAATCTGAAAAAAGAGGCTGACAGATTGCGTTTAGAAGTAAATCTAGATAAGACTAATATTATGGTTTTCCGTAAAGGTGGTTATCTTGGAATAAGAGAAAAATGGACATATGGAAACGAAGATATAAGAGTAACAAACACATACAAATACTTAGGCTTGATATTTACAACAAAATTAAGTATGAATGCTGCCCTTCTAGACATGAGTAGAAAAGGTAAAATGGGCGTTATTGAAATTCTAAAATCACTAAAGAAACTACATACAATTGATCCTTCCCCATTCTGGAAGCTGTTTGATACTCAGATTGAGCCCATATTGACTTACGCAGCAGAAGTATGGGGGTTGAAGATACAGGGTTAATAGAAAAAGTACATACTTTTGCCATTAAACGATTCCTGGGTGTACCACTACACTCTTCAAATAAAATGAGTTACGGGAAAAAACAGGAAGATATCCTTTGTTCGTTCGAACTGCTGTAAAATGTATTAAATACTGGCTGCGACTGGTAAAACTGCCAACTAATAGAATATGTAGGCAAGCATATGATATGTTGTTATTACAATTAGAAGCAGGCAAATACAATTGGGCATCAAAAGTTAGGAACACTCTAACAGAAAATGGTTTTGGTGTAGTATGGTTGTGTCAAGGTGTTGGCTCTGAGGAGGGGTTTATATCAGAATTTAAGGACAGAATTGTTTCATGTTATAAACAAAATTGGCATTCTGAAATTGAAGATAACGATAAATATGAGTGGTACCGTTCTTTTAAAATCACGTTTGAAGCTGAGAGGTATCTAACTTTGATAACGAATAAAAGATGAGGGGAAGATCTGGTAAATTTAGATTAAGAGTGCATGGTCTAGGCGCTGCAAAACACTGGTTTATGACCAGCGAACGAAGTGTTGGGCTGCCCAATGTGCGGTCACAACAAAGAAGATGAAGTGCACTTTCTTTTTCATTGTTGCTTCTTGTCAGATATTCGCCGAAAATATCCTTTTTTTAAAATGACTCATGTCGAGCCTACAGTAAGTGGTTTAATTAATCTTTTGGCAACAGATAATGATGCAACTATCATTGGTCTTGCTAAGTATTTAACTGATGCTACCAAGACGAGAAAAAAGAAGATAGAACTTAATGACATCAGTACTGTAATTAATGTTCCTTGTTTTGTCTTAGTATGTTCTTTTGTAATTAGTGGATGGCCATGTAGTCTCAGTGTGTGTGTGTGTGTGTGTGTGTGTGTGTGTGTGTGCGTGCGCGCGCGCGCACGCGCGCGCGCGCGCGCACATGAGCTTGCGTGCGTTTGGAACAGCGAGGTCGGGAGTGGAGAAGGAAGGTGGGGGTGGGGGGGGGGGGGGGGTGGGGGGGAGGGCGATCGGGCGGTCGGGGATCTGTCGGATTAGAGGGTGAGGTTGGGAGGAGGAATGGAAGAATGTGAGCTTGCGTTTACTGTTTTTGTTTGTTCGTGCAAGGTGAGAGAAGGGATTGGGAACTGGGTTTGGAAAATAAAGGGACGGGAACGGTAGCGTAGGAAAGGACGTCCTGTACGGAAGTCCTCTAATATGATTTGATCGTTTACGTGTGAGTAGTTTTTATATAAATATCTGTACCATCCTGACAATGTGAGCGATCCTTAAATCCTTTACGTTCTGATTGTTTTGTTTATTTAATCATTTAGTTTCCTTTTATTTAATGATACAATGTGTATTTTTCTTTATACTTTCATGATGCAATGTGTCCAGTCGTATGTGTACCCCCCTTGCCTTAATGGCCCCTATAGCTGAAGGCAATAAATCATCAAAGCGTCAAAGCGTCAAAGCGTTTTCCTCTCTCTCTCTCTCTCAGTTGGAACCGCTTTGATCGCATCTTTATTTTCCCTCTCTAGGGACACTGCTTCTAGGCATGCATGATGTTTAGCCGTAGAGAAACTAGGTCTTTACACTCCCTCCCACCCCTTAACCCCCCCCCCCCCCCCCCCCCCCCACCCCCCCCCCCCACCCACCCCCCCCCCCCACACACACACACACACCACCCCACGCGTCTACGTACAGTTCAGCATGTATGTGTGCTATTATATCTCTCTAATAGACGACCCAGCATCGATCGTTTGCTTGTATGAAAGAAGAGCGGGATGATTTGGAACAGAGCCACCAGATAGGGGGGAAAACAGAGAAACTTCAGACTTCAATTTTGGTGTTAGTGCAACACGATCTGCGCCCGACGTAAATTGTGCAGGAACACAACTGTGATTCACCATCATCATCATCATCACATCATTCTCTTGCCCATGATGGGCGTAGAGGAGAGATGGAGACACTCTCGAAGCCAGGCACCGCCATCCGGCCCTGTCCTCTGCCTGTCGCATCAGCGTGGGGCCATCCATCCCCTGGTCCCTTCTTTGATGTTGTCCATCCAGCATTTGGTTTGTCGTCCCCTTCGTCTGCCGCCTTCCAGCGTGCCCTGGATACTGTTTTGGGCATGAATTGTGGCGTATGACATGCCCAAACCACGACAGCTTCCTCTTCTTGACTGTTGCCAAGAGGGGTTCTTGGGGCCTGCAAGTGATTTATTTGGCTCCTCACAAGGTCGTTTGTCTTCCGGTCTTGCCAAGAGATCCCGAGCAAGCGCCTGAAGCATTTAGTTTCAAACGTCTGGATTCTCTTGTGGGTCTCTGCTGTCATGGTCCAGCTTTCGCAGCCATACAGCAGGATGGACAGCACCAGGGACTTGTACAGCTTCATCTTTGTAGGAAAGCTGATCTCCCTGCTCTTCCAGATCTTGTTTAGCTTTGCCATTGCTGCTGTTGCGATCGCTAGTCTGGTCTTGATTTCTGTTGTAGAGCGACCGTCTTTGGTGAGAGTGGCGCCAAGGTATTTGAAAGCGCCCACTTCTTCAAGCTGTTGTCCGTTCATGTAGATTTCAGCGTGGGTGTTGGTTGTGCTGTTGACCAGGACTTTGCTTTTTTCTGTGCTCACTTCCATTCCATAGCACCTGCCCTTTCTTCCAGTCTCTTTGTCAGGTCTTGTAGTTCTTCGTTGCTGCCTCCCATCAGGTCGATGTCATCTGCGAACCTCAGATTATTGATGGTTCTTCCTCCGATGGAGACAGTGGAGTGGAAGTCATGGAGGGTTTTCACGCATGATGTTTTCCAGGAAAAGATTGAACATGAACGGGAGATAGCAGGCAGCCTTGACGGACTCCAACTGTGGTCTTGAAGTAGTCCCCTATCTGGTTGTTGAGGAGACTGCGCTGCTGGCGGTGTTATACAGCGCCTGGATGGTTTGGACGAGACCCTCCTCTATGCCAAACTTTCTGAGCACCTGCCACAGACCCTTGTGCCACACCCTGTCAAACGCTTTCCTAAAGTCAATGAAGTTGTGGAACAGGTCTCTCTGATGTTGTAGATGTTTCTCCATCAGTATCCGGCATGTGAAGATCTGTTCTACTGTGCTTCTGCCTGCCCTGAATCCAGCTTGTTCTTCCGCCAGTGTTCTTCCGCCTCTTTCTTCAGTCGATTCAAGATGACCCTGAGCATGATTTTACTGGTGTGGCTAATGAGACTTATTGTTCTGTAGTTCTGGCATTGGCGTAGATTTCCCTTTTTGGGCAGGGGGATGATGAGTGATTGAGTCCATTCTGTGGGCCACTGTTTTGTCTCCCAGATCTTCTGACAAATCGATGTTACTAGAGTGACCAATTCCTTCCCCCCATGTTTGAGCAGCTCTGCTGGAATATTGACTGCTCCAGGTGATTTCCCTGCCGGAAGGCTGCCGATGGCTTCTTCCACTTCTTCTCTCATCACTGGTAGTGGTGAGGATTCCCTTGATGGTGTTGAGTCCCCCTCAAACAGACTGTCGTCAGGCTGTATAGGGTAGTTGTAAAGTTCTTGGCAGTACTGAGTCCATCTGTTCAAAACAGCGGAGCTTTCTGTCAGCAGCTCGCCTGAGGTATCCTCGATGACTGACGATCTTTTTGCTGCGTCTTGGTGAGGTTTTTTCAGTGTGGTGAAGGCATGTTTGCTGTTTCCCTTTTCATGCCATTTCTCGATGTTCTCGCACTGATTATTGATCCATTGTTCTTTGGCTTCATCATTCCTTCTTTACAAGGTTGTTGGTTTTTCGATACTGTGCGGCTTGTTCAGGGCTGGAATTTTTCGTATTCTTCAGTGATCTTCTTTTGTCGCAGAGGTCAAGGATGTCGTTTGAGATCCATGCTTGGTGTTTCTTCCTCTGTCGCCCAAGTACCTCCTCTGCTGTTTCGCAGACTGCCTCATTGAAGCTGTTTGTGAGGTCGTTGATGTCATTGTCCAGGAGGTTGAGTGCTGCGAACCGCCCCCCCGAGCTGTGCCTGGAATGCCTCTTCTATCTCTGGTCTTTTAGCTTCTCCAGGTCAAACTTGATGCGTGGCTGCGCAGCTTGGTACTTTTTCTTCAATTTGATCTTCATTGGAGCAGCACGAGATCGTGGTCGTGCCTATATCAGCTCCGGGGTATGTCCTCGTCTTTGCTTTATTGATGCTTGATTTGAAGCGCCGCGGAGTGAGGACAAAGTCGATCTGGTTAGAGTCATTCCGTTCGGCGCATGCCAGGTTGTTCTTCTTGACAGTTTGTGGGGGTAAAGGGTGTTGGCAATGGTGAGCCGTTGGGTGGCAGGCAAACTCCAGAAGGCGAAGTCCCCTGTCGTTAGTTTCCCCTGTGCCGTATTGACCCACTGTTCCAGCCCAGTCTTTGTAGGCATCTGGGCCGACTTTGGCGTTGAAGTCCCCCTGAACTATGATGATGTCTTTCTTAGGGGCTTTTCATCCATGCTCTTCCGCATAAAACAATACGAAGGGAAAACGCACATGGCATGAGATAAAAAAAAAGAAAAGAATTGTACGGTTGATTAGAGACAGCACCAGACGTCTGTGTTTCAGACATATCTACAAGAGAGGGGGAACGAATGGAGGTGAGCGAGTCTGTGTGGCAAAGAGAGGGGGGGGGGGGGGGGAGGGGGGGGAAGAGTGCGGGCAATAATAATATTTGACGTTTTTTCCCCATTGGCTAAAATAATATAAGAAAAATACAACGCCTTGGCTAGCGTTGGTATATGTTGGCACTGGCGTGTGTGTTGGCCTTAGGTGGGCTGGACTGGTTTTAACGTTTGTTTTACATCTTTATTGCACTCAGCAGCGAGACTTAAGGAACGCCTTTTGACTGGCCTGGAGAGAGTTAACTTACGCAGTTGGACGAGAGACGGCGCTGACGCTTACGCTTCGTTACTTTCTCCTTGCCTTTTTGCAATGGCTACTCTGGTGAGGTCACTACACGATCGCTAGCACTGTGCATAGTCGACAGAGTTGTCTTCGGGGCTGAAACTTCAGCAGCGTGTAGCCGAAGTGCTGCAGTAGCTGGCATCACAGATTGTGGGCTGGGGGACTGTGGGTTCAGCGTTGAACAGAGTCATGTATTTGCAGGATTGTTTGGCCCTGGTCGGCTCCTAGCTTTGAACAAAGTCATGTATTTGCAGGATTGTTTGGCCCTGGTCGGCTCCTAGCTTTGAACCGAATCATGTATTTGCAGGATTGTTTGGCCCTGATGGGCACCTATCGAACGTTGAGTTCAGTTCAATATGGGCTCATATGGGAAGATTGGAGCGACGCAGTCGAGTTCCATCTGTGTGGTGGATTTGTATCCGAGTGTTACGCACATTTTGTAACCAACTCTGCTGGTGTTAATATATTTAGGACCTGTTTAAAGCAGGGATGTATTATGGATGGAAGTCTAGACTACAGCATGTCGTTTAGTCTCTGACCAAAAGGGAATTCTACAGCTTCATCTTGACTTAGCCGGTCAACAGAGAAACAGAAGTCTCAAATTCTATAGCACTTCATGCCCTGCTTGTTGTAATCTTGGTTTCAATTTTCTCTCCACGTCAATGCCCTCGGTGAGTTCGTGTTGAGCTCGTCAGTATCAGAAAGTTTGCGGAGACTTGTCAGATAGACATGTTGGTACTCTTAAGAGGAGGACGTCTCGTGGCGCTGGCTCTGCGATTAAGAAATGACTGACTTCAGTAGGAAGCTTAGTAGGTGGTTCCTTACAAAGCCAGCTGAGAACTGACACCATTGAAGTGACTCGACAGCAGTGCGGTCTCTCCTTTAGTGGGTCGCCCCATTACGAATTGTTACTAAATGCTCTTTGAGGATTGCGGGTGCCGGGACTGTTACAGGATACACCAGGGTATGGCTGTGGACTGGTAACATGAAGGAATGGCGTGGAAATAATGCCAAAGATCACAGTCACACAGATACAGGCACAAGCACATACACACAGACACACACAGACACACACACACACACACACACACACACACACACACGAAAAAAAACGACAGTGCGTTCTCTGATACGGTCCTCCTGTCTTTTCCTTAGTGCACCCCTTCTTTTCCCCTAACACTGTGTCCTGCACGGCTGTTCTAAATTTGAAAGGGATTTAAAGTACATCTGCCAGATAACAGGGACAGGCGAGTTACAAGACAAAACACGACGCGTTCTGATCTCTTAGGCCTTCTTTAAGGCAAGATAAACAACATTCAAAACGAAGAACGACCAATCACTTATCTTCTCAAATTCGGCGCAAGACGTGCGTTGAAATGTTAAGAGTTGCAGGCTTTTTCGTTTGTAATGGGATCTGTCTACGAAATGCACAACAACTTGGGGTAACATCTCATATCCAGAGCTTGGGTTGTCCTCTGGAAATGGTATCTCCTGGAAATTGTACCATTATAGAACAAACACTTCCTTGTTTCTTTTTTCTTCTGTCATTTACTGACCATGCAACACATAGGGTATGACTGTGTTAGTTATGGTAAACTTTCAGCGTAATATTCCAAGCCTTGTATATTTGCCTGTGATATTAATTTTGCACTTCACTATTCAGTTTTATCTGCATTTAAACCAAACTTTCTTTTCCAGAAGAAGTAGGCGGTGAGCATGATTCTTTCTTTACAAGTTTATAATTTTTTCCCATAAGGTTTTATGCTAAATAAACTAGTATCATGAAACTTTCATTCTTTTTTCGGATCTCACGGATCAATCCATTGAATTCAATGTTTAAAGTTGAATTAACCAGAGCACGCGCGCGAGCCTCTGTGTGTGTGTGTGTGTGTGTGTGTGTGTGTGTGTAACATCCCTCGTGGCGTCTATAAGTAAGATTTTCTTTTCAGCGACGTGAAGCGCGCAGAATCGACGGATTGAAGACACGCTATCTGACCATTCAAATGCTGCAGCGACGACCAGTACAATGTCTTGCTCAACACACGAACAGTAATGTGCTGACCAGCGTTCTTGCTACGTGGGCCTGTATTGTCTGTTTTGACCAATGACAAGTTAGCACGTCACCGTACGTGATGTTTATCGCAGGTTTCTGGTTGAGCATCTAAAGATTTCTCACTTTTTATTTTTTAAACACTTTAATGGCCCCGGTCACCAGTTGACTGACCTCCGCTGCACAGTCATCGAACTTATGAAAAATCTGGACATCAATAAACGAAGAGAGAGGGAGAGGTTCTGGAGATACAAGCTCAAGACGAACTATCCACAAGGGCTCAATGTGTGGGTCTGAGTGACCAGAGAAACGGAGGATGATGGAGTTGTGCACGAGAGAGAGAGAGAGAGAGAGAGAGAGATGATGTCACAATGTCACCTATTGACGTCATTTTTTCTATTGCGTCACTTGTTGTCATGTGGCCTGAAGAAGAGCAGTGGCTCGAAAGCTTGCGCTTAACAGACGGTGTTTTGTGTTTTTATTTAATTTAATTTTTATTTTCTTAAAAGAAAAAGAACTCAGAACTCATAAAGCTTTTATTCAATCAAGGATTGAGATTTTAAGCAGAGACTGTTCTTCCAACCTGTCCTCTTGAGAGAGAGAGAGAGAGACAGAGAGAGAGACAGAGAGAGACAGAGAGAGAGAGAGAGAGAGAGAGAGAGAGAGACAGACAGACAGACAGACAGACAGAGAGAGAGAGAGAGAGGAGAGAGAGAGAGAAGAGAGAGAGAGAGACAGAGAGAGAGAGAGAGAGAGAGAGAGAGAGAGAGAGAGAGAGAGAGAGAGAGAGAGAGACAGACAGACAGACAGACAGACAGACAGGCAAACAGATAAACAGACAGATAGAAAGACGGATAGACAGACAAAGAGTTCTTGGCAATGTTCCGAGTTCCCCCCCTCCCCCCCCCCCCCCCCCCCCCTTCCCTTCTTCCTGAAATTTTTGGAAGTTCTCGCTTTCTAATTGTTATGCTGGATCTTTTTCACGTTTTTGTTTCACGATTTCTGTCTCACTGACATTGCATGGATGTGTGTGTGTTGTGTGTGTGTGTGTGTGTGTGTGTGTGTGTGTGTGTGTGTGTTGCGCGCGCGGGTG